>BSBK01002093.1:0-1245000 GCA_027943335.1 Chamaecyparis obtusa | reverse complement strand
GGTGTTCTGATACTTGTTCTGTAGGCCTAGAGAGCTGGATTGATCATGAGATGCCAGTCTCTTCCTGTTTTATTAACTCTACGATGTAGAATTTTCAATAGATTCTTGTTTGATGCCTCTACTTGTCCATTCCCTTGAGGATAGTAGATGGATAACCAATGCTATACAATTTTGAATTTAGCGCACAAGGAATCCAAGTCCTTATTCTTGAATTGGCCACCATTATCTATGATTATTGAGTGTGGAATTCCATACCGACATATGATGTAGTTTAGGATGAACAGTGAAATCTGTTTGCTGGTTTCTTGAGTCAAAGGAACTGCTTCTACCCATTTTGTGAAATAGTCTATAGCTATAATGGTATGGGTATGCCCATTAGAAGAATGTAGATATATAGCCCCTATGAGATCAAATGCCCATTGTTGAAAAGGCCATTGTGTAGTGAAGGGTATTAGATCTCTCCCTAGCACATGAATTAAGTTACCATGTACTTGGCACTTTTGACAGTTCTTTGCATATTTGATAGCCTCTTTTTCCATTTCAGGCCAATAGTACCCAGCCCTAATATGTTTTCAAGCTAGTGTTAAGCCATTGGAATGTGATCCACATATACTATCATGGACTTCCTCTAATGCATGTTGAGACTCTTCTCATTCTAAACATCTAAGGAGTGTACCATCTAGACCCTGTTTGTACAGGTCATTACCTATGATGACATACCGCAATGCATTTTGGATAAGGTATCATTTCTCATGGCGATTAAAGGTATCAAGAATGATTTGGTCTTTAAGGTAGGAGTATAGGTTTTTGTAGAGGGAGGAATCATGACCAAAAATAGTGTAGATCATGCGGGTTTCAGGGGAATCATATGCAGGGAATGACAGTGCTTCCACCAGGAAATCGTAATGTAGCTCATGTTTGGGCTGCTGTAGTAGAGATGATAGCATTTCCATAGCATAAACAACCTTGTTCTCCATTCTAAGAATCTTCTCAAAAGTGACTGAGATGGAATACTTCTTAAGGTCATCGACCATGCATTTGTATGGAACTAGTTTCTCATCTTTTTTTTGGTACACATCATTGACTTGGTGTATGACTAGCTGCGAGTCTCCATGAATATGAAAATCTATCACTCACCACTCAATTACCATCTTCATGCCATTAAGTAGAGCTTCATATTCAATGATATTGTTTGTGCAAGGAAATTTTATTTTGAATGCTTTAGGTATTGAGTAACCTTGTGGTGTTATGAACAATATCCCTACTCTAGATCCATTCTATGTGTAAGATCCATCAAAGAAAAGATGCCAAGTCCTAGAAGATATGTGCATGATGGATGAATCAGGAAATTCCATCTGTAATGGTGTATCATCGAACATTGGTGCTTCAGCCAACTGATCTGAAATGACTTGGCCTTTGATAGCTTTCCTTTCAACATATTCTATGTCAAATTCGCTCAATAGCATCACCCATTTAGCTAGTCTACCTGTGAGGGAAGCTTTGCTCAATAGGTATTTCAATGGATCTATCTTAGCTATCAATTGTGTTGTATGAGCTAACATATAATGTCTCAGTTTTTGAGATGCAAAGATCACAACTAGACAAGCTTTCTCGATCATTGAATAATTCTTCTCATATGCTACCAATGTTCTGCTTATGTAGTAAATATCTCTATCCTTCTTGTGTTCATCATGTTGTGCTAGTAATGCACCCAGTGATGTATCTATGGTGGAGACATACAGAATCAATGGCTTCCCTTGTATAGGAGGCATCAAAATAGGAGGATTTGATAGATATTTCTTGATGTGGTTGAATTTCTTTTCACATTCCTCATTCCATGCAAAAGTCACACCTTTATGTAATGTCTTTGTGAAAGGTTGTGATATATCTGCTAGCTGAGATATGAAACATCTAATTGATTGTACCCTCCCTTGTAAGGTTCTCATTTGACTAATATTTTTGGGAGGTTGCATCTCCATGATAGCCTTGACTTTAGTAGGATCTACTTCAATGCCTTTCTTTGAAATAATATAGCCCAAGAGCTTTCCAGAAGTGACATCGAAAGCACACTTTTTAGGGTTCAGCTTGAGACTAAACTTCTCCATTCTATCAAGTATTTTGCTTAAGTCATTCAGATGTTTTGATCTTGTCACATACTTAGCTAAGGTTTCATCAACATAGTCTTCCATGGTTTGATGCATCATGTCATGAAAGATAGATGTCATAGCCTGTTGATAAGCAACTCTAACATTCTTAAGACCAAATGGCATGACATTCCAATAGAAAGTACCCCATGCACATGTGAAAGTTGTTTTATCTTGATCTTCTGGAGCAATTTTGATTTGGTTGTATCCTGAGAAACCATCCATTAAAGAATACATCTCAAAGCCCATAGTCATGTCCACTATCATATCAATATTTGGTAATGGAAAATCATCCTTAGGGCATGCTTTTTTTACATCTCTGAAGTCTTTGCATACTCTAATAGATTTGTCTGGTTTTATACTGGAACAATATTGGAGATCCATTTGGCATAATCAATAACTCGGATAAATTTGACTTTTAGTAGTTTCTCCAGTTCAGCTTTTACAAGAAGCGCCACATGAGGATGCATTTTAGGCAGCTTTTGTTTTACAGGTTTAACTCCTGGAGCTATAGAGAGATGATGCATGATGAGATTAGGATCTAACCTAGGCACATTTGAATACTTTCGCACAAAGCTGATTTTCTTCTCTGTCAAGAAAGTAGTGAATGCTTGTTTCTCCTCTTCTGATAAGGATTGTGCTACATGAATCAGTTGTGGTTCCTCTCTTGTACCCAAGTTGATAGATTGAGTGGGCTTGATCAGTACTAGAGATCTATCCTATAAATGACTCATAAGGACATCAAATATCTCATTCTTAGGCACCTCAGAGAGGTTTTCACCTTTGGATACGTCTTTTATCTTTACTATTTTAAGTTCTGAGACTACCATGTAGTGGTTTTCACCCTCAGAACTCTTTTTCTTTTTTCTTTTATTTTTTTGACTGAGATATTTGATATCCGACTTTGTCATGCTAATGCTAGGTTTGTCGATGGAAGTTGTCATAGGTTCCACTGCATTGAGGTAGCAAGCAAGAGTGTAGCAGTATGGAATGTGTGGATATCTCAGTTTGGATCGGTAGACGTCTGGTTAATAAGCTTTGGGTGTTGGATAGTCAACGTAGGGGAGGATTGGGAAATGGTGTTCATGCATATGGTGTTGTCATCATTGGTCCTAACCTGACTCTTGAATTCAAAGGTGATATTACTACTTAGAATGTTCAGTTCGTGAATCATTTCAACGTCATTATTGGATTCCACTTTAATAGTAGGTGGATCAGACTCATTAAGTTCATCATTTCTCTCTAGACTCACATCAGATTTAGGTGAATATTGGTGAATGACATCAATGTGTTTTTCAATGATAAGCTCATCTTCTTCTGGAATAACTCCCCATTCATAATCATTTGATTCATCCTCTGATTCTTCTTCTAGACATTTGGGAAATCTGAGAACATGTGTAAAGTTAGGAAGAATCCCCCAAGCAGGATTACCTTCAGATTCTGAGTGGAATTCATATTCGTGGGAGTTTGTCTCAAAACCACTAGAATATCCCAAATGTTCAGCTATTGTGAGAGGTTTACCTTCTTCTTTTTTAATAGTAGGTTCTTGTGTATCTACTACATTGATATTCTCCTTAGGTTTCTCTCCTTCCTTAAGAAGATCCAGTATGTTTTGAGGTAAATGTTCATAAGGAACAAGATCAATGGTGTCTGAATCATCACTGTCTGATTGTTGTGTTTCTTCCTTTAGCTAAGTTTTTGTTGTTGGACTTATCAGTTCTAGAACATGTGCTGAGTTACTACTGAGATGGAAGGGTTTCTTGTGATATCCAATTCTTGTTGTTTCCTTGTTTGTTTGCCCATAGTGTTCAATCGGTTGTATGATTCCTTTGCCTCTTGTTCCTAGAGGTCCTTTTCTAGTGTATCCTATTTTAGACATGAGTTTGTGACCTGGTCCATATGATTTTGAAGGAATCTTGTTTGACTTGGAGTCACATCTTTGAATTGATTGAGATTGAGGATCATCTTTGTATAGCCATGCAAGCACAACTTCTTCCTCTTCAAACTCTTTCTTGGACACTTGTTTTGTGACAAAACTTCCATTATAGATAGCTTGAGGTTCTTTAGATGCTTGTTTTGTCTATTTCAAGGGCTACCCATAAGATTATGGTGAGACTGGGAGAGATGTTAGAGATAGGACTGGTTCCATAGTATATTATCCCATGCCTGTGTTTTTTATTTTGACCTCTTTGACAATATCTTCCATCTTGGATGTAGATGCTATGTCTATTTTCTTAGTAGAAGAATCCCTATTATGAGGAACAAGTTTGTTGACACTCTCTTTCAAGGCATTGCAAGATGTAGATATGTCAACTGGAATTGTTACCTCTACTCCATCATAAGGAAATTTTACACATTAATGGTATGTTGATGGAATAGCTTGCATCTCGTGTATTTAAGGTCTCCCTAGAAGAATGTTGTAAGCCAATGGAAGATCCAGAACTTGACAGGTGATGTCTCTGATAACTGGTCCTGTTCTGATAGGTAGTAAAATTGTTCCCTTGGAGGATCTTTCTTTTTCATCATAATATTTTATGGTTATCTTCTTTTTAGGATCAATAGCATCTTCTGATAATCCCAGTTGTGTAACCAATTTGTAGGAAAAGATGTTTAAACTAGTGCCTCCATCTATGAACACATGTTTGACATGATGGTTTTGGATTAATACTTCAATATGAAAGGGTTGGTTATGCGGATGACTCCGTGAATTTTCATCTTCCTCTGAAAAGGAGATATACTGGGGTGATGTTAGATGACCAAACATAGTCTAAAATTTGTCTAGATCAAGATTGTCAGGAACATTGGAACTGAGTAGAGCTTTATCCAGAATAGTCCTATGAGCAGAAGATATCTGAAGCAACTCAAATATGGATATTTTCATATTGGTATGTTGGAGTTGTTGAACAATATTGTATGATGTTTCCTTGGTCTCTTTAGGGTTTGATGATTTTGAGGCAGCCCTCTGTTTAGAAGCAAATGAAAGATTGAAAGGCGCCTTAGGGGCATTTGGTGAACTTGATTTTTGTCCTTGTAGATGTATCTAAGCTTGTGATCAAGTTATTGCATTTTCTGATTGATTATCTCTATCTCTTTTTACAATAGTGATGACATTGCAAGATTCAGATAGGCATGGTTCAACCTATTGGAGATTTGCCAGCAATCTAGTGCTGACTATATTTTTATCATTGATGAAAACATATGGTAAGTAGCATGCATGGAAGAATTATGTAGTAAGTTTTGAGTATATGAAGCATGGACATGTTATTAGCATGATATCATGGATGCAGAGGATAATTGTAAGAATAGATAGTTATGTAGCAGCTTGTATCAGTAGTGTTTCTGATAGAGTTATAGGTAGTATTCTGTGAGTGATTGTCCGTAAAATCATCATGGATCCTTGCACCTTTGGATATATGATGAAGAAATGTTGATGATGTTACAATCATGGATGTAGAGTCTGATAATTAGTAGAAGTGAAGTTATGCAGTTGCTATTCACCAGTAGTAGTTTCCTGTGTTTATTTAGAAGAGTTGACATAAATTGTATTGGTTTAGGAGTTGCGCTTATCATTTCGATATGTGCCCTTGGATTAAAAATTGGAGAAGAGTTAATAATGTTTGGTTAAGAGCACATGATGCAATTCATCTTGAGGAGAAAGTTTTAGTTACTTTGGTAGAGCTGACAGTGTGTAGCGTGCCTCTACATCTATTAATATTGGACAGGTCCTAGATTGTGTTGCGTGCTTAGTAGAGCTGACATAATTATTATTGGAGTATGTTATGGTTTCTCTAATATGATTTCAAGGTGGTTCTAATAGGCCAACTTGATTATATCATTTAAAGGAAAGATATTTATAGGCAGTTATTTGTGATTGCTAAAGTATGGTTCAAGAGTTGATTGTGAAGAGCAGAGTAGAGTGTGTGAAGTGTTGAGCCATCAGCAAAAGGTCTATGTAACCAAGTAAAGTGTTTGTGCTATACATTGGAACTAATCTAGATAGTAGGTCAAAGTATAGTTCACCAAGATCCAAATATAGTGTGTATCTATTATTCAGAAGGTTGTAGCCTTCACCCATTTGAGTAGTGTGCTCTCGGACAATGCGTCCTGACCCCTAATAGGGTTAATTTTAAAAGACTCCTAATAGGGTCCAATGCTTGACCAGGTCATTGTACTAAATACATTGTAAAGACAACTCCTAACATGATTAAGGATATTCTAACAAGGATCATAATACACTATTGCAGATTA
This sequence comes from Chamaecyparis obtusa, assembly GCA_027943335.1. Classification (NCBI taxonomy): domain Eukaryota; kingdom Viridiplantae; phylum Streptophyta; class Pinopsida; order Cupressales; family Cupressaceae; genus Chamaecyparis; species Chamaecyparis obtusa. Next base: position 1,238,608 of record BSBK01002093.1, on the reverse strand, counting down.
TTTATGGGTGTCAATTCCCACTGGGGTTTTTACCTATTTGGGTTTCCCCGTAACCAAAATATTGGTGTTGTCTTCAACTATTATTTCATTGTGTTTATGTTTTATGTTTAAGTATACTTAATTGGATAAAGAATTTAATCTTGTAGATAAATGATTCACCCCCCCCACCCCCCTCTCTCAGTTATCTCTTGGGACTATTCCTACAAATTGGTATCAGAGCCAAGTGCCTCAGAGAGAAAGTTTAACAGCTTGAGGTTGATCATATGGCATTCTTTAGAAAAGATAGTCCTAAGTTTGAAGGAGAGAATTATCTTGATTGGAAGAACAAGATGATGACACATTTGCAGTGCATTTCTTTTGAATTTTTTGAAGTGGCTATCAAAGAAGTTCAGATCCCCTCTCTAGCAAATCTTGCAAAGGATGATGCTACTAGCAAGCAAAAGGATTTGTTCCATCAGAATGAAATAGAAAAAGAAGCCCTTATCAGTGCCCTATCTGATAGTGAATTTTCAGAGATAAAGAAAGTAGACACAACCTACAAGATATGGAAGCACCTAGAAGATATGTTTGAAGGAGATAAACAAGAAAAGAATGCACATAGAAAGACATGGAAGAAAAAGTACAATACATTGGAGATGTTACCTGAAGAGAACATAAGAGCCTACAATCAAAGGATCAATGAAGCAGTTGCTGGAATTAGAAACAATGGTGGAGAAATCTCAGAAGAAGACATCATGGATAAAGTGATGAATATCTTAACACCAGAATATGAGAACAAGATAAACATCCTGGATGAGACTATGCAATTTTTAGAAAACTTAAAAAGAGAAACTTTAATCAGCAAGATTGTTGCATTTGAGATATCAAGTTTGAAGACAAAACCTAAAAGTGAGACAACCTTTAAAGCTTTAGTCCATGGTAAGAAATCCTTGAACACCTCTGATAATTTTGATGATGAAGAAAAAGGTCTAGATAATTTCATTGCTATGATTGCTAAAACATAAAAGAAAGGAAAAGGAAAATACGAAGGTCAATTACCATTCAAATGCTTTTCATGTAATATGATTGGTCACTTTGCATCTAAGTGTCCTACAAGAGTTAAAAAGTTCAAGAATGACTACAAGCCTAGGTACTCAAAGGAATGCTACTATGCTAGAGATGGAGTATCAGATGAAGAATCAACAGAAGAAGAAATTGGATTCATTGCTCTTGAAGATGAAAAGAATTCACAAGAGTTAGCACTAATATCACAAGATGACATCATGACAGATTGGATCATTGATAATGGTTGTTCACATCACATGAGAGGAGACAAAGATATATTTGTTCATTTGGACAAATACAAAGGAGGCATGGTTAGATTTGGAGATAACACTCCTAAACCTATCATTGGTAGAGGAGCCATCACCTTGGATGGAAAGAACAACATGAATGATGTTCTTTATGTTGATGATTTGAAACATAACCTACTAAGTGTTGGGCAGTTGCTTGACAAAGGTTTTAGGTTGGAGTTCAATGGAAACAAGTGCATCATTAACAACAAGGAAGGACAAATGAGTGCATTAGGATCAAATACTAAAGGTAATGTTTTTCAGCTTAATCTAGAAGCAAGTTGTTTTATTGCTAAAGTAGATGGCAGTTGGCTATGGCATAAAAGACTATGTCATATCAATTTTGATAACATAGTAAAGATAAGTAATGTAAAGGAAGTTAGAGACCTACCTTGCATAGCAAACACAGTTGATACTATATGCAGGGAATGTGTAATGGGAAACCATGTGAGGAATTCATTTAGGAGAAAGCATAATTCAGAAAAGAACAAGTTGGATGTGATTCATATAGACCTATGTGGACCAACTCAAACAAGATCATACTATGGTGAAAGGTATTTCATTTTGTTTGTAGATGATTATTATAGAATGATGTGGGTTGCGTTCTTGAAAGATAAGTCAGAAGTATTTGAGAAGTTCAAAATATTCAAAGCTAAGGTTGAGAATGAATCTAGACTAAAGATAAAATGTCTAAGGTCGGATAAAGGAGGAGAATTCACCTCTGATAGATTCTATGAGTACTGTGAAGAACATGGCATAAAGAGACAGTTGAGTGCACCTAGAACCCGTCAGTAGAATGGGATTGTAGAGAGAAAGAATAGGATCATCCTTGATACAACATGCACCATCATGATTGAAGGAAAATTTGCACACACCTAATGGAGAGATGTAGTCAATACAACAGTCTATACAATCAATAAAATACAATTAAAGCCTGGCATAGACAAGACACCTTATGAGCTATGGTTTGGTAATGTTCCCATAGTGAAATACTTCAGAATCTTTAGAAGCAAGTGCTGCATCAAGAGGGATGAAGCAGTAGGCAAGTTTGATGCAAGAAGTGATGAAGGTATTTTTCTTGGTTACTCTACTAAAAGTAAAGCTTATAGATGTTTTAAGTTGAGATTGAAGAAAATCATCGAAAGTGCTCATGATAAGATTGATAAAAAGTTTATGGTTCAAGAAAGATATCATGATTACTCACCTATGATTAAAGAAGAACCCAGACCTTCCACTAGTAACACAATTGTTGAAGAGATGTTTGACAATATTAATGTATTGTTCAATGACCCTGAAACAAGTGAAGAAGAAACTTAAAAGGAAGATGAGTTAGTATCACCTAAAGTTACAAAGTATACATCTAGATACCACTCTAAGGATGAAATCATTGGAGATCAAAGTGGAAAAGTCACAACAAGATCAAAAGCAAAGAATTCAGTAAGCAATGAGGCGGTATGTTTACTATCTCAGATTGAACCTTTAAGTGTTGAAGATGCATGTAATGATTTAGATTGGCATGATGCTATGAAAGAAGAACTAGATCAGATTATCAAGAATGATACTTGGGAACTGGTCCCAAGGCCTAGTGATAAGAATGTGATTGGAACAAAATGGATATTCAAAAACAAGATGAATGAAGATGGTATAGTAGTAAGAAATAAAGAAAGGTTAGTATGTAAGGGATATGCGCAAAGAGAAGGCATTGATTATTCAGACACATTTGCACCTGTGAGAAGATTAGAAGCTATTAAGTTATTTCTAGCTTATGCAATAGTCAAAAAATTCAAAGTCTATTAGATGGATGTCAAGTTAGCATTCTTGAATGGAGAGCTAAAAGAAGACGTATACATTGAGCAACCAGAAGGATTCACTCTATCAGACATATCTAATATGGTATGCAGATTGAAGAAAGCCCTCTATGGACTTAGGCAAGCCCCTAGAGCATGGTATGAGAGACTTGATGGTATCTAAAAAAAATTGGATTCAAGAAAGGAGCAACAGATTGTAATCTATTCATAAGAGAGACATCTAAAGGTCTACTGGTTGTAGCTATATTTGTTGATGACATTATCTTTGGGGGTAATGACAAACTTAGTACAAAATTTGCTAAAGAGATGCAGAGTAAGTTTGAGATGAGCATGATTGGACCTATCAAATACTTCTTGGGATTAAATGTGTAGCAGACAAAGAAAGGTATTTTCATTAATTAGTCCAAGTATGTGAAAGAGATACTAAAGAAATTCAAGATGGATGATTGCAAGCTAGTGGGCATACCTATGATAACAGGATGCAAGCTTACAAAAGAAGATGATTCTCCAGCAGTAGATACAACATTGTACAAATATATGATTGGTGAACTCATATATCTTACTCAAACTAGACCTGATATTTCTAATGCAGTTGGCATAGTTGGAAGATTTACAGTAGAGCCTAAACAAAGTCACCTCATGGAAGTAAAAAGAATATTTAGATACTTGCAAGGCACTCTAGATTATGGTCTATGGTATCCTAATTCAGAAAATGTTGAGCTTCATGTATATATTGATGCAGATTGGGTAGGATGTGTTGATGATAGAAAGAGTACATTAGGAGGAGCAATGTTTCTTGGTAACAGACTTGTCACTTGGACAAGCAAGAAGCAAAATTATATCTCTTAGTCAATAGTAGAAGCCAAGTATGTTGTAGCAGCCTTGAATTTCTCTACAATTGTTTAGATCAAGAAAATGATAAAGGATTTTGGAATTCAGATTGACTATCTTATTGTAATTCATTGTGATAACACTAGCACTATCAATATGTCAAAGAATCCTATGATGCATGCAAAGACAAAACACATTGAGATCAAGTATCACTTCCTAAGAGAGAAAGTGGCAGCGAAAGAAGTTAAGTTGGACTATGTGAGTACTAAAGATTAGTTAGTAGACATATTCACAAAGCCCTTGCCAATAGATACTTTTGAGTATCTTAGGGAGAAGTTGGGAGTAATTCCCTTCCCTGATTCTGCTTAGAAGAAAGAAGAAAAAACATCAGTCCTCAGGGACTGATGGAAGGTTGACTACTCTACCTCAAGAGTAGTACCGATACTTAAAAAGAATGGCACCCTTTGCCATTGATGTCAAAGGGGGAGTAATATATAGTCATGAAAAACTAGAAGTAAAGAAAGAGTAATATACGAAGGGGGAGCAATATTCAGTCATGAAAGCAGTCCAGTTGAGAAAATGGAGAATGTTGAAGAATATTATAGTAGATGGAGGATTCATCCTTGGGGGAGTTTTGATGAGGAAATGGAGAATGTTATAAAATAATTAATCATTTGGATTGGTGGTGTTTTTCATTCCATATGTTTTCATCAATGCCAAAGGGGGATATTGTTGGAGATTTTCCACCAAGCCCGTGTTGACTGTATGTTTGTCATTGATGACAACATATGGTAAGTAGCATGCATGGAAGACTTATGTAGTAAGTTTTGAGTATATGAAGCATGGACATGTTATTAGCAAGATATCATGGACGCAAAGGATAATTGTTAGAATAGACAATTATGTAGCAGCTTGTATCAGCAGTGTTCCTAACAGAGTTACAGGCAGTGTTTCGTGAGTGATTATCCATACAGTCATCATGGAGCCTTGCACCTTTGGATATATGATGAAGACATTTTGATGATGTTACAATCATGGACACAGAGTTTGATGATTAGTAGAAGTGAAGTTATGCAGTCGCTATTCACCAGTAGTAGTTTCTTGTATTTATTCAGAAGAGCCGACAAAGATTGTATTGGTTCAGGAGTTGCGCTTATCATTTTGGTATGCACCTTTGGATTATAGATTGGAGAAGAGTTAATAATGTTTAGTTAAGAGTGCATGATGTAATTCATCTTGAGGATAAAGTTTTAGTTACTTTCGTAGAGCTGACAGTGTGTAGCATGCCTCTACATCTATTAATATTGGACATGTCCTAGATTGTGTTGCGTGCTTAGTAGAGTTGATAGAATTATTATTGGAGTATATTATGGTTTCTCTAATATGATTTCAAGGTGGTTCTAATAGGCCAACTTGATTATATCATTTAGAGGAAAGATATTTATAGGCAGTCATTTGTGATTGCTAAAGTATGGTTCAAGAGTTGATTGTGAAGAGCAGAGCAGAGTGTACGAAGTGTTGAGCCATCAGAAGAAGGTCTATGTGACCAAGTAAAGTGTTTGTTTTATACATTGGAACTGATCCAAATAGTAGGTCAAAGCATAGTTCACCAAGATCCAGATATAGTGTGTATCTGTTATTCAGAAGGTTGTAGCCTTCAACCATTTGAGCAGTGTGCTCTCAGATAGTGCGTCCTCACCCCTAACAGGGTTAATTGTAAAAGACTCCTAATAGGGTCCAACCCTTGACCAGGTCACTGTACATACTAAATACATTGTAAAGACAACTCCTAATAGGGTTAAGGATCTTCTAACAAGGATCATAATACACTAGTGCAAATTATTTATGGGTGTCAATTCCCACTGGGGTTTTTACCTATTTGGGTTTCCCCGTAACCAAAATATTGGTGTTGTGTTCAAGTGTTCTTTCATTGTGTTTATGTTTTATGTTTAAGTATACTTAATTGGATAAAGAATTGAATCTTGTGGATAACTGATTCACCCACCCCCCCCCCTCTCAGTTATCTCTTGGGACTATTCCTAACACAACCATGTTTATGACATCATTGTTTCTAGCATAGGCATAATTGACTTTAGCAGGCATGTTAGGTTTAGAAGATGAATCTCCTTGGTTATGCTTTGGAAATGGTTCCATGAATGTTGTATGATCATTTTTGGTTTTATGATTGTCAATTACAATTTAGCCATCATTAATTTTGTCTTGTATGAGATGCTTTAAGCGCATGCAGTTGTTGGTTTTAAGTCCTTTGTTTCGATGGAAGTCACAGAAATCAGTATCTTTCCACCATTTAGGTTTAACTTCAGGATCATATGCTTTTATCTCAGGTAACGTGATGATTTTGTTTTCCAATAATGTTTTCATGGTAGATTCTAAGGACTCACCCAAAGGAGTGAACTCGCGCTTTGGTTTTGTAACCCATGGTTTATAATTATTAGAATTTTTAGAAGATTCAAATGCCTTTAGTTTGGAAGCTTTTATGGCTTGGGTGCCAATGGTGAGATTGAATGTTGGTGCCTTTGATGGAGCACTGATGTGATTGACAACACCATCTGTTACAACATTCTTGTTCTTGTTCTATAATTTGACTTTATCTTTTTTATTGGAACTAGAACCCAATTCGTACTTATTGTCTTTGTTAAGCGATATATCTCCCTTACAAAAGAACATTTTCAATCTTTATGGAATTTTCTACCATTTTCTCAAAATAAGTATGATTCTACATTTGCAAGTTATAATTGATTTCTAGAATTAGGTTACTGATAAAGATTTCTAATTTTTCATTTTCTGGGATCTGTCTGGCATAGAGTGAAAATTTCATCCTCCAATGTTTGAGGATGGTCAGGAAGGGTTCTCCTAAATTTTGTTTAAGATTACAGATGTCAATCATAGTGACCAGATGTTGAATATTGTAGGAGTACTACTGGTAAAATAGTTTGATTAGCTTCTCAAAATTCTTGATGCTTGGAGGCATTTTAGAGAACCAATGAATGGTTGCTCCTCCCAGAGATCATGGGAAAAGACATATTAAGTAGGTTGGTTCATGCATAAAATCCATGGATTGAGTACAAAATTCTCTGACATGATCTTAGGGGTCAAAAGTTCCATCGTATTTATCATATTTCAGTATCTTCACTCTTTTTTGGAATGGTGGCATGTACATGTTTTTATCGAATGGAAAGGGGCATAGAGCCTCCATAGAGAATTATTTAGGTTCCTTCTCTTTTTCCAGCTTGTTGAGCTTAACTTGCATGACATGCATTTGTTTCATTATTGTTGTGATGGGAGTTTCTTCCTCTTGTGTGATGATATTCTCGACATTAAAGTCTTGAGGATGTTTGGCTTCTTGTTGAGCTAGTTGTAAGAAATAGGCCTATTTCTCTTCTTGCAAGAAGTGTTTCATCATTCTTCGAAAGTCATCATCATTTCTATATTGTTCAATTTCAGTCGGTGTTAGTTCTGGATCTCCTCCATGATTAGAGTGATGACCTTGAGAGCCTTGGTATCCTCCTCCTTGAGACATTGTGGCATTGTGAGGACTCTTGGGGTTTGATTGATGTGGATTTGATTGATTACCTCCATGGGTTGATTGAGGAGGATTAGAATAACCTTTTTTCAGATTTAGATTACCTAGAGTGTCTTCTTCATACCAAGTGGTATTATACAGTTGATTAGTGGTTTGAATGACGTAAGAAGACAAAGGTGAATATTTGGGTTCTTCTCCAGGTTTTTTGTGTGAGGAAGCTCAGGTTTCCACCTTTTACCTTGGGTGAATTGGAAGAGAAAGATTAAGAAAATTGACGAGTGATCAGATTCAGGAAGATCAAATGATGCAACCTTGTCAAGATTTTGGTTGGTTTGATTGGATGTAAGTGTAGGATACTGTGCCCTAGATGTATGGGTAGATGCCCAAAAGATAGCAGACACGAGCTCATAACACTTAGCCATTTTGAGGATTGAATTGAAAGATGATTTTGACAAGGTTTTGACAAAAGATGAAATGAGATCCAAATTGATAAATCAAAAGGCTAGATCAAACTCAAGAGACCACTTTAGGAAAATGAATTGGATTTTTCTGGTTTTCTGCTCTGTTCCTGACATAGTAAATATTTTGACAGAATCTAGTGATTGACTGCAATGATTGAATTTCTGATAGATTTTAAGGCTTTCTGATAATTTTGATAGAACTCCCATACGACTTTATGTAGGCTTGTACGAGTTAGGATTGGGTATGATACAACAATTGGCAAAACTCATATGACAATTGACTCCAGGGTTTGCTTTTGCTTAAGATTTTTGATAATACTTGTACGACACTGTATAGGTTCCTGTACGAGTTTTTGGGGGTTTTGAAATGAAAATTGGAAAAACTCATATGACTTTTGATTTTCCAGGATGATAATTGACACCAGAAAGGATTTTTGCTTCAGATTTGGTCAATTTTTCAGCTATTTGGTGTTTTCAGTATCAAGTTGATTGCAAATTTCTCTGTTCAGGTTTTGAAGATCTGTGTATTGGATTTGTATCAGGTTGTTTAACATAGCAATAGGCTCACAATCATAGAAAATAGAGGGAACTGACTCAATGAATCAATCACACCTATCTTACCCTAGCTAGGAGAAGAGATGCATTACTTGCTTATTGACTTAGGAACACACTCATGGAATCCTCATAATATGGTGAGACAACAATATGTAATGGATGTTGAAGCCCATATTAGCTGATTTCAAGTGTCGAAGAGGGCTCAATATGACAATTTTCTTGGGGTTATTATTATTCACCTTGCACAAGCACTACAAATCCTTCAGAGGTAGATCAGTAGAAAACTAGCTTAGTATTTTAATCAAGGTATCCATTCACAACTATCCCCCATAGTCCTGCAAGCAGGATTAAGGCTATTAACCCTATGAGCACTCTGACCAGTGTAGTCTCACAAGCAAGATTTAAGTGGCTCCAATCTACACAAAATCAAAGCGTGTTCATGGTACGAAACCAAGGAACAAATACAATTATGTCTTACAAGGCTTTAACCTTAAGGAAGCGTCAAATTTTATAGTGGGGTGGAAGAGTCAGCTTAAGACTTGTCCCCACTTGGGTCATTCTTAGGAGCTTTTTACCTCTCCAATAGGCCCTCTAAAGGATTAAATGAAAAGTGAGGTTGGGGACCACAGGATCTAGGTTTTTGATTCTCTAAAAGAGAAGAGCATAATTCCCTAACCTTGTCCTTTTCCCTATCTAAGACACACCAAGCAGTATTAATCGAGATAGTACACAAACTGGTACCGAGGAAGACACCTTTTAGGTTTCTAATTCTCCTAAGAAGGAGAAGAGCATAATCCCCTAAATTTTTTCCTTGATAGCAATAGACGTACGTATCTATTAAGCTAAGTGCCTATAAAAAATGAAATTGAAATTTAACTAGACACACTATTTACTTGAATGATAGTAGGCAACCTCCAAAACCACCTGTCAAAAATTTTTGTACAATAATTTTTCTTTGACCAAGGTTTTCTGAAGAACATGGTTATCTGCAAAAGATGGGCTTAGAAGTCAAGACAAGGAAGGCAAAAGAATGGGGTTTTTATGCTCAATCTTCATCTTTCATCCTGCATAGAGATTGTTAGGTTGTAAAAAATGATCATAAACAAAAAGTATCAATCGTTAGGTTTAGCTGTTAGTTAAAATCCAAAATCAAAATTTGAAAGACTGCTTGAAATTTTGATATGACAATTGAAAATTTGATGTCAAAAATCGTATGACAATATGATACTTTCCATACGACAATTCAGAAATGATACAACAGTGGGTTAGTATGCCTACAATAATTTAACTCCTATACAACAATGCACATACAACTAGCACAACGCTTCAGATTGTTGTTTGTCATACGATAGATAGGGGGTCCTGATACGACAATCTATGGAATGTCGTATGGAATTGTATAGACAAAAAATTAAAAATCATAGTTTTTAAGAGAAATTGTCAAAAAATTGAAAATTCAGAATGGAAACCCATTGTAGGGCCCGACGGTGGGTGCCATAAATGTGTGTATGAAAATTGTACCTAGCTATGGACACAACACTTAAATAAAATATTATTGGTTAGCAAATCAAGAAATCTGCAAATGAAAACAAGGTAGCTAACTAGGCGATTTACTGCCTTCTAGTAGATACGAGTATGGTATTCTCAGATTATGACCGAGATTAGTGACAATGCAACACCTAAATGAAGGATTTGAAATGATGAAAGCAATGAAAATATGGATGCAGATTAATCTATATTTTTGGATTTTCTATGCAATATGATGAAAAAATGATATGAAATTGATCTAAAATTGAAATGAAATGGATACAATTTGATTTAACAATGATATGCTATGCTATGAAAATGATGAAAACAATGAATTAAAATTGCAAAAAGTCTCATAATCGCCTGTTCGCAAGAGCTCGATTCTCCCAATTTGTAGGTGTGTAATGAATGCGTGATCATTTGTGAAGGACTGGGCCTCATTTATATAGAAATCCAGGGCTTGATGGTGCATGGAAAAAGCCATAAATCACTATTTGATAAACTTAGCTTGATTTTTGAATTATCAATGAATTAGAAATAGTTAACTCACAAAATCATGCAAAAGCAGCTTTTTAACTCCAAATAGATTTTAGATCACTTTTTCAATTCACAATCACATGTTGAGTTTAGAAAGTTAACAAATTGAAATTGACAGTTGATTTATAGTTGATTGCTTTTCTGATTGTGCATGATTTAATATGAATTAATATAATAATTTAGGTGATTTATTCTCAACTTAACTAATTTTTGAATTAAAACAACTGATTTATGGGTTAATCAATTATTAAATCAAACTTTATTCCAAAACCATATCATTAAATTTGACAATTGGATTTAATCAATTATTTGTAGGATTTTTGATTTATTGTCAGAATTAAATAATATTAAATAGAATTAAACCTAATTAAATAATTAAGTGGCAGAATTAAATCTAATTAATTAAATATTTGACATATTCAATTAACTGACTTTTAGGATAAATATGATTTATTGCCAAATAATCATTAATTATAATAGAATAAATTAGGAATATTAGGAATATTCTCCGATGCAAAAAAATTGATTAGGGTTTCGATGATTCGATGTGTAGATGTGCCTTAGGTTAGGACTTTAAAGTTGATTTCGATCGATGTGTTGATGTAGAAGCCAATGGTCCTATAGACCATTTTTGGGGTATTACACCCGCTTGTGTTCTTTTCGAGAAAATTCCACAACGTTTCCTCTTTGTGTTATTTTCTCAAGGGGGCACAACCCCTTATTCCTCTTAATTCTAGCTTGGGGCATCTTATTTTCTTGTCTTTGATGCCACGCCACTTGCGAGATCACATCAAAGATGGACAAAATGTAGACACCTCAAAATCCATTGGTAAATAAAAGTATTTTTATTTTCTAAAAACCCCTAATGACATCATCATTTGTTAATTAATTAATTGATTTATTATTATGCCATTAAATCCTCCCATTTTAATTAAATATATTTAATTAAGAAATCCCTTCCAAAAATGTTTAAATCCAATTTAAACATTATTCCCTCCAATATTTATTAATTATTTAATAAATTAACCAAAAATCCTTTAAATAAATAAAATTATTTAAATCCTAAAACCTTAGAAATGTTCTAGAAATTCCTAACCTCTTCTAGAATTTCCTAAACTCACCCTAAACCTGATTAAAGGGTGATTCCTACCCTTTTTAGCCTAACCCTTCAAACTTTGACTTTGGGTCAAAACCCCTCATACATGCCTCTTACATCCTCATTAATGACTCTTACAAGCCATTAATGAAGCCCCTGTCTCTTCTTCCACTCTTATCCCCTTTGCACACTTCCCTAGAGTTTCTCACACATGTGTGAGAAACCTTGACCAAGGTTAATATAACCTTGCCTCTAACTATACCCCAAACTCTACCCCAAACCTTACCTCTGACCCTAACTCTCCTTCCTAACCCAAGCCCTTCCTCAAATCCTATAAATACCCTCCTCTTCCAAGAGCAAATCACCAATTCACATCTTTTACATTGAGTAGTGTTATAATGTTAGTTTCATTCTAGAGCTTAAACATTTAGCATACTTTGTTAGCTTACTTCATTTTTATGCTTTCTAACTCACATTAGCATAGAATAAATAGATTAATCTAGCTTCTTTCATAGAATTTGCACATCATCTTCATCAATATCATACCTTCATTTGGATTAAAATGAATTTAGATTAATCATTCATAGCATAATATGAATTTGAGCATTGTTAGACTCTTTGATTCCTTAGGGGAAAAAATAAGTATTCCATACTTGGGTTTTGTGCCAATATGGGATTCTCTTAGTCTCTAATCATTCCTATCCTCCCAAATTTTTATTAGGGAATTGCTCCAAGTGATTCGAGAGCACACCCACATCCCTAAATCAATAACAAATCAAAATGGGCTTGGGTGCTCTTATTTTAGTTCTATCATAGGTAGTTTAGAGAGCTTAAATGTTGTTTCTGATTGGTTTATTAGAGTAGGCTAACTTGTTTGAATGTCTACACCTATTTTGAATAGATCCAGGTTCTCCTAGCTTACACTATGCAAGTTCTGTAGTTGAGAAAAAAATGATCGTATCTCAACTCTATTGTATCTAACAAGACCATGTCATAGATATTTAAATATAATACTATCTTTTCATATTATCTTATGAACCATACATTTTATATGAAAAACACTAGTCTGCAAGTAGATCCTATCCAAGTAATGAATTTCAAATCCAAAAAAATTCACCTAGAATACCTTCTATTACATCCTTTTATGACAATATACCCTTCTTCAATATTTATGAAACTAGGGCATAAAACCTTCTTATTTTATCTACTATACTATCTACATACCTAAATGCCTTGGAAGTACTACAAAGGATCTAACATAAAATTTAACTAGAATATCTATCTATCCTAGGACCCTCCTATCTATAAGCCAATCTTAGCTTACCTAAGTCTTTTGGATTTTTGTTCCACAAGACTACAATCCACAAAGACACAATCACCATGTAGGTGGAGTTTCTTGCTAGCTAGAGTAAAAGGCCCTGCCTCTCCCTCTACCAATTCAGGGTTATTCTTTGAAGCATTGGTGCCTTCTTGATCCCTCCCCTACACTTGTCCTCTCTTATTATTATTGAAGAAAGTACTTGAATCTTCCCTAACTCCACATTTAAGACTTTTGTGCTTGGTTCAAAGCCTTCTACCACAAGGAAACCCCTCCACCAATTTTTACCTATAGAAGCCTTCATATGTATCCATTTCTAGAGGAAGTTGATATCCCTAGAAATGGTCAGTTTCCCTTTTTTAAAATTCCTAACATCTTTAATTCTCAGTAGTAGAAGCTTGGGGATATCTTACATGCATGCATGCAAACAATCCAAAGCCTAACATGAACTAGGTAATATTTTGGGTATGGGATCATGGAATCTTCATCTACATTTTGTACTACTATATTCAAATTTCCCAAAATTTCTTTCTTAAAAATTCTTTGATATAGTTGTATTGCATCAAATTTGGACAACCTCATTACTAGTAAGATAGAGACGAAAGTGGTTGAGATGTCACAATTAACCATGAACCATAAATGATCATTGATGAATTCTTCCCCCAAGATTTCCTTCACCGCTTTATTTTACAAATTTTCTAGTTCATTCAGAAGTCTACCCCATCTCTCAACCTTGACTTCTCCTAAGAACACCATCATCCTATTATTATCAACTAGTTTAAACCTAAGCATTGTTTCCATGGTCTAGGATCTATCTATTAGATATAGGAGGAACTGAGAGGTGGGGGGGGGGGGGGGGTTGAATCATTGCATACAGGTAATGGACCAATTCAACTAATAATCTGATTATACTTATTAACAACTTCAAAATAATAAAAAAGGAAAATGTAACTATCACATAGAAATAACACAATTCAAGCATCCAAAAAGCATATCACATAACACCACTATTTTTATCATGGAAACCCTTGTAAGAGGGAAAAAAAATATGGTAGGGGTGACACCCACAAGTCTATTTACTACAACAATATGAGTTTCCCTATTAGGAGCTTACAATACCCTGTTAAGGGTTCACTCTATTAGGAGTGACTAGTACCTTGTTAGAAGTACCAAAAGACATGTTAGGATCTACCTCATAAGAGGATTTAGAACTCCAGTTAAGAATTTACTCTGTTAAAGGATTTATACAAAAAGACCTGTTAAAGCCCACCTTGTTAAAGGATTTAACTTGCCAATCTATCAAGTTAGCCTTGAGCATTGAACTCAAATACTTAATCTAGAAATAACACTGCTTGCCTGTCAGATCCATTGCAATCTATGAACTTTGGCACATTGTACTGCCTCTATCTTTGATTGTAGCAACCAAATTCATGATCACAACACTGAATCATTTGATTTAGTTCACCTTTATATTGATGTTGTTAAGTCGGCTAAGACTTGAAAAATGTTTTACAAGTTGGTCCATAATATTGACCTAACTTATGGAAAATTGCACCAATCATACCAAACATGTTGGCCTAAAATGTATTTCCCAAAATGTATTACCATGTCAGCCCAAAAATCAACCATCTCAATCATCTGATCATCAGGAACCAATTAGTAATACAACTGGTTCACACTTATCATATCACCAAAATCCTAACTCACCCAAAATATTGAGTTATCAGTTATGGTTGTAGAACTATAGTTATTTGACCTTGGTAATCCACCAAGAATGATCATGCCTCCCAAAGTGTCATCTATCTCAATTTCCATGCAAAACATTCTCTATTAGTACCTTCCTATTCACCTATCACAATACTTAGCTTATTTTTCCTTTACCTATCCATCTAGTCGATTGGTATCTATTGTAATACCCCAAAAATGTGCTATAGGTTCATTAATCTCCTACATCGATAATTCGAATGAAATCGACATCAAAGTCCTAACCTAAGGCACATCTGAACATCATCGAATCCTAATTGATTATCATAAATCATGCATCGGGGAATATTCCTGGTAATATTCCTAGTTATCCTAATTATCTTTGATTTAATGATTATTTGGCAAGAAATCCTTATCCTAAAGTTTGATTAATTAAATATTCTCAATATTTAATTAATTAAGTTTAATTCTGCCACTTAATTGTTTAATTGAAGTTAATTCTATTTATTCCTAAATTGTATTATTTAATTTTGACAATAAATCCAAAATCCTATGAATAATTGATTAAATTTTTATTTAATTAATTAAAGCAAGTTGTCAATTTTTAATAATATTGTTTTTGAATAAAAGTTTGAAAAATAATTGATCAACCCATAAATCAATTGTTTTATTTTTCAAAATCAGTTAAGTTGGAAATAAATCACTTTATTATTAAATTAATTCATATTAAATCATGCACATTTAAGAAAAGCAGACAACTATCAATTATCAATTAAAACTAAACTCTATTTTGAGTTAAACTCTACTTTTGCATGTTTTTGTGAGTTAATTATTCTTTATAACCAGATAACTCAAAAATCAAGTTGAGTTAATCTGAGTGATTTATGGCTTTTCTCATGCACCTCCAAAGCCCTGGATTTCTATAAATTGAGGCTTTAGCTCATCACAAATCATCCACAAGAATTGCATAATCACGTCGCTGAATTGGAGACTAAAGAATCATCTTTGCGAATCCAAGCTTTGTGAGATCAATATTGCATAGTTTTTCACATCATATTAGTTTTCATTTGTTAGATCATTTAGCATATCATAACATATCAATTTTTTAGCATTAGCATAGATTCATATCATTTTCATCTTATTGCATCTAAAATCCAAAAAAAAAAAAGATTAATTGCATACAAATCCTTTATTTAGGTGTCGTCAAGGTCACTGATCTCAATAACAATCTGAGAACATCATACTCGCACCTATTAGAAGGCAGTAAATCACCTGGTTAGTTTAGCTTTCACTTACTTGCACGATTTTGATTTTAGCTAACCTCTAATGTTTTACTGAAGTGTTGTGTCTATAGATCAGGTACAAAATTCACACACACATTTTTGGCGC
Organism: Chamaecyparis obtusa; assembly: GCA_027943335.1. Taxonomy (NCBI): domain Eukaryota; kingdom Viridiplantae; phylum Streptophyta; class Pinopsida; order Cupressales; family Cupressaceae; genus Chamaecyparis; species Chamaecyparis obtusa. Next base: position 1,222,507 of record BSBK01002093.1, on the reverse strand, counting down.
CTACCGTGGGGCCCTGAAACGGGTTTCCAAATTCAATTCTATCAATTTCTATCTTTTTCTCCTTGATTTTTGTGCAAAACTATGATTTTTAATTTCTGTCCGTATAATCTTCGTACGAGTTTCTGACAAAAGTCATTTCACACTGTACCCACTATCATACGATAGTCTATCAAATCAAGGATCATGTCATACTATACACACTATTGTTTGAAAGTTCAACTGTCATTTCACAGAACACCCATTGTCATACGAGTTTCTGGACTGTCATCTGGGAGCATACCCACTGTCGTGTGAGTTTCAAACTATCATTTGGTAACAGACCCACTGTCGTATGAGTTTCGACATTAGGTTTCAACTGTCGTTTCATTTTTAGGGCAGTTTATCATATTTGGTTTTCAAATTTTAACTAACGGCTAATCTTAACAATTGAAATTCTCTATTTTTTTATTGACTCCTGCTGGTTTTGATTGGAAAAAGTGCAAGAATTACTAAAAACAGGTAAAAATCTACTAAGCACGTTGCAAGGAATTTAGGTAATCTTCTCAGCTGATAAGATTTTGATTTTGGATCTAAAACAAACATCTCATGTGTCTAGCTTGAGTGACTTTTATTGCTTTCCTATTACAGACTTCATTTGGGCTATAAAAAATGAACATAGTTTGCTTTCAGCATCTTTGTTACACATAGTAATTAGGCCCCATGAACACTATTTGTGGATCTTGGGAGAGTGGGTTTCCAGTGAAACTCTTCTCAATGAAGGATCCCTTGTAGGTGGGGAGGATACTGAGGGAGTCTCATGTTCCACTAGATCCATGTGTCTTCAACTTTTGATTGAGGCATTCTCTCTCTAGAGAGGTTGATAGATCATAAGAGGTTGATGTCATAGATCTTTGTGAGATAATCTTGGTCTTAGCATGTTGGATTAATCTATTTGCTTTGTTTGGGTTAAAAGTGAAAAAGCTAGGGGATTATGCTCCACTTCCTTTTTGGATAGTACCAGAAACCCAAATCCTTGAATTTGGAACTAGTCTCCATGTGGTATATCTTGTGAGTCACCTTTAGAGAGGGTTAACTGTAGTGGACATTCCCTTAATTGGGTCAACCACGTTGATGGAACCTCAAGCGGTAATAGCCATTTTCACCATGGTAGTGACAACCGCTATATAAATGTCCTTATGGAAGAAATCTTCACAGGTGTGGTTCATTGTTGGGTTGTCAGATCTCCCTAGCAACTCCTGATTGATTAAATTCTCGGACTGTGTCAAAACCCTGGTGCACCGAGATTGGAGTTCACCCCTTTGGATCATAAAAGTTGCAGAGTCAAACCATTACTAAAAACCCTAGTGAGGCCAAATTTTCATTTTCTAGGAATATGTGCATTAATGCAAAACTTTTTGGAACATACATAATTAGCGCTTCTGAGGATTAGAATGAATAAAATCACTTGATTGTTCATGTGCAAGGTTGCTTTTGCCCTTGTTCATTGTTTTTAGACATGCTTGAAATCACTTGCTTGCTATTTTGTGTGCTTGTTTATCTATCTGGTTATTGAAAACGGACAAATCTATTACAATCCTCAAATCTGGACATTAAAATTTGCAAACAATCCGAATCTGAAAACTCAAAATTTGCAAAACCTAAAGTAAAATTCTTTTCTGGAGTCAAAAGTCATCTCAAGAGGTCAGAAAGTCATACGAGTTTCTATCCAGTGTCATTTCATTATTGCCCATCTGTCGTATGGTAAAGAACCCAGTGTCATACAAGTCTTTCTGCCAGTCAAATTCAAAAAGTCAAATCTTGCTAGCAACTGTCTTGCAAGTTTTGCAACTGTCGTACGAGCTTTTCAACTATCATTTCATAGCATACCTACTGTCATACAAGTTTGGAGAGTGTCATTTGGGAAAATTTTGAAAAGTTGTCAGAATTGCTAGATACTTAGCTTTTTCAGCCTATTTCCAAAATTTGTCAAACAAATCACTATGTCAGGGACAGAGCAGTAGCTACTAAGAATCCAATCATTATCCTAAAGTGGTCTTTTGAATCTGATCTAGCCTTTTGTTTAATGAATTTGAGTCTTTATCATCTCGTGTCAAAACCTTTTCATAACTATCAATCTTCAATCAATCATCAAAATGACTAAGTGTTGTGATATCTTGTCTGCTATCTTTTGGGAATGTACCCATACATCTAGGGCATAGTATCCCTCATCTAATTCATATCTATACTTCAATCAATCAAACCTTGACAAGGTTACGTCATCTGATCATCTTGATTCAATTCATTCTTTAGTTGTCTTCATCTTATTGTTTTACTTCACCCAAGGTTAATGGTGGAAACTAGAGCTTCCTCTCACAAGAAATCTAGGAAAATATCTCATACTCTACCTTTGACTCACATAGGTCCAAATTTTGAGCAACTCCATGATTTTGGTCTTTACGAAGACGACGGTGTTGGCACCCTTTGATAAAAAACTGGTTACATTCCTCCTTCATCAACTCACGGAGGTACCCAATGAACCCCACATCAATCTATTCCAGGGAGTCCACAAACTCCTACCATGTCTCAAGTGGGGAAAAAATTTGGCTCTCAATGAGCTCAATCTCAACATGGTGCAGATCAGGAACCCACACCTAAAGAAATTGCTCAATATCAAAATGATGATAACTTCAAACGAATGATGAAGCATTTCTTGAAAGAAGATATAGAGGCATACTTTTTACAATTAGCTCATCAAGGAGCTAAAATTCCTCCCAAATTTAATGTTGAAGATATAATTATGCATGAGGAAGAAACTCCACTCACAGCTATGATGAAACAAATGCATGCCATGCAAGTCAAACTTAACAACCTTGAAAAAGAAAAGGAACCCAGGGAATTCTCCGTGGAGGCCCTATGTCCTTTTCCATTCGACAAAGACTTGTACATGCCACCATTCCCAAAAAGAGTGGAGATGCCTACATATGATAAGTATGATGGACACTCAGATCCTCAAGATCATGTCAGAGAATTTTGTACACAATCTATGGAGTTCATGCATGAACCAACCTATCTGATGCATCTCTTCCCTTGATCTCTTGGGGGAGCAGCCATCCATTGGTTCTCTAGATTGCATTCTACTATCAAAACTTTTGAGGAGTTGATCAAATTGTTTTATCATCAATACTCCTACAATATTCAACATCCAGTCACCATGATTGATATCTGTAATCTCAAGCAATATCTAGGGGAACCATTCTTAACATTTCTCAAGAGATGGAGGAAGAAGTTCTCTCTATATGCCAGACCTATTCCAGAAATAGAAAAATTGGAAATCTTCATCAATAACCTGGTTCCAGAAATCAATTATCCTCTACAAATGAAAGATCATACATCTTTTGATAAGATGGTGGACAATGCTATCAAAATCGAAAAAGTTCTTGTGAAAAAAGGAGAAATCACACTTCAAAAAGACAAGTATGAATCAGGATCCAGTTCTAAAGATAAGAACAAAAATTGGAACAAGAACAAAGGCATCACCACAGATGGCATTGTTGACACTATCTGTGCCCCATCAAAGGCACCAGCCTACAACCTCACTCTTGGTTCCCAAGCCATTAAAGCTTCAGAACAAAAGTCATCCGAACCATTTCAAAAGAAGCTAGAATACAAATCTTGGGATAAACAGCGAAAGTTCACTCCTCTTGGAGAATCTTTAGAATCAGCTATGAAAACTCTACTGGCTGATAACATCATCTCTTTGCTAGCAATTCGACAATCTAATCTAGACCCTAAGCCACATTGGTGGAAAGAAAATGAATTCTATGATTTCCATTGAGGTAAAGGTCACAAAACTAATAACTACTTACAGTTGAAACACACCATTCAAGATCTGATCGATAGTGGAGACATCACAGTTGAAAATCCTAAGAGAAATAACAATCATACGACATTTACAAAACCATTTCCACAACATGGTCAAGGAGTTTCAACTTCTCAACCTAATATGGGGGCAAAAGTCAATTATGCCTACCCTAGAAATAATGTTGTCATCAATATGGTTGAACCATGTCTCTCTGAAAGTTGCAATGTCATCACAATTGTATGAAGAGAAAGGGATCATTCCTCAGTCAATGTAGTTACTCGATCACAAGCTCAGGCACATCTAAAAGGAAAAATCCTAGATTCATCTAATGTCCATAAGATACCCTTCAACCTTTCATCTGCTTCCAAATAGAAGTCTGCTTCCAAATCTTCCAATCCAAAGGATACAAGACCTGCATCTTATAGCATTGTCCAACAACTCTAGCACACTAATGCCAAAATCTCTATGTTTGAGTTGCTTCGTATATCCCTAGCTCACAGAGCCATACTAGACAAAGCTTTGCTCGGTTCCAATGTTCCTAATGACCTTGATTTAGATAGGTTCTAGACTATGGTTGGACATCTTACATCTCCACAATATATCTCCTTTTCAGAGGAAGATAACAACTCCTTGAGTCACCCACATAATCAGCCTTTTCATATAGAAGTCTTGATCCAGAACCATAGAGTCAAACATGTGTTGATAGATGGGGGCGCTGGCCTAAACATTTGTTCTTACATCTTGATCACACAATTGGGATTTTTAGAATTGGCTATTGATCCTAGAAAGAAAATAACTATCAAAGCCTATGATGAACAAGAAAGATCTTCTAAAGGCACCATTGTCTTACCTATCAGAGTAGGTCCAGTTATCAGAGATACTATATGTCAAGTTCTTGATCTACCTTTGGCTTACAACATTCTTCTAAGGAGACCATGGATACATGAAATGCAAGCTATTCCTTCTACATACCATCAATGTTTGAAGTTTCCTTATGAAGGAGTAGAGGTTACTATCCCCGCAGATCTGAATACAACTTGCAATACATTGAAGGAAAGTGCTGATAAGCTTGTTCCCAATAACAAAGAATCTTCTACTGAACAACTAAATGTTGCTTCAACATCCAAAATGGAAGACATTGCTAAAGAGGTCAATATCAAAGAAAATGGGATGGGAGAATATATTATAGAGCTAGTCTTATCTTTGACATCTCTCCCTATCTCACCTAAGTCTTATGGACAATCTTTGAAATAGTCCAAGCCCAAACCTAAGGAACCTCTTGAAGCATATAAAAATAATTTTGTAGTAGAACAAGTATCCAAGAAAGAGTTTGAAGAGGATGAAGCTGTGCTATCATGGCTATACAAAGACGAACCTGAATCCCTAGTTGTCTAAACTCATGATTCTACAGTATTCAAAGATTCTTCTAAGTCATATGGTCCAAGAAATAAATTGATAGCTAAGATGGGATATCTAGGTCAAGGACCTCTAGGAGTCAGAGGAAAAGGTCTTGTGGCACCTATTTCACATACTGGTAGAGCAAATAAAGACAAATTTGGCTTAGGATTTAAAAAGAAACCCTTTCACCTCAAAGGTAATTGTTCCCATGTCATAGAGCAGATCACACCAGGAGAACCTCTTCTTAAGAAAGAAGAAACATAACCATCAAATAGTGATTCAGACAGCTCAAAACTCATCCCCTATGAAAAATTGCCTAAGGAGATCAAAGACCTTCTTGATGATAAAGATGATCCAATCAAAAGAATTAATGTAGTAGAAACACAAGAACCTACTATCAATCAAGAGATAGTTGCCACACAAGAACCAAATAATCTCAAAACTAATCAAGAGGATCAAGAAGAAGGTGGTAGTGATTCTAAAACTGATTCCCATGAGTATGAATTCAAATCAGAAACTAAGGATAACCCTTCTTGGGGTATTCACCCTGACTTTACTCATGTTCTAAGATTTCCTAGAGATCCTGAATCAGAAGCTGAATCAAATGACTATGAATGGGGAGCCATTCCAGAACTAGATGAAGATGAGCTTATTATAGAGAAACATGTTGATGTTATTCACCAATATGCACCTAATCCCAATGTAAGTCTAGAGTGAAATGATGAACCTATCGAGTTTGGTCCACCTATGGCTGAATTAGACTTCCACGATGACATTGAGCCTATTCATGAATTGAATGTCTTAAGTTGTAATATCACCTTTGAACTCGAGCATTGGGTTAGGACCAATGATGACAGATCCATATCCATAAACACTATATTCCAATCTTTCCCTACTTTGACTATCCAATATCCAAAACTTATTGATCAAACCTCCACAAATCTGAGCCATGGTGTTTACACCTTTCCCAATGACTATGCCCTTGCTTGCTACCTCAATGTAGTTGAGCCTATGAGTACTTCCATCAGTGAACCAAGCATTAGCATGACAAAGTTGAACATCAAATATCTTAGTCAGAAAAATAAGAATAAAAAGAAAAAGAAAAAGAGTTCTGAGGGTGAAAACCACTTTGTGGCAGTCTCAGAACCTACAAAAGTAAAAATAAAAGATGTATCCGAAGGTGAAAACCTCTCTGAGGTGCCTAAGGATGAGATATTTGATGTCCTTTCGAGTCATTTACAAGACAGATCTCCAGTTCTAATTGAGCCCACTCAATCTATCAATTTGGGTACAACAAAATAACCACAGTTGATTCATATAGCACAATCTTTATCAGAAGAAGAGAAGCAAAAATTTACAACATTCCTAACAGAGAAGAAGATCAACTTTGCATAGAAATACTTAGATATGCCAGGAGTGGTTCCTATTCTTATAATGCATCATTTATCTATAGCTCCAAATGTCAAACCTGTTAAACAAAAGTTGAGAAAGATGCATCCTCACGTTGCACTCTTGGTAAAAGTTGAATTAGAGAAGCTCCTAAAAGATGGATTCATCCAAGTTATTGACTATGCAGAGTGGATCTCTAATATTGTACCTATTTCTAAACTAGATGGTTCAATCAGAGTGTGCACAAACTTTAGAGATGTGAATAGAGCATGCCCTAAGGATGATTTTCCACTACCTAACATTGATATGATAGTGGACATGACTGTGGGTTTTGAGATGTATTTCTTAATGGATGGTTTCTCTGGATATAACCAAATAAAAATTGCTCCAGAGGATCAAGAGAAAACTGCTTTCACATGTGCATGGGTTACCTTCTGTTGGAATGTCATGCCATTTGGGCTTAAAAATGCTGGTGCTACATATCAAAGAGCAATGGCATATTTTTCATGACATGATGCATCAAACTATGGAAGATTATGTTGATGATACTTTAGCAAAATCTATGATTAGAACTGAACATCTAAAGGACTTGAGCATGATCCTAGATAGAATGGAAAAGTTTAGTCTTTGACTAAATCCTAAGAAGTGTGCTTTTGGTGTCACTTCTGGAAAGCTCTTAGGATACATAGTTTCAAAGAAGGGCATTGAAGTTGATCCAGGTAAAGTCAAGGCTATAATAGAAATGCAACCTCCAAAGAATATTAGTCAAATGAGGACATTACAAGGGAGAGTACAATCTATCAGAAGATTCATATCACAACTTGCTGATATACCAAAACCTTTTACAAAAACATTACATAAAGGTGTGACCTTTGCATGGAATGAAGAATGTGAGAACAACTTTAACCATATCAAGAAGTATCTATCAAATCCGCCTATCTTGATGCCTCCTATTCATGGGAAGCCATTGATCTTATATGTCTCCACTATAGATACATCACTGGGGGCATTGCTAGCACAACATGATGAGAACAAAAAGGAACGAGCTATATACTATATCAGTAGAACATTGGTTGCATATGAGAATAACTATTCAATGATTGAGAAAGCTTGTCTAGCTATGATCTTTGCATCACAGAAACTAAGACATTACATGTTAGCTCATACCACACAATTGGTAGCTAAGATTGATCCCCTTAAGTACCTACTAAGCAAAGCTGCCCTCACAAGTAGATTAGCTAAATGGGTTATGCTCTTAAGTGAATTTGACATTGAATATGTGGAAAGAAAGGCTATCAAAGGATAGGTTATTGCTGATCAATTAGCAGATGCTCCTATGATTGATGATACACCAATGCAAATGGAATTTCTAGATTCCTCTATCATGACTCTTTCTTCTAGAGAATGGTAGTTATTCTTTGATGGCTCCTATACATAGAATGGATTTGGAGCAGACATATTGTTCATAACTCCTCAAGGATAATCAATCCCAAAAGTATTCAGATTAAAGTTTCCTTGCACAAACAATATTGCAGAATATGAAGCCCTTTTGAGTGGTATGAAAATAGCAATTGAATGGAGAGTAACAGAGCTACACATTCATGGAGACTCTCAACTTGTTATTCATCAAGTCAATGATGTATACCAAACTAAAGATAAAAAGCTCATTCCTTACAAGAGAATGGTAGATGATCTTAAGAAATATTTCATATCTATCACATTTGAGCAAATTCCTAGAATGGAGAACAAGGCTGCTGATGCAATGGCAACATTATCTACTCTCTTACAGCAGCCTAAACATGAGCTATGCTACAAGTTCCTTGTGGAAGCACTATCCTATCCTGCATACGATTCCCTCGAAACCCGCATGATCTACATTGTTGTTGGTCATGATTCATCCAGATACAAAAACCTATTTTCCTATCTCCAAGACCAAATCATTCCCGATACCTTCAACCACCATGAAAAGTGATACCTTATCTAAAATGCCTCCCAATATGTCATCATTGGTCACAATCTGTACAACTGAGGTCTAGATGGTATGCTACTTAGATTTTTAGAATGGGAAGAGTTTCAACGTGCATTAGAGGAAGTCCATGAGGGTATTTGTGGGTCACATTCGAATGGTTTAACACTAGCTTGAAAACTTATTAGGGCTGGGTACTATTGGCCTGAAATGGAGAAAGCGTCTATCAAGTTTGCTAAGAATTGTCAAAAATGCCAAGTGCATGGCAACTTAATTCATGCTCCAGGGAGATATCTAATTCCCTTTACTACACAATGGCCTTTTCACCAATGGGCCTTTGATCTTATAGGAGCTATACATCCTCATTCTTCTAATGGACATACCCATATAATCATAGCTATAGATTATTTTACAAAATGGGTAGAAGTAGTCCCTTTGACACAAGCAAATGGGAAATAGATATCTATGTTCATATTGAACTATATCATATGCAGATATGGGATACCTCATTCCATAATCACATATAATAGTGGACAATTCAAGAACAAAGACCTAGATGATCTATGTGCCAAATTCAAGATCACACAACATTGGTCTTCTATCTACTATCCCCAAGGGAATGGAAAAGCAGAGGCTTCTAACAAAAATCTATTGAAAATCTTACACCGCATAGTTAATAAAATAGGAAGAGACTGGCATCTCATGATCAATCCAGCTCTTTGGGCCTAAAGAACAAGTATCAGAACACCTACTGGGGCTACACCATTCACTTTAGTTTATGGGTCTGAAGCGGTATTGCCTATTGAGGTTGAAATCTCATCACTAAGAATCAGAATGCATGGTCTAGTAACTGATGATGACTACATAGTTTCTAGGTTGCAAGAACTTGAACTACTAGATGAGCAGAGACAAGCAACGTATGATCATCTTAGAGTATATCAGAAGAGAATTTCTAGAGGTTACAACAAGAAAGTCAGACAGAGAATTTCAGGTTGGTGATCTAGTCTTGAGAGAGAATTCTAAAAATCAATCACATTGAGAACTCAAGGGGAAGTTTGAACCCAACTGGCTAGGTCCCTTTGTAATAACTGCTACTTTTGGCTTTGGTGCCTATCAACCCTCAATAACTGAAGGAGAACAACTCCGAGAACCAATCAGTGTTCTCCATCTGAAGAAATTCTATGCCTAAAGCATTCAGTCTATGGTAAAATGTCCTGAAAAAATTATAAAAATCAGAAAGAGTCCTGAAAAAATGAACATCTTGGTGAAAACCTAGCAATAGCACCTTGATGATTCACAAAAAAGTAAAAAATATCAAAATTACAAAAAAATTGAAAAAATGAAAAATACAAAAAAATGAGAAAAAGAAAAAGTGCCTTGGTGAAAACTTGGAAACAGGCACCTTGGTAGCAAAAATAGAATCTCTGCCAAGATGGTGAAAACCTGGCAAACGGGTGCTACTTGTTTCAAAATGCTCCATCTATCAACACAATCTTGGTCTTTCCCAGCTTTCAGTCTTGCTTTAGTTTGTACATATCTCCCGGTTTGTTTCTGCATTCTTGTTATTCAATAAGTCAGTTTGTACACCAATCAGCTCAAGCATCGGTATCCTATCAATGCTTAACACTTGGGGGCAATCAATGTCATATCCTATGGCCTCCAATGTATATCTTTAGACATGTCATATCCAGTCACAGTCCTTTGAAACTTCATGTGAGTGAGTGAGTCAGTCTTGTCTCTAGAAAGGATTTTGCATCTACAACAACGCAATCAAACATCAAACACAAACTGAAAATAGTCTATGCTTTTTCATGCTTTTATCTCCTTGTATGCTTACTGATTCACATTGAGATTTTTGCATATTATGTCTCTTTGAGCTCTTCGATGATGTCCTTTATAGGATTTAGAGAGTGATGACTGGGGGCATAATCTTTTCTTTGTCTTTTTCTTGTATGTGAAAATCTAACAACTTTGGACATTCTGGATTGAAATGGTGTTCAATTGTAAGAGCTTCTATCTCGAATTGGATGGCCATGCGTACCTCGACCATTGATACCTAGAAAATTCAAGGAAGTTTGATCTAACTCTTGTCTTTTTTGAGTGAGTTCTTTCTCCTATTGTGAAATGTGATCTTACCTAAGGATGTGAATGATAAAGGGTCACTACGGGTAATTCACATTGGATTTAGAATGATCTCTTGACTATTTGATGTGTTTGAATGCAAGGCATATTTTGGTCATCATGACGTTTATGTTTTGATGCTTATACTAATTGCTATATCAAAATGGACATGATATTCAGGTCATCCTGGTGCTTGTGCCTTGGTGCTTATATCTAATCTGACATTCCAAAAACAAAATCAATATTCATATATCCATGGTTGTTGACTTGTGGGTGTTGTATTGATTCTTGCGCATACAAATCGATATTCATATGTCTATGGTTTCATAGCTAGTGGACATTGTATTGATTTATCTGGTTACCTAAAAGTTCAATGATGATAACAAATTGACACATGATCAGTGACTAGGTCCTAGGTCTTAGGTTGCATTTCATTTTGCATGTCTCTTTGCATTTTGCACTTTGCATGATCTCACAAATGTTTGGAAAAACTTCAAAACTTAAACAATTCTTCAATCTACTATTCAAATCTAACAAGAGCTGAAACCTAACACGAAGGTTCCTCCAATGAAATAGCAAGTAGAATCCTTTTTGAGGATCAAAATCAAAATCTGAGATCATTCATATTATTAACTACTTGCATAATCAACCTTCAATCATCACAGAAATCCAGAATTCAACTTAACTGATTATCTTACATCAAACTCTCAAAATTTCAACTTGGTCAACTATGGTTAACTCATGGTTTAAACCAGTCAAACTTGGTCTCCAAGACCTCTAAACGATGCAGAATGCATTCTCAAACATGTTTAACCACTTCTTAAATCAATTAACATGCTTCTAAACCATTTAACATTGGCTTTTCTTGTCAGATTTCAATTTTCATCCCGAAGGGGGTGTTGGGAGTATTCTTAAATTTTTGAGGTTTTTGTCCAAACATTGGTTTAGTCCTCTGGTCTGTGAAGTTTTCCTAGGTACAGGTGCTAGAATTTCTTCAAAAAATTGTCATAGCCCTATTTCAAAAATCCTTACTGTAGGTCTTGTCCTTGAAGAATTTTGAATTCATGTCAAAAACCCCAAAATGTTTGCCATTTTCAAAATAAACCCTAAGTCAATTACTTCTTTTCTTTTCGAGCGTTACTTTTTAAGTCACTTAGGTCCATTAAAGAGCACATGCGTTTATTTTTTACACGGGGGTTATATTTCTTCCTAAGTCTAGAAACCCGGTGATATAAATAACATTTCCTATGACCTAATTACCTTGTATTCTAATGTTTCAAGTTTCATCCAACCATGAATCTTCAAAGAAGATCTAACGACGGTCGCGTGTTCACATGGAATATTTCCAAGCCATGCGAACATGCGAAATAACTGTTCATTTTATAACAAAGCCTGATGCGGAAACAAGGTGGGACCACTGACAAGTATCTCACAGGTGGCGGCCTTCTATTTGCCAAGAACAGTAGGGCCGGTAACAGAAGAATCTCCAAGGGTTTAAAGCAGTAAAGGGAAGATCAGACGGCTGTCGTATAATCGCATGGTATCTTTTAAGCCTATGTGATCATGTGACAGGCCGTTGATCTTGCATTGAACCAAGTGTGATTCTCCGATGAAACCTTTGACAGTTGTGCATAAATAATGTTTTCTCATTGGTTACTATCAGCAGACACTGGTGCTCGGAAAGAAAGAAAGTACCTGACATTTTGCCAAGTGTTGCAAGCGTGGAATTTCTTTATTGACAAAGGTGAGGTGGGACCAGTGATGTAAAAGAAGACAATAATGGTGAATGCTAACGAGTTTTTTCATGTTCACATAAGCTTCTTTTAAGCTATGCGATCATGCGAATAGCATTTTGTGTTAATGGAGGAAGTTACAAGAGACCGCCAAAAATAGAAAGGTAACGTGACGGTTAGTCGCATGTTGACGTGAGTGTTTTTCATGTCATGCGATCATGTGATAGGCTGTTAGATCATCTGCTAATGAGGATCGATGGTTCTCTTTCAAACTGAAGATAAAATGGTGCAAAGTTGAAGCTTCCCGTTGAAGAAGTGACAGTTCGCTCTTCCGGAGGAGTAATTGTTTCAATCGTGCTAAATTAATTGTTGACATGACTACTTTAGTGGCTCATATATCAGAATTTCACGCACTTTCAAAAGCACAAAGAGATCAAAAATTTGCAGAGACTCAGGCGTGAAGAATTATGAGGTTTGGCTGCTATTCCCGGGTGGTTTCTTAGAAAAATGGTTGGTATACAGGAAGACACTAGATTTTATCTGGCAATTTGATTCGGGATGGGATCCCTTGAAAAGCATAACTCCAATGGGGAAGAAAATAGACACTCTTATGAATTGTTTTCAGGATATTTTTCAGACCTTAAATGAGAAGAAGGAAAAGGTTATGAAGGATGATCCAGAAAAGGCTAGACAATTGTTGAGCAAGCCTGTGTTTGCAAAAGGGTTACCCCCAGGGAGGTACATGGTGCAAAAGAAGACTGGTTACAATGTGGTGATACCAGAACAGAGCCAACAAAAGCAAATGGATAAAAGGGATATCCCATCAACCTCACAACAGGTTGGAAAAAAAAAGGAGATTGTGGAGATCCCCGATTCTCCTCATCCTCAAACTTCTGAGGATATAATTGATTCTCCACCCCCATCAAAAAGGAAAAGATTGGAAGAGAGACCTACTCATGTGGAAAAGGAGTACTCCCCATCACAGTCTCCTACAAGAATTTTTGATGACCAAGAGATTGCAGAACAAGTATAGCAAGTAGATGCTCTAGGTCAAATCTTTATGACTTATGAAGAAGTAAATGAGGGAGTGCCAGAGCTACCAGAAGAACCTAAGTTGGATTTAACAGCAGGGGAGTTAGCAGGTACTGAACTGGACCTTGTAATCAAGCAAGCTTGTGAAGAATTTTTGGTTGATGACACTTTTGTTAAAACTAGGGCCTTTATGCAATTTTTTTGGAAATTAAACATCAAACAATTTCAAGAAATCTGTGAGAAGAGACATGAAGAGAATCCGGAGAAGGATTTACAAGTCATAGAGGAAGAAGTGAAAATAGAGATGACTACAAAGTTTAAACAAATCACTCCAAAACAGGGAAGAGATATGGTAAATATGTTAGGAGTAATGATCCTCCCAGAATGGGATATAGCTAATGCAGTAGTGTTTGATGCAGTTAGAAAATAGACCACTCCTCTCCATAGAACTCTAGAGGAAGTAGAACAAGCTGTTAAGGGAGTCACTTTTAGTGATAATCATCAAGCGTTGGTAATGTGGTCTTTAAGGAAGAATGAAAGTGATAAAGGAAAGCAAATTGTCAAAGATGACCTCTCAAAGAGTTTAATTGTAAGAAGAGTTACTGATACTTCTTTGGTGGAAGCATCAGGTATGGTAATGGCCACAACACAATTAACAAAAAAGGTGGTAGAAAAGGAAGCTAAAGAGAAGGAAGAGCTCACTGCAAAACTGGAAACAGTTTTGAAGGTTTATGGTGAGATGAAACAGGGGATTCTTGAGAGAGATATTCTGATTGTAGATTTAAGAAAGAAATTGGGAGAACAGGGCCCAATACAATTATCAGAGCAAATTCAGATAGCTTCCTCCTCTGCAGGGCCTTCCTCATCAAGCCCTATTATTGAACTTCCCCCTTCCCCTTTTCCTCCTTCCATAGATGAAGATGATATTGATAAAAAAGTAAAGGATAGGTTAGGTGAGAAGATAAAAGATGTTGTGTCACATTTTGTTGCAAAGGTGAGGCCTAAAGAAATATACAAATCTGCAAAACAATTGGCAGATGTCTTAGCAATTTTTCAGAAAGAGGTGGCTACTGTGGACAAAATTTTGGAAAGATGGTCTGTAAGAAAAGATAGTCTGAGGTCATGGTTTGATCAAAATAAGGATAAATGTGTTGTAAATATTGAGCTAGCAAGAACTTACAGGGTTGTCAAGGATCTTTTTGAATTTGAGGTAAATAGAGAGAGTATAAGAAGAAGGTCAGAAATCTTAAGGACAAGATATTTCTAGGATGATTTCCAAATTTTCCCTGGTCTTATTAAGGCAGATGGGGTAATCAAGGATAAAGGTCAATGGATGGAGCAAATAGATAGACAAGTACTGACTAAAGTAAATGCCATTCTATGTACAGATGATAATACCCCATTCATACACTTTATTGAACTCCTTCAGGATGCTAGGATATACTTTGCTAATGTGAGAATAGAGGTTCATCAGTTGGTTGCTGAGTGGGAAAAGTTGTCCCCAAAGAAAGATGAGGTCCTTGCCTTTCATTGGCCAAGTGAAGAAACCTACATGACTTGGGAATCCACATATCTATCAGAAGATTCAGAAGAAAGGGCAATCAGGTGAAGAAGCGGCAGGTGTTAGTACTCCAAACCTTTGAAGATCAAGGTAAAAAGGGACAAAGATGTCAAGCAAGTTGTCATAGACATGAATGTGACACCTGGCCAAATTTGAATTACACATGGAACCTGATACAAAATTGGAGGAAGAGCAGTTTCAAATAGAGGATGATGTAAATTAGCCAGATGGTGGTCATCATTCATGCAACAAATTTAGCAACTGCTCTAAAATATCTTTAGACAAAGATGCCACTTGCGGGATTGTTGGAAATAGATATTTGTAATCTATTGTTGGAAACAACCTTCTCTGTTTGTAATCTTGTTTTTAGTGCAAGATCTTTTAACAGCCATCTGAAGCTTGTTGCATCCTTTCGAGGATTCCAAGATTGCTGATTGGTATAAGTAGTAAGTCTTTGTTCATTTCAAGAGAGGTTGAAAAATATACTGTAGAGGCTTGGCTCCATTGTTGAAATCTTAGAATATTTTATCAGATTTTGAAATGTATTGATACAGTGAAATTTTATTGGAATACAATAGAATTCCCTTGCATGATTTCAATTGTCTTCTTGTTTGAATTATGTGGCTTTTGTTTATTGAATCTATAAGGTAGTTTTGATATACCATTTACAAGGTATCTGTGATTTTAATCTCTAGCTCCTTTCAAGGAAAGGGTAATGTCTTTAGGTTAATTTCTGAGAGCTTAGGAATTTGGTGAGAATTTGATGATCAAATGTGTTTAAGAGAGGATGAATTGTAAGGCATTTCATCTGGGATTTGTTTGTGTTTCATTTAGAAGATTTCTGTAAGTATATGTTTCACTGTTTGACTCTATACCCGAAGATAAGGCACTGGTCTATCCTTGATTTGCAGAGATCTCACCCTCAACAAAACTTAAATAATAATTTACTTTCATGTATGTTTGAACGACTGAGAAGATAAAGTTTGTATCAAGGATATAAACTAGTGTTGTGATCCTTTCAAGAAGTAGATCTGACATGGGTTAACCTACCCGAGTTCAAAGCTCGAAAAGAAGAAGGATTTTATCCTTGTCACACTTGCCATTTTTTTGCAATGAGTGTTTACTTCCATTAATATCATTGTGAAGCAGTGAGTCTGAAGATAGGTACACCCACCTGAGTCTGTGGAGCCCGAAGTAGAAGAAGGACTTGGTCCTTATCAATTAGCCTTTTCCCTATAAGAATCCGGAGTTGAGAACCTGAGAGTCAAGTTTGAAAACTATATTGGCGATTCTACATGAAAAAGAGCTAACAGGGGGCATGGTATTGCATATCATTCAAAGTCTGTAATCTAATTTGAAATCATATCTTTGTTGAAATTATATCTTTCCTCAGTAATCAAGACAACAACCATGTCTAGTTGATTCATCAAAAGTCCTCATTGCTCGAGGCAAATGTATCATCGCTTGGGGCATATCAGATTCATCGAGATCCATATCAATCTGGTATTCTCCTAATCTTGTAAATTGTATCAGTTTTTGCAACTATCAGTTCAAATGTGTTATTTCCTTGGTTCTTCGGTAACTGAAGGGTTCAGATGTGATACCTACATGATTCTTCTAAGGACAATCGAGTCTGGAATCAGTCAATCACTTCTTTGCAATCATAAGGTTCAAAATCAGGCAATTTGATGCTTTTGTTTCATCGGTTCATCGCTGTTATAGTTAACATTATCTTTGGTCATTCAGGACCTAATATCTTCATATCAACTTCAATCATTTTTGTTTCATATCAATTTCAATTTCAAACATCAGTTTCAATATCATACACAAACTATCTTTGAACCACTATGCTTCACACAGTAATTCAAAGAGGGGCAAAGTGTAATACCCCAAAAATGGGCTATAGGTTCATTAATCTCCTACATTGATAATTTGAATGAAATCAACATCAAAGTCCTAATCTAAGGCCCATCTAAACATCATCGAATCCTAATTGATTATCATAAATCGTGCATTGGGGAATATTCCTAGTAATATTCCTAGTTATCCTAGTTATCTTTGATTTAATGATTATTTGGTGATAAATCCTATTTATCCTAAAGTTTGATTAATTGAATATTCTCAATATTTAATTAATTAAGTTTAATTCTGCCACTTAATTGTTTAATTGAAGTTAATTCTATTTATTCCTAAATTGTATTATTTAATTTTGACAATAAATCCAAAATCCTATGAATAATTGATTAAATTCTTATTTAATTAATTAAAGCAAGTTGTCAATTTTTAATAATATTGTTTTTGAATAAAAGTTTGAAAAATAATTGATCAACCCATAAATCAATTGTTTTATTTTTCAAAATCAGTTAAGTTGGAAATAAATCACTTTATTATTAAATTAATTCATATTAAATCATGCACATTTAAGAAAAGCAGACAACTATCAATTATCAATTAAAGCTAAACTCTATTTTGAGTTAAACTCTACTTTTGCATGTTTTTGTGAGTTAATTATTCTTTATAATCAGATAACTCAAAAATCAAGCTGAGTTAATCTGAGTGATTTATGGCTTTTCTCATGCACCTCCAAAGCCTTGGATTTCTATAAATTAAGGCTTTAGCTCATCACAAATCATCCACAAGAATTGCATAATCACGCTGCCGAATTGGAGACTAAAGAATCATCTTTGTGAATCCAAGCTTTGTGAGATCAATATTGCATAGTTTTTCACATCATATTAGTTTTCATTTGTTAGATCATTTAGCATATCATAGCATATCAATTTTTTAGCATTAGCATAGATTCATATCATTTTCATCTTATTGCATCTAAAATCCAAAAAAAAAAAAGATTAATTGCATACAAATCCTTCATTTAGGTGTCGTCAAGGTCACTGATCTCGATAACAATCTGAGAACATCATACTTGCACCTATTAGAAGGCAGTAAATCGCCTAGTTAGTTTAGCTTTCAATTACTTTCATGAATTCAATTTTAGCTAACCTCTAATGTTTTACTGAAGTGTTGTGTCTACAGATCAGGTACAAAATTCACACACACATCTACAACCTATTCAAAAAATCTGATATAAATGATAGAGTTTCCATCAATGAAAAACTCATAAACATCAACACTACACCTCGACCCCAAAATCCATCATAATTCCAGCACTATCCTACCTAAAAACCCTTATGAGAATTTAATTTTCCTTCAACTCGCTACTCTCTTATGCTGGTATAAGTGCCCTATTTATGATTTAGATTAATTATTTATCGAGAAGAGCCATTTCCACAAACTACAACATGTGGGAGATGTCATTTTCATCATTTTAAGATCTTTTCATAAAATCTTTTCTCTCATCTTTATTTTATAATTCAAATATATCACCTTTATGTCTCTCGATTCTTCCATAGGGTTCATAAATCTGACTGCATCATTACTTACTAGGACTAGCTTAGCTCAAAACTCCTAAATGTATGCATTCATTTGTTTCCTTCTCATTTTATGGTTGAAGTGCTACTATTTATGTATCTATTCACCTTTTAATCCCATAATTACCAATGTCTATTATTTGAATTCAAACAACTATGAGGAAACTTATGTCTATAATCTCATAGTTCAGTTCTAATTTAATAGGTAACTACTTGATTCCGCTATGGCTTCTATGACCTTTTCTTCTTATTGGGTCATTGCTAAGAGCATTTCTTGAGCATCAATGTTTACTTTGAGGAGTTATTCAAGAGCTAAGAGTTATTTCTTATTGTTTTCAAGACTTACCAAATTCCTAGACTATGGTTACTAGTGTAAATTAGTCATGTTTATCTTTGATCTCTACCTAATTGTTCATAGGGGTGTTGTACCTTTCTCTAAACTTTTTTTTATTGACCGATACTCTATGTGTATTCCCCATATGCTTCCTTGTTTTCTAATTTATCTACTATTATATTCCCCTCTATATATATGTGATTAATTGTAGTTTTTTTGAAATGTTTTAGTAGTTCTAGTGCTCTTTCCAGCATAGCATTCAACTTCTAGTTTGGTGTAGTCCCCTTTCTAATTTCATTAATTACTGTTGTTCAAAATCCTTCTATTTTGAGTTCTTTAATTTGTAAATCCTTACATAGTAGTAGACCTTCCATTTTAAAGCTCTCATTTTTGCATGGTTATTTAATTATATACTAATAGGCTTTACTAGTATAGCTACTTCTTCTCCATCCCAATTGTGAATATTGCATCTTATCCCTGATGCTCTCAGGTTTCCTCATGAGGCTCCATAAAAGTTCAACTTATGTCACTCTTGCTTAGGTGGAGACCATTTGTAATTAGCTCTTATTTATTTACTAGCCTTGCCCCCTTGTCCTACATTTGTGTGGTTTTTTTGACCCTACCATTTGAATTTGAATTTCTCATCCCAGTGTGTAGCATCCTTTTGTGGTTGGGATAAAAAAATCTATTTTTTATTTGCACTATGGTTGCCTCTATCTTTTTGAGTTTTTTTTTCATCCCATTTTTCTTTCCTGAAAGCTTCCTCTATTCCTCTTTTTTCATATTTCCCATATTATAATTGAGGGTACTGCAATTCATAGGTTTCTATAAAGACTATTTTTGTGGATGTTCGACCAACTTTGAAAAATGCTTAGAAAATCATTAGATAAGTTTTATTTCCATCGTAGCTTATTGCATAGCTAGGTCCAACAATTATCAGTGAATTAACAATTCATTAATAAGTGGTTTATTGTTTCTTCATGTTTCTCGCATAATGGGTATCTAGTTGGTCCTTGGTGCAAGAGCACCTGGCACCAAGGAGGATCTAAAGGTAAAAACTCATGACATGATCAAATTTATTGATATTTTTTTCTTTAAGGTCATTTGAAGATGTTTCATGTCATTTTGGGTCATTATGAGTTCTTATGTAAGGCAATTTGAGCTATTTGCACTAAGTAGTTCAATAAGGTCTTGATTGAGTCTATATGGTCAAAATGTGTCAAACAAACCATTAAAGGGTGATAATGGATGTAACATGTCTATTTGAGTTTTTGAAGTGATAAGATTGTCCATGCAAAGTTTGGTCAAGTTTTGAGCTCAAATGTTAAAGTTGTCAAGTTGTTGTATAATGTTGTCAAAGTAAAAAATACATAAAGAGTTGCAAAAATGCAACCTAGGAGGTCGAAATTGGTTAAAGGGTAGTTATGAACATTCCCAAGGATGGGAACCACTATTTAAGTGATGTAACATCGATCTAAACTAGATAAATGAGAAGGAGTATGTTATGATCAAGTTTGATAATTTAAATCTCTTGTTCTGTAGTTCCTATAGAGTTTTTTCCTTTGTTTCCAAGCTTTGTATGGTCTCGTACGACTTGAAAATGGTGTTTTATTATTATTATTAGTTAGGGTAATGTAATAACTTCCTTTTGGCTCTAGTTTGGAAAATTTTTATGAAGGAATGGATGAGATATGATGGTTTTTGTGAAAACAGTCATAAAACCCTCATTCACAGAGTGGTTCATAAAGGTTTACAAATACCTTATAAATGGACAAATGGAAAATTGTATTTATTATTTCATTTAAAAGTAAATTCAGAGAAATTTAAGATGCATTTGTTTTAGAATTGGATTGTTTTGTATTCAATGAGTAATTTGATGCCCTTGGTAGACTGAACATGCATATTTCTTGTTTTTTTTGTGATTGTAAAAAACGGTCTTTGTCTAGAGGGCATAAATTTTTATTTAGCTATTGGATCTTCATGATTTTTGTATATGTTGTTTTTATCCTTATTTTCTACAAACTCAGTGGAGTGATTGGCCTAATATTGTCTAGAATAGAAGTTATATATGTCTGAGTGTTGATCTAGAAAACTGTCAATGAAATGACAGTCACACTAATAAGAAGATTACTTGATGTGAAATATGTTTATGAATATGTGAGTATGCCTCTAACATGTTGAATATATTGTATTGATGACTAAACTCCATGGCTGATTTGGGGTTCTTGATGGTTGCTCCATGATGCTTTGCATCATCCTTGAAATCCTATTTTGTTGAAACAATTTGGTATCAATATTTTCTTTTGAAGGGTAGCCCAAACAAACATGCATGCTTTTTGAAAGCATTTTTTACTCTAGCACAATTGTACTGGTATTTATGTTGTGGGATTGTATTAATTTTTGATCAAATACTTGTAACCATCTTTTGCATTATGCTCCCCCCCCCCCCCTTTTTTTTTTCCTTCTGCCCATACCAAATTATCTTTTCCTTTTCACAGTGTTATTTTCTTTTCTTCCAACATCCTTTTAAGTGTTTCTATTTCATTTCTTGGTAGATTCAGGCTATTCATGGATTTCCATTTCCATCCTAGCAATGGATCTTCATTGTGGAAGTCTATATAATCTTTAACCATCCACCCCACTTTCCATTGTTTTTCTAATATTGTTATTTTATATAATATTTTCTAAGGTTGTATATGCTCCCCATGAGTCACTCCAAAAAGAGCTTGATCACCTGTAGTTTCCCTGAGTTAGCTTGTCCATTATTATCTCTCTACATTCCATCATAAAATTTCACACTCTTGAACTATTTGGAGGCAATTTTGTTCTAAAGATGCTAGTAGGGTCATTTCCATTCAGATATTTATGGCTAAGGATTTTAACCCACTTTAGTGATGATTCTTTATACATTTTCCAAACTAATTTTACCCCTAGGGCCTTATTTTGATTTTTTAGGCATTTAACTCCTATGCCCCCCGTTTGGTTGGTTTGCATATTTTTTCCCAAGCTATCAGTGCTAGCTTCTTCTTTTTTGTAACTAGCCAAAAGAAAGATCTTATTTTATTTTTTCTAATTTAGCATTGTCCCTTGACGGAAGAGATATACATGACATTTGGTATATCGAATTAATAATTGAGAGGACTATCTTTAGCATTGTGGCTTTCCCTGTTGTTGTCAGCCACTTGCCTTTTGAAGATGTGTGTGAAAATTGTACCTAGTTGTGGACACAACACTTCAGTAAAACATTAGAGGTTAGCAAAATTGAAATCTGTAGATAAATGAAACTAAGCTAACCAGGCGATTTACTACCTTCTAGTAGGTGTGAGTATGGTATTCTCAAATTAGACCAAGATCAATGACGATGCAACACCTAAACAAAGGATTTGAATGCAAAGAGATGAAGGTAGAATGAATGCAAATTAAGCTATATTTTTGTATTTTTTATGCAATAAGATGAAAAACCGTGTGAATCTAATCTAGAATGGAATGAAATGATATGCAGATTTAATCTAAGAATGATATAAATTGATATGAAAAACTATGCAAAGGCTATGAAAACTATGAATTGATCTCACAAAGTTGCCTGTCACAAAAGCTTGATTCTTCGTGTGCAATTTCGCTAGAGTAATTGTGCAAATTCAAGAGATTATCATTATGAAGAGCTCAGCCTTGATTTTATAGAAATCCAGGGCTTGGGGATGCCTTGAGAAAAGCCATAAATCACTCTTGACAAACTTAGGTTGATTTTTGAGTTAACAAGAAATCAGAATTAATTTAACTCACAAATTCATGCAAAAATAATTTTTTAACTTAAATCAGAAGTTTAGATTAGCTTTCAACTCACAATAGATGTTGAGTTTCAAAAAGATAACAACTTGAATTGATTTTCTGATTTAAAGTTTAACTGCTCCTTCAAATGTGCATAGATAATTATGAATTAATTAAATAAATAAAGTGATTTATCTTCAACTTAACGATTTTTGAATTAAAATAATTGATTTATGGGTTAATCAATTATTTAATCAAACTTTTATTCAAAAACTATATCATTAAGTATTGACAACTGACATTAATTAATTAAATAAGAATTTAATCAATTAGTCATGAGATTTTTGAGACCAAGTTTGACTAAGTTTGACCATGGTTGACCAAGTTGAAATTTCAATAGTTTGATGTAAGATAATCAGTTAAGTTGAATTCTAGATTTTTGTGATGATTGAAGGTTGATTATGCAAGTAGTTGACAATATAAACGATCTCAAATTTTGATTTTGATCCCGAAAATGGATTCTACTTGTTGTTTCGTTGGAGGGACCTTCATACAATGCTCAGTCCTTGTGTCATGTTAAGCATTGTTTTGAAGAATCATTTAAGTGTCAAGCTGATTTAGGCAATCGTGAGATAAATGCAATCATGCAAAGTGCAAAATCAAATGCAAACCTAAGACCTAGGACCTAGTCACTGATCATGCATCGATTGTTTTCATCATTGAATTTTTATTAGGTAACCGAATAAATCAATACAACATTCACTAGTTAGGAAAATATGAATATATGAATATTGATTTTTGCACCAAAGTCAATACAACGCTCACTGGCTAGACAACCATGGACATATTAATATTGATTTTGTTTTCAGAATGTCGGATTAGATATAAGAACCAAGGCACAAACGCTAGGATGACCTGAATATCATGTCCATTTTGATATAGCAATTTGTATAAGCATCAAAACATAAATGTCATGATGACCTGAATATGCCTTGTGGTACAAACACATCAAGCAGTCAAGAGATCATTCTAAATCCAATGTAAATTACCCGTAGTGACCCTTTATCATTCACATCCTTAGGTAAGATCGCGTTTCACAATAGGAGTAAGAACTCACTCAAAAAGACAATAGATAGATCAAAATTCCTTGAATTTTCTGGGTATCAATGGTCAAGGTACTCATGGCCATCCAACATGTGATGGAGGCTCTTATAGACGGACACCATTTCAATCCAAAATTTCCAAAGTTATTAGATTTTCGCTCAAAGCATAAAACAAATAAAAGATTATGCCCCTAGTCATCACTCTCTAAATCTTGTAAAGGACATCATCGAAGAGCCCGAAAGGACACAATATGAAAAAATCTCAATGCAAATTAGTAAGCATACAAGGAGATAAAAGCAGTGAAGCATATAATGTTTTCAGTTTGTTGATGCTCGTTTGTGTTTGATTGTAAAATCCTTTCTGGAGAGGAGACAAACTGACTGACTTGGATGGAGCTTCAAAGGATTCTGACTGGATATGACTCGTCTAAGGTATATTGGAGACCATAGGATATGACATTGATTACCCCCAAGTTTGAACATTGATAGGAGACAGACGCTTTGGCCGAATGGTGCACATATTGACTTTATTGAAAACAAGAATGCAGAAACAAACCGGGAGGTATGTACAAACTAAAGCAAGACTAAAAGATGGGAGAGACCAATATTGCGTTGATAGATGGAGCATTTTGAAACAATTGGCACCCGTTTGCTGGGTTTTCACCATCTTGGCATAGACTCTATTTTTGCTACCAAGGCGCTTGTTTCTAGGTTTTCACCAAGGCACTTTTTCTTTTACTCATTTTTTTGTATTTTTCATTTTTTCAATTTTTTTGTACTTTTGACTCTTTTTTATTTTTTTTGTGAATCATCAAGGCGCCTATTTCTAGGTTTTCACCAAGATGTTCATTTTTTTAGGACTTTTTCAGATTTTTCAAAATTTTTTTTAGGACATTTTACTAAGACTGAATGCCTTAGGCATATAATTTCTTCAGATGAAGAACATTGATTGGTTCTCGGAGATGTTCTCCTTCAGTCATTGAGAGTTGATAGGCTCCAGAGCCAAAAGTAGTAGTGATGACAAAGGGACCTAGCCAGTTGGGTTCAAACTTCCCCTTGCGTTCTCTATGTGATTGATTTTTAAGATTCTCTCTCAAGACTAGATCACCAACCTGAAATTCTTAGTGTCTAACTTTCTTATTGTAGCCTCTAGACATTATCTTTTGATATACTCTGAGATGATCATATGATTCTTGTCTGTGCTCATCTAGTAATTTAGGTTCTTGCAACCTAGACACTCTATAGTCATCATCAATTACTAGACCATGCATTCTGATTCTTAGTGATGGGATTTCAACCTCAATAGGTAGTACCGCTTCAGACCCATAAACTAAAGCGAATGGTGTAGCCCCAATGGGCATTCTGATACTTGTTCTGTAGGCCTAGAGAGATGGATTAATCATGAGATGCCAGTCTCTTCCTTTTTTTATTAACTATACGATGCAAGATTTTCAATAAATTTTTGTTTGAAGCCTCTACTTGTCCATTCCCTTGCGGATAGTAGATTGATGACCAATGTTGTGTAATCTTGAATTTGGCACATAGATCATCTAAGTCTCTATTTTTTAATTGACCACCATTATCTGTGACTATAAAATGTGGAATACCATACCGACATATGATGTAGTTCAAGATGAACATTGATATTTTCTTGCCGGTTGCTTGAGTCAAAGGGACTGCTTCTACCCATTTTGTGAAATAGTTTGTAGCTGTAATAATATGGGCATGACCATTAGAAGAATAAGGATGTATGGCTCCTATAAGATCAAATGCCCATTGGTGAAAAGGCCATTGTGTAGTAAAGGGAATTAGATCTCTCCCCGGTGCATGAATCAAGTTACCATGGACTTGACACTTTTGACAATTCTTTGCATACTCGATAACCTCTTTCTCCATTTTAGGCCAATAGTACCCAGCCCTAATAAGTTTTTGAGCTAGTGTTAAACCATTGGAATGTGATCCACATATACCCTCATGGACTTCCACTAATGCACGTTGAGACTCTTCCCATTATAAACATCTAAGGAGTGTACCATCTAGACCTCATTTGTACATATCGTTACCAATGATGACATACCAAGATGCATTATGGATAAGGTATTGTTTCTCATGGCGGTTGAAGGTATCAGAAATGATTTGGTCTTGGAGATAGGAGAAAAGGTTTTTGTATCGGGATGAATCATGACCAACAATAGTGCAGATCATGCGGGTTTCAGGGCAATCATATGCAGGATAAGATAGTGCTTCCACTAGGAACTCATAGCATAGCTCATGTTCGAGCTGTTGTAATAAAGTAGATATCATTGCCATAGCATCAATAGCTTTGTTCTCTATTCTAGGAATTTTCTCAAAGGTGATAGATATGAAATATTTCTTTAGATCATCTACCAGTCTCTTGTATCGGATTAGATTTCCATCTTTCATTTGATAAACATCATTGACTTGGTGTATTACAAGTTGTGAGTCTCCATGAACATGTAGTTCTGTTACCCTCCATTCAATTGCTATCTTCATGCCATTAAGAAGGGCTTCATATTCAACAATATTGTTCATGCAAGGAAACTTTATTTTGAATTATTTAGGGATTGAGTATCCTTGAGGAGTGATGCATAATATGCCTGCTTCAGATCCATTCTGTGTATAGGAGTCATCAAAGAATAACCTCCATGCTCTAGAAGAAAGATTCATGATAGAGGAGTCTGGGAATTCCATTTGCTAGCTGTGGACACAACACTTCAGTAAAATATTAGAGGTTAGCAAATCAAAGAAATTTGTAAATAAATGAAACTAAGCTAACCAGGTGATTTACTACCTTCTAGTAGGTGTGAGTATGGTATTCTCAGATTCAGACTGAGATCAGTGACAATGCAACACCTAAACTAAGGATTTGAATGCAAAAAGATGAATGTAGAATGAATGCAGATTAATCTATATTTTTGTATTTTCTATGCAATTAGGATGAAAAAATGTATGAAAAAGTATGAATTGATCTCACAAAGTTGTCTGTCGCAAAAGCTTGATTCTTCGTGTGCAATTTTGCCAGAGTAATTGTGCAAATTCGAGAGATTTCTTATGAAGAGCTAAGCCTTGATTTTATAGAAATCTAGGGCTTGAGGATGCATTGAGAAAAGCCATAAATCACTCTTGATAAACTCAGGTTGATTTTTGAGTTAACAAGAAATAAAAAATAAATCAACTCATAAAATCATGCAAAAACACTTTTTGACTCAAAATAGAGTTTAGTTCACTTTTTCAACTCATCATCAGATGTTGAGTTTAGAAAGTTAACAAATTGAAAATGAAAATTGATTTAAAGTTGACTGATTTTCTAATTGTGCATGATTTAATATGAATTAATTTAAAAATAAGGTGATTTATTCTCAACTTAACTAATTTTAAATTTAAAAATAACTGATTTATGGGTTAATCAATTATTTAATCACACTTTTATTCAAAAACTATATCATTAAGTATTGACAACTGACATTAATTAATTAAATAAGAATTTAATCAATTAGTCATGAGATTTTTGATTTATTGTCAAAATTAAATAATATAATTTAGGAATAAATGTAATTAAGTTTAATTAAATAATTAAGTGGCAGAATTAAATCTGATTAATTAAATATTGAGAATATTCAATTAATCAAACTTTAGGATAAATAGGATTTATCGCCAAATAATTATTAAATCAAAGATAATTAGGATAAATAAGGAATATTTTAAGGAATATTCCCCGATGCAGAATTAAGATAATCAATTAGGGTTTTGATGAGATGATGTGCAGATGTGCCTTAGGTTAGGACTTTGATGTCGATTTCATTTGATTTGAAGATGTAAGAGGTTAATGAACCTATAGCCCATTTTTGAGGTATTACATTTTGCCCCTCTTTGAATTATTGTGCAAAGCGTAGTGGTTCAAAGATTAGTCTATGTTTGATAAAGATGTTTGAGATTGATCTGAAAGATGAACCGATTCCAAGACATAAATCGATTGAAAGATTTGAAGATGTTAGGTCTTGATTGACCAAAGATGACGTTAACTATAGCAACAATAAATCAGTGATTACAAAAAAGTATCAAAATGCCTGATTCTGAACCTTATGATTATGAAGAAGTGAGTGACCTGATTGTCAAAAGGAATTGAAATAGTATCACATCCGAACCCTTCAGTTACAAAGAACCAAGGAAATATCACTAATGAATCGATGGTTATGAAAAGCTGATACAATTTACAAGATAGATTAGGATACCAAATTGATATGGATCTCAATGAATCTAATATGCCCTAAGCGATGTGCCCCAAGCGACGAGGTCTTTAGATGAATCAGCAACTAGACGTGGTTGTTGTCTTAATTACTGAGGAAAGATTTGATTGACAAAATAATAAATGTATTTTATAGAATTGAATAATGTGCAATACCATGCCCCCTTCGAGATTAAAATCAAAATTTGACAAGAAAAGTCACCGTTGAATGGTTTAGAAGCATGTTGATTGATTTCAGAAGTGGTTATACACATTCGAGAACGCGTTCTGCATTGTTTGGAGGTCTTGGAGACCAAGTTTGACTAGGTTTGACCATGAGTTGACCATGGTTGACCAACTTAAAATTTTGATAGTTTGATGTAAGATAATTAGTTAAGTTGAATTCTAGATTTCTGTGATGATTGAAGGTCGATTATGCAAGTAGTTGACAATATAAACAATCTCAGATTTTGATTTGGATCCCGAAAATGGATTCTAATTGCTATTTCATTGGAGGGATCTTCATATAATGCTCAGTCCTTGTGTCATGTTAAGCATTGTTTTGAAGAATCATTTAAGTGTCAAGCTAATTTAGGCAATTGTGAGATAAATGCAATTATGAAGAGTGCAAAATCAAATGCAAACCTAAGACCTAGGACCTAGTCATTGATCATGTGTCGGTCATTTTCATCATTGAATTTTTATTAGGTAACTGGATAAATCAATACAACATCCACTAGTTAGGAAACTATGAACATATGAATATTGATTTTTGTGCCAAATTCAATACAATGCTCACTGGCTAGACAACCATGGACATATGAATATTGATTTTTTTTTCGGAATGTTAGATTAGATATAAGCACCAAGGCACAAACACCAGGATGACGTGAATATCATGTCTATTTTGATATAGAAATTTTTATAAGCATCAAAACATAAATGTCATGATGACTTGAATACACCTTATGGTACAAACACATCAAGCAGTCAAGAGATCATTCTAAATCCAATGTGAATTACCCATAGTGACCCTTTATCATTCACATCCTTAGGTAAGATCATGTTTCACAGCAGGAGTAAGAACTCACTCAAAAAGAAAATAGTTAGATCAAACTTCCTTGAATTTTTTGGGTATCAATGGTTGAGGTACTCAAGGCCATCCAACACGTGATGGATGTTCTTACAGACGGACACCATTTCAATCTAGAATTTCCAAAGTTATTAGATTTTCGCTCAAAGTAGAAAATAAAGAAAAGATTATGCCCCCAGTCATCACTCTCTAAATCCTATAAAGGACATCATTGAAGAGCTCGAAAGGAAACAATATGCAAAAATATCAATGCGAATCAGTAAGCATACAAGGAGATAAAATCATGTGAAGCATAGATTGTTTTCGTTCGTGTTGATGTTTGATTGCGTTGTTGTAGATGCAAAATCCTTTCTGGAGAGGAGACTGACTGAATGACTCAAATGTAGCTGCAAAGGACCTTGACTAGATATGACACATTTGAGATACTAAGGACTGTAGGATATGACTTTGATTTTCCCCAAGTTTGAACATTGATAGGAGACAGATGCTTGGGCCGAATGGTGCACAGATCGACTTTATTGAAAACAGGAATGCGAAAACAAACCAGGAGGTATGTACAAACTAAAGAAAAATTGAAAGCTGGGAGAGACCAAAATTGCACTGATAGATGGAGTGTTTTGAAACAAGTGGTGCCTATTTGCTGGGTTTTCATCATCTTGGCAGAGATTCTATTTTTTCTACCAAGGCACCTATTTCCAGGTTTTCACCAAGGCACTTTTTTTTTTCTCATTTTTTTGTATTTTTCAATTTTTCAATTTTTTTGTACTTTTGATATTTTTTTAATTTTTTTGTGATACATCAAGGTGCCTATTGCTAGGTTTTCACCAAGATGTTCATTTTTTCAGGACTTTTTTATTTTTTTATGATTTTTTTTAAGGACATTTTACCAAGATTGAATGCCTTAGGCATATAATTTCTTCAGATGGAGAACATTGATTGGTTCTTAGAGCTATTCTCCTTTAGTCATTGAGAGTTGATAGGATCCAGAGCCAAAAGTAGCAGTGATGAAAAAGGGACCCAGCCAGTTGGGTTCAAACTTCACCTTGTGCTCTTTATGTGATTGATTTTTAGGATTCTCTCTCAAGACTAGATCGCCAACCTGAAATTCTCGGTGTCTGATTTTCTTGTTGTAGCCTCTAGACATTCTCTTCTAATATACTCTGAGATGATCATACGCTGCTTGTCTATGCTCATCTAGTAGTTCAAGTTCTTGCAACCTAGACATTTTGTAGTCATCATCAGTTACTAGACCATGCATTCTGATTCTTAGTGATGGGATTTCAACCTCAATAGGCAGTATCACTTCAGACCCATAAACTAAAGCAAATGGTGTAGCCCCAATGGGTGTTCTGATACTTGTTTTGTAGGCCCAGAGAGCTGGATTGATCATGAGATGCCAGTCTCTTCCTATTTTATTAACTATATGATGCAATATTTTTAATAAATTCTTGTTTGAAGCCTCTACTTGTCTATTCCCTTGAGGATGGTAGATTGATGACCAATGTTGTGTAATCTTGAATTTGGTACATAGATCATCTAAGTCTCTGTTCTTGAATTGACCACCATTATCTGTGACTATAGAATGTGGAATACCATGCCAACATATGATGTAGTTCAAGATGAACATTGATATTTTCTTGCCGGTTGCTTGAGTCAAAGGGACTACTTCTACCCATTTTGTGAAATAGTCTGTAGCTATAATAATATGGTTATGTCTATTAGAAGAATGAGGATGTATGGCTCCTATAAGATCAAATGCCCATTCGTGAAAAGGACATTTGTTTAGTAAAGGAAATTAGATCTCTCCCTAGTGCATGAATCAAGTTACCATGGACTTGACACTTTTGAAAATTCTTTGCAAACTTGATAGCCTCTTTTTCCATTTCAGGCCAATAGTACCCAGCCCTAATAAGTTTTTGAGCTAGTGTTAAACCATTGGAATGTGATCCACATATACCTTCATGGACTTCCTCTAATGCACGTTGAGACTCTTCTCATTATAAACATCTAAGGAGTGTACCATCTAGACCTCATTTGTACAGATCATTACCAATGATGACATACCAGGATGCGTTGCGGATAATGTATCATTTCTCATGGTAGTTGAAGGTATCGGGAATGATTTGGTCTTGGAGATAGGAGAAAAGGTTTTTGTATCTAGATGAATCTTGACTAACAATAGTGCAGATCATGCGGGTTTCGAGGGAATCATATGCAGGATAAGATAGTGCTTCCACCAGGAACTCATAGCGTAGCTCATGTTTGGGCTGCTGTAATAAAGTAGATAGTGTTGCCATCACATCAACAACTTTGTTCTTTGTTCTTGGAATTTTCTCAAAGGTGATAGATATGAAATATTTCTTTAGATTATCTACCATTCTCTTGTATGGGATCAGCTTTCCATCTTTCATTTGATACACATCATTGACTTGGTGTATTACAAGTTGTGAGTCTCCATGAATGTGTAGTTCTTTTACCCTCCATTCAATTGCTATCTTCATGCCATTAAGAAGGGCTTCATATTCAACAATATTGTTTGTGCAAGGAAACTTTATTCTAAATGCTTTAGGGATTGAGTATCCTTGAGGAGTGATGAACAATATGCCTGCTCTAGATCCTTTTTGTGTATAGGAGCCGTCAAAGAATAACCTCCATGCTCTAGACAAAAGATTCATGATAGAGGAGTTTGGGAATTCCATTTGCATTGGTGTATCATCAAACAATGGTGTATCAGCCAACTGATCAGCAATAACCTTGCCTTTGATAGCTTTTATTTCAACATATTCAATGTCAAATTCACTTAATAGCATCACCCATTTAGCTAATCTACCTGTGAGGGTAGCTTTGCTTAGTAGGTACTTTAGTGGATCAATCTTAGCTACCAAATGTGTGGTATGAGCTAACATGTAATGTTTTAGTTTCTGTGATGCAAAGATCATAGCTAGACAAGCTTTCTCAATCATTGAATAGTTATACTCATATGCTACCAATGTTCTACTGATATAGTATATAGCCCTTTCCTTCTTGTTCTCATCATGTTGTGCTAGTAGTGCCCCTAGTGATGTATTTATGGAGGAGACATATAAGATTAATGGCTTCCCTTGAATAGGAGGCATCAAAATAGGAGGTTTTGATAGATATTGCTTGATGTGATTAAAGTTCTTTTCACATTCCTCATTCCATGCAAAAGTCACCCCTTTATGTAAGGTCTTTGTAAAAGGCTATGATATGTCTGCTAGCTAAGATATGAAGTGTCTAATAGATTGTACTCTCCCTTGTAATGTTCTCATTTGGTTGATATTCTCAGGATGTTGCATCTCCATGATAGCTTAGACTTTTGTCGGATCTACTTCAATTTCATTCTTTGAAACAATGTAACCTAAGAGCTTTCCAAAAGTGACACCAAAAGCACACTTCTTAGGATTCAGTCTGAGACTAAACTTCTCCATTTGATCTAGTTTTTTGCTCAAATCATTCAGATGTTCAGATCTTATCATAGATTTTGCCAAAGTATCATCAACATAATCCTCCATAGTTTGATGCATCATGTCATGGAAAATATATGTCATAGCTCTTTGATATTTAGCACCTGCATTTTTAAGCCCAAATGGCATGACATTCCAATAGAAGGTACCCCACACACATGTGAAAGTAGTTTTCTCTTGATCTTTTGGAGAAATTTTTATTTGGTTGTATCCAGTAAAACCATCCATTAAAGAATACATCTTGAAGCCCACAATCATGTCCACTATCATATAGATGTTAGGTAGTGGAAAATCATCCTTAGGGCATGCTTTGTTTACATCTCTAAAATCTGTGCATACTCTTATAGATTTGTCTAGTTTTGATACTAGAACAATGTTAGAGATCCATTCTGCATAATCAATAACTCAGATGAATCCAGCTTTTAGTAGTTTCTCTAATTCAGCTTTGACCAAGAGTGCAACATGTGGATGCATCTTTCTCAATTTTTGCTTAACAGTTTTGACACCTGGAGCTATAGATAAATGGTGCATTATAAGATCAGGATCCAACCCTGGCATATCTGAATATTTCCATGCAAAGTTGATCTTCTTTTCTGTTAGGGATGTAGTAAATTTTTGCTTTTCTTCTTCTGATAAGGATTGTGCTACATGGATCAACTATGGTTCTTCTTTTGTTCCCAAGTTGATAGATTGAGTAGGCTCAATCAGTACTGGAGATCTGTCCTATAAATGACTTGGAAGGACATAAAATATCTCATCCTTAGGTGCCTCAGAGAGGTTTTCACCTTTGGATACATCATTTTTTAAAACTTTTGTAGGTTCTGAGACTGCCACAAAGCGGTTTTCACCCTCAAAACTCTTTTTCTTTTTCTTTTTACTCTTATTCTTTTGACTAAGATATTTGATATCCAACTCCATCATGCTAATGCTCGATTCACTGATGGAAGTCATCATAGGGTTGACTGCATTGAGGTAGCAATCAAGGGCATATTCATTTGGAAAGGTATAAATAGTGTTAGATTAGGTGAAAAGCTAATCTCC
Organism: Chamaecyparis obtusa; assembly: GCA_027943335.1. Classification (NCBI taxonomy): domain Eukaryota; kingdom Viridiplantae; phylum Streptophyta; class Pinopsida; order Cupressales; family Cupressaceae; genus Chamaecyparis; species Chamaecyparis obtusa. The sequence goes on along the minus strand of BSBK01002093.1, from coordinate 1,188,968 downwards.
CAAGAACACCTGCATGCATAACTCTGTCACATGGAAGAAGCAAAGCACAGAAGGCAAGAAAAATCTATGGAGGCTAAAAAGCCAGAGGCCTCATATTATGATCCAATAAGTGAATGAATAAAATACAAAGAGGGAATCCTTATAAAAGGATACCGAAACCCTAAAGGAGAAAACCCTAAAGAATAATAAGATACCTAAGTCTAACTTAAGTGTAGAGAATAATAGACTAATAATTAAATAAATTAATTATTAGCTATAATATGACTACTCTAACACCCCCCCTTAAGTGTAACTTAGGGAGAAGCTAAACAACTAAGGACTAAAAGATGCATGAAAACAAAAATGCATGAAAGAGAAATGGGTATCAGAGCTTCCCTGCTGCTGCCTGTTCTGGTATTTTTGAAGCATGAAGCTGCAAACACTGTCAGAAGAAACTGCTGGAACCCCCACTGAAATAGTGCATGATCAGGTAGAGAAGACAAAGTTTGAAGAGCTGATCAATCGAAGAGGTGACCTCCAAAATAGGAATGAACAAGTGTCTATATAGTAGATGAACCATCTCACTGAAATGCATAGGTGCCTAGCCACTACATTTGCCTAGTACATAGGAACAAAAACTGAATATGTAGATCACTCAACCGAACCAAGGAAGCAATAGAGCCAATAGGTGAACCCCCCCCATAATGCTGAACAGGGAGAGGGGTGACAGGAACACTGAAATGCAATGCTAGAAACATCTACAAGAAGAAGAATTAGGAACACCAATAGTGCAAAAAAAGTAAAAGCATAGGATAAAGGGCAATGTCACCGACACACAGCATGGGCTAATGTCATGGAAGGTACACTCACTTGACAAAGGTGGATGAGCACAAAAGACAAAACATCATAACCCCCCATGGAACTTTATAACTAAGTGTGAGTACAAACAAACACAAGGTGTACAAGATCCCAGATATGCAAAAGTAGGCACTTTACCTCAGTGCATTTATAGAAAAGAGAATGCAATAGAAAAGAAGCATACAATGCTCAGAAGATAGAAAGAAGAGTGAGCCAGTAGAATAGAAGCAGAGATCCCAGGACCTGTAGAACCCAAGTAATCCGCCATAGTGAAAAAGTGCAAAACTTAGAGGAGAAAGAACCTAGAGTAGAATCTGGATAAAAGACCCCTGCAACTGAATAACTCATAGGACTAGCTTTCCGACGATATTTGGTGAGCCCAAAAATGAGTCCAGATGAGCGAGATAAGGCTCTTGGAAGGTAAAAATAAACATCTGACTTTGATAAAAAAAAATACTATCAAAACAAAAAAGCCAAAAACTCTAACCTCCATAATCGAAAAGAGCTCGAAAAGAGCTTTCTGACGATATAAAGAAGTCCAAAAAAGGCCTTTGTATGCTCCAGATAGAGCAAAAACAATGTTAGGGGGCAGAATCGGCACGATCACAGAGAACATCTGACTTTGATGGCAAAAAAGAGCATCAAAATGGAAAAATCATAAAACCATACTAGCAAATTCAAATTGGGCTCAGAACCATCTTTCTAATGATATATTGTATGCCCAATGATGATCCTAGATGCTCGAGATATTGCAAAAAAATGCCCAGTGACCTCTAAAAAAGGATGCTTCAAAACCATGCAATTAAAAAAAAAATTTAAAAAGCTTTGCATGATGATGACATCATGTTGATGTCAGCAGAGGGCCTGGGGGCTGAAAAAAATAAGCCCTTGGTCACCCACGTGACTAGGGGCTGGCGGAGCTGGCCGGGCGGTCGGTAGGGCCACTGGAACGGAGGCCGCAGGGGCGGCAGACTCTGAGCACGGGCGGCGGAGGGGCCGCGTTGTCCGGCGGGCGGTTGGTGGCGGCATCTTCGGCGGGCGGTGGGTGGCGCACAGCGGGACGAGCACCGTAGAGGATGGCGGAGGACTGCCGGTGGCCACAGAAAGGGCAGAGAAGACCGGTGGCCACTTGGTGCTACAGTGGCTGCTGGGCGGTGCTCAGGTGGTCGCTCGGCGGCCGCCCAAAATTTTTTTATTTTTATTTTTTTTGAAAATCGCTTGTGAGCATCAGAGTGCATGCCAAGCCGTATGACCTGGCATGCAAAAAAATTTGCCTTAGATGGCAAAGTTGTCTAAAATGGACAAATTTTATATAGATTCTGACTCTCCCGAACCTTCTGAGCGCAATGGTGACATCCGTTTTTGCCCAAAATGCTCCAAATTTTTTTTTCAGGCAACAAAGAAACAAAAAATAACATCTTGCTTCTGAATCACTTCAACAAAACATGAACAACGAGCAACAAGATGGCTCTGATACCATGTTAGATTAGGTGAAAAGCTAATCTCCCAAGAACACCTACATGTATAACCCTATCACATGGAAGAAGCAAAGCACAGAAGGCAAGAAAAATCTATGGAGGCCAAAAAGCTAGAGGCCTCATATTATGATCCAATAAGTGAATGAATAAAATACAAAGAGGGAATCCTTATAAAAGGATACCGAAACCCTAAAGGAGAAAACTCTAAAGAATAATAAGATGCCTAAGTCTAACTTAAGTGTAGAGAATAATAGACTAATAATTAAATAAATAAATTATTAGCTATAATATGACTACTCTAACAGATAGCTTGGCTCGGATTTGTGGAGGTTCGGTCAAGAAGTTTGGGATGTTGGATAGTCAAAGTGGAGAAAGATTGGGAAATGGTGTTTACGAATATGGATCTATCATCATTGGTCCTAACCTAACTCTTGATTTCAAAGGTGATATTACAACTCAAAACATTCAATTCATGAATAGGCTTAATGTCATTATGGGAGTCCACTTCAGCCATCAGTGGATCAGACTCGTGAAGTTCATCATTTTTCTCTAGACTTACGTTGGGTTTAGGTGCATATTGGTGAATGACATCAACATGTTTCTCTATGATAAGCTCATCTTCTTCTGGAATCATTCCCCACTCATAATCATTTGATTCTTCATATAGGCCTCTTGGAAAGTCAAGAATATGTGTAAAGTTAGGGTGAATCCCCCAAGCAGGATTTCCTTCTAAGTCTGATTTGAATTCATACTCATGGGAATCTATTTTAGAATTACCACCTTCCTCCTTGTCTGTGTGGGTTTCTTGAAGATCAGCTAGTTCTTGTGTTGCAACTGTCTTTTGTTCCATCGTAGGTTCTTGTGTTTCTACCACATTGATTATTTTTATGGGGTCATGTTCATCTTTGAGGAGGTCTAGTATTTCTTTAGGAAAACACACATAAGGAATGAGCTATAGTGTTTGAATCATCACTGTTAGATTGTTGTGTTTCTTCCTTTAGTTGAATTGTTTCTGATGGTTCAATCTATTATAAGACATGTGGAGAGTTTTTTCTAAGATAGAAAGGCTTCTTCTAATATCCTAGACCTATTGTATTCTTGTTTTTTCAGCCACAGTGGTTAAGAGGTGATAGAAGACCTTTACCTTGTAGTCCTAGAGGTCCTTTTCCAGTATATCCCATTTTTGTGATCAATTTATCCCCTGGTCCATATAACTTTTGAGAAATTTTGCTTGAAGTGGAGTCATATTTCTGGATTGATTGGGATTGAGACTCATCCTAATATAACCATGCAAGTACGACTTCATCCTCTTCAAACTCTTGTTTAGATACTTGCTCTGTGACAAAGCTTCCATTGAATATGACCTAGGACTCTTTAGCATTGGGTTTCACTTTGTTAGAAGGTTGTCCATAAGAATTTGGGGACAACGGGAAAGAGGTGAGAGATAAAACTAGTTCTATTATGTATTTTCCCATACCCTTGTCTTTGATTTTGACCTCTTTTGCAATGTCTTCCATCTTGGATGTAGATGCCATGTCTGTTTTCTTAGTGGAAGATTCTCTATTATTAGGAACAAGTTTGTCAACACTTTCTTTCAATGCATTGCAATTTGTAGATACGTCAACTGGAATTGTCACCTCTACTCCTTCATAAGGGAATTTCACACATTGATGGTATGTGGAAGGAATAGCTTGCATTTCATGTATCTAGGGTCTCCCTAGGAGGATGTTGTAAGCCAAAGGTAGATCAAGAACTTGACATGTGATGTCTCTGATAACTGGCTCTGTTCTGATAGGTAAGACAATTGTTCCTTTGGAAGATCTTTCTTGTTCATCATATGCTTTGATAATTATCTTCTTTTTAGGATCCATGGCAGCTTCTGATAATCCCAGTTGTGTGATCAAGCTGTAAGAGAAAATGTTGAGACCAACACCTCCATCTATCAACACATGTTTGATATGATGGTTTTGGATTAAGACTTCAATGTGCAAGGGATGGTTATGCGGATGACTCAAGGAGTTATCATCTTCTTCTGAAAAGGAGATATACTTGGGAGACATCAAATGACCAAACATAGTCTGGAATCTGTCTAAATCAAGGTTGTCAAGAACATTGGATCTGAGCAGAGCTTTGTCTAGAGTGGCTCTATGAGCTAGAGATATCCGAAGCAACTCAAACATTGATATTTTTGCATTGGTATGCTGGAGTTGTTGGACAATACTATATGATGTGGGCCTTGTGTCTTTAGGATTTGATGATTTAGAGGCAGCCTTCTATTTAGAAGCAGAGGAAAGATTAAAAGGTACCTTAGGGACATTTGATGAATTTGAATTTTGTCCTTGTAGATGCACTTGAGCTTGTGATTGGGTAACCACATTTTATGATTGATTAGCTCTATCTTTTCTTACAATTGTGATGACATTGCAAAGCTTAGATAGGCATGGTTCAACCATATTTATGACATCAATATTTTCAGAGTAGGCATAATTGACTTTAGCACCCATATTAGGCTGAGAAGATGAATCTCCTTGACCATATTTCAAAAATGGTTCCGTGAATGCAATATGATCATTATTGCTTTTATTATTGTCAATTACAATTTCTCCATTATCAATTTTGTCTTGTATGATGTATTTCAAGCGTATGTAGTTATTGGTTTTATGACCCTTATTGTGATGGAAGTCACAAAAATCATTCTCTCTCCACCACTTTGGTTTAGGTTCATGATCAAATACCTTTATCTCAGGCAAGGTGATGATGTTGTTGGCCAACAGAGTTTTCATGGCGGATTCCAAGGACTCTCCAAGAGAAGTAAACTTGTGTTTAGGATCTATAGCCCAAGGTTTGTAGTCTGATGGTCTCTTGTTTGATTCTATTGATTTGGCCTCTAAGGCTTTGATAGCTTGGGTGCCAACAGTGAGATTGAAAGCAGGTGCCTTAGATGGGGCACATATAGTATCAACAATGCCATCTGTGACAACACCTTTATTCTTGTTCCTTTTTTTGCCTTTTTCTTTAGAACTGGATCTAGATTCATACTTATCCTTTTGAAGTGATATGTCTCCTTTTTGTACAAGTACCTTCTTAATTTTGATTGCATTTTCTACCATTTTATCAAAGGATGTATGATTTTGCATTTGCAAATGGTAGTTGATTTCTAGAACAAGATTGTTGATGAAGATTTCTAGCTTCTCAATTTTTGGAATAGGTCTAGCATATAGAGAAAACTTCTTCCTCCATCATTTGAGAAAAGTTAGGAATGGTTCTCTTGAGTTGTGTTTCAGATTGCAAATGTCGATCATAGTGACCAAATGATGGATGTTGTAGGAATATTGTTGATAGAACAGTTTGATCAACTCCTCAAAATTTTTGATTGTTGGAGGCATTTTTGAGAACCAATGAATAACTGACCCTCCCAGAGATTGAGGGAAAAGACACATTAGGTAGGTTGGTTCATGCATGAACTCCATATATTGAGTAGAGAATTCTCTGACATGATCTTGAGGATCAGAGTTTCCATCATACTTATCATATTTAGGCATCTCCACTCTTTTTGGGAATGGTGGCATGTACAAGTCTTTATCAAATGGAAAAGGGCATAGAGCCTCCATGGAGAACTCCTTAGGTTCCTTTTCTTTCTCTAGTTTATTGAGCTTGACTTGCATGGCATGCATCTATTTCATCATGGCTATGATAGGAGTTTCTTCCTCATGTGTGATGATATCTTCAACATTAAATTTTGGAGGAAGTTTAGCTCCTTGGCGAGCTAACTCTAGGAAGTATGCCTCTTTGTCTTCTCTCAAGAAGTGTTTCATCATTCTCTTGAAGTTATCATCATTCTAATATTGGGCAATTTCAGAGGGTGTTGGTTCGGCATCTCCACCATGATTGGAGTGATGACCTTGGGAACCTTGGCTTGCGCCTCCTCCTTGAGACATAGTGTTGTTAAGAGAACTACCAGGGATTGATCGATGAGGAGTTGCCTGATGACCTGTGTGGATTGATGCAGGGGGAGTTACTTGATGACCTGCATGGATTGATGAAGTAGGAGTGACGTAACCACCTATCAAGTAAATATTTCCAAGAGCATCTTCTGCAAATTTAGTTGTGTTAAAAGGTTGATGAAATGTCTTAGCAATCATAGAAGATGCGGCTGAAGAGAATTTGGGTTTTTCTCCTTGTTTTCACTGTAATGAAGCTCTAGTTTCCACCATTAAACTTAGGTGAAGCAAAAGAGAAAGATGAAGACAACTGAAGAATGACTTGATTCAAGAATATCGAATGTTGCAACCTTGTCAAGATTGGATTGATTGAAGATTATATTAGACGTAAATGAAGGATACTATGCCCTAGTAGTATGGGTAGACACCCAAAAGATGGCAGACACAAGATGAAAAAGACTCAAATTGATAGATTAGAAGGTTAGATCAGACTCAAGAGATCACTTCAGGAAAATGATTGAATTCTTTCTAGTTATGACTTTCTCTAGGCTCGTACGAGTCTGGGTAGGCTTTGGCATGATAATTGACAAGACTCGTACGACAATTGCAATGCTCGTATGACATTTGATAGAAGGTTTTTTATTTTTTCTTGTGATTTTTGACAAAACTCATACGACAATATACAAGCTCTCATATGACAATCCAAGGGTTCTGATATGAAAAAGGGGCAAAACTCGTATGACTTTTTGATCCTGTGGGATGACTTTTGGCTCCAGAAAGGGATTTTGTGTCAGATTTGCAATTTCTTAGTTTTCAGAATCAGTTTGTTTGCAAGGTTCTCTGTCTAGATTTGAAGTTCATTTCAGGATTGTTCATTTTCAATAACCAAGTAGATAAACAAGCATGCAGAACAACATGCAAGTGATTTCAAGCACATCTGAAAACAATGAACGGGGAACAAAGCAACCCTACGCATGAACAATCAAGTGACTTATTTTTCTAATTCCTAGGAATGCTACTTGTGTATGTTCTCAAAAGTTTTTCAATAATGCACATAGTCCTAGAAAATGAAAAATTTGGCCTCACTAGGGTTTGTAGTAATGGTCTGACTCTGCAACTTTTGTGATCTCAAGATGGCGAACTCCAATCTAGGCGCACCAGGGTTTTGACAAAGTCTAAGAATTTAATCAATTAGGAGCTGCTAGGGAGATCTAACAGCCCAACAAGAGACCACACTTGTGAAGATTTCTTCCACAAAGACATTTATATAGTGCCTGTTGCTACCATGATGAAAATGGGTATTACCGCTTGAGGTTCCATCCATGTGGTTGACCCAATAAAGGGAATATCCACTATGGTTAACCTCTCTAAAGGTGACTCACAAAAGATACCACATGGGGACTTGGTCCAGATCCAAGGATTTGAGTTTCTGATACTACCCAAAAAGGGAGTAGAGCATAATCGTCTAGCCTTATCACTTTTACCCAAACACAATAGACAGATTAATCCAACACGCTAAGACTGAAATTATCTCACCAAGATTTTTGATGTCAACAACTATGTCTATTGATCTCTCTGGAGAGAAAATGTATTGATCAAAAGCTGAGGACCAAACCAAGTAGAACGTGAGACAATCATAGTATCCTCCCTACCTACAAGGGGATCTATCATCAAGAAGAGCTTCACATGCATGAACAAGCGAATGAAGCCCACTCTCTCTAGATCATCCGCAAATAGTGTTTATAGGGCTTATTTACCGTGTAACAGATATGCAAAAAGCAAATCTATATTCATTTTATAGCCCACAACTGAAGTGTGAATTATGAAAGCTAGAAAGGCACACAAGCTTGACATATGAGAGTTCATTTTATATCCAAAATTGAAGTGTTATCAGATTGAATAGAATACCTGAGTTCTGCACAATGCGCTTAGTAAATTTTACCTATTTTAGCAATTTTGTTGCACTTTTCCAATCAGAATCAGCAAATACCAATCAGAAATAGAAGATCTCAATTTTTAGGGTTAGCTATTAGTCCAAATCCAAAAGTCAAATCTGGAAAACTGCCTAAAAATTTGAAATGACAATTGAATTTTGATGGTAAAACTCGTACGACAACCAGTTACCTCCCATACGACAATATGGAAACTCGTACGATAGTGGGTGTTTTCCCACATGATAGAGTAGCTCCCAAATGATAATATGTAAGTTCTAGTATGAGTCTCAAAAATCTCAACTGTCGTACGACAGTCAGGGGGTCCTGGTATGACTTTCTGACAAAACTCGTATGAAAAATGTATGGACATAAAATAAAAATTATAGTTTTGGGGCCAGAAAATGATAGAAAATTGATAGAAAATATTAGAATAGAAATGGAAACCCATTTTAGGGCCCCATAGTGAGTGCCAAAAATGTTTGTGTGAAAATTGTACCTAGCTGTGGACACAACACTTCAGTAAAACATTAGAGGTTAGCAAATCAAATAAATCTGTAAATAAATGAAACTAAGCTAACCGGGTGATTTACTGCCTTCTAGTAGGTGCAAGTATGGTATTCTCAGATTCAGACCGAGATCAGTGATAATTCAACACCTAAATGAAGGATTTGAATGCAAAAAGACAGATGTAGAATGAATGTAGATTAATCTATATTTTTGTATTTTCTATGCAATTAGGATGAAAAAATGTATGAATCTAGTCTAGAATGAATTTGAAATGATATGCAAATTTAATCTAAGAATGATATGAATTGATATGAAAAACTATGCAAAGCTATGAAAAAGTATGAATTGATCTCACAAAGTTGCCTGTCGCAAAAGCTTGATTCTTCATGTGCAATTTCGCCAGAGTAATTTTGCAAATTCGAGAGATTTCTTGTGAAGAGATAAGCCTTGATTTTATAGAAATCTAGGGCTGAGGATGCATTGAGAAAAGCCATAAATCACTCTTGATAAACTCGGGTTGATTTTTGAGTTAACAAGAAATAAAAAATAAATCAACTCATAAAATCATGCAAAAGCACTTTTTGACTCAAAATAGAGTTTAGTTCACTTTTTCAACTCATTGTCAGATGTTGAGTTTAGAAAGTTAACAAATTGAAATTGAAAATTGATTTAAAGTTGACTGATTTTCTGATTGTGCATGATTTAATATGAATTAATTTAAAAATAAAGTGACTTATTCTCAACTTAACTGATTATAAATTAAAAAATAACTGATTTATGGGTTAATCAATTATTTAATCACACTTTTATTCAAAAACTATATCATTAAGTATTGACAACTGACATTAATTTTAATTAAATAAGAATTTAATCAATTAGTCATGAGATTTTTGATTTATTGTCAAAATTAAATAATACAATTTAGGAATAAATGTAACTAAGTTTAATTAAATAATTAAGTGGCATAATTAAATCTGATTAATTAAATATTCAGAATATTTAATTAATCAAACTTTAGGATAAATAGGATTTATCACCAAATAATTATTAAATCAAAGATAATTAGGATAAATAACAAATATTTTAAGGAATATTCCCTGATGTAGAATTAATATAATCAATTAGGGTTTCGATGAACTGATGTGCAGATGTGCCTTAGGTTAGGACTTTGATGTCAATTTCATTTGATTTGAAGATGTAAGAGGTTAATGAACCTATAGCCCATTTTTGGGGTATTACAGAAGACCCCACCTTTTTTTCTACTTTTGAAAGTATCTAATCCCACATCTTGTTTGATCTTGTTCTGTTGTCTAAAGGTATACCAAGATATTACAGGGAGCCTCTCCTTTTCTGAAGTTTGTAATATTGCATATCTCACTATCCCTTCTAGGATTTATATTGAAGAAGAAAAATTTTGATTTTTATGAGCTTAACTATTTCCCTGAGGTCATTGAGTACTCATTTATTATTTCTTTAAATTGTCTTTCTTTCTCCTTGTCTCCTTCCCCAAGAGCATATAACTCAAATTATTTTCATAGTATTAATAGTGGAAGATATTTCCAAAGCTTAAGAAGATCATTTGAAAGTTTTGATTACATAAAAGTAGGTTTTGAAAGGACCCAAAACCTTTTACATCCAGATTAAAAGATAGGCATTAAATTTCCAACAAAAACCATGTAACAACACCAAAAAGAGACACACAAACAAGTCCTTAAACAAAAAGATAGAGAAATAAACAAAGGACAACAAAAAGATAGCAGGACAACAACCTGCTGGCTAAATACATTTCATAAGATCTTCCACCTATTCAGCCAGCATCTGCATGTTAGCAGAGGATGCTTTGAGTTCCTCAATGTCATTGTTATTTTTGTCCTCCTGCTTCTTGAACCATGATCTAGTTCTCTTGCTAGGACCATGATCCTCCTTGACCTTGGTGATCACCTGCTCCCCTTTCCCCTGGTCCATTTTGTCCACCAGAATCTTAACATGCTCTGCCGACGCCATAAGAATAGCAAAGCTTTTCTCCATAATATTACCAACCATTTTCTCTAGCTTGTCGACTCTATTTTCCATGATATCAATTCTTCTTTTCATCACCTCTCCATTTTCAATTTTCTCTTCCATAGCAATGATTCTATCATTGAAGGCAGAGAGCCCCTTAGCCCTACCGATTGTCTCCTTTAGCTCATCAATGCATTGACCCATGGTCTTCTCCCCCAGATTCATCCTTCCAAGAATCCTAGTCTCTTTTTGGAGCTAATGAATATGGGATTTCATAGTTGTGATGTCGCTTTTCATATTACTAAGATTGATAAGGAAAGTAAGACACCCCAGATTCTCAAAATCCTTAGTCTCTCCCACCGTCTCCTCCTTGGAGCTCTCCACCTTATCCTTCTTAGTGTTGGCCGCTTCCTTCTCCTGACCATCCTTATCAATATTGGTGACATCCCAGACAACATCTTGCAAAATGTTTTCATCGACTAAAACATTTTGGTATAGCCCTTCACTCTTCTCCACAATAGGGTCATTCTCCACCCGCTCTTCCTGATTATCCTGGCTTTTCTCCTGAGAAGAAGAGCCCTCATCAGAGGAAATGAAAACCCTCTTAGCTCTTTTCTTATTCCCTTTTTTAGCTCTTTTCTTATTCCTCCATTTCCATATTAGTGACTGAATCCTCCACCTTAATTTTCTTCTTATTTCTTTTTGGAACAGACTCCTAATACTCCTTAGAGTCACCCTCATCATCTTCACTTTCCTCCATGAAGGGTTCCTCCAACTCTTTTCCATCTGTATCATAGTCTTCAATGGCCTCTTGATTCAGCTGAGGCCTCTCAACCTTCTTTGATTTCAGAACCTCATAAATGAGGACCATCAGCCCATCATGATAGGCATGGTCATCATCAGGATCCCTCTACCATCTGAGAATAGTGGCATTTAAAGAGCTCAAAAGATAAAAGGGGAAATTGATTTTAACCATATGCCTTTACCATGTGCTTCCTCTCCTACTCCGTTGGTGCAAAGGCCTCCAGCACTTTATCCGAGACCTTCCTGTTCCTGTAAAAGTTAATTCCTTCTATCTTTAGACCCATCACCTCTGCGATGATCTCCTCAGTCACCTCCATGCTCTGCATTCCCACCATGACTTTCCCTTTGTTCCAGGTCTTAATGAATTTCTTGGTCACAACAACTTTCCCTCCATGCAACTTCTCCATATAAACTATCAGACCACATCTTTGACAATGTTCCACACCTCTAGGTCTGGTTCCATTCATTGCAGTTCCCCGGTTCACACCTTTTCTTTCTACCTCCCATAGCTCTGCAACAGTCAGGAAAACCCTTCTCAAAATTTCTCACAACTCTCTACAAATTTGGCTTAAATTTTTAATAATGTCCTCTAGAACCTTGAAAGACCCATAAATCATGCCAAATGAAAGTAGTAATAATCTTGGAATCACCCCAATGTCCTTTGTCATCTTCACACAAACTTCTGCATTGATTACTCATTAAAATGATCTTCATTAAGAATGTGTTGCCTACTATTTAATCGATCCTTATTGATTAATGATATCCCATCAAGAGGGAGGACAAACCCATCATTCCACTCGATATCCACCTGGCTTTGGCAAGCCACATTTGTAGCCCAGTCAGCTGCCGAATTGGCCTCCCTAAAGTTATGAAGAATAATACACTCATCAAAGGAATCAATAATGTTTTTAGATTTTTTAATAGCATTAGCTATTGTCCATGAGGGGGTCATAGTATTATTAAGACATTTAATAATGTTTAGGCAGTCCCCTTAAACCCACACTTTTCTATAGTTTTTTCTCTTATCTAACAATAGACCATAAAGAGCAACATTAGCCTCATCAACATGGTTAGTATTGAATCCTATAGGAATAACCTTGGCCCCTTTTCATATTCCATATTCATCACAGATAACTATACCACAACCTACAATTCCCGGGTTGCCCTTAGAGGCACCATCAAAATTGAATTTCATCCAACCATTAGGGGGATAGTCCCACGGGGCCTCATTTCTCAGACTTCTCTTGATATCCTGGACCTTCCTCCCATCAAGCTTCCAATTTTTATAGACTTTAAACTCTCAATCATCAATCAGATCCTGATATTTTTTAACCAACCCAATGTTCTCCAATAGGGTTCTCTTAATCTTATGGAAGATAACAACCCAACTAGATTCCTTGTTTCTAGAAATCCTATTATTCCTCTCTTTCCAAACCCCCCAACACATGTAGGGAAGAAAGAAGCTCCATATAGAAAATAAAAGGTTTTTATTAGTAGGAGGCTTCCAACAAGTGAAAAGCTCCTTAATATCCTGTGGGAAAACCTAATCCATATTCATCAATTCTAGAAATTTCTCCCATATTTTTCTAGCAAAGGAACAATGAATAGCCATATGATTAATGTTCTCCTCATCACTCTTGCAAAGACAACATCTATTGGTAACATATAAGACCCTTTTCCTTAGATTGTCAATAGTTAAGACTTTATCCTACAATAAGATCTAGAAAAATACATTAATTTTAGGTGTTAAACCTTTGAACCAAGCATTGGCCCAACATGGTTCTCGGCTATCTTCAAAATTCTGCATGTACAAAGAAGAGACCGAAAAAGAGCCATTAGAATTATATTTCTAAATTAAAGTATCCTCTTCATCAATGAGAAAGACAACATTCAGAATTTTATTCAAGCTTCTAAGAGAGGGATCCACCCTAGACAAATCAGTCCACTTATCCCCCTCCTAGTAGTCAGCCACATGAGATCCAAAAACCTATTTGCATTGCATCATCTTTTCTTTCCAGCTTGAATCAACATTGAGAGGGTGATCAAGAATCCAAACATCATCCCAAAAAATAATGGTTTTACCATTTCCCACTTTCCATTTGATACCCTTCTTGATCAAATCCTTCATTCTGAAAACATTATTCCAAATGCTAGAACCTCCTTGAATAATTTCTTGATCCAATTTTTTTTTGAAATCACTCCTATCCCTATTATATTTGTTGTGCCATATGGTACTCCATTCTCCCAAGCTCTTGAATGGTCTCCAAAGAATTTTATCCATTAGAAAGTCGTTCATACTTCTTATATTACGGAGGCTAAGGCCCTCTTTCCTAATAGGTTTACAAACCTTCTCCCAAGCAATTAGAGACAATCTTTTTTTATGTTCCACTCCAGATCAAAGGAAGTTCTTTTGGATTTTCTCTATACTTTCAGGAAACTTCCTAGGGATTTTAAAAATACTTAAAGTATAGAGAGGGATGCTTTGGAGAGTAGCTTTAAGAACAAAAATCTTACCTACCTGGCTCAGAAGAGCACCCTTCCAACCAGCTAAACTCCTATGAAATTTATCAATCATATCCCTCCAAAAAGAATCAAGAGGATCAAGACACGACAAAAAGCCTAAGTAGGATCCTGGGAGACATCCCACCTCACATCCCAACACTCTTTTTATCCTTTCTTGTCTTCTTTCAGTAACATTAATGAAGAAGATAGAGCTCTTATTCCAATTTATAATCTGACTAGTAGCAACAACATAGTTATCAAGGACTTTTTTGATAGTTTTTCCATTTTTTATAGAGGCCTCCCCCATGATAATAGAATCATCCAAAAACTATTGATGGGAACAAATCAGCTCCTTAGAAGAAGGTTTCAGCCCTATAAACTCACCTTTATTAACCAGCCTACCAATGCATCTACCCAAACATTCCGCCATAATAATGAACAAAATTGGAGATAAAGGATCCCCCTGTCTAAGACCTCTCAAAGACTTGAAGAAGGGAGTAGGGGATCCATTCATGAGCACCGAGAAATTAGCAGAGGAGACCAAGCAATGGATAAGATCTCTACTTCTCTTATTGAAACCAAAAGCCTCTAAAGTGGCCTTAAAAAAATCCCAGTCAACCCTATCATAAGCTTTAAACAAGTCTAACTTCAGAAAAAAACCTTCCTTCTTAGACATCGTCAAGGAATGTATGTTTTCATGTACAGAAATGATAGAGTCTAGAATTTTCCTACCAGGGACAAATCCATTATGCTGTCTAGAAATCAGGGAAGGAAGAAAAAGAAGAATCCTGGAGGTAAGAACTTTTGAGATAATCTTGTACACCAAGTTACATAAACTTATAGGTTTGAATTGATCCAGACTATCAACCCCCACTTTCTTTGGAATCAAAGCTATAAAGGTACCATTCAGTTCCTTAAGAATCCTTCTAGAACCAAAAAATTCTTTAACTGCATTAACTACATCATCTTTCACAATCCTCCAATACTTATGAAAGAAAAAGAGAGGGTATCCATCAGGGCCAAGGGCCTTATCTCCTTCAGAGGAGAAAACCACCTTATGAATCTCTTCCTTAGAAGGGATAGCAGTGATAGATCTGTTGTGTTCTTCATTAAAAATGCAGGGGATACCATCCAATAGTTCCTTTTGGCATTCCTCATTTAGATTATCAACTTTCTTTAAGAGCTCCCCGAAGAACTTAATAGCTTCTCCCCTAAAATCATCCTCTTTTTCACTAATGGTATCATTAATCTTAAGTCTGGAAATTTTTTTTACCATTCTGTGTTTCACCATGGTCATGAAAAAATACTTTGAATTTCTATCCCCTTCAAAAAGATCTTTCTAGACCCTTGCCTCCAAAAACATTCTTCTTTTGAGATAATATCATCGTACTCCACAAGTTTATTATCTTCCTCATCCTTAGTAAAAAAACTATACCCATCTTTCTGAATACTGTCCTGAATTTCCTTTAGCCCCTCTAGTATTTTCCTTTTGTTAGTAAAGATATTCCCAAAAGTCTCTTTGTTCCAATTTTAAATATTTTCCTTCACATTTTTGAGTTTCTTAGCTATTTTGAACATAGTTGTTCCTTCAATCCTAATACTCCACCACTCCTCAATAAGTTTTTCCATATTAGGATGTATAGTCCACATTTTCTCAAAATGAAAGGGGAAGTTCCTTTTCAGCCCATTAGGTTCTGCAATAATGGTGATCGGATAGTGATCAGAACCAGCTCTAATATAAGCTGATAATGTGCAGGAATAACTATTGAACCACTTACTGCTTGCAAGCGCCCTGTCAAGTCTGACCTGAATAAGCTCATTGTCAGACCTCCTATTTGTCCATGTATATTTGGTCCCCTACAAATCAATGTCATGTAATGCTTGGCCATCAATGAAGTCCATAAGATCAGTTCTACTGTCTAGATTGGGTTGACTTCCACCAAGTTTCTCATTTTCCTTTAAAGGAGTATTAAATTCCACCATAATAATCCATCCTTCCTTCGCAAAATCACTCCTTTTCCTAGCAACATCCCTCCAAAAATATTTCCTCCCCCATCTAGTATTGGGAGCATAGATATTAGTCAAAACCCAAGAAGTGCCATCCTTAATGTGCCAAAATCTGATATTAGCCACATTAATTCCTTGAGAAATCACCTCCCCTCTAATTAAATTACAATTCCATATTGTCACAATACCCCCTGAAGCCCCATCCGCATCGACACCAAGGGACATGCCATTGCTAAAAAATTGGAGTTTCTCAACTTTGTCCTTAGACATCTTAGTCTCCTGAAGAAGTACAATATCTGGCTTGTTATCTCTAATCATGTTTTTAACCATGTCTTTCTTGTGAGGATTATTTAATCCTCAAACATTCCAAGAAATAATCTTCATTGCTTATGGAATGATCCGAACTCTAGGATGGTTTTTTGACTACCATCCGCTATGCTCCTATTGGTCTCAGGGGCTCTCCTTTTCTGGTTTGAGGGCCTTCCTAGGGAGACATGAGTAGCCCCCACATCTCCATTTTTGTTATTTCTGGTGCTTGTAAGAATAAAGAAGCATTCTTCATTGTCTTCAGCTCACTTTCTTTATTTTTATTATTTTTAACTATCTTTTTGTTCTTCACCTTTGACCATCTCTCTTTAGTCAAGACATCACACCCCAATAGAGTAGCATCAATATCCTCCTCATCTCCCCACTTTGTAGACTTGGATATAATGGGTGACTGCTTATCAGATCCCATAGGTGTAGCAATAGTCTTCTGAGACAAGTCCTCAGAAAACCCCACTATTAGACAATTTTGTGCATCTTGCCATGTATCCTTATTTTGTATAGGTAAGGTAAAAATATTACCTCTTGACATTTCTCTTTCAATCAAGTACACATCAAAATCCTCCTTACCCTCCATAGCTTCGGAAGGCTTGCTCTGAATTTCTTCAACAAAAGAATCATCTATTCTCTTGGGTGAAGAATCATTAATTATTTTCGTGCTACCCCCCATTTTCTACACTATTTCAGAGGGGGACGTGTCACTACCTTCGCTAGAAGTACCCTTCACCTCCATCTTTCCTTCTTGCTTCCCATTAATGCTAATCCCATTAGAGTTCGTTCCAGTTCCTAACTTTCTTACCCACACCTTTTTTAGTTTTTTAGGTTGGGGTATTAGTTTTTGGCATTGCTTAGCCCAATGCCCAATTTTCTTATAATGGTAACAAGCAAAAGGTGTAGATTCATACTCTATCTTCTGAGCCCATGAACCCAATTTGGACTGAAGTGCAATAGATTCTAGCATATCCACTCCCTGCTGCACCCCCACACAAATCCTTGCATACGTTAGGCATTTCCTAGAGACCATGACAAGATCCATAGATAGGAGTTCCCCATAAACATTAGCTATTCCCTTGAAAATATCTTCCATCCAGAACTCGAGAGGCAGACCTGAGAGATTCACCCAGATCGATGCCTGCACATTCAACTCTTCTTACATATTCAAGTTAGGACACCACTTATGAAGAATCATGGAATGCTTTCCTATCACCCACGGTCCATTACACAAGGTATTCCTTAAATCTTCCTCACAAAAAAAAGAAAATGATAAACATCCTTTAGGGAGATCTGCAATCTCCACTTCACCTTTCAATACCCATTTTCTTTTAAAAAAAGCCCTAACCACCTCGATATTAGGTCAAGATCCCAGGAATTTCCCCACAAGAGAGTTAGCCATTCAAGAAATATTAAAATATATGATTTGATCTGGAATGGTAATAGCAAAATTACCCTACTCGAGGTTGGAAAAATTTTCCATAGGTGGGAGAGAAGACTTACCTGCTATCTTGACACCAAAAATACCTGACCAACTTTTGATAGTTTTACCAATATTCATCCTATTTTGATCAGTAGGCTCCTTTCTAGGTCCCCCCTCGGGTCCCCTGTCCCCACACTGGCATCAGGAATCTTACCTTGTGCCCCGTTCACATCTGTCTCCTCCTGTTGACTTCCAGCTCTCGATGGACCAACGTCAGATCCGCCATTCCCTCTGTTGTCCAGGTTTCAAATTTGAATTCCTCCTTTCCCGCTCACTGTTCCTCCTGCTTGCTCCATCTCCCATGCTATTTCACTTCTTATTTGAATTAATTGTTATAAAATCTCACTATTAGTCACTGCATTTGATCCATGTTAATTAGTTTGTGTATTTAATGGAGATAAATTTTGTGAAGTAGTATTTTTTTTAATTGAGCAAAACAATAGAGTTGTTAAAATAAGCCTAGTTATGAACATAAGGATAGTAAATAATAACATTATGTTTCTAAAAGTATGAAACACTCTTTGAAAATATATAATTATGTATATTTAGCGCTTAATTATAGTTTTGTAAGTCTTTTTTCCTTCAAAAAGTCATAATTTAAAAGTCAACAATGCAATTTTAAAGAGGAGGATTCTATTGGAGGCATAATCAACTTAGCCTTAATTTACCATGCCAACTCATAATATAGGATGATTATGATGGCTATAATAATGTTCAATGTCATTCAACAAACATCAACACATTAATAAAGTTGAAATTTGAGCTTTTAATTAACAATTGAATAAGACACATGATTGACAGTGCTAAAGTTTAATCACAAGAATTCAATGCATTTAAAATGATACAATTTAAATAATAATTTTATTTGTATACAAATTTTTCCTAAAATGAAATAATAATAAAACAGATATATTGACATTTTCAAAATTATAAAAATAAATTTTAATTATAGATTATAGAATTGTTGGTCAATTTTTTAATTTTATATAATGATTGGTTAAACAGGTAAAAGAAATTGCATCCAATGGATGCATTGGTACTTTAGGAGGAACTCGAATGTTATTATGAGGAGAATTATTAAATGAAAATTTAAAATAGCTTGAAAGAATTTTTTTACCAGAGATGTTTATTTACATAGTTAAGTTCTTTTTTCAATTGCACACTTATTTAAAATAATCATAAAGTAAAACATAAGAAACTATAATTTTTCTAATTTAGCAACCATTAGATTTTCATCACTATATATAATGGTAAAACGATTGTATTTTTATTCTAGTGATGCAACAATTGAGGTATTATTGTTATACCTAGTGAATAAGCATTGGTACAACATAGTATTTGTTGTCCTTGTATTCTCTTCTCATAGTACATGATGATTACATACTTTAAGTATCTTTATTATCTTTATAATGGCATTTTGAAGAACTTTGTGTAACCCATGTAGAGATCCATCATAGATCACGTGGATTTATTTTGATCTTTATAATGAAGGGGGGGGGGGGGGGAATATTTATTGGCCAAATCTTTTTCTTTTTAGTCTTTATCTTGTAAGTGAGATGTATATTCAATAAAACATCTATATTAAACTATTTGAATCTTATTTATAAATTCTATGAAAATGATCAGTAAATATATAAAGATCACATATTTGTTAAAATAATAGTGCAATTTTATAATTTCATGTACTTGTTGGCTATTTTTTCCACAATCATCCCATCACAGATAATTGATTTAAGACACCTTCATCATGGGATAATTTCATACATGCTCCAATAGGTCAATTTTGTTGGAATTTTTTCTCGCTCGTCGTGTTATCTAATTTTTTATCACTAAAACATCAAGCCCCCTTATGGTCTCCCCACTTCCCCATGGGTATTTAGTGTTTTATTTCCTTAAGAATGTGGGTATGAAAAGCCAACATTTAACAACAAATATAAAGTACCCCACACCCCCATGGTGTTACCTTATGGTTTTTCTTGATGTTTGCAAGCGTGTGAGGGAAAGGAAGTTCACACCTTGTGATCTTGAGGTGGTGTGAGCTAAAAGGAAATGTGTGATGTGGGGAGCCAAGCACTAAGGATATAAAGGAGGATTTGTGCCCCATGTCCCTATGAGGAATTGACATGCTTAGTAGCACTTCTTGCGGGTACATGTAAGGTACTCAAATCTACGTAACACAACATTCTAAAAATAACACAATTCATCATAGCCGAAAATGAATTATATTTCATATAGAATAATATGTACAACATTTTTCTCCTACATGAGATAATACAACATAATAAGTACATCAATTTGACTAGTTTTTTGAAATATCAAATAATAATGAAGAAAATAGACCATTAAAGGGCCAATACATCATATAAATTAAATAGTGGTACTATGTAGATTCTACCTCCTTAGCCTTGGAATGTTCTCCATCTTCTATACTCAAGAATGAGAATGAGGTTTAGGAATTTTTACCACACAACTATAGAGCAAATAGCTCCTCGAAGTTGTTAGCTCCCTCGGGCTTAACATGCAATTTTGGGCACCTGACCTTGTATCGAAGAACCTAAAAAATCACAATCGCAGGTCAGATAGAATATGGTGCAACACTATGAATAACTATCATATAAACCATAACCATAACAATAATAATGATGTATCCATACAATGATATGACACAAAGAAATAAAACCATAAAAATCCAATTATCAAATGAATACAATAATCACTTTGGCCAAAGAATATTTAAGCCAGTTTCCATGGCAAATAGGTCAAAAAAATCAAATTTACCTATCCTTCCCTGTTACCCCATATTTGACACCCATCTATAAAAAAATCATACATGAGTAAGAAAATAATACACCCCTTCCTAGGTTTCATTTGATATAAAAATTAAATTTGTACCCCTTTTTTGGCATTCACCATCTTGTGCACATGAACAAGGTCATCACTTCAATTATTATTTCCTTATGAATATAATGTAATAGCCCATCTTATGATAATAATTTCTCTAACATAAAATCATGACACAGTACCCCTTTAAGACCATTCTAGAAAATGATTGTAGCATTAAGGAAATGACAATGTGCATATATTCAATCCACTATGATTTTGAATAACAAAATAGTATAGAATTAATGGCACCATATTATATAAATAAAAATTCCTTCTACAAATTTATCATTCCAAGATTTGTCTAAATAGATTTTTAATAAACAAGATGAACACCTCTTATACTTTATAAATATAAGCACAAAGACTCACATTTTTTATGCATTACCAAATAAATTAAATATACAAATTTAGTCTCGACCTTCAATCATTAAAAATATGGAAAACCCAACAATTACTCCATAAATCATACTATCTAACTAAAACATGTGTGTGTAATCGATTTAACTAATATATCCCAAAAATCCAAAAAATAAGGGAGTATGAGGGTTGAACCCTACACCTATAACCATTTTGACGGTTAAGCTTACTCTATAGCCAACATTCTTCTTACTTTAGTTTGCATAGTTTCCATTGAAAATAAAACAAACTACAAACTATGGGTGGCCAACAAGAACAAACCAAAAATTTATATAAATTAGTTGTTTTTTATTAATAACCCAAAAATCAATCAATCAAAATCAAGAGAAATTTGAACCATTGGCCTTTAGGTTTTATAATAACTTATGCACAATTTATTATTCCTGCATAGATGAAGGAAACATAATAAATGAGAACTAATCCCTAGCATGCTTGAAACACAATAAGAGGTAGCTACACGTATTTGACTTTACCATTATTTTTTGTAATATGTATATTTGGCTTTTACACAATGTGAAAGGTTATACGCCTGGTTTAAAGCCTTAAACATGTGATTGGAAACATAAACATGGGAGTGGGTGTACAAGTCTAAATTTTGGGGCTGATTATTTTGAACACTCAGAATGAGATTTGGTTTTAAGAAGCATCTGAGATATTTAAAAAGAAAATTTACAAGTAAATAAAAACCACTTTTACAACTATTAGAATGCTCAAAACGTACTTTATATTGAATGCAATGATTTCATGACTCAAAAAATAAGAAAGAAGGAATACAAAGATCACAAAATAAAACAACCATTGATAAGAAGAAAATCATTTAGCTTGGGGTAGGTATTAATGTTGAACTAGAGCTCAATTTTAAAGTGGGTGGTCAAAAAGTTAAGTTTGTGGCTCACATACATAAAGAAAACTAGAAGTTTCAAAGATTAGAGAACTTTAAAATTAGATACAACCAAAAAATTTATGCCAAAAATAAGGCAAGGAAGAAGAGTAGTTAAAAGTCACTTAGGCATAGATTATATCTCAGAAAAGATATCACAATTAGAGAATGCCAATGCTATAAGATCGAGTGTAGATTATATTAATATTTGGATCACAAATTGTTTAAAGAAAGATAGGAAAAAAAATATTTTCCAAGTAGCTTAAATAATTGATCATGTAGTATATGAATCATTGATCTAATATATAATAGATCTGTGGAAGTGTTGGTTTATGCCTTTTACAAAAATTATATCTTATCATCTCTCTTTTGGACAATTGAGTGCTTTTACTATCCTAGTTTGATACCAACATTTCTTAGGGTCATCTTATCACCTAGTACCTTTTCTTTCATGTCGGTTACGACAAGGTATCAAGTAAATTAAGGAAAATGACCTCAAGTAGTCTTTGACCAATTACCCTTAGTTCAAACTCACCAAAAATGTAAGGGAAAAGAGCTCATCTTTGATCAATCCCCTAGGAACAACTCAGATGTTTGGTTTGATCCCAAGAGTAATCTTAGTGATTTGAGTACACCCTTAGCACCTTCTCATTCAGATATGGATATGAGTTACACAATGACTCAAAGAGAGAGGGAAGAAATGGATAAAAGTCTTGACAACATATTTGAAAGACATAGAGACACCATTTTGTTTGGTAGTTCCTCTAATGAAAATAAACCAGTCTCATCCCTTATCTCAACTAGATATTTGGATGCAAACCAAAGGGCTGAAAGGGAAATGAAGAAATCCTATCAAGAAGGACAATCACAACATGACAATCAAGATGATGAACCTTATGATACTCATGTGAATGCAGTATATACCAATGACTTATTTAAACATTCAAGACCAAGTGCACCACTCCAAACAACCTCAAGATACACCCGTGAAAGACTTAAGAGGATTGAGCATGAAAATAAAGCCTTCCTAGATGAACAAGTTGCAAAGGAAGATAAATTTAGACTCCTAGAGTCGAAAAGACAAGCCTTATTGGAAATAGAAAGGAGATCCGCAAAAGAAGAGAAAGATAGACTCTTGGCTCAACAACTTAATGATCAATACAAAAACATGTGTGTCGGTGGTGGAAACAACTCTCCTCCATCCACTCCTTCCAAGACTCCATGAAGTGGAAGACACTCAAGAACACCTTCACAATCTCCTAGCCCTAGAGGAAGAAGGGCTTCACAACATGATCATTATAGGAGACAAACACCTCCTAGGAACTCAAGACAACCTTCACAACATGCTCACCATGGTTCACAATATGGGGGTAGTAGCTCGAGTTTTGACCTCAACTCCCAAGACTTCATGAAGATACAACAAGAACCACTCTTCTAACAATATGTGGAGAGATACTTGGAGCAAAACAAAGACAAGTTCCTAGAGAGTTTAATCAACAAAGGTGCTAGGTTCCCCTTCAATTTTGATGTGGACAAAAAAATTAAGAAACAAGGCCCATCTCACGAAGAAGAGATCAAACAAATGAAGAGTATGATGGAAAAGATGTTGGAACACAAGAGTTCATTTTCACTTGACTCAATTTGTCCCAATCCTTTTGACAAGAGTGTGAGTATGAAAGACTTTCCTAGAAAGGTTGAAATTTCTCTATATGACAAATATGATGGTAATGGAGATCCACATGATCATGTGTGTCAGTTCTATATTATGAGTTTTGAGTTTCATCAAGATGACTCATACCTTATGAGATTGTTCCCAAGGAGTCTTAAGGGTCAAGCGATGGAATGGTTCACCAACATAACTCCCCCCGTCAAGACTTTCAAAGAGCTCGTCCATAGATTTGTTCAACACTTTGCATACAATCTTTCAAGATCTGTCACCATGTTGGACTTGTGCAACTTAAAGCAAAATCAAGGGGAATCCTTTGTCACTTTCTTGCAAAGGTGGAGACGACAATGCTCTTGCTACTCTAGGACCATTCCTGAAAATGAGAAGATTGACATCCTTGTTAGCAACTTGGTTCCTGAAATGTAGTATGAAGTTAGGAAGATGGTCCTTGATTCCTTTGACACCATGGTTGAAACCACATGTAGGATTGAAGGTGTTTTGAAAGAACAAGGAATTTTGAACAAACATGGAAACAACAACAACAACAATGGTCAAAATAATAACAACTCTAACAAGGATAAAGGAAAGAACTCACATTGGAATAGGAACAAACAAGTGGTCAATGATGGAGTTGTGGACTCTTCTCAACCCAAGGATCAAGTTTTTATTCACTTGTCTAGTGATGTTCAAGTCATGAAGCTCAACGCATATAACCAACAAGAGCATAAGCCAAAATACCAAGACAAGCCTAAGAAAGAGAGATGTCAGTTTTCAAAAATTGGTGATTCATATGAGGATGTCTTAAAAATAATCATTGCCAAAAATATTGTGCATCCTCAAGATCCCGCAAAGCATTATATACCTAATGTTAAGCCACATTGGTGGGATGAGAAAGCCTTCTGCAAATTTCATAATGGCATTGGACATGATATTGAAAACTGCTGAAAACTTAAACATATTATCCAAGATCTCATTGAGAGTGGCAGACTTAAGATAAATGGATTGAACACCAATGCTGATCATAAGGCTTTCAAAGAGCCTTTTCCCAAGTATGAGAAGGGGGAAACCTCTAAACCTAAGAATGGCAAGGCTGAGGTCCATTACACTTACACAGCTACAGAGAATGTTGTCAACATGCTTGAAGTTGTAGAGGCAAATGTCCACTAATAGATTTGACCCCAAATTTCGACCAAAATTTTTGACCAACTAGCAAAATGGTTTTAGTTGGTCGCATTATAAAGGATAAATTTTCTTTTTTTTTACTTTTATGCCCGTGTTGGTCAAAATTTTGACCAACACGGGCATAAAAGCAAAAAAAAAAAGAAAATGCATCTTCATTTGATCACGACTTCGAGTATCCTTTTTAGCGCGGGCGGGAGCGGGTATGTTATTCATTCTTTTTCATGTTTTATTTTGATCAAATGAAATCAACTGCCATCCTTAAAATGATGAAATCGATTGCCATCCCTCATGATAATTTCCCATTTGATAATATTTGAAATAAACCTGGTAGCAGTGTGACAATCATTGCATACTCAGAGGTTTTTGAAAATCCTTAGAGTTGTTATATGAATATACATACACACATATATTTGAAAAATATCTATATATATACCCGCAGTATTGAAACCTACCCAAAAATTTTTTTTACCAAATCTTAGAACCTAAATCTGAACCCTATATAGGTTTCAAATTATCTCAAATGGACAAGGATGACCAGAAATGGACGAGCCACACTTTTACATCACAGATTAGGGGGGCAATTTGACCGAAGGAGGTCCAAAGAACCTGCTATATCTGGGGGAACCACACAAGGCCAACATGAATGGCCTTTTCCTTTACTGCAGGTGAGCTGACGTGATTGAAATAGTGCCCATTCAAACCCTCTTTCTATGCGTGTGCAAAGCCAAAATGTGAATGCCACTAATTTTCAAACCGCACACACGAAACCTCAGCCCTTTTCGTTTGCACAGATGCCATGGAAAGACTGCGGTTGGAGTGCTACTGTCCTGAGGAAAACTTCTTTGCACACGATGCATCTGTATTAGAACCGGGATTGGAAATTTAGATGTATGTATATAAAATCTTCAATGTGCTCCACACAAATTTATTATTTGTTTACACATCTCAATAAATTTTTCCACACAAATTTGGGAATATATCTCTTCTTCAATAGAAACCTTCAACTTCAAAGAATCCTGCACAATTTTTTAATCATATATGAATCCACTTCTCTTTTGGCTAGGGAAGATCTTTCACTCTTGAAATCAATATTAACTTTTTATCCTAGGGCTATTGTTGAACAAACCTACTTAACTTCCTTAGTTAGGGTTTCAAGAAAGTATCAAATATCTAAAATATCAAGAATGAGTTAATGAATTCTCTCAATCTCCTTTTATAACTCCTTTTTGGGATCTTTGTAGAAGTTATATTTTAGAACCATTTGATAACTTTCTAGAAAAATCATATTCACCCTCTTTATTTTTGAACAATATGGGTCACTTTATAATCAAAATAGTTACATTTCAGCACAACCACCAAGTTGTGGAAAATACTAAAATGTTGAAATATGAATTCAGAGCATGCCGAAATAACTTTAAATTTTTAGGACATTAAACTTTATGAGAATTGGTGCTTTTAAAAAATGGTAGGCTTCTCCAAGAAGTGTGGAGTGCTCCTAGAGTGTCAAAACTACCACCTAAAGTCTAAAAGTATCGTTGGACTCATCTTGATCACTAGAGTTCATTGTCATTGTTAGAATCATAGTTTAAAATTTGTTCATGTTTACGATGTTACATATTGTTCATGTTATCTTCTAAGTTATTTGTAGCATATGTATCATGTAATATTTAGCTAACTTAAGATAAATGATTAACATATGCAGGAAATTTGACCCCTTTGGCATGGATCATGCACAGTGACATGGATCAGCAGGTATAAGTCAATAAATAGACATAATTTTCTTATATTCTTCTTGTTTATCACTGAGCACGTATGTTATAAATAGACATATTATATAATCATATAATTTATATATAGACAAAGAAGAACCGTATAGAAATATAATATATAATCACTTTCAACCTAGTACATTTTATATGTCTCATGTATAGACAAAGAAGAACCGTACGTATGGGTCACAACTTGATTATTCTATATATATTGACGTGGCAATATCTCATTTGATGGATTGCAGCACCCACCAAATAGGTACTTGTCAGATCTATCTACATCGAATGAGGGAAATGAGGGAATGCTAGATGAAAGTTATACATGTAGTACGGCTAAAATAGGGAGATCAACTAGAGGTCAAAAGATTAGAAAAAAATTTGATAAACACATGCAATATTTCTTTGCTAATGGGGGGTCATGTTCTTATGATGATGAGACCAAAGGCGACATCAAGGTGCCCTTTTGGTATAGACACATTGAGAAACAATGGGTACCCAATGAGCTACCTCCAATTAATACTGATTTTTGTGTTAATGAGAGGATATATCGCATTGCTCCATCCTCATTACATGGTTTGGGCCTATTTTCCATGGATGGGATAAAGGTATATTACAACAGAGTTGTTGAATTGTTCAAGTATGTCGGTCCGTGTTACAATTACAATGATTGGATGCGGATTGTTCAATATAAAAAAAGTATGCGTAGGTATGCACTATCAGCTAATTATATACAAAGGAAAGAAAATGATCAAAGTAAAAGATTTGCAATGTACATTGATGGGAGACCAAAAGTGACAGGTAATATTGCGGGTTTTATAAATAGTACGTGACCTTCGTCAACTAATAAGCAACCCAATTGCATATTTGAGGCGCGTGAGGGGAATCAAGTTTTTGTATGTGCAATAAAATCAATAAGTGCAGGGGAAGAACTGCTAATAGATTATCATTTAAATCTCATAGATACAAACAAAGTTACTATTATGAGGGTGGTAAGTACTATATACCATTTTATTAATAAGTTTTTTTTTGCTAAGTCTATTGCTTTTAGTTCACTAAAGTTTTTATATTTAATCTTTGTCACAGGACGATATGGATCCCGCAGATGATAGAGGCCACGAGGATGCTCCTCCCACCCGTTCTTCAGGGGTAAACCTTATTAAAATTGTACAAATTAGATAGTTGAAAAATGTTATATTATTACATTATTTTATTTATGGTTTTGGAGTTTTTATGATATTTTTACTGATATTCCTGTCACAATTTGATGTTTAGGATAAGGGAAAAGCACCCTCGACAGTAGAGGCAATAGCTACCCCCGAGGATGATGATCTTTTTGCAGATTCGCCTAATGTTATAATCATGTTGAAGAAAAAAATGAAACAAATCAATAAAGAAATAATTAATATTTTGTATGTAACAAATCCAACTGAGGAGATGCTGATGAGGCTAACTGAATTGAAAGCACTCACACGTCGGTATCAAGTAAGCAGTAATGAATCTTTAGTTATAACAAAATTTCAATAAAGGTTAATATTTTATACTCTTTTATGTTGTGAAATAAAATATATGTAATATGTGTTCTTGTTGCAGGATTTTATGGAATCTCTAGCACCTGGTCAAGGACAATGTGAGGATGAGGCTGGTACTAGTAGGCCTCTGGCCGCCTCAGGTAAAATAATCCTTTAGTTGACAAGTTACAAGGAATTTTTTCTTTGGAACATTCAAAAATTTCTCAAATTAACTCTTACTTTTATTATTTCAAAATGTCTTTGCTAACAATGTATTGTTTAGGTCATCAATTACAGGAGACTCCTCCTAGCCAGGTTGTCCATAGAAGATTGCCGAGTGCAATGTCGGCCACAAGGGCCATGCAAACATCAACATCTTCAAGGGCTATGACAGCTAGTAAATCATTGTTTTACTATATTTGGTTTTGTTCTAATTATGATTTCATAATTTGTACTTTAATCTTGGGTGCATCACATAGTGGATTATTTTTTTAGAGCAGGAGATACCCTGGTGGCACCGCTTGGTACACCAGATACTGATCAATCTGCATGTATTGGTGATAATTCACCACCATTTCCTGGATCTACCCGTGTTACTAGCATGGGAGCTACGCAGATGTCATTATTGATTGACAATAATGAATCAATGCCTATAAGAAGTCCTTAGATTCCAGGTACTTTAAATAATTATTTTTATATTGTAATATGCATTTACCTATTCATAACAAGTTTTGTATTGATTATCCCATGACATTTTTTGCAGGAAATGATATGTTTTATAAGAAGCTTTATGACCTCACATTGCATATATTCGGGCCCACCATACGTACAAGGTGGAACATCATAAGTGAACTAAGTTTATCCCACTATTTTTTTTTCATATCATTAATTGGTACAGTATTTTTCCTTTCATTCTGGTCTTTTCTTTTAGTGGCTATATCTAACAATTTTGTGTTTTTCCTTAAAAGGTGGAATTTGCAAGAAAAAAGTTTAAAAGATCAGCTCATCAAAGATTTACATCATGAGTTTGGTAATAATATTTTTGATGAGAAGAAAATTTTAGAAAGAGCTTGCAAACATCTTAAGACTGTGAGGGACACATATAGAAAGAGTCTTGTCCAGAACCCAAAGTACGAGTGTCCTCCCTTTATTTTAGTGAGAGATTGGAATGAATTTATTTTAGATGCAAAGGAGAAAGCGGATGCTCAAAAAGGAGTTTCACCAACAAATGCGAGAAGGTATGCAATAGTATTAACTACTAGTGATAAGGTGTTTGGCATGGACTTTTGAGATGATAATTAAATTTTGAATGCAATCATCATTTTTCAATATAATATCTTGGTATGATGTTTTAGACATTTTCACCATTGAATGCAATGTGTTCAGCATTTCAAAGTTTCATTTTTTATTCCATATACATGTTTTTATAACCTTTTTTTCAAACTTTTCATAGGTTGCAGGACACTTCAAAGGCAATAAAGGCCAGGCTGCAAAAGATTGGGCAACACAGACTTGGCGCTGGAGGATATTCAAAAATTAAAGCTCACATTGTAAGTAGCAGTAAATGAATTGCAGAGAAAAATTATTTATAAAATGAAAATAATTTTGTTTAATCAAAAAATGCAGGCTCTGATTTTAATTTAGAGGCCACGGAAGAACACAGAAAAATTGCCTTCAAGGAAGGCTATCAAGCTGTGGCTGAACACCTACCACAAGCTTCCACTGGCCCAACCGAAGAGTCTCCTGCATCATGTGCACAGGTAAATATGCCAAAAAAATATATTAGAAATTGAATACTTGAGCAACAATCAATTTGATAATAATGTCTATTACATTGCAATGCAGCCTCTTAATCGTGACAAAGATCATACCGCGCCGCATCATGAAGCCCCCGATGTGCATCATATTGTCCAAGGAGGTGCTCATTTGCTATTTAAAACTAATTATGTAATTATTAATACAATTTAACATCTTAAATTGAACTTGGTGTAACATTTTTGTGTATATTTTAGAGGATATAGAATGAGGTCATGCTGAACGAGTGCCGGAGGATGTTCAGACTGATCGCCATGTAGATCATGTGGCACATTCAAGTAAAGAAAATCTATGTTTTGTTCTTTTAAATTAATTTTTTGATTTATAGTTCTTTTACTTACATAAATACTTGTAATTCAATAATATAAAATAGTGTGAATTTAACTCATGAAGTACTTATTGCAGCAGACCCCCCTTCAGCACAGCGGCCTCCTGTTCCTGAATAGATGAGGAGGAGACACATGTTGGGATTAGAATCAATAGAGGAGGGGAATGATGAGGACATTGATCTTCCTCTTAGAAATTATATGATTAAAAAAAATAGCAAGAAACCCAAAAAGAAATGATTGTAATTAACATTTATTGCTAATGAAAGAACATTGTCTTAATGGATGTAATTTTGTACTAGTAATGTTGATGAATGATGTCTGTTAATATGTGTTAATGAATTATTCATGAATGTTGTGTGTTAATGAATTATGTGTTAATGAATTATTTATGAATGTTGTGTGTTAATGAATTTTATGTGTTAATGAATGTTATCATGTGATTATAATGATTGAATGTTATATTTCAAAAATGGATGAATGAATGAATGAATGTTATTAAATGTTAATGGGGAATTTAGAGTGATGTTAGGGGGGGGGGGGGGGGGGGAGGGGCCAAATGAGCTTCCACCTTCATGTGGTTGGCCTTGTTTAGTAGAGAATATTAAACTATTCTCGAAACCAAGTGAAGCTCAAACTTTAAAGACAAGCTTAGAGTTTTTGATGCAGAGCCTTCTAATATCCCCTTAAGGAACCCTGTTCAACTCGAGGATTCAACAACGTCTTGGAATCCACTCAAGGAACTAGAGTTCAACTAGAGGATCAATAAGAAGTCCCTGACTTAAGGATATCAACCAAACACTCCTCTGCAATAGGTTCACTACCTTGATTCATTTTAGACAACTTATCAATTCACTTTGTCCATGTTCCAATTTCCCTCTCCTTGGGAACACTCCTATTTCACCTTTCATGCAATCACCTCTTGATTTTTGTCTTCAAGGATTCCCTTGATCCTTCTAAGGCTTCAACAATCCTCAAATAGCCTAACTAAGGAGTTCCAACCCCTACCAAGCATTAACTCTATCCCAATCTTCAAAACTGCCTTTTCTAGGACTATCCAATTAGCCCTGTCCTACCAGTAAATTGCACTTTTCTCTAAAATTCCTCAAACACCATGGTGACTTCTTCACCTTTCCAAATACCCTTTATTGAGTTCTTCAAACCCTGCTAATACCAATCCTTCAACTTGTGACTGTTGCACACTTCTATGACTGTCCCTATTAGCAATTAGGCCTAATTAGCCCTCCTCTTCCAAAGAAACTCCTATTTACACTTACTCTCAACCTTCCAACCTTTATACAGTCTCAAGGCATCTAATAAACATTAGAATTCCTCAATTAGTTTGACCCTCCAAGCTTTCCTAGATACTTTTTCATCAAACCCTCCCTTTAAGGGTTTCTAGCCTAGGGCTTCCTAGAAAAGACCCTAAATCAACTCACAAAACCTTTCTAATGGCTCAAACACCTTCAAAAAAACTCTCTCAATCATTTCCAACACTCATTTACCAATTCCACCCTCAACTTGTTCATATTCACCACGTGGTGCTTCCCAAATGCACCCTTCACTGCCTGTTCAACAGTCATCTACTGTTCCTTTCTCCTTTCACTGACACCTGCATCCAGATCATGATAAAAACATAATATTTATAGGCCTTAGTACCTCTCCCATAGGTGATTATTAGAACACAAACAATTACGGGTACTTTCCCCTTTTTAATCACAACAAAAGTTGACAGTTCTGATTTACATGGAGATCCAATTAGAATCAACTCTAACATACTTCACAGATTAAAAGCCCGCTGTTTAAGCTTTACACAGCTTGTTGCCTATATATTGTAATTTGTAGTATGTACTTCATTCTATATATGAATAAGCTAGCTAGTTTGTTAATTAATGGCCCAATTTCTTTGAGAATTTGCCAGCCTTTTCAGAAGTATTTTTGTTTAGGATGTCAAAGAGATATGAAGAAGAAGAAGAGAACTTATGTGAATTGAAGTGTCAAGAGGGTGGTATTTATCTTTTGACATTTGGAGGGCGTGACAAGCATGTGTAAGCTGCCTCACTTGCATTTTGAATTTTATAATTCTATCAAATTTATCTTGCTCATTTGGTTTCGCTTGTGCAGGTTTGGGCCTGGGGCAATCCAAAATATCAATGAAGCTTTGAATAAGGTATGAAAAGATACTCATAAATTCACAAGGTATGTGATATTTGTTGGGTCATTGTATTTCATTATATCAATGGTTCTAAGGATAATTTGGCAGGTCGAGGGGGACAGAGATGCAACAGCTCTTGTCATAACGAATGAGGTGATTTCCACCATTTTTACACGTTGGGTTGGATCATGAGAATAGTTATATAATTTGATAAGTAGGAATAGTTATATAATTTGAGACAGTCAAGATTATTGGCACACTTTCCAAAAAAGTTGATATTGGATTTTGGATATGTTATAGTTCTCCCAAAAGGGTATCTGGAATGCTAATTTTTTTGTAGGTTCATTTGGAAAAAAATTGAGTTATTTGGGTTTCAACGCTGTTGGAGGGCTACTAGCCTATTAACTAGGCCTAATTAGCAGTTTTAGTGAATTTGTGTGTTTGGAGTTGTTTGAATGATAGAATCTGATTGAAACCTATTGAATCACCTTGTTTGACACATTTAACATCAACTTTGAAGATTTGGAGTCAGGTAACTGTGTTTGTGGGTTGAAGTGCTTTGAAGCCAATTGGAATCCTTGTGGCTTATTTATGAATTTGCCTAAGTCATTGTGAATCCATCACCTTTTGCATGCCACTCTGCATCATCTAAGGTGCATGTAGTATACCCTAAGATAGATAAATGTAAACCTTCTAAGGAAATACCTAAATGATGTTGGGAACTATCTTGAATTCAATTTTGAGGAAAACAAAATTATAATTATGACAAGGTGTTTATGAATAAGACAAATTTAGACAGGAATGACAAGCATCCAAGAAAAGGTGGACATGAAAAGAAGATAACTATATTTAAAGGAAGTCAAGATAATGTGCAAAACCACAATAGGAATGTCCTCAAAAGATGTACCCTCTAATTTGGAAAATGACTCTAGAAAGTGTAATTCTTGACCCTAGGATGTGCAAGCTATGTTTTTAGATTTTTAGATTTTTTGAATCTAAGATGAGGACTATTCACTATGAAAATGACTAAGAAAGGTTATAAACTCTCAATATAAGAATGCCACTAAAATGCAAGGTATGAATTTATAATTTGCAAGGGTTTCCAATCAAAATATTCTAGATAAAGGAAAAATGATATATTTATGACCCAAGCTATTTTGTTTCTCTATGTGGGACATTTTTTAGGACAAGTTTTGATGATTCATAAACACAAAAATCACACAATCACTTATGGCTGTAGGTATGACTGAAATGAAATGTTTTGTGTATATTCAGTAACTTTTTCAAGTTACAAGTTTTCACACTATCTTTCACAACAAAACACATAAACAAGTAGTCTAATATAAGGTCAAAATGGCTTCAATGAAGTATTTTACAACCATTACTTGGTAGTTAATTATCTCACATAGATGTATCAAACTACTAGAACTTAAAAGTCCTCTTGTAGGCACCTATGTTTTTTCCATTTTCTAGGTAATGTTGTCGTGTTAATGTAGATATATTTCAATAACACAACACCCTAGGACACATATTGGTGCAGGGGCACTTAACAAAACAACTAAGGACAATATGGTACTAGGTGAAGACAAGAGGGAAAAGGCATCTAGTCATGCCAATTGGGATATTCTAAGGCCAATAATGGCATACTGTAATGAACAAAGTACTTTGGAAGTCAAGAATTGTAAGGGTCCTGATAAAGCCCTATGGGCAACATAATGTAAAAATGGCCTAATGAGCCATAAGGGTAGCCTAGAGAGTAGTTTTATGTTTTGTCATATTTAATAAGGTCATTGAACCAATTTCAAGTCATTATTATGGGTCTAGGTGTTAAGAAAGTCATAAAAAGCAAAGTTCATAATTTGAATTTTAAATTCCAACGTTCATGATGATTTTAGAGGGAAAACCAAAACTAAGCAATTGTTTGATTAATTAGTCATCTCAACCAACTTTGGTCAGTTGGACAGTTGTATAAGGGTCTATATATGATGTCATGTCGAGATGAAACATGTTAAGCATTGTATGAACGGTAGAGTACATAGATTGTATGGATAGTGACAATTTCAATAAGATTTCTATGTTTCTTGCATATTTTTGAAGTCTCTTTGATGCAATAACTATTCATTCATGTCGGTATGAGTCCTTTGTATAGTCTTTGATTAGTTTTAAGGTGCTTATTAATTCATTTGAAAAGATATATCTGTTGTCTCGCAGAAAGTTCTATTTGTTTACATTGATAATATGAATAAATGAAGGTTCCATTCCACTTTGTACATTTACCTGCTTCAAGGAATGGAACCTATGACTCTAACGTGCCCTACTAACACCAAATAAGAAAGAATGATGCAGATCTGCAGGTTAAAGAGAAAAAAATGCAAAGTTGATTAGTGTTTGGACAAGTTTGGGTACCCAAATACATGCCATGTGTAACACAGCCGTACATCTGGCTGAACAAGGTATATATATTATTTGATATTCTTCAATAACATGTTGAACTTATGGTGAATCATGAATTTTATGACCTGGAAGTAAGTGGAAGTGCTAGATTGGTGATACCCTAGGGTGTAGAGGGTTTGAAGGGTGAATTTGGGGTTTTATAGAAAATGAGAACATAAGGTGAAATTGGTTGTTGATTCATCTAATTAGACATAAAATATGAGTGTCCTATGAATTTGGTGACTTTTGGACACATATTTGGCATAGTTGCTTTGTAAACTCACATGAAATACACTCAAAAAAATTGAGACAGTCATTTTAAGGGCACAATTTCCAAAGCAATGCATATTGATTGTT
Source organism: Chamaecyparis obtusa (assembly GCA_027943335.1). NCBI lineage: Eukaryota > Viridiplantae > Streptophyta > Pinopsida > Cupressales > Cupressaceae > Chamaecyparis > Chamaecyparis obtusa. The sequence goes on along the minus strand of BSBK01002093.1, from coordinate 1,153,768 downwards.
AAGTATGTTTTAGATCGCCAAAAAGGGTACTTGGAACAGTTATTTGTTTGCAGGATTGTTTTGAAAAGTTGTGAGAAAAATTGCAAAAATAGCTACTGGAGGGCTAATTGGGGGCTTAAGGCCTGATTGGCAGTTTCATGAAAGTTGATTACTTGGAGGCATTCAGAAGTTGAAAAGGGTTTGTAACCTATCAAATCAACCTTATTAATATATTTCCAATCAATCTTGAAGATATAGAGCGAGGGTTTGATGTTTTGTGGGTTAAGTGCTTTATAGCCTATTGGAATCCTTGTAGGTTTATTGTGCATTCAAACTAGTTTAAGTGGATCCATCACCTTTAGTTGTTTCACTCTGCATCACATATGATGGGGATTTTGGGGGCATATTTTTCCGTCCACCTTTACTAAAATAAGTTAATGATTTAGAGGTGAACTATGTCAAGATCCTTCTATTATTCTATATCTTATTTTTTTATTTTTCATAGGTGACAAGAGAAACACCATAATTAACACCTAGATCACCACACTTACTACCCTAAAATGATGCAGTCACATATCTAATTCATCATACTTAACCTCACAAATCAACGCAAGTACCTTATTGAAGTGATACACTTATTTTCTTAAAATGATGCAACTGTAATTGTAAAAAACATGTTTGTCTTTAAAAAATTATATTTAGTATTGTAAAATAATGCATTTGCAAACTAACCAACATTTCTATTCAATATATGAGAATTATCTCATCATTTGAATATGGATTGTGATTATAGGCATATATATCATTTATCATAATTATTTTGTAGAAGTAATTAGCTGTTGTTTATAGATTATTTAGGACTTCAATCTAAGATCTTTTATTTGCTGTTGAAGGCTTTTAATAACACAGTTACTGACTTCTTAATTTGTGGGCCATTCATCATTGGTTTGGTCATATTGCAGGTGCTTGGGTAACTAGCTTGGTCTTAGGTTTGATACCATGTTCAGTTGCTACATATAGACCAGCTAAGATTTGAACGCAAAACCTTTCATTTGTTGTTGGAGTGTTCTATTATTGAACTATAAAAACTGAAGAATGATATATTATTTAACATAGATCAACACCCTTGTAAATGTTCGAAAAATATTTACTTTTACATATTGACTGTTTTACTTGTATGCATATATAGATATATTTTACTTCACGTGCACATCAAAGTGTAGGTAAAATGTAGTGGTAAAAATTATATGCTCCTGCATTTTTCATGATGTTTTTGGTTCACTTTGTTTAGATACCTGCTAAATGCAATAATTAGCATAAAATGACATTTTCTTGTGTAAATTCAGCTTATATTTCAATCTATTTTTATGACTTATACCTAGAGATTCATTCCTAATCCCCAAACAAATCAGATACCATTTGGGATCAGATATGTAGATGAGAACCTGACCTAAGTAAATTTTATGGTTATAGATTCCAACCATGACATATAAAATTCAAAACTTATATTTAATAGTTAGTTGATCATTATTCTAGTCATTGCAAGTTGATCAAACACATGTTGTGGTTGATTTATAGAGAACTAATGGTAAGGAAGGCTTGCTGCTCTGATTTGGGTTTGAATAGAGGTCCTTGGACTCCTTAGGAGAATCTTCTCTTGAAAAACTATGTTCAAACTCACGGAGAGGGACAATGGAGCCTTCTTCCTCACAGAGCAGGTATGTATGTTCAAGTAGGATAACTATTTATGTTTTGCTTAAAGTTGGTATCAATTGGTTGATCATTACATAGCTAAACATTTATGTAAAGCAAGAAATATGTAGAGAAATTTCTTACACTATTACCCACTACTCTATTGGAAAATTTTGTCATTTATGGGAAACGATGTCATCTATGAAAAAAGTTGTCATCAATGGAAAAAGTTGTCATCTTTGGGAAAAGTTGTCATCTATGAACAAACTGTCATATATATGTGTGAAAAGTCCTCATCTATGAAAAAAGTTTTCATCAATGGAAAAAGTTGTGATCTGTGGAAAAAATTATCATCTATAGAAAAAGTGTCATCTGTGTGAAAAGTTGTCGTTAATGGAAAATTTATCATCTGTGGAAAAAGTTTTCATCTATGTTTATGTTGCCCATTGAGTAGGTTTGGTGAGAAAAGTTGTTATTTGTGAAAAAAAGTTGTCATCTGTGGGAAAAGTTGTCATCTATGTTTATGTTGCCGATTGAGCAGGTCTGGTGAGATGTGGAAGGAGTTGCAGGTTACGTTGGATGAATTATCTTCACCCTGATGTCAAACATGGCAACATTTCACCAGAGGAAGAAGAGCTCATCATCGAACTTCATAAGGTGCTTGGTCATGTGCTCAACTAATCAAGAGTTAGAGCAAGAAGTCACTTGTGGAAAGGCTACAAGGGAAAAGTGTGGCAGGTCTAGTACTCTATAGTACGGACTTGAGGAGACCAAACTAGTTGTTGAATCAGTGTTCTTGAACCATATTAGGACCATCCCCATCATTAAATTGAACTAATAAGTCCACTAGTGAAGAGTTTTGGTAAAGGGCTAGGATTAGGCCTATAAGAGAATTCTTGCAGAGGTTGTTTGGGATAGAAATTTGTTTGTTTCAAATAAAGTTTGGTTTTCTTCTTTGTTTCTCGATACACACATGGATCCATTGAATACAAAGGTGAAAGATCTCTATAAATACGCAGTCTTCATTAAGGTTTGGGGAGAGAATCATTTTCTTTCTAGACTTCACAAACGGATCCATTGTAAGAGGTTTGGAACTATGTACTGTCAGGTAATGTCTTCCTCTATTCTTGTGGTTATTTTTTTAATTCATTTGAATATAGATAATATTGATGTAGAGTGGTTAGTAGAAGTGGTGGAAATTTCAAACTTCTTCTTCTATGACTCGGGAACCCCACTAGCCCTTCAGGCTCACCAAAGGCTACATACCCACAATTGACTCAACTATGCCTCCAAACACCTAAGATGGACCAAAATGGTGTAAACAAGGTGGTTTCAACAAGAATCAATCATTTTTGATAGCCTTTACAACACCTATTGACCACAACCTTCAAATCTGCCTTCTAGCCCTATGAGCCCCAATTAGCCCTGCTGGACCAGTTTTCTCCCTTTTTCTCTGACTTTTTCCAAACAACTTGAGAAAAAAATTACAATTTCAGACACCCTTTTTAGGGTTATTTAACATATGTAAACTTCAATGGTGACTCCTTTAGACCAATCTTAACTTCCTTCACAAGGTACCCTCCTAATGGCATCAAAATCAAGCAAATAACAAAGAAACTATATCATTCTCTTATCCTCATCACTCCAGACTTTGATCATAGTTATAATATGGCAAAATATGACTAAATCCAAGATATTTTACACCTATTCCACAAGGAACACCCAAAACACTCATTCAATGCCTTCAAACCCTTGTTGCATAGGGTTTCACCAAACACCTACCTCCACTAACCTTGGAGACCAAATAATGGTTCATGCACCTTCTCTTTGATTCCCTAGGACATCTCAAATCATTAGATAACCTTCTTGTACAGCCCAATATGCTGCTGTCATACTATTCCCACCAATCCACTATGGGACATTTCCATTGTTTTCTCAAAACTTGCTGTCTTCGCACTAGTGCTGCATCAAAACTTGTTAGATTTCTATTGTACATGTTAGTAACATGCCTCCCATGAATTTTGGGCCCTTGGATTCATGGGAGGTTCATCTATTTAAAGAAAACTTTTGTTTGTCACAGGAAAAACTCAAGAAAATAGCCTGAAATGAACCAACAGTCATATATGCTACTTCAAAACAAAGTGTTATTCATTCAATAATGAGTGAAATGTGTTTAAATACCCTTCTAATTCATGTATTTGATAGTCCCAAACAAAAAGAAGTTCAATACACTGAATGGAACAACACCAAAATGAAATTTTATTGCTTGCTTTCACAACAGTCCGTACAACAGGCTTTTTTTCTCCCTGTCCCCCTCCGTACAATGGATCCTTTAGACATTTAATGACCCCTATCTACCTACCTCAACCAACTTTAGACAGTTGGGAGGTTTAATTAATCCTAAAACCTGTTAAAACTAATTTCCCTCCTAAAAGGTAATATGACCGTTTACATTCAAATTTAAATTGATAAACTTTATTTTATGCATTTAATTATGACTATTCTGACTTCCCAACTTACTCCATTGACCTACACATGGTCCAATGTATTTATTGAATGCTTCTAAACATGAAAAATACTCAAATCTAATCCTATTGGACTCTTTCACCTATTACATTGCTTTGATCACTTATTACATTATGTTGAGTCTATTACATTGTATTGGTCCTTAGACCTCTATCATGACTTTTACATAGTTTATTGAATCCAACACTGTCATAAGCCATTCTAGGCTTCAAAACTTTCCAGTCAACTTGTCTTGATACCATCTTCTCCTTCTTAGTTACTGGAGTCCTCCTTTGCTCAGATGCTCTTCTAGATGCCCCTACATCAAATATGCTTTAAAAAAGTCTTTCTTCTTGGTTGGGATGAGTCTATTATTGGCCTATCCATGGAAGCCTCATTTTTAACTTGTTCAGGGCATTTTGTCCCTGCAACATATCTAGTTTATACTTCCTGAGTCACCACTAGAGTCTTCAAATCTAGATATTTTGCACAAGGTTAGGGCACCATTGCCAGTCATTTAAAACATGGTTTTTTCTTTAACAGATGATTTTTTCTTTAATAGATGATTTTTATCATTAATATTTGTGTGCTTACAGACCCTAATGTTGTTGCTCCAAGAACCCTAAATTGGAAATTTGTAGATGGGTTTTGGTGTCAAGAAATAATACAAGATTCATGTGATAAGTAAGAGATATTTTCCATAGCAAGCCAAATTGTGATATTGCTATCAGGATTCAACTATGTAGTTTTTTGAGTCAAACTCTGCTTGCATCCTCATTTGCAAAACCTTCACCAAGTGTTGTGCCTTATGAACCATTCATTAGAAAGCCCCTTAAGCTCGTCAATTAATAAGTAGGAGATATTTTCCACAGCAAGTCAAATTGTGATATTTCTATCAAGATTCAACTGTGTAGTTTTTCGAGTCAAACTCATTGACCCATGATTCATGAGTAGTGGTTCACATGAACCCATCTCTCATGAGAATGAATGGAACACTTATCACTCATTGGCTCTAGGTGATGCTCACAGAGGTGAAGCACTGTGACTTCGAGAGAGGTCACCCATCCCAGTACTACTCCAACTCGAGCGCACTTAACTACGGAGTTTCCTCCATGGTTAAACCCACTCTGCTTGCATCCTCATAGGCACAACACTTGGTGAAGGTTTTGCAAATGAGGATGCAAGCAGAGTGGGTTTAACCATGGAGGAAACTCCGTAGTTAAGCGTGCTCAAGCTGGAGTGGTACTGGGATGGATGACCTCCTGGGAAGTCCTGGTGCTTCACCTCCGTAAGCATCACCTAGAGCCAATGTGTGCTAAGTGTTCCATTCATTCTCATGAGAGACAGGTTCATGTAAACCACTACTCATGAATCACAAGTCAATGAAAAGAAGTCTGAATGCACCTTTGGTATGTAACATTTTTTTTTAAAAAAAAATTTGCATTGGTCTAAATTTCGACCAACTCTAAACCATGCCATCCACCAATGCTTGGTCTAAATTTTGACCAATGCACTAGAAAATTGACGACGGTGCCATACATTTGACCAACCAGTATGGTCAAAATTTTGACCACACTATTGGTCGAATGTATGGCACCGTCGTCGATTTTCTAGTGCATTGGTCAAAATTTAGACCAAGCATTGGTGGATGGCTTGGTCAAAATTTAGGCTACCTCATTTTCCTTTATTGGTCAAAATTTTGACCGTTGCAAAAAAATGACGGTGATTTTTGAACCTAGACTGCAGTCAAAATTTTGACCTGTGTTTTGGTCAAAATTTTGACAAATACTAAATACGTCAAAAATTCGACAAAAAAAGAACGACGAGAGTTTTGGTCTTAAATTCGACCAATTACTATCTAAATTTCAACCAACGTTCATCAAAATTTGAGGTCAAATTTACTAGTGGTCAATATGATGAGAAATAAAGATCCCTATGGTTATGATCTAGACATGGACTCTCCTCCTATCTTTGATGAAGAACCAGTTATTGTGCTAAGGGGTCCCAACTCTAGAATTTCATCCCAAGCTCTTAATGTTGTCACGTGAAGTTAAGGTCCCATTGTCATTAGAGGACCCAGTTCAAGTCAACCCAGTAAACCAAAGCAAGTGGCATCCAATAATGTCACCACAAAACTAGTTGTTAATACTAAGTCGAGCTATAATCTTGTAGATTGGGTGCAGAGAACCCCAGCTTAGATTTAGATCTTTGAGCTCTTAGAGTTGTCCTCGAGGCACAAGCAAGTCCTTGAGGATGCTTTGTGCACAACAAATGTTCCTAACAACTTAGACATTGATCAATTTTAGAATATAGTTAAATACATTGCCATCCCTCATTACCTTACCTTTTCAGAGGATGATGATAAAGCTTTGAGCCACCCACACAATCTTGCCCTTCATATTAAAGTCATGATCCACAAAATCCATGTTAGGTGCGTGTTGATAGATGGGGGTGTTGGGCTTAATATTTGTTCCTTGAGTCTTTTAAAGACATTGGGTTATTCTGAACAAGTCATAGATACCAGAAAGAAGATCACTATCAAAGCCTATGATGAGGTGGAAAGAAGTTCCAAAGTGTTGGTCGTCCTTCCTCTTAGGATTGGCCCTGTTGAGAAGGATGTTTTTTTCAAATTGTTGATGCTGGTCCCCTTGTGTACAATATCTTACTTGGTAGACTGTGGATTCATGATATGAAATCAGTACCATCTACCTATCATTAGTGTGTTAAGTTCCCCTACAATGGAGTAGAGATTTGTATACCTGGAGATAACACATTATTTGTTAACTCAATTTCAACAAGTACTCATGTTCCCCTCAATAGAGAAGTAGAAGATTTCAGTGTGACCTTAGCAGAATGTAAAAACAAGTTCAAGTCAGTAGACCTTGGCATGGGGGGGTATCAACTCAACTCCCTCACAAAGCTTCCAGTTTCACCTAGGTCTTATGGCAAGCCTTCACAGGAAGTGAGATCTTCCTCTTTAGCTATGAATATATTTGGCACATTTGTAGAGTCCTCAGTGCCTATTCAAGATGAAAAAGAAGAGGTGGTTGTTAAAGAATGGATTTATAGAGAAGAGAAATACATGCACAATGAGATTTTCTCTCCCTCTCCTAAGGCTTATGGAAGAGGGTATACTTTTGTCAAACAGATAGGCTATCCTAGACATGGCCCTCTTAGTCATAGATTGGATGCTAGGGCTAAACCTCTTGATAATGCTCTTTTGGGAGAAAGTCTAAGAAGATGGACAGCCTAGCATTTGTGAATCATAACAAGAGCACTGCTCCTATCCTTGATGAGTTGGATAGTGAAGATGAACCAGAATACATACCTAATTTGACAAATCAGAGAGATATGTGTGAAGATCGGGTCCCTTCCACTAACCTCCTTTGGGGAGATTTAGATAATCCACTTGCTCATGCGATAGTTGCGAACTTAGAACAAGAAGAATCAGATGTAAAAGATCTCATCAGTGAACGTCAATGTAAGAATATTATTCGTTTGATGGAGAGAGGTGTTACCCTTGATGAAATTAGAGCTTCCACATCAAGATGTCTCAAACCTTCATGGTGTAAACATCCCAGTCAGGATTCAGAAACAAGTTCATATGAGTATGAATGGGACTCCTTCTATGATTCTTCCATAGTTGACATGGATGTTGATGTCATCCACGCTTATAGTTCTCAACACAAGGTAGCTAACAAGTCATGTGTAGGATTAGAGGATTTGAACCCACATATTGCCTTAGTGGACGATTCTTCACTTGTTAGGATGAATCTTGATTTGGGTAGCTTATAAGGATACTTGACGGACTTTGACTCTTCAATCACTAGAGATGATATCATTTACATTCACAACCTTGAACCAGTCATTGACTTACCTCTTGTTCATCTTAACCTCATTGATTGGTCCTAACACTATCAAGAACCTGAGCTCTTAACATTCCAAAATGACTATGAGATAACATGTTACTTGAATGCCATTGAACCCATAGTCTCTTCCACCAGTGAACCGGCTACCAGCATGACAGAGCCATACATCAAGTACCTTAGTCACAAAATAAAAAGAAAATAAAATAAAAAGAATAAGAGTTTTGATGGTGAAAACCACTATGTGGCGGTGTCAGAACCAAAAAAAGTAAAAATAAATAACATATCCAAGGGTGAAAACCTCTTTGAGGCACCTAAGGATGAGGTACTTGATCGTCTCCCTAGCTACTTTCAAGACATATCTTTAGTGCTTATCGAGCCAACAAAAATAGTCAATTTGGGTACAAATGAGGCTCCCCAAATAGTACACTTGGCTCAGTCCTTGTCACCACAAGAAAAAGAAGCTTACACTAAGTTCTTACAGAAAAAGAAGATCAATTTTACTTGGACTTATTTAGATATGCTAGGGTTGGACAATAATCTTATCATGCATCACTTGTCCATAGCTCCGGGTGTAAATTCAATCAAACAAAAATTGAGAAAGATGCATCCTCACATAGCTCTTCTATTCAAAGCAGAATTAGAGAAACTCCTTGGTGCAAGATTCATAAGAGCTATTGACTATGCTGAATGGATATCAAACATTGTACCAATTTCCAAACATGACAAATCCATTTGAATTTGCACAGATTTTAGAGATGTCAATAGAGCATGCCCAAAGGATGATTTTCCACTCCCCAATATAGACATGATAGTGGACATGACTGTGGGTTATGAGATTTATTCCTTGATGGATGGTTTTTTTGGATACAATCAGATTAAGATAGCTCCTAAAGATCAAGAAAAAATTGCATTCACTTGTGCATGGGGTACCTATTGTTGGAACGTTATGCCTTTTGGATTAAAAAATATAGGAGTCACCTATCAATGAGTTATGACAACCATTTTTCATGACATGATGCATAAAAAACATGGAAGATTATGTGGATGACATTTTGGCCAAGTCTAAGAAAAGAGACACACACTTAGATGATTTAGAAGTCATTCTAGATCGCATGGAACAATTTTAATTAAGGTTAAATCTTAAGAAGTGTGCATTTGGTGTCACCTCTAGAAAACTTCTAGGATTCATCATTTTAGAAAAAGGAATAGAGGTAAACCCTGAAAAAGTCCAAGCAATCATGGATATGCCACCTCCTAAAAACATTAGTCAAATGAGGAGTCTTTGAGGATGTCTTCAATCCATAAGGAGGTTCATTTCATAGTTGGCAGATAGAGCTCAACCTTTCAACAAGAACATATAGAAGGGAGTCAAATGTGTTTGGAATGAGGATTGTCAAAAGAGCATAGATCAAATCAAGAAATACTTGGCAAATCCTCCCATTTTAATGCCTCCTATCCTAGGGAAACCACTTATTCGATATATTTCAGCGACATAATCTTCCTTGGGGGCATTACTAGCTCAACTTGATGAACATGGGAAAGAAAGAGGAATATACTACATTAGTTGCACTCTTGTTTCATATGAGGTTAACTACACCAGCATTGAGAAAGCTTGCCTTGCAGTTGTGTTTGCTTCCCAAAAGTTGTGACATTACATGCTTGCACACATAATACACCTCATAGAAAAAATAGATCCACTCAAGTATTTATTAGGTAAGGCTTCCCTCACAGGTAGACTTGCTAAATGGATGATGATCCTTTCAAAGTTTGACATAAAGTACATTGAGCATAAAGAAATCAAAGGACAAGCTATAACAGATCAATTGGCTGATTTCCCAATTCAAGATAATGCACCTATTCAAGTTGACTTCCCAGATGAGCACCTCATGTATATGACTGAAAGAAAATGGAAGATGTTCTTTGATGGATATTTTATGAAAAATGGTTCACGAGTTGGAGTATTGTTTGTTTCTCCTCATGGGTACATGATTCCTAAGTCTTACAAGTTATTGTTCCCATGTACGAACAACATTACTGAGCATGAAGCTTTAACAAATGGACTTAAAATGGCCATAGAATGGAGAATCACAGAGTTACACATCTATGGGGATTCACAGCTGATAATCAACCAAGTCAATGATGAATATCAAAGAAAAGATGAGAAAATGGTACCTTACAAGAAAATGGTTGATTCCTTGAAATGATACTTCACATTTGTCACGTTTCAACAAATCCCTAGAGTAGAAAACAAAGCAGCTAATGCTATGGCTACACTTGCTTTACTCCTTCAATTAGAGCAACATTAATCTAGATTTGAATTCTTGGTGGAAGAGCTACATCACTCTATCTATGACTCCCAAGAAAGCCATGTCATTTGTATCCTTGTTGGTCATGAGTCATCCTGTTATGGTGCCATTTACTCATACCTTCATGATGATAGTATCCCTGAAACCTTTAACTGATCTAAACGCAGAAACCTTACCCGAAATGCCTCTCACCATACCCTTATCTCTGGTGATTTGTATAGGAGGGGTCTAGATGGAACACTTCTTAGATGCTTAGAAAAGGAAGAATCTGACCAAGCATTAGTTGATATTCATGAGGGCATATGTGGGGGACATTCCAATGGTCCTGCCATGGCCTGAAGGTTTCTTAAGGTAGAGTACTATTGGCCTACGATGCAGATTGATGCAGTAGCTTTTGCAAAGTCATGTGAAAAGTGTCAAAAACATGGTAACTTGATGCATGCTCTAGGAAGGGAGCTCATTCCTTCTATATCTCATTGGCCATTTTAGCACTGGGCCTTTGATCTTGTTGGGTAGATTCATCCCAACTCATCAGGTGGACACAAGTTTATTATCACTACTACTGATTACTTCACTAAATGGGTAGAAGTTGTCCCACTTTTTGTTGCCTCGAGAAAGACAGTCTCTCTATTCATTCTAAACCATATCATCTTTCGATATGGAGTGCCTTCCAAGATTATCACTGACAACGGAGGTCAGTTCAAAAAAAGGACCTTAAACAACTCTACAAGAAATTCAAGATTAAACAACATTGGTCCTCCATTTACTTCCTGCAAGGAAATGGTCAAGTAGAGGCATCAAACAAAACCATTCTTAAAATCCTACATAGAACAATTTGTAAGAATGGTAGAGATTGGGATTTACAGATAAATCCAACTTTGTGGGCTTATAGAATGAGTACTCGTACTCCTACTGGGGCTACTCCTTTTGCCCTTACATATGGTGCTGAAGCAGTGTTACCTTTAGAGGTTGAGATTCCTTCACTTAGAGTTTCCCTCAAAGGTCTAGTTACAAATGAAGACTACTACACCATGAGACTTCAAAAGTTAGAACTTCTAGATGAGAAACGTCAAGCATCATTTGACCATATGAGGGTTTATCAAAAGTGTATGTCCAAAGCCTTCAACAAAAAAGTTTTCCCTAGAGAATTCCAAGTGGGAGATCTTGTCCTATGTGAAAATCCTAAGAATCAACAGCATAGAGATCAAAAGGAAAATTTGAACCTAATTGGCTTGGACCTTACATCATTACAACAAATTTTGGGATAGGTGCTTATTTATTATCTATTGAAGAGGGAGAGCAGCTCCCTGATCCTATCAATGTCTTACACCTGAAGAAGTTCTATCCATGATGCCCATTCTGTCTGGGGGCATCCTTTGTACATACTTATTGATCCTAAAAAAATCCAAAAAAATGATATATTGTCAATAATTCTAAAAATCAAAAAAAGTTTTGAAAAAATGATCATCTTAGTGAAAACCTAGCAATAGGTGCTTTGATGTATCTCCAAAAAAATTATATATTCCAAAAATACAAAAAAATAAAAAAATAAAAAAAAAATAGAAAAAGTGCCTTGGTGAAAACTTGGAAACAAGCACCTTGGTAGCAAAAAGATAATTTTTTTTTTATAAAAAGTCCTGAAAAAAAAAAGAGGAAAAATTTGAAATAAAATCCAAGTGGTGAAAACCTGAAAAATGGGCACTACTTGAGGCCTTTACACCCTTGTTTCTCAGCACGCATCCTCGACACTTAGCCTTTCTCCATCATGCCTTGTCCTTATTGCCTTGGTTTGGAATTGGTTTTTGTCTTTGTCTAGGGGGCATAACTGTGTTAGCTTTGGTCTGTTGGATGCATTAGTCTTTAGGACACCTCGTAAACGGTGTTTTTCAACACCACCCCAACTGTGTTTTTCAACACAACCCTTGGAATCGAGTGTTTTTCAACACTTATCAGTTTGGTCTTACCCAGTTTTGTCATGTTATCTTACCTACTTGCAAGCATTTGATCCTTATCTTCAGAACTCAATATCAGTTAACACACTTAAATTTTTAAACACAACACTTAATGCTTGAGATATGTCATGATCTTTTCTTTGTGTGTTGACTGTTATTGATTTTCGTTGAGTGTCCTTGTCTAATAAGTTTCTCTGGGATGCATAGCTAGAGGACTTGGGGCATGGAGCATTTTTTTATTTGCTTTCTTCTTGTGGGTGTGGTCTTGAAACTCTGGAGTGTCTCTTTTTGTCTCCTTGAAACACTTAGGAGGTTTGAGGCATCATCTTTGACTTTTTTTGCACAACCATCGTTATAGTCACCTCGGCACTTATGCCTTGATGCAAGAATGGTTTTTCTACCTTTATGTCTTTGATGCTTATGTTAGAATCTTTCCACATTCCAATCCGATATAAATTACATTCATATCTTCATAGTTGCGCTTGTGACTGGTGATGATTGTGTGATTTTTTGATGTCTGTTAATAATGGCCCTATGATGAAAATAAGTTCCTTAACATTCTCTAATGAATGATGAACACAAAATCCAATGTTACAGTTGCTCTATTGCAAGTACACCTTTGCATTTTCATGTAGCTTGCATTGTTAAACTTCATGTTAATTTGCATTTTTAGGCTGCATTATGAGTTTGAGAGAGGGTTTTTCCTTCATCTTTCTTTTGGACTTTTAATCAATTGTGGTCACGTTTTGATCTTCATTTCCTTATCTTCTTTCGTGATCTCAATCAAAATTTCCTATCTTAAACAGTTGATTGATTTTGGGGCATTCACTTTCTTGAGGCAAATTCTCTTTCTTCTCTTCATTTCTTTTCACCTCTTCCAAACTTTGATCTTCCATTTGCCTCCACCCCACTTATTTTCTTCTAATTCAACCTTGGGGCATAACCTTTCATGCTTGATGATTTACCTTGGTTATGTGATCCTTATATCTTTCATCTTACATCAAGAACCTTATCTTAGTTTGATTTGATCAAATTTATCAATTTACTGTTTCTCCTCTATCTCATTTTGATTTTGATCACGAGGGGGCAGTACCTATCAAAATTCAATCCTTGATTCAACTTTATCAATCCTATCAATTGCTTCACTTGGGGCAACCTTGCTTGAGACTTGACAATTACCTATTTACAGGGGTGTTGGCCTTGTCTTTTTCAATCAACTTATCTTTGTCTTGATGTGTTCCATTCATCGATCACACGTCTAGGTTGTTTTGTGATCCTAAATCGATCTCACATTTCAACTTCATTCTTTAACTACATGTGTTCCCATGAAGATCACACATTAGTCAAAGAGGGGCAAATGTATGCACCCTAAAATGGTCACCTAGACTTTGGGCCCCATTCATCAATTTATCAATTTCTTAAATTAATGCCTTGCAATATTTTCAATTTAAATCAATTTCCTTGATCAAATCATAATTAATTCAATTATTTTAATATTTCCTAAGGTTTGATCATTTTATCCTAAGTTTTAGTTAATTAAGAGAACATGCTCCTTTTTAATTAAATAAAAAATCTTTTAATTAAATTCACACTTTCCAAGATAAGTGGAATCTCCTTTTGCCTCTTAATCTCTTCCACACATCTTTTTGCTTCTTAACCATGCTTTTTGATCTTGAGCACATGGATCAACCAAGATTTAATCTCCACCATTTCTCATTTCTTTTTGCCTCTTAATCTTGACCATCCATATTTCTTTATAAGGAGTCCTCTCCTTCTCATTTAGACATCTAGATTTTGAGTATTGTTATGCTGCAAGTTTGAAGAGCGATTTTGGAGAAGATTTTGAGCACTTGAGCTTGAACATTGCAACTTCTCTTTTCTTGTCTTCTTCTCTCATGCCCCATGGAAATCCATTTAGATTAATATTGCACTTGCATATTATATTAGATTCATATTTCCTTTCATAGAATAATCTTGCATAAGCATTTCCTTTCATAGATTAGTTTGCTTTCATGCATTGTTATCATATAGAATAGCTTCCATTTTCATTTGCATGCATGCTTGATGATCATGGAGACTAGCATTCTTATTTTTCCTCTTTGAATCTCTTGTTTTATGGTGTACTTGCATGGGCACAAACTAGGTCTAAACTGAGGGCCTCCATTACAAACCCTTGCACTCCATGAATAGAGAGCTACGAGTTGCCATTTGAGACCTTATTCTTGAGCTATCTTGGATTTAATGACTCATAGAAGTGTGTCAACATTTTAGCACACAATTACAAGACCCCAAGTGCAACATTGGTGATGGGAATTCATTCATCAAATAGGGTTGACAGTGGTTTGAACTACTTCATGTAGCTAAGGGTTGTGCTAGGAGCTTGAAATTCTTTGGAACTTGAACTTGATCAATCCGTTTATGATAGACATGAGGAAATTGGATATTTTGTAGAGCTCAATGTAAATTATCAAAGCTATCATTCATGCTCTAGCTTATTCAAGGGCCATTCTATACAATGGAAATAAGTAGTAGTATGGAATAAGGTCACCACTAAGTTTTCTCCCTATCAGATGGTTGGTTTATTGTGGGCAGAGACTCTAATGTGATCCTAGATTTATCAAAAAATGTGGAGGAGCTTACAAAGTGTCTCAAGAGGATGTTTAGATGGTTCTTGGATGGATTATGGGCATGCTTGATTAATGCATTATTTTAAAATAGAAATATTGTATTAAACTTATAGTTTATATTCATGAGGTGATATTATAATCCTCAACATTACTTCAGGTTGTAATTCATGATGTATATAAAGCATTGTAAACATAAAAATTTATTTGTGGGGCAAGACCATAGATTTTCTTCACCTGGTTCTTCCCTTCCGGTGCCCCTATTGAGCTGGGTTGTACATATATTCATATTAATAAAATATATTGGCCACGACCTTTTACCAATCAAAAATAAAAAATAAAAAATGACAAACATGACAAACACCCTTAGAAAGATGGAAAAGATGAAACCTGGGTAAGATCGACACCTTCCTCATGAAGGGTAGTTTTTCTCCTGTAACTCTTCCAAAGCTCCCTCTTATGAATTCTCTCTTTGAGTCTCAATATATTTTCCCCAAATTTCTCTTTGTAATTTTTGTGTGTGTTCTTTAGGAAAATTTCTCTTTCTTTTATATAATAATCTCCCTTCGAATTTGGGCGCACTTTTAACATAAGTTTTGTTTCTTAATTATATGGATAATTTTTTTGTTTGGTTTTCCCTATTTTATCGATTCCCCAATTGATGCCTGAAAATGCACATGCAAATTACATTTTCCTCAACTTGGTGTATTTTCCTCTGTTTAATTTTAGTTCTATCTCTTACAATTCATGCATGAGGTTTTTTTCCCCTTTTTTCTATAGTAGCTCCCATTTCAATTCATTGTTTATATAAATAAACTCAAATATTTGTTTTCATTATTTTCTAATAAAAGAATGAGATTTTTATAATAAAGGTAAATAAATAAATAATTATTTAATCTAATAGAATATTTATTTTTTATTATTAACATATACATTAACTCATTTCTCAGATAAAATAAATATAATTTTAATTGAGCATTACATACATCTAATTTTATTTTAATCATAGCATCATGCATTTTATTCAAATACTTCATGTTTAAAACCACATAAGATTCTTTTACATTTTAAGAGAATCTAGTTATTTAAATTAAGAGTATATATTTTTAAAAAATAATAAATAGATCTAACATGAAAAATGGTATTTTAATAGTAAACAAATATTCATCACAACTTTATAAATAATTTACTAAAGAAAGAATTTTTAAGACACAATAAAAATAAAAGTGTAAAATTTACCACAAGTAAATTAATGATACAATGCCAATGAAACATCACAATGCCTAGTTGTCTTTAGAAAACAAGCACACACATTTAAGAATACAAGTATAGATATGGGGTTGGAAATGCATCAAAACAAGCACAAAACCAAATCAATTACGTGAGTGTATGACCAGATTCTTTCATTCCTGCCACTACCGGTATGCTAACCTCTTCTACCTAGGCGTCATTCTTGCCTTTGACACCTATCCAAAACTTCCAACACTCAAATTTTCATCAGTCTAGGTTCGTACCATAATCCATAATCCAAAAGCAATAGTGAAATTACATCATTAATCCATTGTATTTCATATTCGACAATTCCATAACATTTATAAATATGATGCATAATAACCATGATAAAATAAAATCCATTGGAAGATATCCATAACATGCTAATCTAACATCTAATTAATCTATAAGCTCAATAAATCAAATATCTAACATCAACCAAAGTTTTTGACCAAGTCAAAGATAGTCAAATAAGTCAATGGAGTCCAATGTATCTCCTAAAATCTAGGTCACTCAAGATCAAGATGTGAAATCCTTCCCCACTAGAAAGAGGCATTATCTCAATGTCTTATTACAACCGAAAAACACCACACATAACATAGTCTAAAACCTATAAAAGTGCCTATGAAATCAAATGTGGAAAAGAATGTTTTATGTCTTCAATATTTTCTCATGTTGTACTATGTATTGAATACTGGTCCCACAAAACCTTTTATTGCAATATGTCCCTATTATGCAAGCCTTACCTTAGAAGTAGGAGAGACTATGTCTCACACCTATGGCTAGAACCACTATTTCATAATTGATCTCAAAACTATCAATTGCAAAATATCCACCCAATAGTTTTCAGCAACTCTATTGGGGACATGATACAATTTCAAGAGCCTCGCGCTTTCATTTGAAGTTTACCCATGTTCTATTCATTGTAATTAATTTTTTTGTACTTTGTTAAGATTTTACTAAGGACATGTAATATGGTTGCCTAAGGTCATTGGGAAAATGATTTTGGTTTGTTGAATTTGACACCACCCATACATGCTCTTCCTTAAGGTTTGTGAAAGAACTTTCCCAATTTCTTTAGTGATGGACAAAAACATCTAGACGAACACATCAAGGCCTTCCACATTACATGTGGAGTCACTGGCATGGACCATGAAGTCATTTCAATGAGGTTGTTCATTGAGACACTGCAAGGTGTTTTTTTTTATTGGTTTTACAACCTTGCACCACAATCAGTTGTAGGTTCAAAAACACTCATAGTGAGGTTTGAGGCAAGGTTCAAGTCTGCTAAAGATACACACACTTTGTTGGCCCAACCCATCCAGTTGAAGAATGAATCTCGTGTGCCTATGTGTTAATTCATTTCTCATTTCAACAAGTTGACATGTAGACTTTCAGCTATTGCTCAACCTATAACTAATAATTTGAAGTATTTCTTTAACAATGCTCAAGCGCCTGAGGTAAACTTTATTTTGAAAATAGCAACCCCAACTACTCTCACAGTTGTACTTGCTTGTTGGTGTGTTTATGTGTTGTACCTATTAAGTTCTCCTAGTTTCTAAACACACATATTACTTATGTTTACTTAGGAACCACATAGGAACATTCCCACTTTAGTGGACTTATCACATAATCACTTCTCCTCCTTATGTGGGACGTAATAAGTTATTACTTTATGTTATCATATCATAAGAGTAAGATACTTCTCACAATTTTATGCATTCCTATGTCTCTCCTTGGATTGCTTAACCATGGGGTATCATTTCTACATTCCATTCTATTGCATTGTTGGTGACAATATAGTTTATTCTTGTTATATTTATGTTCCCATGTTGTTGATTAAGCCTCTAGGTCTTAGGTGTCTATCTCCATAGCCAAATATTATAGTGCCTCCTAAAAGAAGAGATTGGTGTCTCTTTTTGAGTTGATACTTAGTTTTGGGGATGGGTGTCTCCAGTAAGTTGATGCCTATGAATTTTGTAAGTGGAGATTGGTGTCTATAACATGCTGATCCTTGCAAAAGTTGTAGGATCTTTCTATAATTTTGTGTTGTTGATATTGGATAGTAGATCAAGAAATCATTCACTATGGTTTTCTCCCAAAAGGGTCTTGCACATAAATATAGTGTTCTTAATTGTGTGAATCTTGCATGTTTTTAGTTTTTGTTGTTATTTCTAATATCATTGTTGTTAAATTTTGATAAACAAATATTTCCTTCTATTGGTTCAACCACCCCCCTCCCAATTATAAGTGTGTGATCATTGTGATAAACAAGAAAGCATATCCCAAAGCAATTGAGTAATAACCAAAGAGGCAATTGGTCCACACCAAGACATTTATGGGTAGAGATAAGGGGATACAAACATGAGAGAGAAAAGATTAGATCCTAGAAAGACCATACTCCATTGGATGAGAATCAAGAAAAATTTTCCAAGCACCAAGCCATTAATATTAGTCACATTATCATCAAAGTAGTTCAAATGAGAGCCTTGTAAAGGTATATCCCAATACAAGTTGGGGGTTCAACTCTATTAGCAAGAACTTCCTTGCGTAAAGAATAAGGTCACAATGTCTAATATCCCCCCAACCCATGTAGTATTGAAGAATGTGTCACACCATCAGCATTGGCCACATTAAAAAGTTTAACTGACACACTATAGTTTATAGGAGGGCTTCCCAAATCCTTTAGTCTACAAAAAAAAGGTCTAGCCCAATCAACCTCAACAAGAGGAGAATCAAAAATCTAATTTTCCTACTAGAATTTAATGATTTGACCATTTCTCAACACCCATTTGACACCTTTCTAGATAAGTTTTCTACAATTTCTACAATCCAGAATATTCTTCCATATAGCATAATTCCGAAGGAATAAGGGAATTAGAGATGACCTCTTTTGTATTAGTCCTATATTTTCACCTACAAATTTAAGTCCATTGGCTACACTCCACCATAAATCTCCATGAAAGAAAAGAAAGATTGGCCAAATTGAAATCATTAAAAGCTTTCTAATTCCAAGCCCACTAGATTTTGAGAGCAAGTAGACTTTTTTTTGGAGCTAGCAAAGAAATCTCTTCTAAATTTTATCCATTTTCTCCATAAATCTCCAAGTGAATTTAAAAGACTAATAGACAAGATGAGAAGATTTTGTAGCGAATCTTTGATTAGTTGAACTTTTCCCACTTGACTAAGAAATACCCCCTTTCACATAGCCAACTTCAAATGAAATTGTCTAGTAAATCAAGCCAGGAGTCTAGAATTTTATTAAGAAAATAAAAGACTAAGGTTCTTATTAGGGAGAATCCAATTGGGCATTGGAGAATGTTTATAATCCTTTGTTGATCTTTTGCATACATGTTAAGAAAAAAGATACAACTTTTTTTGAAATTGACTTTTTTTTCAGAAGCCATTTTGTAGCTCCATAGAAGAAACTTAAGGCCCCTGGCTTCCTTAACTGATGCTTCTCCCAAATTAATCATATTTTTAACAAACAAGGGAGAAACACCCCTCAAGGTCCTTGAACCAACTGCTTTATGCAAAAGACACCACAAATCTTACACCAAAATAATAAAGAAAAGGGGAAAAAATGAGATCCCCTTAATGCAACCCTCAATTAAAGAAGTGAGAAGGAGAATCATTGATAAGAATAGAGAAGATGGGTTTTGAGATGATCAAAAGAATGATTTCAATATTCTTGTTGAGAATATCCAAACTTCATCAACACTTTCTGGAAGAAGACCCAATCCATCCAACCATAAGCCTTCATGGGATATGACTTAATGCAGAACCTAACTTTTTGATTGACCAAAAGGGAGTAGATGACCTCATGGATAGAAATAACATAGTCCTAAGTAGGATGTCTATTGAGGAGGAAGCCTCTCTGCTCAGGGTTAGCGTAAACCTTTGAAAAATATTTAATAAATCATGTTGCACATGCTTATGGGTTTGAAATACGCTACAGATACATAATCCAGTTTCTTGGAGACCAACACTATGAAATAAGCATTAATTTCCTTTAGGGGTTTTCCACTACCAAAAAAATATCTATGGGAATGAGGGATTTGGCCACAATATCCAAATATATTTTAAAGAAAACAATTATGAAAAGCATCTAAGCAAGCACCTTTGGACCCTTAAAATGAAAAGGTGGTAGGTCTAATCTCCTCCATCATAGGAATTTTTACCAAGAATTTATTATCCTAATTGGAGAGGATAGTCATAATAATGTTCAATACCTCCTCTTTAGCCATAGGATCAAACATTAAGTCCTTAGGTAGGAGCTTCTAAAATAATTCATTGGGAGACACCTAATAGCTTTGATTGAGATAATGCAATTGAATATCCTATGCTTCTGGGTAGATAGAAGAAAGAATCAAAGTTATGATCTCCTTTTTGTAGCCAAGTGATTATGGATCTTTGCCTCTAGAAATTTTCCTTAGAAATTGGAGAGTGGAGCTCCACCAGAAGGGCATTTTTTTGATCCAATAGATCTTCATATCCCCTAGAGTTTTATATATCATTTTAAATGGAGTCTAGATCACTCTCAATAATGTTCTTTCACATAAAGTTATATTCATAGGACCTTTTGTTCCACAAAAAAATTTCAAATTTCTCATAAGAAAGCTTCTTTCTCACTTTGTACGTGGTCATCTCCATCTCTATCTACCACCAATCATGGATATTCTTTCCTAGACCTAGGTATAGGGTCCACATCTTTCCAAATAAAATAGAGAATTTTTTACCCTACAATCTCTGTATAGAAAGAAATAGGAAAATGATTTGACCCTACCTAGTCAAGATTTAAAGAGGGCATAAATATTAGGAAATCTCAGAAAAGGAGATAAGCTTATCGAGTATCACTTGGATGAGTGAGTCCTCACCTCTTCTATTGATCCACATAAACTTCACTCCCTTGAGATTCATATCAACTAGCATTCCACCGAAACAAGGTGCAAGGGATAAGCCGATAGGTTTTTGATGTGTAAGCATAATTGAAGGTTTACATGTTAAAAAGAAGTATATTTAAGTATTGTTCTACACACAAGTGTCATTGTAGAAGGAAGTATTGTACATCATAGAATCCTTTCTAGATGAAATATAGTTATATTATTGTCATACTATAGTGTTGTGTAGGTCCGTCCATAAAAGTGTAGTATTTAAATGCATCAAAACACATTTTAAAAATGTTGTTGTTG
Organism: Chamaecyparis obtusa; assembly: GCA_027943335.1. Taxonomy (NCBI): domain Eukaryota; kingdom Viridiplantae; phylum Streptophyta; class Pinopsida; order Cupressales; family Cupressaceae; genus Chamaecyparis; species Chamaecyparis obtusa. The sequence continues at coordinate 1,132,377 of BSBK01002093.1, read as the reverse complement.
TAATTATAAGTATTCTTTGTTTCCTCTTCTTGATTAGGAACCTTTGAACCTGTAGAAGAAAAAAATGTGTAATTGGTAAGCAACAAAAAAAAAATGTTGAAATCAAACTTAAAAATCCATCTCTAAACAATACCCAAATTTAGACTGTAGCAATCAAGAATTAAATGATGAAAATAAATATGGAAATGTTGTTTCCTATTGATTTAAAGCCTAAGATGAATGACCACCTACTTCAATGATATGGATAGAGTAAGTTTTCCATATCGCTCTAGCATTCTAATGATTTCTTTGGTGATCTCCCTAAATAAAGCATAGAAACATGAAACTTTTCTATAGGTTAACTCTCAAAGTGCGTAGACCACAAAGATGACCATTTTGTTTGTAAAAGAAAAGCTAAATCCATGGAAATTGCAATCTCACAGAGTGTGTATGATAAAGGCAGTAGTAATAACGTTGAAAGAAAAGGAAAGAAAATAAAGCTTACCTCGAAAGAATATAGATATAAGGCACGGTGGTTGAAGAGTTTGAGAGGTGAGGATTGTTAAAATCAATTATCAACTAATTATAAAAGTAATTATTGAAGGGGTCTATAACTTGATTATCGGGTGTGTTCATAGTATAAATATCACCCATTAGCAAATTGGTAGCTATGTAGAGGAAGCTAAAAGGTTCATCAAGCAATTTGAATCTATTTATTTAAATAAATTTATATAGGGACACAAGAAAATAGAAGACTGGTAGGAAAATCAAAGTCTTCAAAAAGATTCGATATCCCTACATAGTGATACCTAATGATTTGTTTGAAGAAAGAAGATCCAAGCCACTTCCTCTTTCTTTCTTCAAATGTGGCCATTAATAATGCTAACTTTAGCTCTATTTCTCCTATTCCAAGATTCAAAGACAATGATAGTTATCATAACAATTCCCAATATAGAATGTTTGACCTCCTTTTGAGAAGGAAGAATGAAAAAATCACAGAGAATCCTGCTCATTCTATTTTAAAGGAGTAACACAAATTTGTTTTGGAGAATTTCAAGCCATGCCACATAAGAATATGATTATCGAAATGGGCATTCTCATGTGAGGGTTTTCTTTTTCTTCTAACTCCTCCCAGGCTCCCTCTAGTGGTTCACAACATGGCTCTTTAGCCAATGTTGGGCCCACTCTGCAAAATTTGTTGTTAAATAGGCCGAATATATGAGGGGGAGGGCGGGTGAATTAGTTATTCACAAACATTTTTCAAAACTTTTACTGATCTAGTAAATACTTAAAGCAATTATAAAATTATAAAAAATATAAACATGAAAGCACTAAACTATCAACACAATGAACACCAGAATTTATGTGGAAACCCAAACTGGGAAAAACCACAAAGAAGCTAATTCTCATTAAATGAACACCGGTTAAGGTGATTTTTAAAAGGGATTGCTATCAGTTTTCTCACTGTTGGTTGGCTCATTGTTGGTCAGGCTAACTACCCTAAAAGAGTGACTAACTGCTAATAAAAATAGGCTCACTACCAATACAATTAGGCTCACTGCCAAAATATAAGAAATGAGTTTAAATCCACCACTAAAACCACTATCACAAACACACTACAAATACATAAATGATATAACACTCTACTACCAGGTATGCCAAATCGTATGAACATCAACATATAGATCTTTCCTTGTCTGATTCACATTCACTTTGCATATTACTCACATACAAGAATCACCAAAACAACTAAGACTATTTCTCTTCTTATACATCTTGATGTCAACAACCAAGTTAGCCTAAACTAATTTGAAATAGTTCATCGAAACATTCCCATGGTTTTAATGAATGAAACTTGGATCACCTTTCTCAAAACAAACCTCGTGCAAATCAGCATGCTACACCTTCTCTAAGACTTTCAGTACCAATGAATGTGTTCAAGATAAGACCGAACCACAAGGAACACACTCCAAATAAACATTCCACCATATGTTGCACACTAAAAGGGACCAACACCAACACAGATAAGGAAAAAATATTTAAAGAGAATCCTTCGATGAACACTTCTACTGATACACCAACACCAACTACTAATACACCAAATATATCAGTACACACATCAATTGATACAACAAAAAAACCAAATCATAAATGAACCACATCTATACATTGGATATGTTGAGATCAATGACAACCATTAATGACAACAACATGAATAGCATCAACCTCACATTCTAACAATCTCCCCTTGTGTCATTGATGGAAACATTCATCAATAACAAAGTAGACAACTCACTATCAAAAGATATTAGCATCAAAGTTCTCTTTTCTTCTCCACTTTTCTCCCCATTTGAAAATAATGATAAAGGGCTAAAACTACCCCTTACTAACTCACTTTGGTCTCCACTGAGAGGAAGTTTCCAAGCATTGATCTAGAAAAGAATAAGCATGCAATTCACTGGACCAATGCACACACTGTTGTATTTAGTGAACATTAGAAAGGGGCAGATCACCTAGCTTCCCCTTGAGATACTCAAAAGTATCCTTGCATAAAGGTTTTGTAAATATGTTTTCTATCTACTCCTTTGTAGGCACATACTCAAGCTTTACTTCACCTTCAAACACCGTCTTTCTCAAGAAATGATACCTAATAGATATATATTTTGTTTTGGAATGTTGCACTAGATTCTTTAAAATGTTTATAGCACTAGTATTATCACACATGATTGAAATCACCTCATCAAAAGATAAACCTATATCCTTCAAAGTCTATTTAATTCATAATACCTAAGCACAACATGAGGATGTTGCAATGTAGTCTAGTTCTACAGTTGATAATGTTATAGAATCCTACTTCTTTCTTGACTAAGCAACCAAGCAGGCGCCAGGAAAGTAAGCTCCACCACTAGTACTTCTCTGGTTATCCAAACAACTTGCCCAATCTACATTAGTATAAGCTGTCAGCATACCATAATCCAAACTCTTATGTTCCCTAAAAATATTTGAAAATCCTCTTTACTGTCATAACATGTGACTCTTTTGGTTCTTTTTGAAATCTAGCTACCAAATATACCGCATACATAATATAAGATCTAGTAGCAGTCAAGTAATATAATCATCCAATCATTGATCTGTACTTGCATTTGCATTCGGTGAATCATCTTCCTTAATCAAGTTACATCCAGTAATAATATGAGTACATACTAGTTTAAAATTATCTAAACCAAACTTTTTCAATAATTCCTTGACATACTTGGACTAATAAATGAAAATGTCTTTATTGTTTTTATTTACCTGCAATCTAAGAAAGAAATTCAACTCACCAATCATAGACATCTCAAATTCCTTTTGTATCTCCTTTGCAAATCTTTTGCACAAGTCATTTTTTCCTCCAAAAATAATGTCATCAATATAAACAACAATAATCAGAATCTTATCTCAATAAATCTTATAATACAGATTGTTGTCTGTCAAACCTTTTGGAAATCCTTGTCCAATCAAATATCTATCCAACCTACCATATGAAGCTCTCGGTGCCTGATTCAAATCATACAATGTCTTCTTCAATCTACACACAACATTCAGATTCCCTTCTGATCTAAATCCATTTGGTTTTTCAATGCAAACTTCTTCCTTCAATTCTCCATTCAAGAATGTTGACTTGACATCTATCTAATCAACTTTGAAATCTTTATATGCTGCAAACACTAAGAATATCTAGATCTCCTCCATCCAAGCAACAGGGGCATAAGTCTAGCAAAATCAATACCCTCAATCTGAGTGTAACACTTGCATACTAATCTTACCTTATTTCTTATTACCTTACCATTCTCATCCAACTTGTCCTGGAAAACCCATTTTGTACCAATCATAGTCTTATCAACTAGTCTGGGTACAAGTTCCCAAGTGTGATTCTTCTCTATCTGATCAAGTTATTCTTTTATTAAATTTACCCAGTTCTGATCATTACATGCTTCTACAAATTTAGGCTCAATTTTCAAAAGTAAACACAACAAAACTTTCTCTTGTGTTTCTCTAGTCCTTGTAACAACTCCTTTATTCTTATGACCAATAATATGATTCTCAAAATGATTTCTCTATACATACCTTGGTGTCTTAGTTGTAGATGTTGAAACCTATTTTGTGTCTTCCTTTTCTTTCTTGTCTTATTTTCCTTTGTCTTCTATATCAAATTCATATTAAATGTGTTTCTCAGGAGTCTTTTGAAAATATTCATCAACCTTCACATTCATACTTTCAATAATCTTATTCAGTCTCTTTTTGTAACACTAATACACTTTTCTCTTTGTAGAGTATCTCAGAAATATACCTTCATTTTCTCTGTTGTCAAACTTTCCAATATTGTCCTCATCTCTCCGAATGTAACATCTACTTCCAAAAATCTTAAAATACTTCATTGTAAGTTCTCTTCCATGCCATAGCTCATATGAAGTCTTGCCATACATTTTTCAGTAAAGAACTTTGTTAAGTGTATGCACGACTTCTCTCCAATAAACTTTTAGTAAGCTTTCTTCCTTCATCATAGTCATTGTTGCTTCCTATATTGTTTGATTCATTCTTTCCACTACACCATTCTATTGTGGTGTTCTAGCTATTGAAATTGCCTCTTAATACCATGTTTTTCACAAAAAAATTTAAATTTATAAGAAGTAAATTCTCCTCCTTTTTCAAATCTCAAACATTTAATTTTCCTACCACATTCATTCTTAACTCTTGCATTAAATATCTTGAACTTCTCAAATGCTTCAGATTTTTTTCTTAGAAATGCAACCCAAGGTAATCTTGAATAACCATCAATGAAAAGTATGAAATATTTCTCACGTTGTAAATTTTTTGTTCTGTAGGACCACATAGGTCAGTGTGCACTACATCCAATAAACTGGTACATGAATAATTTTTTGCCTTGAACGATTCTCTTCTCTACTTTTCTTCCTGACATCCTTTACAGATAACCTTGTTTGGTCTACATAATCTGGGTAAGTCTCTTACTGCACATGTTGAACTTGTTCTTACCAAATTATCAAAATTGATGTGATACATCCTCTGGTGCCAAAGCCAACTGTCATCAATATGAGATAGTAAACATCCTTCTGTAGCTCCTTCAAGTTTGTAAATGTTCCTTCATGTCCTTTTGCCAACTAGAATCACTACTCTAGATCTTTTTTGAATCTCACATCCTTCATTTTTAACACATCATAGTCATTATCACACATTTGTCCAACACTCAAAAGATTGACACAAACCCTTCACATAATAAATATTGTTAGTGTTATGCTTCCCATCAAAAGTAATAGTACCTCTATCGACAATATATGTTGTCTTATCATAACCATATCTAATAGGACCTCTATCACATTTCTCAAGTGTTACAAATTACTTACTTTTATCACCTGTCATATGATTAGAACAATCACTATTAATCAACCTTCCTTTTTTGTTCCTTCTAACATACAAAGTAGTCTCAACATCATCATCAACATCTAGTCAAATTATAGAAATATCAATTCCTGATTTTTCATCTACTTCAACATAAAACAAAAAATCTTCTATTTCTTACTCATCATCCAAAATACTACCATCTTCATTAATATAGTAAGCTTTCTTATTGAACTTCATAAATTTCTACCTAAGACCTTTCTCTGGACACCTAGTAGCCAAATGACCAATCTTTCCACATCTAAAATATTTAAGAGGTAACATACCTTTGTATTTTTCAGTGCCTTTCTTTAGCTTCCTTACAAATTTTGCTTCTATCTCATTTGATTCTTCACCACCATCTGGATCTTCTTTTGACTTTGTTGCTTTAAATTTTTTCTTAGATCTGCTCTTTTCTTTTCTAAACTTCCTCAATTCAAATGCAATTAGGATACCAAATAACCATTCTCTGGTAAAATTATGTAAATCATATAATTCCTCAATCATCAAGATCTTGTCATTACAGCTATCCAGTAATGACATCAAGGTCTTCTCCATTACATCTTCATCGGTGATATTTCCTCCTTGATTCTTAACTTCATTCACTACATTGTCAACTCTCTGAAAGTAGCTCCTAATATCTTCACCTTCTTCCATTTTCAAATTCTCATAGTGGCATTTAGCTATTAGCTTCTTAGATAACTTAGCTCTACCATTGCCTTCATAAATCTCTTTCAACTTTTCCCAAACTTCATAAGTAGTCTTCAATGAAATAATCTCAACTAATTCAGTTTTAGATAAAGCACTGAAAATTTCATACCTCACATTCTCATTCTCCTCATAGGTTGTGATTTCATGTTGAATGTTAAGGTCATTCTAAGGAAATACATACTGTCTCCATATGCTTCCAAGTAGTGTAACAGATTGAAATCATATATCCTCTCATCTACTCTTTCCATGAACTATAGTTAGATCCATCAAACATAGGTATGTTCAATTTGTGTGCCATTAGATCTTCATCAAGTAGTTAATCTCTCCTCCAAGGAACGAAGCTCTAATACCAATTGTTAAACATGTCTAATAACCAAGAGGGGGCTTGAATCAGTTATTCACAAACAATTTTCAAAATTTGTATTGATCTGATAAATACTTAAAACAATTAGAAACTTATAACAGATATAAACATGAAAGCACAAAACTATCAACACAATGAACACTAGAATTTACGTAGAAACTCAAATTTTTAAAAACCATGAAGAAGTTAATTCTCATGAAATGAACACCCATTAAGGTGATGCCGAGTAAGGTGGTTTTTACAAGGACTTACTATTGGTTTGTTTACTACAAGTTGGCTCACTATCGATCAAGCTAACTACCTTGTAAGAGTGGCTAACTATCAATACAAATAGACTCACTACCAATACCATTAGGCTCACTATCAAAATATAAGAAATGAGTTTGAATCCACCACTAAAACCACTATCATAGGCACATTACCATATAGAAATGATATAACACTATGCTACCAATTGCACCAGTTCATATGAAAATCAACAAATAAATATTTCCTTATCAGATTCACACATTTCTCGTATACAAGCATCACACAAACAATTGATATTATTGCTCTTCTTATACAGCTTGATGAAAACAATCAAGTTGGCATAAACCATTTTCAAATAGGTCACATCAAAACATTCTTGGGGTGGTAAGGAATGAAACATGGACCACCTTTCTCAAAACAACATGCGTTGTGCAAATCAACATACTACACCTTCTCTATGACTTTTGGTACCAATGAACGTGATCAATGCATTACATGGTAACTGCTAGGACCAAACCACAATGAACACTCTCCAAATAGGATTGAACCCCAATAAATGTTCCACCATATGTTGCACACTAAAAGGGACCAACACCGAAATAGATAAGGAAAAAAAATTAACACACATCCTTGATTGAGCACTTCTACCAATACACCAACACCAACTACCGATACACCAAAGATATCGGTACACACATCAACCAATACAAAAAAACAACCAAATCATAAATGAACCACATCTATACATCAGATATGTTGACATCAATGACAACCATTAAAGACAAAAACATGAATAGCATCAGCCTCACATTCTAACATTTGTTATCTATGGCTCATAGGCAATAACTATATCCAAGAGAGAAGAATTGAGCAAATGAACCTTCAAGATTTGGCCTTGGCTAATAATGAGTTTCTAGAGAACTCTGATAATTAGATTTTTAGGAAAATGACAAAGAATGAAAATTGGTATAAGTTCATTAAAATAATTAAAAGAGTTTAAAAACTTAAACTTACAGTGTAGTCAAAATAAATGCCCCAACTCCATGTGTAGTACAAATAACAACAAAATTCTAAAAAAATCATAGAGAACAAAATAATTAACATAAATTTTCTAACTTGATTAGAAGAGGTTGCTATCTTGATTCTTAATATTACAAAGTGATAAAAAATTAGAGTGCTAACTCTAGGTGGAGTGTGAAACAAATCAAGAGTAATATTAGGTGTAGTATAAATAAGAGCAGTAATCCAAGTACATCAGGTGAAGTGGTAAAGATTGAGAATTACAACAAAAAGACTTGATTTTAAATTCCCTAGGAACTATTTTACAAGCTCCCATGCGCTAATGCAATAGAATAAGTGTATGTGTTTCATGCCAATGGACCCCTTATGTTCCCATAAGTTGAGGGGCCATCAAATCCTTGTTTCACCAATCAAACATTAATAACTTTGACCAAAATCAAATAAAATGATATCGAAAATATAAATTGCCAATAAATTTAATGATAGAACAAAATGCCCATACTATTGTAACAATACATTTCCTCAAAAAAGAAAGCCCTCACTCCACTACAGTCTAAGTCAAAATCTAAGCCTTAGCTACAAAATGCGCTATAAAGGACAACACAAGTGTATAGAAATGATAGATAAAATGAACATTGGTGTCAATTCCTTAACATATAAGAACTTTCTCTAGTAATCTTAACCTTACATTATGGTGAGATTAAAATCATAACTCCATATTTAATATATATAACAAATTAATTCATTAACAACATTAAAACAAAATTAAATTACCGCCATCTTCCTGCATGAAATTCACAACGTTGTCGACCAAACTATTGTTCTTAAGCATGACAATGACCTTCTTGGTCGTAGCTACTACAATGAGTGCCTTGGGAGGCAACAAAGCAAAAGAAAAAAATGGTTTTGGGGCTAAAATGAATTACAAAAAGAATGGATAGATCATCATATCTTTGTTGCCTAGAGAAGACCTACATCACAAAGCACTGATAATTTGAAACCCTTGTTGAGCAAAAACATTTATGCACTTAGAAAATGTTTCCTACTGATTTTTGGTCTTCTTTATCCTTATTTATTGCATACTTTCTATGACCCATGACTATACGCTAACAAACACAGGTAGATCTACGCGATTGAAAAATTCTCTGTAAACAGAAGACCAAAAAAACAACCCAAAGTTACATGACTAAAACCCTTTTTGAAAGATGAAGAAGAAAAGATAAACTAAGCAAATTTATCCTTTAAAATGGGTTCCTTTTGGAACATTGTGAGCCACCCAAACCAATGTTAGTGGAAGTTGAGTAGGTTAGGGCCAATAGGAATAGAACGTACTACTACACCTTGTTCTATAGATGTGAGTTTTACAAAATTTAAAATGTCGACTTGCCTGTGATTTTGCCTTTCGTCTTGTCAATAGATTTTTTGGATTAATAAGGTTTATGAGATTGGACTTGATGTTTAGGTCAGACTAAGAGTTACCCATTTTTCATTGGCCCAAAGAAGGATATTATGTTACCTCAGCTAAAATGTTGGGTTTGGATCCTACCCATGTTCTAGGTCAATACTCTAAAACTTCTACTCTATTAGTAAACACACAAACCATACAAATGATAATTACTATTATATCAATATTAACTTATGTTCTACCAGTAACCACATCAAGAAATTATAACAAGTGTAAACATAAAAGAACATAAAACACCAACACAAAGAACACTAGAATTTACATGGAAACTCAAATTGGGAGAAACCACAGAGAAGCTAATTCTTATGAAATGAAACACCGGTTAAGGTGACACTAGTTAAAGTGGTTTTTACAAAGGCTCATTGTTGTTTTTCTCACTGTGGGTTGGCTCACTATCAGTCGGGTTGACTACCTTGAAATATGAATATGGCTAATTGCCAATACAAATAAGCTCACTGCTAGTACAAATAGGCTCGTTGCTAGAATATAAGAAATGAAATTGAATCCACCGCTGAGAATATTGTCACCGATACTCTGCAATACAGAAATGATATATCAGTTTGCTACCAGTTGCATCCACACACTTGATCATCAACACACAAATCTTCTCTTGTTGGATTGACATTCACTTCACATACAAGCATCACACAGGCCACACGAATAACTGAAAATGTCACTCTTCTTATATTGCTTGATGTCATCAACCAAGTCAACCAAAAATGATTTAAAATAGGTCACACTAAAACATTCTTGTAGTGGTGAGGATTGAAACATGGAACACCTCACTCAATAGAATACACCTCGACCATATCAACATGCTACATCATCTCCAAGACTTTCGGTACCAATGAATATGATCAACATGTTACATGGTAGTTGGTGGGACCGAAACATAATGAACACACTCCACATAGGACCAAACCCAAATAATCAGTCCACCATATGTTGCGCATGAAATAGAACCATCACCGAAATGAATAAGAATAAAAATTTAAAGCACATCCTTCGGTGAACATCTTTACTAATATGACAAGGATATCGTTACACATCAACCGATACAACAAAATAACCAAATTATAAATAAATCTCCTCTATACATTAAATATGTTGACATCAATGACAACTATTAATGACAACAACATCAACTTCACATTCTAGCAATCTTCCCCTTTGTCATTGATGGAAACATTCATCAATAACAAAGAAAACAACTCCTATCAAAAGATATCAACATCAAAGTTCTTTGATCATCTTCAATTCTTTGATCTTATGCCCCTTTGACAACAATGACAAAGGGCCAAAAATCCCCCTTAATAACTCACTTTTCTCCCCCTAAGAGGAAGCTACCAAGCATTGATCCAAAAAAGAATAAGCATGCAATTCAATGGACCAATGCACATATGGGTGCATCTTGTGAACACTAGGAAGGGGCAAAATGTCCAACTTACCCCAGCCCTAAGATACTCAAAAGTATCCTTGCACAAAGGTTTTGTAAATATGTATGTTATCTGCTCCTTTGTAGGCACATACTCAAACTTTACTTCACCTTCCAACACCTCTCTCAAGAAATAATATATAATAGATATATGCTTCATTCTGGAATGTTGCACTGGATTCTTTGAAATATTTATAGCACTGGTATTATCACACATAATTGAAATTGGCTCATCAAAATTTACACCTATATCCTTAAAGTCTATTTCATTCATAATACTTAGGTACAACATAAAGATGATGCAGTGTATTCTGATTCAATAGTTGGTAAAGTTATAGAATCTTGCTTCTTTCTTGACCAAGCGACCAACTGGGAACCAAGAAAGTAAGCTCCAACACTAGTACTTCAATGGTTATCTAAACAACCTCCCCAATTTTCATCAATATAAGTTGTTAGCGTGAACTCTGAATCTTTTGGATACCATAAACCAAGCTCTTATATTCCCTTCAAATATTTGAAAATCCTTTTTATTGCCATAACATGTGACTCTTTCGGTTCTTGTTGAAATATGGCTGCCAAACATGTTGCATACATGATATCCTTTTTAGTAGCAGTCAAGTACAATAATCCTCCAATCATAGGTCTATATTTACTTGCATTTATTTTGGTGAACCATCCTTTGTAGTCAACTTACAACTGATAACAATAGGAGTACATACTGGGTTAGAATTCTCCAAGCCAAACTTCTTCAACTATTCCTTATCATACTTGGATTGAGAAATGAAAATCCCTTTACTATGATTTACTTGCAATCCAAGAAAGAAATTCAACTCACCAATCATGGACATCTCAAACTCTTTCCGCATTTCCTCTGCAAATCTCTTGCACAAGTCATCTTTTCCTTCAAAAATGATATCATAAACATGCACAACAATTGCATCCTCTAGTACAAATTGTTATACCTTCTCTTGTTTCCTCTTGCGATGTTGCGACTAGGGTTTCTTCCTACAACCCTGTGATGGAAAAAACTGTTGGAAGTCTTGATGCGGGTCCTATGGTGGGGGGTGCTTCTTGGCTTGTTTGGCTTGTTAATTATTCTCCTGCATTATTGCCTGCTAGTCCTACTATTGTTTTCTTGGTTTTGGCTTCCATCCCTATGACCATTACTACTACTTCAGCCTTATGTCCTGGCGACAGCTAGCCTCCGGCTATCTTTGGTGTTGTGGTCTCACACAGGGGTAAGGTTTCTTCTCCAACTACTACTTTAGTGTCTTCTATGGCAACTACGACAAATTCTTCTCTCAGATACTATCCATCAGTTGTGGTAGGGGGTTCTACAACTAGAGGGGTTTCTTCTCCTAGCATGAGAGAGAATTTTCTAGAGGCTAGGATTGTTGACCAACAGTGACCTAGTGTGAGACTCGACCTACTACCAGGGGTCCCTTCCATGTGTGCAAGTCTATTTCTATTAGGAAGGTTGGAGAGATTGAGGAGGATATTGATCATAATGTTTTTGTCATGTCTTCCCATGGAGTGATTTGTCAATTTTGGGGCTTTTGGCCTAGCCTCCTAGAGCTGCACATTTGGATCTCTCAACATTGGGAGCCCATCATTATTGGTATTGTTCATATCTTCCATGTGGCTAAGAGATTTTTATTGCTAAATTTGAGAATATTGCAGATAGAACTAATATTTTATGTGATCGATTTTTTAGTTGGGAAGATAGATTTTTGCTAATGGTTAAACATTGACATCCTGATTTCAACCCTTCTACTGAAAAGTTTAATAAGATTCCTATTTGGGTTAGGCTTCCCTACCTTCTCCTTCACCTATGGGGCTGACTCTCTCTTTGAGGTTGTGGGTGAGGCTCTTGGGGACTTCTTGATGGTGAATTAAGAATCTTTTGATATTTTTCATTCCACCTTTGCCCGAATATTGGTTGATTTGGATATTTCTCAGGGGCTTCCGGTAGAGATTAAACTTGAAACTTCTAAGGCTTGATGGATCTAATCTTTAGACTATGAAGAGTGATGCAGGGGCATCCAAGGTTAAGGCAGGGGCATTCTTGTCCTCGTGAAACTACATGGGGTGTTTGTATTTTGGTCGGTGTTACTCGGTCATTGAAGAAAGCTTGGTCATTGAAGGAACTCGACAGTCTCTGGCACTCAGTGAAAGTGTTACTCAGTCATGCCTGCGGTGTTCAATCGCCACTGGTTCTCGGTGATGCCTGGCATGCTTGGTTAATTCACTATTGCTCGGTAGTTCTGGTTTACCGATTGGAGTTCTGTGTGTGATTTGTTGGGCCGACTTGGTGAATTAAATATTTGTATACAATTTGTAAGCCCACTTGTATGCCATTTAATATTTGTTAGGAAGAGTTAAGGGTTTCATCTTACTGACTTATGGTTGATGATTAGTATTTAAGGAGTGCTTGGATAGATGTTTAGGGGACATGACTTAGTAGATCTGGAATCTCAAATGCGAAGCTTGAAAGCTGAAGTTGGAGAAGTTGTGGAAAAGATCTTGCATGATCTAGCAGATCAGATGGTTATCTGATAGTTGTTTGTAGCAGAGCTAGGGGTTTGCATACTTGGAGACAAGGAGATTTCTTGGAGGCTTGCAAGCTCAAGTTTAGATCTTCCTTAGGGTTTCCATCAGCTTCATATTGTCTTCAGAACTGAACTAGCTGAGATTATATTGGATCTAGTCAGATCTTGTCAAATTTTTTTCTGATTGTAATTGGCCCTAACTTGGAAGGCCTTATAGCCGAGTATGTTAATGAAAATCAGTGTTAAACAACTACTTTGTGTTGCATTATTGAGTATTCTGCTGTGTAATTCTATTGGATGCAAGGTTTGGACTGTCCTTCATTGGATCCACCACCCTTGACTACATCAGGTGGTATCAGAGTTGAAGGTTGTGTTCCTGTTGGAGCTGATAGCTGATCTTGAAGGTTAACCTAGCAAGGTTGATCTTGCAAAGTTGATCTTGTTGAAGTAGAGATTGTGCATAATCTAGATTGTAGATCCGAAGCACTGAGCTTATGAAATCTTGCCCTAGTTGTTTTTTCAAGGTGGCAGGTTGAGATCTAACTTGTACACAACTTGGAGATTGTCACAAGGTGGTCGGTGAGGGTTTTTTGTAGAGGGTTATTTTGCATATCTTTAAGGATGCCTCTGAGAAGATTGGATCCTAGAGCTATTGCAGATCTTTGTGATGCTGTGGAATCAAATATTTTTGATAAAGTCAGATTGAATTTTAGGTCTGAGATAGAATTGATGAAGAATTACATGGTCACCGAAATCATGAGAGCTGTTATTGGTATACCTCAGAATGTTGGTACTAAGGATGGCTATGAAGAAGCCGCTAAAGAATTTGAACCTGTTGGATCTAGTGGTGATGACCGGAGGGATAGATCTAATGAAGACATAACTGCTCAGGTACCTAGATCTGTTGCTCAGTTTAGTAATTACCAAATGGAAGTTTCTACTTTTTCTGGTACTTTGAAGCCTGACAATCTGATTGATTGGATTGGCGAACTTGAAGATTTCTTTGAGCTAGAAGAAATTGAAGATCCTCTTCGGGTGAGATTAGCATAGACAAAGTTGAAAGGACATGTTGCTCTTTCGTGGAAGGAATTACAAAGAGATAGAGAAGATGAAGGTGAAACAAAGATCAATCAGTGGAGGTTGATGGTGACAAAATTGAAAGCTAAGTTCATACCTGCTGACTATGAGATTGACTTGTTTAAGAAGTTGCAGAATCTGAAACAGAAGGATTTGTCTGTTGAATATTATACCAAGGAGTTAGGTCTAGACACTAAGAGCTTGGTAAGGAAAAGGTAGCTTGGTATGTGAATGGTTTGAGATTCAATATCCAGGATGAGCTTGGTATGCTGAGGATTGATTCTATTGAAGATGCTTATCAGTATGCTCTAAAGGTAGAAGATAAGTTTAAGAGGAAACAACCTGCTAACTCTCAAGGGAAGGAGAAGATTGATCACTCGGTGAAGGATAAATTGACTGATGCAAAAGATGAACAGAAACCTATGGAGCCAAAGAAGAAGACAGGTAGAGTTATCTTTAAGGGTACTTACTATAACTATGGAGAGGCAGGACACCATTCTTTTGAGTGTACACAGAAGAAGGTTGACCGAAGAACTATTGTGGTAAATGAGAACATTTAGAATGAACCTGAATCTGAGAACTTGCTGCTTTGGTGAACATTGCTTGGTACAAAGGATGAACCTTGTTAGAAGAGTAACTTGTTTAGAACTTGATGCAAGATTGAAGGTAAACTCTGTGATGTTATTGTTGATAGTGGTAGTACTGATAACCTTGTTGCTGAGGACTTAGTTCAGAGACTTGGGTTGAATAGAATGAAGCATCCTTTTCCTTATAGGCTTGGTTGGTTACAAGATGTTCATGCTTTGGAAGTAAGAGAACAATGCCTCATTGATGTTCAGATTGGCTAGTACAAGGATCTTGTGCTATGTGACATTGTGAAGATGAATAGTTGTGATATATTGCTCAGAAGACCTTGGCAATATGATTGCATAGTAGACCTTGGCAATATGATTGCATAGCTATTTATGATTATGTCCGGAATGTGTTTATTGTTGAGAAGGATGACAGGAAGTTTTCATTGATGCCTTTGATGGATACAATGATCAGTAGGAGAAGCCTGAGTATTGGTTTCTGAGTTGAGATTGTGGATCCAGAGAAAATGAATGATCAGTATGGAGAACTGACCTGTATGTTGTCAAGAAAAGACTTGAAGAGACAGAGGAAATTGAAGTGGAAGAATTTGCAAGTAGACAAGGTGGAGGACTTGTATGTGAAGAACTAGTTTGGGATTTATGTGTTGAATCCTGGAAGATGTTCTTCTCACATATGAACATATTTTGGAACCTGGGGTGTCTGATGCAGGGGAATCCAAGGTTAAGGTAGGGGCATTCTTGTCCTTGGTGAAATTGCATGGGGTGTTTGTATTTTGGCCGGTGTTACTTGATTGCAGCCTTGATCGATGACCTTGGTCATTGAAGGAAGCTCAGTCACTAAAGGAACTCGACAGTCTCTAGAGCTTGGAGAAAGTGTTAATCAATCATGCCTATGATGCTCGATCGACACTAGTGCTCAGTGATGCCTGGTGTGCTCATTTAATTCACTGTTGCTTGGTAGTTCTAGTTTACCAACTGGAGTTTTGTGTGTGATTTGTTGGGCTGACTTGGTGAGTTAAATGTTTGTATACAATTTGTAAGCCAACTTGTATGGCATTTAATATTTGTTAGGAAGAGTTAAGGGTTTCATCTTGCTGACTTGTGGCTGATGATTAGTATTTAAGGAGTGCTTGGGTAGATGTTTAGGGGACATGACTTAGCAGATCTGGAATATCAAATGCGAAGCTTGAAAGTTGAAGTTGGTGAAGTTGTGGAAAAGATCTTGCATGATCTAGCAGATTAGATGGTTATCTGATAGTTGTTTGTAGCAGAGCTAGGGGTTTGCATACTTGGAGACAAGGAGATTTCTTGGAGGCTTGCAAGCTCAAGTTTAGATCTTCTTTAGGGTTTCCATTAGCTTCTGATTGTCTTCAGAACTGAACTAGCTGAGATTGTATTAGATCTAGTCGAATCTTGCAGAATTGTTTTCTGATTGTAATTGGCCCTAACCCAGAAGGCCTTACAGCTAGGCATGTTAATGAAAATTAGTGTTAAACAACTACTTTGTGTTGCATTTTTTAATATTCCGCCATGTAATTCTGTTGGCTGCAAGGTTTGGACTGTCCTTCATTATATCCACCATCCTTGACTTCATCAAATGAGATTCCCTTCAGGTGTAGAATATGCTTCAATACTGGTCATGTGATAGATCAATGTGGCTTAGAGAAAAAGAAAAAGTCAACTTCTTGGTGGCATGGTGCTTCAGCTCAGTATTATACTATTGAGAAGAGGAGTTTTTCCTAGGTGGTTGTGCAGGACCCTCTCCCTACATCCTCTTCTCAAGTTGTTCTGACACTAGATGATGGTTATATTGAGGCCAGTGTGCCACAAGTTTCCTATGTAGATCCTTCTCATGAAGGTATCTCTGGGATATGCTTAGTATTGTTGGCTCTGCACCTGTTGTTTCTCAAATAATTTCTAACTATGATAGGGCTTTAGCTGGAGGTTGTGCTTTATCTACTAAGAGTGATGTTGGTGTTGTCTCTATGGCTTTTGTTGGCCTTGTCTCTCAAGATATTTTTGGCCCTATTTCTGGTTCTTTTGTGGGTGTTGTTGGTCTCCCCTATCTGGGTGTTGGGATTCTAGCACTAGATTCTTTGGCTTGGCAGCACAAGGTTACTAAAGTGGAAGAGGGTTGGATTACGGTGAAAATGAAAAAACCCAAGATGTCTTCACCCTCTTTTGACATGACCCTTTGTTCCCACAACAGAAGGGCTAAAGGTAAATCTTCATGGATTCTAGTTTTGGGATGGGACTGGAGTTATCTCTAGTCCTTTCTTTAGTTTTTGGTTGCATGTTGGTTTTTTTCATGCAGTGCTTGTCTTAGGTTGTGGGAGCCTATTGCTAAAACCCTTGTCTTGGTCTTTCTTCATTCCTTGTTGTGGACTTTCATGGAATATCTTATGTGACCATTTTGTAAAGGGTTTTGGGACCCTTCAAAACTTGTTTTTGCAGTAATAAAAAATATGCACAACAACAATCAAAATCTGATCTGAATAAATATTTTAATACAAGTTACTATCTATAGAACCTTTTTGAAATCCTTGACTAATCAAATACTTGTCCAACTTTCCATACCAAGCTCTCAGTGCCCGCTTCAAGCCATACAATGCCTTCTTCAATCTACATACTACATCTGGATCCTTTTCTGACTTAAACCCTTCCAATTGATCAATGTAAACTTCTTCCTTCAGTTCTCCATTCAAAAATGCTGACTTGACATCCATCCAATAAACCTTAAAATTTGTATATGCTACAAAAGCCAGAAATATCTAGATCGCCTATATCTAAGCAACATGGGCATAAGTCTCATCAAAATCAATACCATCAATCTGAGTGTAACCCTTGAATACTAACCTTTCCTCATTCCTTATTACCTTACCATTCCCATCCAACTTGTTTTTATTAAACCTTTTTTGTGCCAATCACATTCTTATCAGCCAGTCTGGGCACAAGTTCCTAGGTCTGATTCTTGTCAATCTAATCAAGTTCTTCCTTCATTGCTTTGACCCAATTCTAATCATTACATGCTTTTTCTACAGATTTAAACTCAACTTCTTAAAGTAAACACAACAAAGCATGATCTTGTGTTGTTATACTTCTAGTAACAACTCCTCTATTTTTATCACCAATAATCTAATTCTCAAAATGATTTTTTTGTACATGCCTTGGTTTCTTATTTTTAGATGTTGGTGTTGGTTACGTCTCTTCTGCTTCATTCTTATCCTCCTTTCCTTTGTCCTCTACATCAAATTCATACTCAATGTATTTCTCATGAGTCTTCTAAAAATTATCATCAACCTTCAAATTCGCACTTTCAACTATCTTATTTAGCCTCTATTGTAACACCAATAGGCCTTGCTCCTTGTACAATATCCCAGAAGTACACCCTCATCATCTCTACCGTCAAATTTGCCAAGATTGTCTTCATCTTTCCAAATGTAACATCTATTTCTAAAGATTTTGAAATACTTAGCTATAGGTGCTCTCCCATGTCATAACTCATATGATGTCTTGTCATACTTCTTCTTGTACAGAACTTTGTTCAATGTGTATATAGTAGTATGTACTGCTTCTCTCCAATAAACTTATGGTAAATTCACTTCCTTCAACATAGTCTTTATTGCTTCCTAGATTATCTAATTTATCCTTTCCACTACACCATTATGTTGTGGTGTTCTAGCCATTGAAAATTGTCTATTATTACCATGTTTTTCATAAAAAATTTCAGACACATCAAAAGTAAGCCCTCATCCTTTGTTAGATCACAAACACTTAATCTTTCTACCACATCCATTGTCAATCTAGCCTCAAATATCCTGAACTTCTCAAAGGCTTATGATTTTTCTCTTAGAACTGCAACCCAAGTCAACCTTCAATAATCATCAATGAAGAGTATGAAATATTTCTCACCTTGTAAAATTCTTGTTCTACTAGGATCACAAAGGTCGATGTGCACTAGCTCAGTAGGTCGGTAGATGAATGGTTTTTTGCCTTGAATGATTCTCTCCTTTGATTTCCTTCCTGACATCCCTTACAAATAACATTGTCTAGTTTGCATAATCTAGGCAAGTCTCTTACTACTCATGATGAACTTATTCTTATCAAATTGTCAAAATTGATGTGGCACATCCTCCAGTGTCAAAGGCAATTGTCATCAATCTAAGATAGTAAACAACATCCTTCTGAAGCTCCTTAAATTTGGTACATGTCCCTTCTTGTCCTTTTGCCAACTACAATTACTGCTCTAGATCTCTTCCAAATCTCACATCCTTCATTCTTGAAAACAACATCATATCCATTCTCACACATCTGTCCAACACTCAAGAGATTGTGACACAGACTCTTCACATAATAAACATTGTTAGTGTTATTCTTTCCAACAAAAGTAATAGAGTCTCTATCAACAATATAAGCTTCTTTATCACCAAATCTAACATGATCACCATCATATTTGTCAAGTGGTACAAATTACTTTTATCTCTAGTCATATGATAAGAACAATCGTTATCAATCACCTATTCATTTTTGTTCTTTCTAACATACAAAACAGTTTCAACATCATATCCATTCTCAACATACTTCATTCTTGAAAACAACATCATATCCATTCTCACACATCTGTCCAACACTCAAGAGATTGTGACACATACTCTTCACATAATAAACATTGTCAGTGTTATTCTTTCCAACAAAAGTAATAGAGTCTCTACCAACAATATAAGCTTCTTTATCACCAAATCTAATAGGACCACCATCATATTTGTCAAGTGGTACAAATTTACTTTTATCTCTGGTCATATGATGAGAACAACCACTATCAATCACCTATTCATTTTTGTTCCTTCTAACATACAAAATAGTTTCAACATTGTCATCAACTTTAGCACAAATGTTAGAAATATCAATTTCTAATTTTTCATCTTCTTGGGCATAAAAAATCAATCTCCTTCTTTTGACTCATCATCTGAAATACTAGCCTCTTCATTTACATAGCCCTTATTGAATTTCTTGAATATATGTCTAGGACCTTTCTCTAAACATCTAGTAGCCAAATGACCAATCTTTGCACATCTAAAACATTTAAGAGGTAACATACATTTGTACTTGTTGGTACCTTTCTTTAGTCTCCTTGCAAAGTTTGCTTCAAATTCATCTAATTCATCATCACCATCAAGATTTCTTGATTTAGTTGCATTGAATGTTATTTTAGATCTGCTCTTTTGTTTTTCAAACTTCCTCAACTCAAATGTGGCCAGAGTGTTAAACAATTTTTCTTTAGTAAACTTCTTTGAATCATAAACCTCCTCAATCATCGAGATCTTATCACTGTAAATATTTGGTAATGTCATCAAGATTTTTTCCATGAAATCTTCATCAGTAATACTACCTCCTTGATTCTTAACTTCATTAACTATGTTTTGAACTCTCTGAAAGTAGCTCCTAATGTCTTCATCTTCTTCCATTCTCAAATTCTCATAGTGGCATTTAGCTGTTAGCTTCTTAGATAAATTAACCCTACCATTTCCTTCATAAGTTTCTTTCAATTTTTCCTAAACTTCATAAGCAGTCTTCAAAGAAATAACCTTAGCTAATTCAATTTTGATAAAGCACTAGTGATAACATACCTTGTTGTTTTATTCTTGTCATACATTATGACTTCATCTGGAGTCTTAAGGCCATTTTGAGGGAATACATACTTTTTCTCCACATGCTTACAAGTATTGTAATAAACAAGAAATCAAATATCCTCCCATATGCTCTTTTACATGAACTATAATTTGATCCATCAAAAATAGGAATATTCAATTTGTGTCATCAAATCTACCTCAAGCGGTTAATCTCTATACCAAGGAACTAAGCTCTGATACCAATTGTAGAACAAGTCGAATAACTGAGAGGGGGGGTGAATCAGTTATTCACAAACACTTTCTAAAACTTTTACTTTGTTAGTAAACACACAAACCACACAAATGATAGTTATTGTTATATCAA
This sequence comes from Chamaecyparis obtusa, assembly GCA_027943335.1. Lineage (NCBI taxonomy): Eukaryota > Viridiplantae > Streptophyta > Pinopsida > Cupressales > Cupressaceae > Chamaecyparis > Chamaecyparis obtusa. Next base: position 1,111,505 of record BSBK01002093.1, on the reverse strand, counting down.
TATTAATTTTTGTTTTATCGGTAACCACATCAAGCAATTATAACAAGTTTAAACATGAAAGCACAGAAACCACCAACACAAAGAACACCATAATTTACGTAGAACCCAAACTAGGAAAAACTACGAAGAAGCTAATTCTCATGAAATGAAACTCCGATTAAGGTGACATTGATTAAAGCAATTTTTACAAAGGTTCACTGCAATTTTTCTCACAATCGGTTGGCTCACTATTGGTCGGGCTAACTACCTTGAAATATGAATATGGCTAACTACCAATACAAATAGGCTCATTGTCAGAATATAAGAAATGAGATTGAATCCACCACTAATAATATTGTCACTAATGTTAATCCAAACGGGTTACTAAGAGGGGGGGTGAATCAGTGAATACAATTCTATATTTCTACTTCTCAACAAATAGATATTCTTGCTAATACAAAAATTTAAAAAAATATTACAGCACCCATAAACAAAAATTGAATACACATGTCAACACAACATATATACGTGGAACTAAAATAATAGCATCAGGGAGTTCCCGCTCTGATGGCCACCACTCCCATTCAAAAAAAAATTCCCACTCACGCTCACACATCTGGGAATGCCCTTCCCTATTCTACAAAAGCCCTCTTCCCTAGTACTGCGCCTGGTTGTCCTGCTCATGCCTCATCTAGATCGAATCATGTTCAGGCACGACTGCCAGCCCCTACTGTGGCTAGGCTTGCTAGCTACGCTTCTTCCCTGTTGTCTGAGCCTGATGCCCCTTCTATGGATGCGCCTAGGCCCTCTTTTGCAGACACAATAGATTTGGGTGCCGCTGGGAGTGTCGATGGTCCTTCTGGTAGGGTTCGTATGGCGGGTGAGGATGTAGCTCTTGGTGCTACTCGCCTTCCTGGGTCTACCTCGGCCGCTTCTGGGTGTTCTTCAAAGTACAAGCCTATTGCCTCTCAGAAGCCTACTTCTGGTCTCAGAGGTGCTACCCCTCTCTCAATTTCTAATCCTCTTCTCATTCCTCTGGCAGATGAGGTAGTGAAAGAAATTGATTTTGCAGCTTCAGTCTTCGCGGATCATGGTCTCATCTATAGATTCAAGGGCTATTAGCCGAGTTTTCTGGATCTGCATGCTTGGATAACAAGCCAGTGGGAACCCATGATTTCAGAAACAGTCCACATATTTCCTCAAGCAAGGGGATTTTTCATAGCCAAGTTTGAGAACCTAGCTGACCGGAAATTGATTCTTTGTGATCACTTTTTTAGCTGGGATGACAAATTCATGCTTATGGTCAAGCCTTGGCACCACAACTTTGATGCCTCTACTGAGACTTTCTCAAAGGTTCCCACTTGGGTGAGGCTTCCCAACCTCCCTCTTCACTTTTGGGTTGATTCTCTATTCGAGACTATGGGGGAGGCTATCAGAGACTTTCTGATGGTTGATGAGGAATCTGATGATATCCTTCACTCAACATATGCTTGAATACTTGTAGATTTGGATTATTTCAAGGGTCTTCCAAAAAAGATAAAGCTACAACATCCTAAAGGTTCCTGGATTCAACCATTAGATTACGAAGGTCTCCCATTCAGATGTAGGAGATGTTTTAAAACTGGTCACTTAGCGGACCAATGTGAATTGGAAAAGGTTAACAAACCTACTTCTTGGTGTGTGTGTGAATTTTGTACCTAGTTGTAGACACAACACTTCAGTAAAACATTAGAGGTTAGCCAAAAACCAAAATCGTGTAATGAAATGGAAACTAAACTAACCAGGCGATTTACTGCCTTCTAGTAGGTGGGAGTATGATACTCTCAGATCAGACCGAGACCAGTGACAATGCAACACCTAAACGAAAGATTTGAATGCAAAGAATGAAACATTATGAATGCAGATTAAGCTATATTTTTGGATTTTCTATGCAATAATATGGAATACTATATGAAATTAATCTAGAATGAATGAAATTGGAATGTAGATTTGATCTAAAAATGCTATGAATGAGTATGAAACTATGAATAAGAAACTACGTAAAAGCTAAATGATCAACTATGAAAGATCTCACAAATCGCCTGTCGCAAATGCTCAATCCTTCAATCGCCAATTCGCTAGAGTAATTGTGCAAATTCAAGTGTTGATATTATGGAGAGCTGAGCCTTAATTTTATAGAAATCCAGGGCTTTGAGGATGCATTGAGAAAAGCCATAAATCACTCTTGATAAACTTAGGTTGATTTTTGAGTTATCAAGAAATCAGAGATAATTAACTCACAAAAATCATGCAAAACCATGCAAGAACAACTTTTAAACTCAAATAAGAAGTTTAGATCAGCTTTGAACTCAAAATAGAATGTTGAGTTTCCAAAAGTTAACAACTTGCATTGATTTCCCGATTTTGAGTTTAACTGCTCCTCGAATGTGCACAATTAATTATGAATTAATTAAATAAATAAAGTGATTTATCCTCAACTTAACTGATTTTTGAATTAAAACAATTGATTTATGGGTTAATCAATTATTAAATCAAACTTTATTCAAAAACTATATTATTAAAAATTGACAACTAACTTTAATTAATTAAATATGAATTTAATCAATTAGTCATAAGATTTTAGATTTATTGTCAAAATTAAATAATAGAATTTAGGAATAATTTTAATTAAATCTAATTAAATAATTAAGTGATAGAATTAAATCTAATTAATTAAATATTCAAAATATTCAAACTTTAGGATAAATAGAATTTATCGCCAAATAATAATTAAATTAAAGATAATTAGGATAAGTAAGAATATTGCTAGGAATATTCCCCGATGCAGAATTTAGGATAATTAATTAAGATTCGATAATGTGCAGATGTGCCTTAGTTTAGGACTTTGATGTTGATTTCATTCGATTTGAAGATGTAGGAGGTTAATGAACCTATAGCCCATTTTTGGGGTATTACATTTTGCCCCTCTTTGAATCACTGTGCAAAGCGTAGTGGTTCAAAGAATAGTCTGTGTCTGATATATATATGAAACTGATTTGAAAGATGAACAATTCTGAGACAGAAACCGATTGAAAGATTGGAAAAAGAGATACCGACCCAGGCCTTGAATGACCAGAAATCGAGATGATGCTAGCGATATCACCAATGAACCAATGATTACAAAAAAGTGCCAAAACGCCTGATTCTGAACCTTATGATTGCGAAGAAGTGAGTGACTGATTCCAGACCTCAATGTCCTTGTATGGATCATATTGGTATCACATCCTGAACCCGTCAGTTACGAAGAACCAATGAAATAACACTAAGGAACCGATGGTTACGAAAAGCTAATACAGTTTACAAAATAGATTTAGGATACTAGATTGCAATAGATTTGCCCCAAGCGATGAGGACTTTAGATGAATGAGCAACTAGACGTGGTTGTTGTTTTGATTACTGAGGAAAGATTTGATTATAGATTTTGAGTTACAGACTTTGAATGATGTGCCATACCATGCCCCCTTCGGGATTAAAATTAAAATCTGACAAGAAAAGTCAGCGTTATAGTTTAGAAGCATGTTAATTGATTTGAGAAGTGGTTGTACACGTTCGAGAACGTGTTCTGCATCATTTAGAGGTCCTGGAGACCAAGTTTGACTAGGTGAAACCATGAGTTGACCATAGTTGACCAAGTTGAAATTTTGATAGTTTGATGTAAGATAATCAGTTAAGTTGAATTCTAAATTTTGGTGATGATTGAAGGTCGATTATGCAAGCAGTCAGACATCCTAGGTCCAAAAAATTTAAATCACAATTTTGACATAGTAAATAATCTCAAATTTCAATTTTCATCCTGAAAATGGGTTCAGAATGTCGAGATTAGCCAGGGGTGCAATTTTCATGAAAAACAGAGCACTTTTGAAAATTAGGTCAAAAGCTATATAAAGGCCAGAAGGGTCATTTTCAATTCATTTTCACTGTTGACTTTTGAAAACCTTGTGGAGCCCTCTAAGAGAGAAAATGGTAGAAATGAAGGTAGTTGTGTCTTCTCACCATTTTGAACGCAGCTAGAGGCATCAGAGACCTTCTAGTTAGATTGTTGTATCATTAACCCCCAAGACTTGTATGAGAGGGACCCAAGAGTCGTACGACGTTTTGTCAAGTCCCTCCTAACTCATATGAGGAGATATACAATGTTGTATCATCATTGTTTGTCATATGGTAACCAGTGAAAACTCATATGAGTTTTTCTGCCAGTTTTCTTTGTCGTTTGGAAAACAGTGAGCCCAAAACTCATTTCTAGGGAAAAATTTTGAATTTTCTAATCTTTTAGCTTGATAATTGAGCCCTTGATCTACCTTCTGAAATAGAAAACTATTCAATTCCTGTATTTGTAGCCTATTTTTCAACCAAAGTACTGATAGGATTCCTTGTTTCTATGATGTATAGGTCACATATCCTTATGTTCATGTATGCATCTCACATCTAGCCACTCAGAGACTCTGTGTTTCCTTACCTGATCCTATGAGAGTTCATCTTGCTTCATGCGGATTTGAGTATCTGATCCATTTACCTGAGATTAGGGTAAATCATGGACTTTTGACTGCGTTGATAGAGAGATTTCATTCAGAGACCTAGACATTCCACCTGTCAATCGGGGAGATCACTGTGACACCAGAGGATGTATACCAGATACTACACATTCCCTTCCATTCAGGTCAGCGTCCAGATTATGTGAGTTCGGGGAACTCTGGATTACTAGCATTCAGACATCTTTTCAAAGATGACACTCAGTTGACTGGTTCTATTTCCTGGGAGACCTTGGTACAGTGCTATGGTTAGACCCATAGATTAGAGTGCATCCTTGCTGGGATGATAGGAGGTACTATCATGTCTGACCATCAGCAGAACGGTCTTCTGATGGGCTGGGCCCCGATGGTTGCACGTCTGATGGTGACTCCTTCCAACTTCACCTGGGGTCAGTGTCTTCTAGCCCACATGTTCTCTTAGATGCATGAGGTAGTGTATCAGGAGATCAAATCCTGTGCTGCTGGTGCTTTAGTTTTACAAATCTGGGCGTGGGAGCATATCCTAGTTTTGAGACCAGTGTGTTAGTCACAGAGGCAGCCGTAGGAGCCTGTGATTTATATTTATGTTGGATATGTCATACAGGGGCATATGGGCCATGTAGAGTACTGGAGATGGTGTCTTGATGACATGACATTTGTACGATGGAGGCCCTATGTAGATATTGAGCCTTGGCCTACTGCACGAGAGCAGTTCAGTTTCTTCTTTCAAAGCCAGGTGTTGATAGGACGATCATCCTCTACACTGGAGAGATTTATTATTACCAGGGTGTGACGACAGTATGGATGAGTGTAGGATGCACCTCAGGATTATGCCACGTATGCGCAGATAGCTCATGAGCTTGGACTTGGATGGACCCCAAGGCTTTTGTATGCCTTGTGTTCACAGGAGTACATTGGTATTATTGGTAGAGATTGGGAGTACAGACCACAGGTTGTTGATGCCGGAGTGACAAATAGTTTTATCGCATGGCTCATTGATCATCTAGTCTATAGATTCTCTGACCCCATAGAGCTGATACCTTCCATGGAGGAGGTGATGGATGTTACTGGAGCTCCGATGAGATAGGGTTCGAGACCCACACAAGTTTCGATTGTGCACCCCATACCTCCAAGACCAGGAGAAATGGATCCCCCACAGAGACCATCAGGAGAAATGAGGCCCCCTCGTCCCACTAGTTCCACAGCAGATAGGTCTACAGGTGCACAGAGATGGACTAGGGGAGAGGGCAGTACTTTAGGTAGTGTTGATATTGTTGAGGAGGTACTTGCAGCTGAGTAGGTTGTAGGTGGTGATTTTGATCCCTTATAGGAGGATACCAGTTTTGATCTTGGTGCAGAGGTTAGACATCGTAAGGTGTAGAGAGAAGAGACCACATAGTAGCCTGCGGTAGATACTAATATGTCAGTGGTAGACGCTGATCCTAGTGTTCCACTGACTACACAGGAGATTATGAGGAGACTCAGATTACAGGTCCAAGACCTGAAGGTTCGCAGTGCTCGCTAGGAGGAGAGGTTTCTAGAGGCAGATAGACAGCATGCTGAGCTTCGTGGTGAGGTTCAGAGATTACAGGTAGAGGTTATTCATCAGACCTTTAGATCTGCTTATTATGTTTCTGCATACTATGTTGCGGTACCACTTGCTCAAAGAGTTCCTTCGTACTCTCAGTATATGATGGCATCAGAGGGAGCGAGAGCACCTAGAGCCAAGGTAGTACCAGATGCACCACCACCACCTCCACCAGATGGAGAGGATCATGCAGATAGCTGATCTGTCATGATATTCAAATATTTTTGTTGCTCTTTTGATACTTTTCTGACTTTTGATAGCTCACATGAGCTCATTCTTTTGTACATTGTGCCAGTAGTGCACCCCTGACTATTTTGAGTTTTATGATATATATATGAGATTGAGACTTTTGGTTGTGACTTCATTTGTACTTGTCATGTTTTTGATGTATGATGATATCATGTGATGTAAATGCTATGAGTAGAGTAGAATGTATGTATGGATTCATGCAATGTAATGATTTTCTTTCATATGTATGATTGTTATGAAAATGTACTTGATTATGGAAAGTGTATGTATGGAAATGTATGCAATGCAATAGATGGAATGAATGATTATGAATATGTAATGTAATTGCGACGATACACATGATATGTTTTGCAGGTATTGATGAAGACAAGTACTCAGTCTTATGTCAAAAAGGATGTTTAACCTAGGATTGTGACTACTTGCGTTTCTGTGAGAAGACCTTCATATGAGACTCAGCTCTTCATTTTTAGTTTAAGTATAGTTTTTAGAAGGATTGTTGAAGATTGTCAATCAATTTGTGAGATCATGCAATCATGAAAAGTGTAAAATGACATGCAAAATGAAAATGCAACCTAAGACGTAGGACCTAGTCACTGATCATGTGTCGGTCATTTGTCATCATTGAGTTTTTTTTTTAGGTAACCGAATAAATCAATACAATGCCCACTAGTTAGGAAACTATGAACATATGAATACTGATTTGTATGCTCAAGAATCAATACAATGCTCACTGGTGAGACAACCATGGACATATGAATATTGATTTTTTTTTTAGAGTGTCGGATTAGATACAAGCACCAAGGCACAAATGCTAGGATGACCTGAATATCATGTCCATTTTGATATAGCAATTTGTATAAGCATCAAAACATAAATATCGTGATCACCTAAATACGCCTTGCATGAAACAAACACATCAAGCAATCAAGAGATCATTCTAAATCCAATGTGAATTAACTGTAGTGACCCTTTATCATTCACATCCTTAGGTAAGATCGTGTTTCACAATAGGAGAAAGAACTCACTCAAAAAGACAATAGTTAGATCAAACTTCCTTGAATTTTTTGGGTATCAATGGTCGAGGTACTCATGGCCATCCAATTCGAGATAGAGGCTCTTACAGATGGACACCATTTCAATCTAGAATTTTCAAAGTTGTTAGATTTTCACATACAAGCAGAAAACAAAGAAAAGATTATGCCCCTAGTCATCACTCTCTAAATCCTGTTGAGGACATCATCGAAGAGCTCGAGGGAACATAATATGCAAAAATCTCAATGTGAATGAGTAAGAATACAAGGAGATAAAAGCATGTAAAAACCATAGATTGTTTTCATTTTGTGTTGATGTTTGATTGTGTTGTTGTAGATGCAAAATCCCTTTCTGGAGAGGAGACAAACAAAATGACTTAGATGAAGCTTCAAAGGACTCTAACTGGATATGACTCGTCTAAGGTATATGGAGACCATGGGATATGACATTGATTGCCCCCAAGTGTTAGGCATTGATAGGATACAGACGTGTGAGCCAATTGGTGTACAGACCAACTTATTGAAAATGAAAAAGCAGGAACAAACTGGGAGATATGTACAAACTAAAGCAAGATTGAAAGCTAGGAAAGACCAAGATTGTGTTGATAGATGGAGCATTTTGAAACAAGTGGTGCTCGTTTGCCGGGTTTTCACCATCTTGGCAGAGATTCTATTTTTGCTACCAAGACGCCTGTTTCCAGGTTTTCACCAAGGCACTTTTTCTTTTTCTCATTTTTTTGTATTTTTCATTTTTCTAATTTTTTTGATATTTTTGGTATTTTTTAATTTTTTTTTGTGATACATCAAGGCGCCTATTGCTACGTTTTCACCAAGATGTTCATTTTTTTAGGACTTTTTTCGATTATTATAATTTTTTTAGGACATTTTGGAATACTGAATGCCTTGGGCATAGAATTTCTTCAGATGGAGAACGTTGATTGGTTCTCGGAGCTGTTCTCCTTTAGTCATTGAGAGTTGATAGGCACTAGAGCCAAAAGTAGCAGTGATTACAAAGGGACCCAGCCAGTTGGGTTTAAACTTCCCCTTGCATTTTCTATGTGATTAATTTTTAGGATTCTCTCTCAAGACCAGATCGCCAACCTAAAATTCTCTATGTTTGACTTTCTTGTTGTAGCCTCTAGACATTCTCTTCTGATATACTCTAAGATGATCATACACTGCTTGTTTGCGCTCATCTAGTAGTTCAAGTTCTTGCAACCTAAACACTCTGTAGTCATCATCAGTTACTAGACCATGCATTCTGACTCTTAGTGATAGGATTTTAACCTCAATAGGAAGCACCGGTTCAGACCCATAAACTAAAGTGAAAGGTGTAGCCCTAGTAGGCATTTTGATACTTGTTTTGTAGGCCCAGAGAGATGGATTGATCATGAGATGTCAATCTCTTCCTGTCTTATTAACTGTACGGTGAAAGATTTTCAATAGATTCTTATTAGAAGCCTTTGCTTGTCCATTCCCTTGAGGATAGTAGATAGATGACCAATGTTGTGTAATCTTGAATTTGGTACATAGATCATCGAAGTCTTAGATATCTCCCCGGAGCATGAATTAAGTTTCCATGCACTTGGAACTTTTGATAGTTCTTAGCAAACTTGATAGACTTTTTCTCCATTTCTGACCAATAGTACCCAACCCTAATAAGTTTTCAAGCTAGTGTTAAACTGTTCGAGTGTGACCCACAAATACCATCATGGACTTCTTCTAACGCACGTTGAGACTCTTCCCATTCTAAACATCTAAGTAGTGTACCATCTAGACCTCGTTTGTAAATATCATGACCAATGATGACATATCGGGAGGCATTACGAATAAGGTATCTCTTTTCATGACGGTTAAAGGTATCAGGAATGATTTGGTCTTTGAAATAGGAGAATATGTTTTTATATTGGGATGAATCATGACCTACAACAGTGAAAATCATGCGGGTTTTAGGGGAGTCATATGCAGGATAAGATAGTGCTTCTACCAGGAACTCGTAGCGTAGCTCATGTTCAAGCTACTGCAATAAAGTGGATAGCGTTGCCATTGCATTGGCAACCTTATTCTCTGTTCTAAGTATTTGTTCAAATGTCATAGATATGAAATATTTCTTTAGATCATCTACCATTCTCTTGTATGGAACGAGCTTTTCATCCTTTGTTTGGTACACATCATTGACTTGATGTATTACAAGTTGAGTCTCCATGAATGTGTAATTCTGTTACCCTCCACTCAATTGTTATTTTCATACCATTCAAAAGGGCTTCATATTCAGCAATATTGTTTGTACAAGGAAATTTGATTTTAAATGCCTTAGGAATGGAGTATCCTTGAGGAGTGATAAACAAGATACCTGCTCCAGATCCATTCTGTGTATAGGAGCCATCAAAGAACAATTGCCATTCTCTAGAAGAAAGATTCATGATAGAGGAATCTAGAAATTCCATTTGCATTGGTGTGTCATCAAACAAAGGTGCACCTACTAATTGATTAGCAATAACTTGGCCTTTAATAGCTTTTCTTTCAACATATTCAATGTCAAATTCACTTAAGAGCATGACCCATTTGCCTAATCTACCCGTGAGGGCAGCTTTGCTTAGTAGATACTTTAGTGGATCAATCTTAGCTACTAAATGTATGGTATGAGCCAACATATAATGTCTCAATTTCTATGACGCAAAGATCATAGCTAGACAAGCCTTTTCAATCATAGAATAATTCTTTTCATATGCCACCAATGTTCTACTGATATAGTATATAGCTCTTTCCTTCTTGTTCTCATCATGTTGTGCAAGTAATGCCCCTAGTGATGTATCTATAGCGGAGACATAAGATCAAAGGCTTCCCCTAAATGGGAGGCATCAAGATAGGAGGATTTGATAGATATTTCTTGATATGGTTAAAATTCTTTTCACATTCCTCACTCCATGCAAAGGTCACACCTTTATGTAATGTCTTTGTAAAAGGTTGTGATATGTCCACTAGCTGAGATATGAAGTGTCTAATAGATTGTACTCTCCCTTGTAATGTTCTCATTTGATTGATGTTCTTGGGAGGTTGCATCTCCATGATAGCTTTAACTTTAGCTAGATCTACTTCAATTCCTTTCTTTGAAACAATGTAGCCTAAAAGCTTTCCAGAAGTGACACCAAAAGCACACTTCTTAGGATTTAGTCAGAGACTAAATTTTTCCATTTTGTCTAGTATCTTGCTCAAGTCATTTAGATGTTCAGCTCTAATCATAAATTTTGCTAAAGTATCATCAACATAATCCTTCATAGTCCTATGCATCATGTCATGAAAAATAGAAGTCATAGCTCTCTGATATGTAGTACCAGCATTCTTAAGCCCAAATGGCATGACATTCCAGCAGAAGGTACCCCATGCACATGTGAAAGCAGTTTTCTCTTGATCCTTTGGAGCAATTTTGATTTGATTATATCTATAAAAACCATCCATCAAAGAATACATCTCAAAGCCCGTCATCATGTCCACTATCATATCAATGTTAGGTAATGGAAAATCATCCTTAGGGAATGCTTTGTTCACATCTTTGAAATATGTGCACACTCTTATAGATTTGTCTAGTTTAGAAATAGGTACAATATTAGAGATCCATTCAACGTAATCAATAACTCAGATAAATCCAACTTTTAGGAGCTTCTCTAATTTAGCTTTTACCAAGAGTGCAACATCTAGATGCATCTTTCTCAATTTCTGTTTAACTATTCCCAAATTGATAGATTGAGTGGGCTCAATTAGAACTGGAGATCTATCCTATAAATGACTCGGAAGGACATCAAATATCTCATCCTTAGGCACCTTAGAGAGGTTTTCACCTTCGGATACGTCTTTTATTTTTACTTTTGTAGGTTCTGAAACTGTCACAAAGTGGTTTTTACCCTCAGAACTCCTTTTCTTTTTCTTTTATTCTTATTCTTCTGACTAAGATACTTGATGTCTGACTCCGTCATGCTAACGCTGGATTCAATGATGGAAGTCCTCATAGGCTCAACTGCATTTAGGTAGCAAGCAAGGGCATAGTCATTGGGAAAGGTATAAATACATTGGTTCAAGTTTGTGGACGTTATGTCAAGAACGTTAGGGTGTTGGATAGTAAAAGTGGTGAAAGATTGGGAAAGAGTGTTTACGGATATGGATTTGTCATCATTGGTCCTAACTCGATGCTTGAGTTCAAAGGTGATATTACAACTTAAGACATTCAATTCGTGAATAGGCTCAATGTCATTGTGGAAATCTACTTCAGCCATTAGTGGATTAGACTCGATAAGTTCATCATTTCGCTCTAGACTTACATTGGGTTTAGGTGCACATTGGTGAATAACATCAACATGCTTTTTTGTAATAAGTTCATCTAGTTTTGGAATGACTCCCCATTCATAGTCATTTGATTCATTTTTTGTTTCTTCATCTAGACCTCTAGGAAATCTAAGAACATGAGTAAAGTCAGGATGAATACCGCAAGAAGGGTTTCCCTCAGATTCTGATTTGAATTCATACTCATGGGAATTTATCTCAGAATAACTACCACCTTCCTCTTTGTCTATTTGATTGTCTTCGAGATTAGCTAGTTCCTGTGCTGCAACTATCTCTTGCTCTAAAGTAGGTTCTTGTGTTTCTACTACATTAATTCTTTTTATTGGATCATCTTCAACTTCAAGGAGGTCTTTTATTTCTTTAGGCAAATGCTCATAGGGAATGAGATCTTCAGTGGTGTCTGAATCATCAATATCAGATTGTTCTATTGTTTCTCCCTCTAGTTGATTTGCTATGGAGGGCTCAACCTGTTCTAAAACATGCGGGGAGTTCTTGCTAAGATAGAAAGGATTCTTTGTGTATCCTAGACCTATTGTATTCTTGTTTGTTTGGCCATGATGATCAAGAGGTGACAAAAGACCTTTACCCTGTAGTCCTAGAGGTCCTTTTCCTTTATATCCCATTTTTGTGATCAATTTGTCCCCTGGGCCATATGACTTAGAAGGGATATTCGGTATTTTAGCATCACATTTTTGAACCACTTGAGATTTAGGTTCATCTTTGTATAGCCATGCAAGCACAGCTTCATCTTCTTCAAACTCCTATTTAGATACTTGTTCTACAAAAAAATTTCCTTTATATGCTTCAAGAGGTTCATTAGACTCCTTTTTAGACTATTTTAGAGTTTGCCCATAAGACTTAGGAGAGATAGAGAGAGATGTCAAAGATAAGACTGGCTCTATAGTATATTCTCCCATACCATTGTCTTTGATCTTAACCTCTTTAGCAATGTCTTCCATCTTGGACATAGATGCTACATCTGTTTGCTTAGTGGAAGATTCTCTATTATTAGGAACAAGTTTATCAACACTCTCTTTCAAGGTATTGCAAGTTGTATACAAATCAGCTAGAATCGTCACCTCTACTCCTTCATAAGGAAATTTCAAACACTGATGGAATGTAGAGGGAATCGCTTTCATTTCATGTATCTAGGGTCTCCCTAGAAGGATAGTGTAAGCCAAAGGTAGATCAAGAACTTGACATATAGTATCTCGAATGACAGGACCTGCTCTGATAGGTAAGACAATAGTTCCCTTAGAAGATCTTTCTTGCTCATCATATGCTTTGATAGTTATCTTCTTCTTGGGATCAATGGACATTTTTGAAAATCCCAATTGTGTAATCAAGTTGAAAGAACAAATGTTTAGGCTAGTGCCCCCATATATCAACACACGTTTGACACGACAGTTTTGGATCAAGACCTCAATATGCAAGGACTGGTTATGCGGATGACTCAAGGAAATGTCATCTTCCTCTAAAAAGGAAATGTACTGTAGAGACATAAGATGACCCACCATAGTTTGGAATCTTTCTAAATCAAGGTCATCAGGAACATTGGATCCGAGCAAAGCTTTGTCTAGAATGGCTCTATGAGCTGGAGATATCCGAAGCAACTCAAACATGGAGATTTTAGCATTTGTGTGTTGGAGTTGTTGAATAATACTGTATGAAGTAGGCCTCATATCTTTTGGATTTGAAGATTTAGATGTAACCTTCTATTTAGAAGCAGATGAAAGATTGAAAGGCACCTTAGGGACATTGGATGAATCTGGTATTTATCCTTGTAGGTGTGCCTGAGCTTGTGACCGAGTAACTACATTAGCTGATTGATTTTCTCTATCTCTTCTTACAATTGTAATGACATTGCAATGCTTGGATAGACACGATTCAACCATATTGATGACAGCATTGTTTCCAAAGTATGCATAATTGACTTTAGCACCCATATTAGGCTGAGAAGAAGAATCTTCTTTACCATGTTTAGGAAATGGTTCTATGAATGTTGTATGATCATTATTACTCTTATGATTGTCAATTGTGATGTCGCCATTATCAATTTTGTCTTGTATAATGTGCTTCAAGCGAACGTAGTTATTAGTCTTATGACCTTTATTGCGATGGAATTCACAGAAATCGTTCTCTCTCCACCATTTCGGTTTAGGTTCCGGATCAAAGACTTTCATCTCAAGCAAGTAGATGATTTTGTTTGCCAATAGAGTTTTCATGGCAGATTCCAAGGATTCTCCAAGAGGAGTGAATTTGCGATTGGGATTTGTAGCCCAAGGTTTGTAATCAGGTGACCTTTTGTTGGACTTTGTTGCTTTAGCTTCAAAAGCTTTGATGGCTTGGGTACCAATAGTGAGATTGAAAGTAGGTGCCTTAGATGGGGCACGGATATTATCAACCATGCCATCTATGACAACGCCTTTATTCTTGTTCCAGTTTTTGTTCTTGTCCTTAGAACTAGATCCAAATTCATACTTGCTTTTTGAAGTGTGATGTCTGCTTTTTTCACAAGTGCTTTCTCAATTTTGATCGCATTATCTAGCATCTTGCCAAAAGATGTATGATTTTGCATTTGTAAAGGGTAGTTGATTTCTGGAACAAGATTGTTGATGAAGATTTCCAACTTCTTAGTTTCAGGAATGGGTTTAGCATAAAGAGAAAATTTCTTCCTCCACCTCTTGAGAAATGTCAGGTTTGTTTCTCCTAGATACTGTTTTAGATTGCAGATGTCGATCATGGTGACCGGATGTTGAATATTGTAGGAGTATTGCTGATAGAATAGTTTGATTAACTCCTCAAAAGTTTTGATAGTAGGAGGCATTGTAGAGAACCAATGAATGGCTGCTCCTCCCAGAGATCGAGAGAAAAGATGCATTAAGTAGGTTGGTTTGTGCATAAACTCCATATATTGAGTAAAGAATTCTCTGACATGATCTTGAGGGTCAGAGTTTCCATCATACTTATCATATTTAGGCATCTCCACTCTTTTAGGGAATGGTGGCATGTACAAGTCTTTATCAAATGGAAAAGGGCATAGAACTTCCATGGAGAACTCCTTAGGTTCCTTTTCTTTTTCAAGTTTGTTAAGTTTGACTTGCATGGCATGCATCTGTTTCATCATAGCCGTGATAGGAATTTCTTCCTCATGTGTAATGATATCTTCCACATTAAAGTTTGGAGGAAGTTTAGTTCCTTGATGAGATAACTCTAGAAAGTATGCCTCTTTATCTTCTTTCAAGAAATGCCTCATCATTTTTTTGAAGTCATCATTGTTTTGATATCGAGCAATTTCAGAAGGTGTAGGTTCTTGATCCACACCATGTTGAGAATGGTGTCCTTGAGATCCGTGTTATCTCCCCCCGTGAGACATGTTAGGATTTTTAGGGCTCCCTAAATTAGATTAAGGAGGGGTTTGTTGATTACCTCTGTGAGTTGATGGAGGGGGTATGTAACCATTTTTTAATCAAAAATTGCCAAGACCGTCATCTTCATAAAGACCAGAATTGTAGAGTTGCTCAAGAGTGGGACCCTTGTGAATAGTCAAAGGTGCGGTGCTAAGTGCTTCTCCAGATTTCTTGTGTGACAAAGCTCTAGTTTCCACCATTAACCTTGGGTGAAGCAAAAGAATGAGATGAAGACAACTGAAGAATGAATTGATTCAAGAAGATCGAATGATGCAACCTTGTCAAGATTGAAGTGATTAAGGATTAGATCGGATGTAAATGAAGGATACTGTGCCACAGTAGTGTGGGTAGATGCTTAATAGATGGCGGGCATGAGCTCTCAACACTTATCCATTTAGCAAGAAGAATGAATTTGAAGATAATGTTGACAAGGTTTTGACACAAGATGAAAAAGACTCAAATCAATAACCCAGAAGGCAAGATCAGACTCAAAGGCCCACTCGAGGAAAATGAATGAATTTGTTCTAGTTTCTGCTCTGTTCCTGACACAGTGATTTGTTCAACAGATTCTGGAAATAGGCTGTAAAAATTGAGTTTATGACAATTTTGACCACTTTCTAGCAATTTTTCTCAAACAACTTTCTGCAGGATCGTACGACAGTGGGCATGCTATGAAACGACAATTGACAAACTTGTACGATAGTTACAAAAACTCGCACGATAATTGATAGCAAATTTTTTACTTTCATTTTTGACTGGTGGCAAAACTCGTACGACACTGTACAAGCTATCATACGACAATACAGGGGTTCTAAAATGACAAATTCCAAAACTCGTATGACTTTCTAACCTAATGGGGTGACTTTTGACTCCAGAAAGGATTTTTACTTCAGATTTTGCAAATTTTTGGTTTTCAATTTCAGATTGTTCACAAATTTCTTTGTCTAGGTTTGAAGATTATTCTGAGATTGTTCATTTTCGGTAGCCAAATAGATAAACAAGCACACAAAATAGAAAGCAAGTGATTCCAAGCACGTCTGAAAATAATGAACAGGGGACAAAGCAACCCTGCACATGAACAATCAAGTGACTGAATGTGCTAATTCCTAGGACTACTGATTGTGTATGTTCCAAAAAGTTTTTCAATAACGCACATATTCCTAAAAAAATGAAAATTTGGCCTCACTAGGGTTTGTAGTAATGGTCTCACTCTACAACTTTTATGATCTCAAGAGGGCAAAATCCAATCCAAGCGCACTGGGGTTTTGACACAATCTGAGAAATTAATCAATCAGGAGCTGCTAGGGAGATCTGACAACCCAACAAGAGACCACACTTGTGAAGATTTCCTCCACAAGGACATTTATATAACGGCTGTTGCTACCATGGCGAAAATGGCTATTACCACTTGAGGTTCCATCCATGTGGTTGACCTAATTAAGGGAATGTCCACTATGGTTAACCCTCTCTAAAGGTGACTCACAAAAGATACCACATGGAGACTGGTTCCAGATTCAAGGATCTAAGTTTTTGATACTACCCAAAAAGGGAGTAGAGCATAGTCCTCTAGCCTTTTCACTTTTAACCAAAACAAAGTAGACAGATTAATCCGACATGCTAAGACCAAGATTATCTCACAAAGATCTATGATGTCAACCGCTTATGATCTATCAACCTCTCTGGGGAGAGAATGTATCAATCAAAAGTTGAAGACACATGAATCTAGTAGAACGTGGGACTCTCTCAGTAACCTCCCTACCTACAAGGGGATCCATCGTCAAGAAGAGCTTCACATGCATGAACAAGCAGAAGAAGCCCACTCTCTCGAGATCATCCGCAAATAGTGTTCATAGGGCCTATTTACTATGTGTAATAGATATGCAAAAAACAAATCTATATTCATTTTATAGCCCAAAATGAAGTTTGTGATATGAAACCAAAAAAATCACACAAGCTTGACACGTGAGAGTTCGTTTTAACCCAAGTCAAAATGTTATCAGCTTGAGAAGAATACATGAATTCCTCGCAACACGTTAAGTAGATTTTTACCTATTTTAGCAATTTAGTTGCACTTTTTCCAATCAGATTCAACAAGTATCAGTCAAAAATAGAAGATTTCAATTGTTAGGGTTAGCTATTAGACCAAATCTAAAAATCAAATCTGAAAAACTGCCAAAAATGTTGAAACGACAATTGAATTCTGGAGTCAAAACTCGTACGACAGTGGGTTATCTCTCAAATGATAGTTTGGAAACTCATACAACTATGGGTGTCTTCTCATACGACAATCAGGCTTCCAAATGATAGTGTGTACTCTCTGATATGAGTCTTGAAATTTGAACCTACCGCACGATAGTGGGTATCTCCTAAAATGACTTTCTGACAAAAGTAGTACGAAAAAATGTACGAATAGAGAAATAAAAATTACAGTTTTAACCTAAAGACGACAAGAAATTGATAGAAAGTTGATGGAAACCCGTTTCAGGGCCCCACGGTGGGTGCCAAAAATGTGTGTGAATTTTGTACCTAGTTGTAGACACAACACTTCAGTAAATCATTAGAGGTTAGCCAAAAACCAAAATCGTGCAATGAAATGGAAACTAAACTAACCAGGCAATTTACTTCCTTCTAGTAAGTGTGAGTATGATACTCTTAGATCAGACCGAGACCAGTGACAATGCAACACCTAAACGAATGATTTGAATGCAAAGAATGAAAGATTATGAATGCAGATTAAGCTATATTTTTGGATTTTTTGTGCAATAATATGGAAAACTATATGAAATTAATCTAGAATGAATGAAATTGGAATGCAGATTTGATCTAAAAATGCTATGAATGAGTATGAAACTATGAATAAGAAACTATGTAAAAGCTAAATGATCAACTATGAAAGATCTCAAAAATCACTTGTCGCAAATGCTCAATCCTTCAATCGCCAATTCGCCAGAGTAATTGTGCAAATTTGAGTGTTGATATTATGAAGAGCCGTGCCTTGATTTTATAGAAATCCAGGGCTTTGAGGATGCATTGAGAAAAGCCATAAATCACTCTTGATAAACTCAGGTTGATTTTTGAGTTATCAAGAAATCAGAGATAATTAACTCACAAAAATCATGCAAAACCATGCAAGTACATCTTTTTAACTCAAATCAGAAGTTTAGATCAGCTTTGAACTCAAAATAGAATGTTGAGTTTCCAAAAGTTAATAATTTGCATTGATTTCCTTATTTTGAGTTTAACTGCTCTTTGAATGTGCACAGTTAATTATAATCTAATTAAATAAATAAAGTGATTTATCCTCAACTTAACTGATTTTTGAATTAAAACAATTGATTTATGGGTTAATCAATTATTAAATCAAACTTTATTCAAAAACAATATTATTAAAAATTGACAACTTACTTTAATTAATTAAATAGGAATTTAATCAATTAGTCATAAGATTTTAGATTTATTGTCAAAATTAAATAATACAATTTAGGAATAATTATAATTAAATCTAATTAAATAATTAAGTGACAGAATTAAATCTAATTAATTAAATATTCAAAATATTCAATTAATCAAAATTTAGGATAAATAGAATTTATCACCAAATAATAATTAAATTAAAGATAATTAGGATAAATAGAAATATTGCTAGGAATATTCCCCGATGCAGAATTCAGAATAATTAATTAGGATTCGATAATGCGCAGATGTGCCTTAGTTTAAGACTTTGATGTTGATTTTGTTTGATTTGAAGATGTAGGAGGTTAATGGACCTATAGCCCATTTTTGGGGTATTACACTTGGTGGAAGGGAGCCTCCTCCCTCCACTACTCTGTTGTTAAGGCCTCGACTTCTCGAAGCTTTTCTCAAGTTGTTTCTTCTTCCTAGGAGTCTCTTGAGGCCCCAGCACCTCCTGGTTCTACCTTTGGCTCTCCCCTGAGGGATGCCCCCTTACCTAGTTC
Organism: Chamaecyparis obtusa; assembly: GCA_027943335.1. Lineage (NCBI taxonomy): Eukaryota > Viridiplantae > Streptophyta > Pinopsida > Cupressales > Cupressaceae > Chamaecyparis > Chamaecyparis obtusa. The sequence goes on along the minus strand of BSBK01002093.1, from coordinate 1,092,407 downwards.
TTTGATAAGTCCTGATTTTGCTACTCAGGTCCCTATTGGTTGTGGGGTGTCTACCCCTCCTACTGACATTGCTCCGTCGGATCATGTTGGTTCGATGGCTAAATACTCATCCCACGTCATTGCTACTCTGGTTTTCGATGGCCCCGTTTTGGGATATTCTCCTTTTGCTCCATTTTTGGGTGCCATGGATCTTGATTTGATATCTTGGTAGGATTCGACAAAGATTGTGGATGTTGGGTGGACTTCTGTTAAAGGCAAGAAAAGATTTAAACATCTACCCTCCTTCGACATGTCCCTTCATTCCCAAAAGGGGAAGAAATGATTTATCTCTATGGTTGGCAAGCTCTTCGCTGACCGCTAATAGTCTTAGGGCTACTGTTAAAAATTGAATTATCTTTCAAGTAGCGGTTTCTCTAGTATGGGTCCCAGTCTCTTTTTTCTAGTACCATTCTCTATCTAGGTTGTGGAAGCCTATAGAAAAACCCTCGTCATGGTCTTGATCTGTTTCATTTAAGAGTGTTGTATTGAAAATCTTATTTGACCAAATTGTACAGGGTTTCGGGGTCCCTTCAAAACCTATTTTACTTAATCAAAAACATATATACGTGAAAACCCTCGGTTAGAAGGAAAAAACCACAATGGGACAGAACCCACAAACTCCACTATTGCAGTAATAAAGTTGCCATGTTAGAGGCTTACAAAGCACTGGTAAGAGTGCTACTCGGTTAAGGGATTTGGTAGAAGAGATGTTAGGAGTCACCTTGTGAGAGGACTTTCAACACCAATAAAGATGTTACCCGATAAAGGGATTTATACAAAGAACCTATTAGGGTTCACCCTGATTGAGGGATTTAAATATGTTTCTCAAATTAAAGCAATGATCTTATGATGACACTTTCTGCCTAATCAGATCATACCTGTTACCCTTTCCTCTACTTGGTTATTGAATCTTTCTTTGCCTTTCACCTCTCGTGACTGTGATCCTTCTCAGAATTTTTCTCTCCTTCTCTCCTCGGCTCTATGCTCTTAATATTCAACAACAATTCTTGCATGTCCTATGACATGTATTTATAAGAAATTAATCTTATTAAAAATACATCTCATAGTTCTACCAAGTTGTAAACTCACTCATAAATCATGCATGCAAAAAAAGCTTGCAAACTGATCTTGAGTTTATCTCAAAATGCTCGCTGGAAAAAACAACTCTAACTCCAGTTCCACTGAAAAAGCTAACTCCAGTTTAACTACAAACGCTCCGCATAATCTGATTCAGATTATCATGCACTTAACCAATGAAGAGCTTGTATCTAGTTAGTCATTTGTTCCCTATGTGTATCTCATGACCGATTGGAAAAACCTAGACTGGTATAAGCATGACCGGTTAAAGTACACTACTTTCTTGTTTAGTCTACCAGTGCACAATTATGAGTACCAATGTCCGGTGCGATTCTAGTGGGATTGTTGTTTGCCTATGACTTTACCAATGACAACTAAGTTTATCTCAACAATCTTCCCCTTTGGCATTTGTGGCAAAACATATCAATACACATCACCTGTAGATTTCCCTTGTAGATCTCCTTGTCTACCTGTAGCATATTCATACACACACTATCATCTCTCTCCTCTCTATTCTTCCATTTACTTTGAGCTTAAATTGTGATCTCTTATCTATTCTTCCATCTACGTTGATCGCTCTCTCATTTGTATTACATCTTCCCCTTTTTGCCTCCAAAGGACAAAGGGTTGTTGCTTCTTATATATTTTCATTTTATAACTATAACTTATTGAAGATATCCTTATAAATTTTCTTTGCAGAATCAAGGAATGGCTTCCATATACCTGTTACATGATCTAAATTTTTCTTTGCTACTTGCAGTGAGACAATTATATTTTCCATGTCTTCCACTATTTTGTAATCAGGTTCATTGATTAGTTTATATGTATTTGTTGTCGTTGTCTGCATTAGATCAAATATTGGTGCTATGAATAACTAGAATCCAACAAGATTTTGGATTCTTTTTGTCTTTTCTTCAAATGCCTTCCTTAAGGTGAGAGCGAGACTTGTCAGCTCTCGGCTATACTCAGTTGCAAAAGAGCTCTTCACATCAAATTTGGATGTTAGAACCTTTATCTCTTATGTAGTTTTGTTCATTCTCTTAGTTATATCTTTAACAAAGTCTGCAAAGTTTGAAGTCCTTGTGATCAACCTTCATGCTTCCTGTATCAATTTTTGTATCTCCTCGGTGCTTGTAGATACAATAGCTTTGAGTTCTTCAACCTGTTTGTGAAGAATTTCCATTCTCTTCTTCTCATAGTGATCAATTGCAATTGTTTATGGATCATTAACATCTTCCCAAATTACTTGCGCTAGTACCTCTAATTGATCAATTACCGCTTCATCTTCATCTATATCTGTATCACGTACAAAATTGTACAAGATATTTCTTACACTAGAGAGAACCATATCTTGTTTTCTCTTAGTGAGCTCTTTGAGATACCTTATTGACATTTTTCTTATGTTAACAACTGTTTCACTAACTTTTCTTTTCTTTTCTTTTGTATCTATTGCAAATGTTAGCTTTCTCTTTAATGAAGATGTACTTGGAACATCTATTGATTCCTTCTGCTTTGTTTCATGTTCTGGTTCTTCCTCTACAGGTTTTTCATGTTCTGAGCTATTATAGGAAACTCTTATTGTTGAGGATTTTCCTATTGTCGTACCTCCTTTGGATGTAGCTCTTCTTCTTGATGTACTTCCTCTTCAGGATGGACTTCTTCTTCTGGATGGACTTCTTGTTGCTCTTCAGCAACCTATTGATCATTCAAAATAGTTTCTTCATTATCTGTTCTATTTTTCGTAGTCATCTTTGTTGATGACTCTCCCTGTACTTGTTCTTTTGGTGGAACTTGTTCTCCCAGACTAACCTGTTCACTGGATGTGAATTGTTCTTGTGTAACTTCCTTCTCACTAGTTGATGATTGTTCACCAATTGTGAACTATACCGATGGTACCAATATTTTTCCAGGTTCATCTTGTGAGATGCCTTGTGGACCTGTTGACTTAAGAGTGTTGAAGTCATATTTTTGCCCAAAATCCAGAGAATCTTCATACACATATTTTTCCAGTCCATTAATGATCTTGGAAACCCTATTCTTTGGGTCCAAATTGAGTGACATTGCTTCCATCAGAATTTGTAATGTCTCATCACTGAGACCTAGTCTTACTTGTGTCAAAGTCTCCCTTATAATCTTATTGTTTGTTGGTAAACCGGTTCTCCATTTGACCATAAGCCTTTGATTCAATTCTGGATGAGAGTGAGGTCTATAGTCCCTAGGACTTCTGTTGAAATCTAAAAAGGTTTCTAACAGAGCAATTTCAATTTTTTGGTTATCCTCTTCTACCAGAACACTGAACCATTTAGCAGCATTTGACACTTCACTAAAATCCATTATTTCATCTACTATATTATCTATAGTTAAAGTTAGAGCTTTACCTTTAACTGTAAGAAAACTCAGGTGCGGGAACAGCTTCCTACACTAATCTCTAAAGGAAAGTATTGTGCAAGTTCTTTTAAAACCTTACAATTTTAGATTCGTTAACTACTTTAACAATGATATTGCAGCCATATACCATGCATACAGAAAATAGAGAATGACACAATGATTTACCTTAGGGAAACCTTTCGGTAAAAACCCCAGCACTCCAAAACCTGCATAGTGTATTAATCAAAACTATTATAGTTTACAATACACTTGCAATGCAAGTTCTTTCAAAAGATTTTCCAACTCTTGAAGACAAATCGCGGCAGCATAAAATGTTCCAACAATACACTTGCTTCTCCTATCTTCGCAACCCTAAAAAATGCTTATATCATGCGCTTCCTTTTTTAGGGCAACTTCCAAAGATAGCCGTATTAGGGTTTTACCTAAATCCGAACCCCACGATTGGGGAAGAGTGTACAGTACTCAATTTTATCAGTTGCCACATGTCTTCACCTGTCATTGAATCTTCCAAACATAGCTCTTACGTGTCATAGGAATTCATCATAACTGTTTCATCCATGATCTCCTTACTCACAATTCAAGATGCCGACACATCAAGTGGAGTGACACATCAACATGCCAACTAGACATGTACACTCACACTTAATTACATTATTTGCAAGAAATACATTTTACAAAACAAATAATAAGAATAGGAATTATCCAAGGTTGAGACACCTTATTCCTAACATTAACTGGGGAGGCCAGTAGGGTTGGTGGAATGAGATCACCACTTGTGTCTCCAATGATATCAATGATGACTAATTTAGTTACAATCTTTGCCTTGACCGGAATCTCATCTACCAGTATGCCCTTTCTGTTTCCAATGTCAATTACTGGTGGCTCTGTGGTCTTTTGGCATTCTGCTTTAGCTTGATGTTGTTGCTTCAGTACATTCGTCCATGTTGCAACTCCATCATGTACTTTATCCACTTCTCCAATCAACACCTGACTAATTCTTCTTCTAATCTTGAAACTCTATTTGTACAGGTCAGCTTGATTGATTGCCTCTTCCAGAGTAAGATGATTCTAAACTTCAAGTAGATCCCTTATCCTCAGCTCTCTTTCTTTATCTATCGAAGATTTTCATCTACCTTCTATTATCTCCTGTAGATCATTAGGTATTGCTTTGTGAAGTTTAGTGGGGGTCAAATTGAACTTGTAAAGACAATAAACTACAACTTCTTCTAGCTTTCTTCTATCTTCTTTGTTACTAAGTTCATATCTCCTTCCAACTACTCTCATTCTACCCGATTCTTTAACTCCTTCCACTAATTCATCAATTGTGGGCTTTCTTCCTCTAAGAGCACTTTCTTTTACTAGTTTCCCGGTCTTCTTCTTTCTAGGAAGAGTAGTGGTTTCTTGAGTTTCAGTTTCTCCCAGTTCCTCACCTTGTGCATTGGACTCCTGCTGAGTCCTCTTTCTTTGTACCTTGGGTTCTTCCGCCACTGGTTTCTTCTTCCTAGGTGTGGGAGTTCTTTTTACATACACCTTCTTTGATTCCTTTGCAAATGTTTTTTTCTTCAAATTTGCATGAATCTCTTCATAGGTGCCAAACTGATATGCAGAGAGATCTAGGTCACTTTCTTGTAGTGCATCAACATATGCCTTTGCAACCTTGGAGGTAATCTCATAACCGAGCTCCGGTGCATACTCAAACCTTGGCTCTACAGCATGGATCATACAATGATCAGTGCTTACCAGAAAGCATATCTCTTCCTTGTATTGTTCAACAATGGCATAGGGAATTATTTCCCTATTGTGCATTCTTAGTTGAAAAGCTTCAAATAATAGGTCATAATCTTATTGAACCAATTTCCTAGCTTATTTACAATCTCTCCTATTTGAATCATCACTGCTTTATCTTCTTGCCATGCTATCTTTCCTACACCAAGAAATAAATTTTGGTAATAAAAGAACAAACATACCAGTAATGTCCCATACTTCATAAACTTCTTCTTTACCAAGCTAAGCTTCTACAAGTTTTTGAAGATTTGCCCTCTCAACATAGCGCATATATCATATTGTGCATTTTCATGCATAATCCTGTGCGCGACGTGTATAGCTCCTCTTGGTATGCTATTTAGGTTACTCGACTAATACACTTTGTAGCCAATCACTGCTGTAATACCCCAAAATTGGCACCTAATAAATTCAATCAATTTTGGTGCATTTTCATCAATTTTACATCTTCAAAGTCCTACTTTGCTAGGCAATTTTCTCTCTCCTACCTGACTTAATTCAACTTGATGTCAATTGCAAAAAACCCTAAATTGCATTAATCAAATATTATAATTAATTCCTAAAGTCTTCGAATTTTATTAGCTAAATTACCCCTATGATAAATTAATTTAATTCTAAAGTCCTAAGTGCTTTAAATTAAATTAAACCCACCCCATTTGGCTAATATACATAAAAAGGAATTAATATTACTTGTTATTTGAATGGACACCTTTATTTGAATTAATAATTCAAATTATTTGAACGGTCACCCTTATGTGGCAATAAACATTCTTTTAATTAAGTAATTCATGCTTTTTTGTCTCAATTGGGAATGAAGAGTCAAGAGTTTCAAATCAAGAACCTCTTTGTTCTCTCCCTGGGCTTGTCTATTTAATGTACCTCATTCTTCATTCAAAAGAGAGCAATTTTTTAAAGTAACTAAACTATAGTATTTTTTGTCTCAATTCCATTATTTCAAGCTTTCATTGCATATTTTAGATTAATTTCATTTAGTTTAATATTGCATCTTCATTATAGTTAGTTTGCTTACTTTCTCATAGTTTAATTTTCATATTTACTTTCAAGTTATTTAGACTAGAATCTGCATTTCACTCTAGATTATAAACTTGCATCCTCATATTCCTTTCAAGTTCTTAGATTAATTGCACTTCATTTTAGATTAATTTCAATTTTGATTATCTTCATAGCTTTCAAATCCTCCATTGTAGTATTGGTCTTATGGTTGTTGGGCTCTCGTTCTGAGAGTAATCAAACACCCCGTCTACATAGGAGGCAACAAGTCACTTCACCATGAATTTTGAATTGAGTAATCAATACTCTCTTTCGTAATTCGATCGTGTGAGTAATGACTATGTTGTGTGTGTAGTTGGATTAGAGGTCCACATTCAACCATACACATTTTGCCACCCACTGTGGTGCAGAAAAGATCAATTTCTCGCCTCATTCTTGATTTTTCTGATAGAAAATTTAAGCTCTATCATGCATCTGTACTTCCTTTGTACGGATTCTCGCACGAGAATCCAGAGCATACCGCGTGAAGTTTCTCTCCCAATAGCACTCTCTCGCACGAAATTTTACATCCTCGTGCGGCACCCTGTGTTTTCTCGTGTGCTGTGGAGTACTTCCTTGCGCGAGATTTGGATACAATTTTTAAAATTTTTCAGTCTGTCTTTCCTGTTCCAGATTTCTGATAGTTTCTGTTTGCTGTTAAATTCTATTTTTCTGTTCTTTTCACAGCATAACAATTTTTTGCAAGACGTTTGACGAAGAACATAAAACATGCTAATGGTTTGATTGCAGGATGATAGTCAAAGAACAATTAAAACGTTGTGTTTGTTTCTTGCTTTCATTCACATAGTCTAAATAGGGCTCCGTTAAAATTTCTTGAGAATTTTGATAGTGGGTAGGGAATTTGGCTCTTCATTACATGGAGGTGATGACCATGATTGAACCTGAAAACCTAATGATCCTACTAATATGACAAATTCTTGGGGAAGCGGAGAAAGGTAGTGAAGCTTTACGCTTCTACTTGCCAGGGGATTATGCTCTTCTCTCCTTGAGAGAACCAGAAACCCAAAAGCTTGTAGATGTGGTGGAGTGAAGCTAACTCGGTGATGAATCTTCTTGATGTGTTTGGGTGAAGTGATGAGGTAGAGAAGTATTCTCTTCTCTCTTTGAGAGAAAAAGAAAATCAAACCCTCAGATCTAAGCCAAGTTGTGTCACCTTTAGAGGGCCTGTCGGAAGTTGAACCTCTGGGAACGACCCAAGTGAGTACACACCTTTCGCCGATGATTCCACCTCACTTTAATAAAGAATGCTTTGTTGAGTCTAAAGACTCTTCCTTCTCATGATTTCGACTATCATCTTGAGAAGGCCTTGTTTGTTGTACTGAGCAGCGCCGCTCCTAGCTCTGCTTGCGGGGGTGTACAGCTTTCAAGTGTTGGTGTGGCAAGGCCGTAGCTCTGTATCAGGGGCACCAAAGGTTAGTATGAACGGAAGCCTATTAAAAAACTTTCCTTAGCTAGTGGCCTACCTAGTTCACCTCCGAAAGGAGTCATAATCTTTGTGTAGGGAGGGGGAAGAATCTCTCCCATAGATTCCCATCATAGGCATACACCTGGATGCTTGAAGGTGGTATACGACACTGGCCCCTGCCACAAGGGTAACCTTTGAACATATACTATTGAGTCCTTGGAAACACCAAAAATACAGGCACCCTCTAGGGGGTGACACGGCTATGTGAGGTGCACGTATGCGCATAAGCAATGGGGCAAAGGTTTTGTCTTCTCACCATTTTTTTGGTAGGGATAAGCTATGTGTTTGTTATCGAGTCTTAAACATTGTCCAATCATTATCAAACAAAGACTCCCTTGATGCTATCAAGTTGCTTTGTCCTTGATAGGTCTGTTAACGACTACTTCTTGTATTCTTCAAACTTGTCAAGAAACTAGATTTTCTGTTAGACATCAATTCAGGCTGTATCTCATAATTCAACTTTTACCTCAAAAATTGTGTTGAACTATCAGACTTTGGATTTTTCTCACGTGAAGTTTCCTTTTCAGAGCACTTTCTCGCGTGAGACTTTGTTCTTTCGTGCGAGGTTTGGTGTTTTCTCGCACGGCCTGGTACTCTCTCACGCGAAACTGTAGCCCAGTTTTCAAAAATAGAGACATGTTTGTCGTTGACTGTTTGACTTTTTATCTAATCTGCTTTTTGTCTAAGGTCTATTTTTCTATTTTCCTGTCGTTCATTGTCAGAAATTGGTTGTCTCGAGTTGGGAATCGATCGATCTTTGGTTTGACTCGTGTTGTCTCTCATTGGTTTACCTTATCTCTTTGTGCTTTTGTACCTCGTGTTGCGATAGTCTTATCTCGGCTGTTCTAGCCATACTCCTGATGATTCGTACCAGGTCCATCTCGTATCTTGGTTGTTCTAGCCTTTATCTCCTTTGCGTTGTTCCTAGAGATAGAGTTTTAGCATTATCCCGAGTCTTCTCTCATCACATCTTAGTCTATGACTATTACAACTAGAAGCGGCAATACATTTCCCATTCTTGGTATTGGACAAGGAAGAGGTCGTTCCGAACCTATCGAACAATCTAAGTGTTGTGAGGGATCCTCACATTCCTCCTCATTCCAAGAGTATTACAATCCATTGTTTCAAATACAGTCTGACTTATTATTTCAAGAATATTATAACCCATTGTTTCAACACCAGCAAGGCTCTGAAGGGTCACTTTCTAGAATCGAACCTATCGACTCTTTCGATCTTACTTTCATGATCTCTCACAATACTACCAACAAGATGGGAGATCCATTCCACTTCCCAGGGGGAGGTAAATTCAGCGTTAGTCATGAACAATCTCCAAGTGACCAAGGTCATGGTCAGTCTCAAAATGACAAGAGTTATGATCAATCGCACAATATTCAATATCTGGTCAACATCTGGGACCTTTGCGATTTTAAATAGCGATAAGGGGAGCCTCTCCTAACATTTCTCTAGAGATGGAGAGAACTATGCACGAAGTATCCATGTAAATTACCTGAGTCTGAAAAGATCGATATCTTCTTAGACAATCTTGTCCCAAATTTTGGATACCAAGTACGATCGCAAGGTCCCCTCACTTTTGACAATATGATTAGGCAAGTTGTGAGGATAGAAGCATTTATGGTCAAGAAGGGAGGATTGACTTTGAACAAAGACAACAAGCAACGACCTTCTCCCTCGAACAAGGATAAGGATAAGATTGTCAATAGAAACATAGATGTTATGAATGATGGGGTTGTTGACAATGTGATGCCAAAACCCTCAAAGTCTGTCTTTAATCTCAGCTCTAGCATGCAAACGATCAAAGCCACTAAGAAGGCTACGACGGAAATTCAACCACCTTCAAGATTCGCTAGAAACAAACCTTGGATCTCTCAACCCGAGCGTGACTCCACTTCCTTGGGAGAACCTCTTGATGTGGTTTATAGGACTTTGGTGCAGAACCATAATAGGAATTCAGATCATCAGGTATTTAAAGACTCCTTTCCTCCTCATGGGAAAAGTGAATTATCGAAGTCTAAAGGTACCGATGATTTGGTCAACTATACGTATGATACTAGCGACATTGTCACCAATGAGATTGAACCTGTTGATGTTGAATATTGTGACATGATCATTGCTCTGGGGAGCAAGGATGCTCCTAAACCCAAAGCTCCATTTGTCTTGCGAGGCCCTGCGCCTCCCTCTTGTAACCCCACACCGTCTCCAACTTGTGCGAATGCTATCACTCGATCCTGTGTGAAGATTGTTCTCAAAGGTCCCGAGCCTTTGACATCCAAACCAAAACTATCTATGGATAAAGCACTCACTGAGGCAAACGTCCCCAAAGATCTCAATCTCGATCAATTTCAATCTATGGTGGGTCATTCGACCTCGCCTCATCACTTTCCCTTCTCTGAAGAAGGTGATCATTCCTTGAGCCATAATGCTCCCTTGCTCACTTGTAATATGCTCTTAGATAGCCTTGCTTTGACCAACGGGGAATTTACAGAATTTTATAGTGCTAAACTCAAAGAGATAGAAAAGACCCTACAGATCAAAGATATTGGCATGGGGGAATATCAGATGGAGTCCATCGTGTCATTGACAGCTCTCCCCACATCTCCACATTCCTGTGAAGAACCCTCTAAAGATAGATTTGGTATTGGCTATCAGAGTCATGAGCTTGACCAACCTAGCTACAACTTTCACTCATACAAGGATTCAAATAATGAAGAAGAAAAGATCCCATCTATGACACATGAAAGATCCTTGAATATTCAACATCCTGATCCTAGCTACCAAGGAGAGTCCTATCTACCTTCTCAAGTGCCTCAAGAATATGATCCTAGTCCTCACCAGGAGGATTTTATCCACTTTACTAAACAAACTTCTACTACTGCTGACTCTAATGGCACACATATGGAATGGGGGAAAATAGCTGATGTCTCCCTTATCTTGGGTATGCCTTGGGGTATGCCTATTCTAGATTACTCCATTTTTGCTACTGAGCAAGATCATGTTGTTGAAGAAGCACTTCCTGTGACAAATGACAGTGATAAAGAGGATCTGCCACCTACTATATCTCTAGCTGATTACATCAAACAGTGTCGCCACAGCAAAATGAATTCAAAGGAATATGAATGGGACTCCATATCAGATGCTACTACAAAAATACCAATTGATGTTTTACACAAATATGTTGCTCCTACCAACTCTGAAAGAGGAGGAAGTTCTAATCCTCTAGATCAAGAAATTGATGATGATCCTTTCCACCCTCCTGTGGAGATCATTCCTATGGCTCCTAGGCCATCTACTCCAAGTTACACTTCTACTGCTCCAGCAAATCATGGGTATGTAAGACCCCATCTTGTTACCGTCTCATGGAATCTTCGTGCTCTCTTACCACCTGAAAGGGGACCTAATTCTCAGAATAGGTCATCTTGGTTAGGCTCACATAATATTCCTCCAAACTTATCTGATTCTTCTAAGACAACTCACAATTGACAACGTTATATGGAAGATCACTTTCTTGATCTATCTGATTCACTCATGAATGATGAGGATGATGTTAATATCTTTGCACTCGAGCCCATCCCATTGACTTCTCTTCCCCCTTTCTCCCCAGGATAAGTGGCTCACCCACTTCCATTTCCACTTCTCCACCTAAACTAGTCATATAAGCCTCTTTCCTCCACCATTCCTAAGTCTTTTGGAAGTAACTTGGATGTGCAACATAAAAACAAAAATAATGAGAATCCACTTATATCTCAAGGTCACGATGTCCCATCTAAGCGACATGTGACTACAAAGAAAGAAAAGAAATAGAGGTGTTCAAAAGACCACAAAGGTCCTCAAAAAAGAAGAAGACAATCAAAAGCCAGAAAATAAAATAAAAAATGGATCTTGAAATCCATCTTACAAGCATTGTCATCAAAAGCACCTTAACATAAAGAAAAAAAAATAAAATCAAAAGCTATGCGGATTCCAAAAGGAAAATCAAAGTTTCCATTCAAGCTTCCAAAATTCTCATACTTCCCTCCATTCCATCACCCTTGCCTCTCATACTTTACCCTCTTCACTCCATCTTGCCTTTTCCTAAAGTGCATATCAGCATCTCCTCATCCCTAATGACGTGATTAAGAGAAATCTAGAATGTACTCTCCCTAAGCGTTTAGAGCGTGGGAAGTTTGACAAAGAGTTAAGATGTGTCCACGAGGATATTTGTGGGTCTCACTTAAGTGATCTTTCTTTGACCATGGATCTCTCGACAATTGGATAGTACTGGTTCTGATTCTACAACTTCTCAGCTGACTACTACTACAAGATACTGTGTTCTTAGAGATTACTACTGAAGGAGAACAGCTCAAAGAGCTTGTCAACGCTCTTCACTTGAAGAAATTCTATAGCTGAGGCATTCTTTGTACGCTCATGTACATACTTATTGGTCTTGAAAAAATCCAAAAAATGGTATATTGGCAAAAAATCCTAAAAACTACAAAATGTCCTAAAAAAAATGATCATCTTAGTGAAAACCTGGTAAACAGGTGCTTTGATGTATCTATTATCTTGGTGAAAACCTGGTAAATAGGGGCCTTGATAATAGTAAAAAAAAAATGAAAATACAAAAAATACAAAAAAAAAAAGTGAAATGATAAAAAATACAAAAAAATGAAATATTCAAAAAAATAAAAAAAAAGAGAAAAGTGCAAAAAATTTGAAAAAGAAGAAAAATGTGTCATTGATGAAAACCTGGTAAACAAGCGTCATGATAGCAAAAATAGAATATCTGCCAACATGGTGAAAACCTCGTAAACATGTGCCTCTTGTTTCCTAAAGCTACATCTCATTTCAGCATTGCTTGGCTTTTAGTTTCCTACTTTAGTTTGCTTTCCTGCTTTTCCTGCTTTAGTTTGCTTTCCTGCTTTCGTCTATTTCTTGCTTTAGTTTGCTAGCTCATGCTCTTGCTTTCAATTGTCTTTGAGATTTTCCTTGACTCTTCATGGATTGGAACTGGTTCACACTTGGGGGCACCTTCCTGGTCTAGGAGGCATTGTCCTATCACTTTCAAAAGTTTTGTTTGTGCATCAGTCACCAACGATTCCCGCTGCGTCTGCCTGCTGATGCCTAGCTACTTTTGAGATCTCTCTCCTTGAGGATCTCTCGTGTATCGATCGCCAGTGGTTCTCACTACGTCTGCCTACTGATACCTAGCTCTTGCTCAAACCCCTCTATTTTGAGATCTCTTCCTTACATCAGTCACCAGTCGTTCTTACTATGTCTGCCTGCTGATGTTTCGCTTGTGCTTTATTCTCTCTTTCAAGAATCTTCCTCGTATTGGTCATCAATGGTTCTCACTACATCCGCCTACTGATACTTGGTCCGCACTTCGATATCTTCTTGAGACTTCGTCTCTCGCGACAGTCACCAGTGGTCCTCACTATGTCTGCTTGTTGTCCCTATCCCGTCGAGACTTCGAATGTTGTATGCTTCCGATTCGACTTCAATCCGCTTGAACACAAACGTAAACCGAAACTAAAACTGACTTTGTGTTCCTTTGAAGCATGTTGAGCTTTTTCTTTACTAGTTTGTTTGTTTTCTTTATCATTTTCCCTCGAGCAAATCTAAGATGTCTTTCTTGACTGAGAAACGCGAAGACTAGGGGCATGATCTTTTATTTGCTTTCTGTTTGCTAGTTTAGTTCCAATGATCCAAAGAATCTATCTAAGAGGGGTGTCTGTCTGTAAGAGCCTTCATCTCGTATTGGATGGCCATGCGTACCTCGACTCCTTTTATATGGACGCTTTGGTGAGGTTGGTTCTTCTCCTTGTCAGTTTTGAGTGACTTCTTTTTGCTCCAAGTAAAATCGCAAGCACTCGTCTTGCTAAGTGAACGTAAGAGTCACTGCGAGCATTCTTTGGTGAAAGAAGGAACTCTCGCGTGTCTGGTGTGTTTGTTTGCAAGCAACATTCAGGTCATTCTAGCAATTGTGCTTTGATGCTTATGTTAACTTGCTAAATCAAAAGGAATAGGTGTTCAGGTCATTCTGGCTTCTTGTGCCTTAATGCTTACATCTCATTCCGACAAATCTAAGACTTATGTCATATTTATATTCTCATGATTGCAATGTTAGTGAGGATTGTATGGCATCTTGCGATCGTCCCTTGCCTAAACGAACTCTATGATGATAAATATAGTGAGTCCAACAACCAAGTCCTAGGAATTGCATCTGTTCATTCTAGGCTTGCATTTAGCTTAGGCTTGCATTTCTCATGTTAAGCTTGCATTTGAGACGATATCTTGGTGCTCTCTTGATTGCTTTCTGTTCATCAAAGGTTCTCATCTTTTGTCCCAGTTTCATCATGATTGCACAAGTTTTCGAAATCGAAATCAAAATCTAACATCTCTAGATAGTTCAAAATCACGTTTTAAATTTTGGAACCCTTTGGGATCGGACGCTTGTGCAGTCAGCCTCCTAGCGTCATCTTCCTACCAGATCCTCATCTTGTCATCAATTTCTTGAGATCTTTTCTTTTTTCATCAAAGTCAACTCTAGTCAACTCTGGTCAACCATGGTCAAACTTGGTCAGGAGGACCCCCCGATCACTCCAAATTTGTTGCTACTCTGCAACCTCTTGTTGTCAATCATCCTTTTGATCTGTCATCTTTTGATTTCACTCCCGAGGGGGCAGGATGATTGCATCATTTGAATCTTGTCGAACCAGTCTCTTATCAGTCTGATCTGAATCAAAGTCCTCACCGCTTGAGGCATCTCATCACTAGGGGCATCTTCGTGCCTCGCATCTTGCTATCTGGTCATCTATCTATTAGGTAATGGGGCATTCTAACCCTAATTCCTAGGAGTCAATCTTCGTTCTAGAGATAGCTCTCGAAATCTCTTTTATACCGTTATCTAGGCAATCTAACCCGGGTCTCGGAGGGTTAAGCTTCGTATTGGGGAAATCTAACTTTGATTCTGGAGACAGTCTTAATTTTTCATCTGAATCTCATTCTGGGCATTGGGGCGATCTAACCCTGATTCTCGTCTTTTCTCAAGACCGTTGTCTTCGCAATCTAACTTAGACTTCAGAAAATCATGCTTTGATCTATTCGGTGTCTTGGCAACCTAACCTAGACTTCTGAATTTCTCGTCATCTATCACTTCAGACTATTCTTTGAATCAATGCGTTGTTAGCACATCAATTCAAAGAGGGGCAAATGTAATACCCCAAAATTGGCACCTAATAAATTCAATCAATTTTGGTGCATTTTCGTCAATTTTACATCTTCAAAGTCCTACTTTGCTAGGCAATTTTCTCTCTCCTACCTGACTTAATTCAACTTGATGTCAATTGCAAAAAACCCTAAATTGCATTAATCAAATATTATAATTAATTCCTAAAGTCTTCGACTTTTATTAGCTAAATTACCCCTATGATAAATTAATTTAATTCTAAAGTCCTAAGTGTTTTAAATTAAATTAAACCCACCCCATTTGGCTAATATACATAAAAAGGAATTAATATTACTTGTTATTTGAATGGACACCTTTATTTGAATTAATAATTCAAATTATTCGAATGGTCACCCTTATGTGGCAATAAACATTCTTTTAATTAAGTAATTCATTCTTTTTTGTCTCAATTGAGAATGAAGAGTCAGGAGTTTCAAATCAAGAACCTCTTCGTTCTCTCCCCGGACTTGTCTATTTAATGAACCTCATTCTTCATTCAAAAGAGAGCAATTTTTTAGAGTAACTAAACTATAGCATTTTTTTGTCTCAATTCCATTATTTCAAGCTTTTATTGCATATTTTAAATTAATTTCATTTAGTTTAATATTGTATCTTCATTATAGTTAGTTTGCTTACTTGCTCATAGTTTAATTTTCATATTTACTTTCAAGTTATTTAGACTAGAATCTACATTTTGTTTTAGATTATAAACTTGCATCCTCATATTCCTTTCAAGTTCTTAGATTAATTGCACTTCATTTTAGATTAATTTCAATTTTGATTATCTTCATAGCTTTCAAATCCTCCATTGTAGTATTAGTCTTATGGTTGTTGGGCTCTCATTCTGAGAGTAATCAAACACCCTGTATACATAGGAGGCAACAGGTCGCTTCACCATGAATTTTGAATTGAGTAATCAATACTCTCTTTCGTAATTCGATCGTGTGAGTAATGACTATGTTGCGTGTGTAGTTGGATTAGAGGTCCACATTCAACCATACACAACTACTAGTGCAAATTGAATGCCATCGTCTTTAATGTCATTCACAGTCGTCAACCGATTGTCAGACCTTGACTTTGTCAACTATGTGACTTCAGCATTGGCAATCGTCCTTAGGGTAAGCACTACCCCTATGACATTATAACCAATCACCCTGCATATATCTTCTTTTGTTATCGGTGTGACCGCGCCTTTCACAAGCCACATTCTTGGTTCGTGAACCCTGCTCAGAACAAGTCTAATCCAATCTGGTCGAAACATGGTTGGATATTTCACTCCATTGATCAATCGTGATGTTTCAAGCTTCGCGTATTTGGCTTGAAGCTTCTCGTCTTCACAAAGTGAAAGGTATTCACTTTGGATGAACGTTTCACCCAATTCTTCTTGTTTGTTGTGGATGAAAGTCGTTACATCCTCTGTCAGCAAAAATCCTATAGGCATGGACGATAGAGCTCTCGCCTTGTCGTTTTCTTGATTCTATACTACCATAATGTCGTAAGTGGGTCTATCCAATTGATTAGCACTGATTAGGCTTACCACAGAAGATGAGGATGCCATAGCACTAAACCGATTTTAACAAAAAGTTCTTGATAAGCGCTAAGCAAAGAACATAAATCATAGTAAGAAAAGATTACTCAAGCTTATGAAATCAATAATCACAGTTTGTAATGTAAAGTGGAATGAGTAATCAACTTTCCCTTTTATAGACTTAGGTCGCAACGGTAATATTTGTTAACGGTTACGGTATTAATTACCCTTACCTAACCTTTCTTTCGACAACCGATCTGCAAACTTCATTACCTGTTCACATGTCATCGGTTGCAATGTCAACACTTACCTGA
Organism: Chamaecyparis obtusa; assembly: GCA_027943335.1. Lineage (NCBI taxonomy): Eukaryota > Viridiplantae > Streptophyta > Pinopsida > Cupressales > Cupressaceae > Chamaecyparis > Chamaecyparis obtusa. The sequence goes on along the minus strand of BSBK01002093.1, from coordinate 1,075,518 downwards.
CTGGTTTACATGTTAGACTGGTGACTTCTTCCCATTGCACTTCTTGACTGAGTGAGATCTCAACTCACTAGTTCCTTCGGGAACAGTAGGTTGGTTACTTGTTCCCTTTTAAAAGCCCTTAGGCTTAATTTGCTGAAGAGATATCACCATAAGTAGATGATGACCTTACCCTACATTTCTCCTCAATGGAACTCTTTGTCCCTTTTACTGACCAAATCTTCTTTACTTCCCTTTTGGTCTCTTTACCCAAGTTATCCTTTTGGTTGGGGTATTAGTTCCTCTTGACTGGTTTGGTCGGTCTTTTTCTTTTGTTCATTGGCCGGTTCCTGCATTCCATGGCTAGATGCCCAATCTTGTTACAGTTGTAACAAGTCATTCCGGTTCCTCTCCATGGATTGACCCTTCTTCCCATGTCCATGGGTGAGTGACATCCAAAGTTACTATGGCCTGATGGCCCACAGGTAGCACAATTGGATGTGCTCTGGTTTATATTCCTATTATGGAATACCGGTCTTGGTGGGGATTTGAATGCCATGGTTTTGGACTTGCATTCTTCCACTTTGTGTCCAAACTTGTTGCATGCATAGAAATAGCCCTTGAAGCTTCCCCTGTTTCCACTAGACACACTGTTGGAGCGTGACCTACATTCAAAGGTCATGTGACCATACTTGTAACAGTTGTTGTAGTAGCTATTAGAAGTAAATGGTTTTACCGGTGCATTTCTGCAGTCATTAGATTTATGACCCGATTTTCCACAATGTTTGTAAGAGGGTTTGAAGGTCTTCTTACTTTTGTCTTTTATAGGTTTCTTCTTATCCATTTTGCCTTGCTTGTTTTCAAAGGACTCACCGGTTTCTTGGTTGCTTTTACCGATGTACCCAAGTCTTGTGGGATCCTTGTGCTTTCTTTGAGCCCTCAGTTGCTGATCAAGCTTCTCTGAGCTTTCATTGTACCTTTTGAGTTTCTCATTTCTCTCTTCAAGAGTTTTCAGTTGTTCCTTTAGTTGATACAATCCTATAGCCAACCTTTTGCATGCATCATCTTTGTCGTGCAAGTGCTCATGCATAAGTGCATTCTCTTGAGTTGTGCTCTGCATGCTTGCTTGAAGTTGTACTTCGAGAGCATCACTTTCTCTAACCACGTCTTCTGCCAGTTTTCTTGCTCTTTCAACCGTCAGTAGTTCTTTTAAGGCACTGCTATTTTCATCTTCATCTTTCCTTATGTCTTTGATGATTTCAGTCATCCTAAGAGCATGACTTTCCTGCTCCCTTTTTAGATTGAAGATTTGATCGGTTAGATTCTTATTTTTCTCCATGAGATCAGAGACAGCCTCTTTGGCTAATCAGATCCTCTCTACCTAGAGAGTTCCTCAATGGTTTCATTACTTTCACTCAGTTGCAGAGCCAACTCTTTCCTCTTTGCAAGAGACCTCCTCAGTCTAATCTCAAGAGAGACAATCATGTCATTGGCTTCCTCAAATTGTTTTTGATCTCTGTAATCCTCCATGATCTTTGCTCAAGCGGTTAAGCTTTATATCTTTGAGAACCTGTGCTCTGATACCAATTGTTAATCCTAATCAACTACTGAAGGGGGGGAGTGAATTAGTAAATATAGTTATATATTTCTACTTCTCAACAAATAAATATTCTTGCTAATACAGAATTAAAAGAATATTATAGCACTCATAAACAAAAATTGAATACACACCAACTAGGAAAGGGGGTCTTGGTCTCCACACTATAAGAAGTATAAATGAGTATCTCATGGCTAAACTCCTTTGGAGAATGTTCAAGAACTCGGGAGAATATATGGTACAATAAATATAACAAGGACAACTCTGACTTCATTAAGTTTTTAAACTCTGAATCTTCCCAAGGTGGTTCGTGTATTTGGGGCAATGTGCTTAGAAGGAAGGAAATGATAAAGAAGGGGGTGAAATGGAAGGTTGGTAATGGTAAGAAAATTCTTTTATGGGATGACATATGGCTACTTGATAAACCCCTAAAGGAGGTTCCTATCTGGAATGAGATGTCTATCCTTTGTAAACAAATCTTGGGCACTCAAGTGGAGAACTATTGGGGTGGGGGGGTGGGAGGGGAGGTAAATGGACTGATTTGTCTAGGTTTGATCCTTCCCTTAGGGGCTTGAATAACCTTCTGAATGCTATTGTTCTTATTGATGATGGGGATACTCTTATTTGGAGATATAGTACTAATGGCTTGTTTTCGGTTTCATCCCTATACATACATAACTTTGAAGACAGTCTTGAACCTTGTTGGGCCAAAGCCTAGCTCAAGGGATTAACTCCTAAAATTAATGTTTTCTTTTGGATCTTATTGCAGGATAAAGTGCTTTCAATTGACAATCTTAGGAAAAGAGGCCTTGATATAACTAATAGATGCTGTCTCTGCAAAAAAGATGAGGAGAATATCAACCATATGACAATTCATTATTCTTTTACTAGTCAAATATGGGAAAAATTCTTTAATCTGATGAATATGGAGTGGGTGTTTCCTCATAACATTCAGGAGTTGTTTTTGTGTTGGAAACCTCCGACTAACAACAAGTTTTTAATCTCCTTTTGGAATTTCTTCCTACCCTTTTTGTGCTGGGGGGTTTGGAAAGAAAGCAATGAAAGAATTTTCAGGGATAAGGAGTCCAATTGGGATAGTATTTTTCACAAGATTAAGAGTGCTCTGTTGGAGAACTTGGGGTTGATAAAGAACTATCAAGAACCGAAGAATGAGTGGGAGGCCAAAGTATATAAGAAGTGGAAGCTTGAAGGAAGGTTCTAAACATCCAAAGAAATCTGAGGGAAGAGGCTAGGTGGGATTGTCCTCCTAATGGATGGGTCAAAATCAATTTTGATGGTGCCTTGAAAGGCAACCCTGGAATTGCTAGCTGTGGAATGGTTATCAGAGATGAGTTCGGGAACTGCAAAGGGGCTATGGCAATTCCTATAGGTTTCAACACCAATCAGGTGGCGGAGGCTAATGCTGCTCTCTATGGGTTGTTACTAGCCAAAAGGAAGAGTTATACTAAAATATGGATTGAAGGGGATTCCCTAAGTATTGTTAATTGTTTGAAGAATACAATGACCCCTTCATGGACCATAGACAATGTTATAAGAAAGGCTAAAAACATTATTGATGCTTTTGAAAAATGCATGATAACCCACATTTTCAGGGAGGCAAATTTGGTGGCTGACTGGGTTGCGAATGTGGCTTGTAAAACCCAGGTGGAAATTGAGTGGAGTGATGGTTCGAATATCCCTTGTGATGGATCATCATTAATTAACAAGGAGAGGACGATGAGTAAGCAACACGTTTTGAATGAAGAAATCATTAATGAGTATTGAGTGCAACAATTTGTGTGACTATCATGAAGGACAATGGTCTGATTCCAAGATAATTATTGGGGTCCTTTGGCACGATTTGTGGGTTGTGCATAACATTAATAGTGTTTATTACAGCTCGAGGGCTAAGTTGCAGAGAGTGGGGATTCATCTGGACAAAGGCTTTCTGCTATCTTACATTGCCATGGGAGGCAGGAAGAGGAGATGCGAGCCAGCGGACTGTAGCGACTGGAAACAGAACAAGGAGATATGGAAAATTGTCAAAGAAGGGGGTCTGGCAAATTTTTTGGAGAGATTGCATAGAGGGAAAGTTGTGGTGACCAGAAATTTCACCAAAACTTGGAATAAGGGGAGTGTTCTGGTTGGCACGCAAAGTATGGAGGTGACTAAGGAAGTGATTGCTGAAGCGACTGGCTTGATGACTGAGGGCATCAACTTCTACAGGGACAGAAAGATTTCAGACAAAGCGTTGGAGGCTTTTGTACCCACGAAGCAGGAGAGAAACCGTATGGTTAAGGTGGATAATTTGTACTTTAACCCTAAGTTCATTTCCAGGCCCTGGTGCCTTGTTTTATTTGTTATTATAGGCTACATTACCCTTGATGGTTGGTATACTAAAATTTACAACCACCATCTTACTCTTTTGAACCACTTTAGGCACGAGGTTAAGATTAATTTTCCTTTTTACTTGCTGAGTTCTTTGAACGCTTCCCTCCTCCACTAGCAAAGGGACCCGGAGGGTGATCATGCCTGCCATGAAGGGCTCATAGTCCTCATATTTGAGGTGTTGAAGTTGAAGAAGGTGGAAAGAACCTGGCTTAACAGAAAAGCCCTGGAGGACTATGACACTGATGGGAAAGAGTCTGAGGAGCCTTTTATGGAGGATACAGAAGATGAAGAGGAGGATTCTGAGGATTACCAGGAGGTCAGCCCTAAGGAAAATAAAAAGAAAAGGAAGATGGAGGATTCTACAACTGATATGGAAGTTGAGGAAGAAGAGAGTAGGGAGGAGAGTTCCAAGAAGTAGGGGAAAAAGAGACTGGAACCTTTTGGCAATCGTACCAGAACAAAAACTGGGAAGAAGAAAGTTGTGAAAAGGGTTTTCATATCCTCTGATGAGGGTTCTTCTTCCCAGGAAGAGAATGATCAGGAAAACCGTGTGGAAAACAACCCTGTTGTGGAGGAGAGTGGGGGTACTGGTAAAGATGTCTGGGTTGAGGAAAAACTCTTGCAAGAGGTTGCACAGGATGTGACTAATATTGAGAAAGATGGGTACGAGAAGGACAAGGCCAACTTGGAGAAGGAGAAGGTGGAGAATCCTAAGGAGAACATGGAGGAAGAGAACATGGGTCTTGAGAATAATGAGGGGAGGAACAAGGATTTTGAGAATCTGGGGTGCTTGGCCTTCTTGTCTACCCTTAGCAAAATGAAAAACGATACCACTACGATGAAGACCAACATCCACCAGTTGCAAAAAGAGACGAGGGTTCTTAAAAGGATGAACCTGGGGGAGAAAACTATGGGCCAGACAATTGATGAGCTCACTGACATTGTCACTAGAGCTGAGGGTGTTGCTACCTTCAATGACAGACTTACTGCCTTGGAGGAGAAAATTCAAAGCAGTAATGTTATAACTAGGAAAGTTGAGACTATGGAAAGAGAATTGACAAGCTGGAGAAGACTATGGGGAATATTGCAGAATAGAGCTTTGTTGTCCTCAAGGCTTCAAATGAGCATGTGAAGATCCTGGTTGACAAGTTCGATAATGGGAAAGGGAACCAAGAGATCATAGAGACTAAAGAGGATCAGGGACCTAGCAGGCGTACGAGATCCAGGTTCAAGAAGATGGAGGATGGCAACAAGAACGACATGGAAGATCTGAAGTTGTCTACTGCAAACATGCAGATTCTTGCTGATCAGGCTGCAGAACTAATGAAATGTGTTTAGATAGTAGTTTGATATCTTGCTTTCCTTTTTTGCTGTCCTTTGTCTTTTGGTTGTTCTTTTTGTTTAAGGACTCGGTTGTGTTTTTTTTTTGGGTGTTGATGCACTTGTCCTCTTGGAGCTTAAATGTATTATCTTTTATCCTTATGTAAAAGGTTTCGGGTCCTTTCAAAACCCATTTTTACGTAATCAAAACATATATGCGTAGAAACCCTCGCTTAGAAGGAAACAACCACGGTGGGACAGAACCCACAAACTCCACTACTACAATAATAAAATTGTCTTGTTAGAGGCTTACAAAGCACTGGTAAGAGTGCTACCCGGTTAAGGGATTTGGTAGAAGACCTGTTAGGATCTTGACCCTAATAGGAGTCGCCTTGTGAGAGGACTTTCAACACCAATAAAGATGTTACCCGGTAAAGGGATTTATACAAAGAACATGTTAGGGTTCACCCTGATTGAGGGATTTAAATATGCTTCTCAAATTAAAGCAATGATCTTATGATGACACTTTCTGTCTAATCAGATCATACCTGTTACCCTTTCCTCTGCTTGGTTGTTGAATATTTCTCTACCTTTCACCTCTTGTGACTGTGATCCTTCTCAGAAAATTCTACTCTCCTACGCTCTATGCTCTTGATATTCAACAACAATTTTTTCATGTCCTATGACTTGTATTTATAAGAAATTAATCTTATTAAAAATATATCTCATAGTTCCGCCAAGCTGTAAACTCACCCATAAATCATGCATGCAAAAACAATCTTGGAAACTGATCCTGAGTATACCTCGAAACGTTCGCTGAAAAAACAACTCTAACTCTAGTTCCACTGAAAAAGATAACTCTAGTTTAATTGCAAACGCTATGCATAATCCGGTTTGGATTATCATGCACTTAACCGGTGAAGAGCTTGTATCCGGTTAGTCACCTATTACCTATGTGTATCCCATGAGCGGTTGGAAAAACCTAGACTGGTATAAGTGTAACCAGTTAAAGTACACCGCTTTTTTGTTTAGTCTACTGGTGCACAAATATGAGTATCGGTGTTCGGTGGGATTCCGGTGGGATTGACGTTTGCCTATGACTTTACCAATGACAACTAAGTTTATGTCAACAACTAATACTCTGCAATAAAGAAGTGATATATCAATCTGCTACCGATTGCATCCACACACCCAATCATCAACACAAATCTTCTCTTGTTAGATTCACATTCACTTCACATACAAGCATCACACAAGCCACACGAACAACTAAAAATTCACTCTTCTTATATTGCTTGATGCCATCAAAAAAGTTGGCCAAAACTGATTTGAAATAGGTTGCACCAAAACATTCTCGCAGTGGTAAGGAATGAAATGTGGACCACGACACTCGATAGGATACGCCTCGAGCATATCAACACACTACATCATCTCCAAGACTTTCGGTACCAACAGATATGATCAACACATTACATGGCTGTTGGGACTGAAACATAACGAATAGGCTCCAAATAGGACCAAACCCAAATAATTGATCCACCATATATTACATACGAAATAGAACAATCACCAAAACAAATAAGAATAAACATTTAAAGCACATCCTTCTATGAACACATTTACCAATACGCCAAGGATATTGGTACGCATCAACCAACATAGCAAAACAACCAAATCATAAATAAATCCTCTATACATTAGATAATATTGACATCAATAACAACCATTAATGACAACAACATGAACAACATCAATTTCACATTCTAACAACCATAACCTTACAATATATTTAAATATATTATATTTTTATATTCTATTACAATTATAATTATATATTTAAAAATTATTATAATTAATAACTTAACATGAATATTATATGTTGTGCACATTTCCAAATGTGAAATGTGATTCAAAGAGGTTAATGGGGAAAATCATAGTGTTTTGGATAGTTTTAATTTATACAATAACATAACTTATATTAATTAATTACATTTATATAATTTAATAATTATCATTATAATTATTAAAAATATATAATTAGTAATTTAATATAAACATTAATATTAATACATCAAGTACATTATTAATGCTCATTAATTATTATATTGCTTATATTATTAATATGTATTAGTTTTTCTTGGATTATATTATTAATATTTATTATAATAAATATTTATTCTTTTAATATAATTAACTCCTTAGAATTGTTTTTCCAAATGTGATAGGTGCAGATTCAATTCAAAGAGTTTAATGAAAACAATGCAAAGTGCTTGGAGCACATTCCATAGAGCAAAGAGTGCAGGTACACCATCTCATACAATATGTTTGGGAAGGATATTTGTGCCATTTTCTAAATACATTAGATTGGAGGTCACATTTGACAACTTGATAAAAAGGTATTACAACTCTAACATTATAATCCTACAAGACGAAAAGTAAAGTAAAATATGAAATGCATATATCAATATACGACATCGATCCATCCAGTATATTGAACAGCCTCTGCCAATATTCACCGTATACAACTTGCAAATTGACATCAAACAGGGTTGCCCACTCTCCCCAACCTCCTTTGGGTTATACATTGATATGTCAGAAGAGTAGATAAACAAAGCTGGTAAAGAGGGAGTTCAACTTGCTAGATACATTGTAAAGTTACTCTTATATAGCGATGATTGCATCCTAATTGCCAAAAACAACTCATAGTTTGAGATGAGAGCACTTGACGGCTCTAGAATTCTTCTATCAAGGGGTTAGGATGCAAGTGAACAGCAACAAAACCAAAGTCGTGATCTTTTCATTACAAGAAATAATGGAAGAATACAAGTATCTCAGGGTTGATTTTCACAAAAGCTTAGTTAGGAAACCTATAGAGCAAAAGGAATACAGGGTTGGAATGCTTTCCTATCACTATAAAATAAATGAAACAGAGAAATATTATAGGATTGGAAAACCAAGAGAGCCCTATTTGGTTTGCTTGTCACTCTAGTGAATCTTTTTGAGTGAAATTTGCTGCAATGGCATTACAGATTAGAAATGGAAGCACATGGAAAGTATCCCGAAACACTTAATCATAAGCATCCTCAAAACTAAGACTTATGTGCCATACAAGATTTTATTAGCTGCAGCAATTACTTTTCCTTTGGAAGCATCAAGGATGGTCAGGTTGGTAAACCGTAAGGTATTTTAAAAAGGCTCAAATTATGGAGAATCACCACTGGCCCAAGCTAGTTATTGAAGAAGAGATGAGGAAAAGGAAGAACGGGTGAATAAAACAAAATGACAAGTGGATGAATAAATGGGACAGTAATATGTAGGAGTGCCCAAACACAAACGAGAAAATAAGAAGTGTGTAAAAGAAATATTTAGGACAGCCGTGTGAATTAAAGAAAATTGGCTGGAAAAAGCTTAACATAACAAATAGATTTGCCCAGTTAAGGACTAGTTTGCAACATGCCCATTTTGCAACGAGAGTGCAATAGAGATAGAGTGACACTAAATGACACTACATTATGGAGTGCTTGGCCTGCAACACTTTATCAATTATGAAGACACCTTGTCTAAGGAGGTAAGGTTGGACAAAACTGCAAACTTTTTTTATCAAGATTCACTTTAGAAAATACCACATCAAGCAGAATTTACAAACTTCATAAGGTTATGGTGCCCTTGTGTCTCAAGGCTAGGTTTGCATGTCACTTCTTTGTTGCTGCTCTTGGTCCCATAGGCTGCTTTGATCTCATAGACATTATTAAAATCTTTCATTTCATTGAAAGATAGATAAGAATGTGAAATATGCCTTACATCAGAATAAGAAGAAAATGAACATTCTTAATAATGAAAGCACTCATTTTTATTACAAGTGCATTGTTAACTCGGTTTCCATCTGTCAATGCAAACTATGAGAGAATTAGACTCTAATAATCTGACAATCATTTCGTGCTTTTCGATTCTGCTTTTTCCTAATTGAATTTGAGTAGAAAATTTAATTTGAAATACTCACATAGTAAAATTTGATTTACAGCCCTCAGGCTTTATTGTCTTTCTCACATGTGGCAACAGCTGCACTTGCTGCTTTGCTTAGCCCTCTTCTCTCAAGTTCATTGACAAACGTATCCATGTTAGATTGATCAATTCTGTAAGGAGTATGAAGTTCAGAAGGAAATGACCGGGAAGAAACCTCCTCCCTATACTCTGAAAGAGCTTTATTTATTGCATCCCCTATTTTTGCATATTGCTTACAAAACTTGGGTGTAACCTAGAAGGAAGATGACAATTGTCAAAACAAACTTTTAATAAAGATTAATGTATACCTATTTCTAACCTTTCCTGTCTCCTCTTACATGATATAAAGCAGCTGTTACTAAAAACAATCAACAGTAGACAAAAGAAAGCGTGGACAAATGGCTTTACACTTTCACAGAAAAAATGAATTAAAAAGAAAACAGTCCAGCTCTTACCTTGGCATGGTGTGGATGTTGCATCATGCCCAGCAAATCATGATATACTAAGACCTGAATTCAAACCCAACATCAGATATGAGAAGAAAAAGGTGCTGGAATGAGAATTTTATTTATTTATTTGCTTCACTGCTACCTTGAGAGAGAAGAAGAATTGCTTATGCTACTCTAGATTATCGTCAGGCAGGAGATGCATTTTTTATCAAATGTATATAGACAACATTAAATTTCCATCTCTTATTCAGAAGGTTAATGAAATTTAAAATTTTATCTGTTTGTAGAGATAAAGAAGGCATGTCAATTCTTAACATATCCACACAAAAAAGAGCTATTGAACCTTAACTCGGGGATTTAAGAGATTAAAGAGAGGAGTATTCCCATGATTTACATGCTTTATTCTGCAGTTAAATGTAGCAAAGTTCTGTTTGAAGCAACATCTCAGAATAATGTATCACCAAGCATACAATTTTCTATTTCATTTGACTGCACTAACATCAACTTATACCAAGAGCTCAACAAATCTTCTTTTGAAAGTTTATTGTATGGGTACCTGGCCACTACAAGATGGCCCAGCTCCAATTCCAATGGTAGGAATTTGAAGAGCAGAAGTCACAGCTGCTGCCACAGGGGATGGCATACATTCTAGTACAATTGAGAAGCAGCCAGCATCCTGCAAAGCAAGTGCACTTTCCAGAACCTGCACAGAAGATAATCAATATACTGTCATACACACACCACCACTAGGTGATCAGACTGAAACACAACTTTCAGTGCTATTCCTGCTAAAATTTCAGTGAGCAGACCTTTATTGCACTTTCAGCAGTTTTGCCCTGAGGTCGAAAGCCACCAAGAACACTTATTGCCTGTGGGGTAAGCCCCACATGCCCCATCACTGCAATGCCTGCCTCAACTATAGCTTGAGCTGCCAATACCCTGGACAATGCACCTCCTTCAAGCTTTATTGCATCCATGCCACCCACCTTCAATATCTTGATTGCAGTTCCCACTGCCTACCAAGCACACATATTATCACATATCTTACAAATAATGGCTGAGAGATTATTGCAGTCTTAATACGCTCAATGATTCATAGCACACAGATTAGTTTAATAATGAAAATGAAAATGATTGCATGACCTGAAAATTCCACAAAGACATCTAAAAAATTGCTATATGAATTCATTGAGTACAGTTCATTCACACCAACACAAGATTTGAAAGAAACAAACCCCATAATTCTAGATACAATTTATCACCACACCTGCTCTGTGCTCTTTTCATAGCTTCCAAATGGCAAATCACCAACAAGGAGGGGTCGCCTTGCTCCACGGGCAACTGCTTGACAGTGGAGAAGCATATCCTCTATGGTAACAGGTAAAGTTGTATCATGCCCATGCACCACCATTCCTTCAAATATAGAAAAGAAAGTGGTATCTGAATATGTTTCATCAGAGGAAGCCCAAATAAGACAGAGCTTCTTCAAGAATAGAATGTTTAATCATAAACTACTCTCACCAGCTGAATCTCCTACTAAACAAATATCAATGCCTGCCTGATCAACATGAACTGCTGATGGATAATCATAAGCTGTAACCATTGTGATTGGCTCCCCTTTCGCATATTTTTCAGAAAGATGCTTCAAAGTTATCCTCTTCCAGGGAGATTGGGGTTTAGGTCCTCCATATATAGTATTTTCTGGAAGGTTGGACATGCAGCGCACCTCCAACAACCTTAGAGAAGGAACCCTATCCTCCTCAAACTTGCATGGATTTTTACAAAAATGATGTATTCTTCTTGTATGAACTGTTATCATCTTCTCTTTCAGCAATGAAGAGCTACAACGTATGGCATTAGACTGTGGTAATGACTCAAGTAAACAGCCAGCCATGAAGTTTGAGCTTTGCAACATTGTGACCATTTCAAGCAGTACCTAAGCAAGGAAGCAAGTGTCCTGCAACAAAAATGCTTAAAATAAACAATTTATAAAGATCAGAATCAAGGTAAAACGTAAAGCAATATAGTTACAAAGAGTTTCCATCTATTTTACTATAATACAATGCATGTTTACTCGTGAGTTTTGAATCTTGAGAACTCAAAATTTAAAGCCACCTAATGATATTATTTTTCATTTGAAACATTTTTTTTCCCATAATCTGTGAGGTGAGGGCCCACTCCCTTTTAATTAATCATAAAGGGAAAAGAGTTACATCAGATCCACCATGCAGGAAGCAAGGAGGAAATGGATAGAAGAAGATAAGAATAAAACCCAGAAGAAGAGAAAGAACCAAAAAGGGGCTACCAGAAAGATATAGAAGAAATAAATAAACAATCAAAGCCTGCTACAGCAGGAAGCTAACATCTAAAATCACAACCCCAAAGTGAAACTAAACTCTAGTCTTCTGAGAAAGGAGAGCATCCATAGTCCACTGGGATCCCTCCTCAACAGCTCCCTTGCCTTTGATTCGAAGCTTTTCAGCGTCTGTATTCCTCCCTTTCATCTTCTTAGAAGCACCATAATCCAGTTTGGATTTGCTGCTCACAGTCTAAGAAATCCCACATTTTCACAGAGGAGCCACCACAAAGTCACAATCAAAGTAAGGATTCAAATCTTCCAAATCCTCCATAATAGGAAAAGTACCTTCTGAATACAAACCTTCCTCCTCTGCCTCTGATGTACAATCCGAAATTATTATCAAGCACAGGAATGACAGATGGTGAGATTGACATCGGAGGACACTCTGGGGAAGAAGGTTTTGGAAGCTGAACAGGAGCAGGCTCCAAACTGGAGAGAAACTCCATAAATTTGCCATGATTTCTCCAAATGAAATCAGCATCCGGAGAGCCAGGCCTCTTAACATTTAAAACATATTTATTAACCAGTTCAACACAGATATTATAATTCAAGATAGTATGTTTCAAGAGTCAAGACCAACCTCATTTATTGTATCTTAACAGCCATTCTTCTGATATAGCAGAAAGCATAGGCTTGTGAAGTGTGCTGAGTCCTGACTATATAATTACTCCAGATAATTCTGCAAATTTGTGATTCACAAGATCCAAAAGCCAAAACAAAGACACAAGAGGTGCAAACCACATTTAAAGGACCAATGGGCTCTTGTCAAGGTTCTATTTCAATATTCTCTTATTGATGACATGATAAAACAACATATATTCTTGCACCAGCCTTTTTTGCATTCAAACACTCATGGTAAGCACCTCTTATTATTTTTATTAAACTCTTAAGGTTCAAGACTTAAACACAAAATACAAAAATTAGCCCATCCAATTTTTAATGATGGTTATCTAAGAGATGCACTGGGGTACTACAAACACAAATGATTTCTACATAGTGAATAGACACCTGTTGGTCTTGGGTGGTCTAGGGATTACACCAAAACATAGGAGGGGTCCCGCCGCCCTGGAAATGGTAAAGGCCCAACAGTCTCACCATCAGATTACTGTTTACTCAAAGGTGGTTAGGCAAGCAGAGATTTCATTATGTCTTGATGAGGAATGTTGTGGTGAGTCCACAACCAGCAAGTGCCTAAGAACAATATGTTGTATGGGAAAAGAGATCCTAGACTAATCTTGATCAATTTTTCTCCCATACAACATTAGAACATGAACAGGCCAAAGGCGTCATGCTTGGCTACTATTCTCAAGGAAGAGCCAAGTTGTTTGGGTTCTATTCTTTTGTTGTGAGTGGTAAGGATTGGTGAGTGTGTGTTCTGAACTATGCTAATGATAACTATATTGACTAAACTTAACAGAACACAGATGCTACAGGACAAATATGAAGAAACAATGAGCAGATTAGAAAAGACAACACATTGTAGACCCTGGTGCCAGGAACTAGGGCAAAGTGGGCAAGATGCCAACATGGGGTGCTAGCGTTTGGAGGCTGCAAAAAGCTAGGGCCACGAATTGGTACAAATTCAGAAAGGTCAAGACACCTATCACCGAAAAGAAGAGGTGGAAGTAGCAAGACAGCAGCGTGGAGTGCTAGTGTCTTTAGCATTTGTGCAACCCAGAGTTCAACAATCTCTATATGAATTCACTCTATCCTCCTATAATTCCTTGCAGTCAGAATGTTCCAGATCTGTATCTGTACACATAAAAGAGGGAAAATGGTTCTGTTGTATAGGAATCTGGCTTAGTTAAACCATGTGTTGGTGTTCTCACCTCCACAATAGCAATGATGATGATAAAGAGAGTGTGTGCTCTCGGGGGAGCAAAGGCAAAACAGATACCATAAACTGTAACAAATAAAGCTACCTCAGATATGGCACCCTTTCTAAGAATCCCACACAAGACAATCGTGTAGTGCTCCTGCAAGTATTAGCGCATACCATTATAAAAACAATAAATAAGAAACATCAAACAATACTTGAGTATAGCCTTGGTGTAATGAAATTGCAGATCTTAGTGTGCTTGTATCTAGTTAACTTATTTTAGTTGATCTTCTAGTTATTTTTCCTATTCAGAAAGAAGAAAGAGGTTCTGTATATGTGAGCTAAGAGCCTTTCCAATAATCTGTTTAGCCAGGCTAACAAACAAGGTCATGTTTGTTGATAGTATGATACCAAAAGGTCAACATTTGAATTCAAAACTTTTGGTGTGCAAATGTCAAGACACTAGCATGTCACACACTAGTGTATGGGCGTAATTTACTCTTCAAAGGGCTTGGTAAGAAAAGATTTGATCAAGTTTACCAAAAAGAGCCCAAATCAGGGCTCATTCAAACATAATCAAGCGCTTATGCCAAAATGAGTGCTAAAGCTAGCATGAAGTTGTGAGCAGCAACAATTTATGACACTACATTTAGCCCCCACTTTAGTGGGGGTATACGCTTATGCTCACACCCATGGTAAAGTACAAAGAATCCAGAGCCAAGGCTTTGAAGAGACGCATGACACTAAACTGAGAGATGTGATAGCCCCTAGAATTAGGATCATGTCCATCACAATGTCATTCACACAAAATAATGATAATAAGAAGACACACACAAGGCATGCACTGAGTAAACAATGGAGTATACAGAGAGCATACGCTAAGAAAATGCGAAGCAAACACAAAGCATACATGAAGCATATACGATGCAAACATGAAGCAAACACAATGCAAACATGAAGTCTACACAAAGCATACATGATGCAAATACGAAGCATACACAAAAGGCAAAGGCATACAACAACAATATTAGAACACACTATCTAAAGAAAAAAAAAGTAAAGGTTCTCTCCATACCAAGCATCATCCCCAAAATGCTACAAACATGAAGTGGATTTCAATCACTACAAACAAATAAGGGTACATTACTTAGGCAGTAGCTTGCTCTATCACTAGGGATCATTGTGCATCAAAATGGGCTCATGAATCATGGGCTAGCAAGTTGCATTATGCTAGGTGACCATGAGTGTACATGACTTAGGCACTAGCTTGATCTATTATACGGGTCAAGGACATTACAAAGCCCCCATAGATTATAGGTTAGCAAGCTACATTAGGATAGGTGATTCATAGAGTACATGGATTCACAAGCTAACAAGTTGTGTTATCCTAGGTGAACACGTGTGTGACATGTCATGTCCTATAAAACACGCAGGCTAGCAAGTTGTGTTATGCTAGGTGGCTCATAGAGTACACGCATTCACAAGCTAAACTTGTCATTTCAGATTCACCATTCAGAGGAAACTCAATGTCATTATCTAATTAATTTACCTACTAATCAAATATATGCACATAGATTAGAAGGCTTGCAAATATAAGCTATGCTAGGTTCACCAAAATGTTATATGGGAAAAGAGATCCTAGACTAATCTAGATCAATCCTTCTCCCATACAACAATAGAACACGAACAAGCCAAAGGCATTGTTCTTGGCTATCGTCCTGAAGGATGGGCCAAGCTGTCTACGATGTACATTATGTTCCTTTGTTGTGAGTGGTAAGGATTGTTGAACATGTGCAATGAACTATGCTAATGACAAATACATGGACTAAATTTAATAGAATGCAGATGCCTTTGGATAAATATGCAAAAACAAAAAGTAGATTGGAAAAGACAACATGAAACAAAACTTGGTGCTAAAAATTGGGGAAGACTGGGAAGACGCCGATAGGGGGTGCTCCTATTTGGAAGTTGGGAAAAGCTAGGGCCATGAACTAGTACAGTTTCAACAAAGTCCAGACACTTACCATCAAAAAGCTAAGTTACCGATTCGGGTGCGGATGCGGGATGCGGGTGTGGGATGGGAGAAATTTTTTTTTTAGGGGGTGCGGATGCGTTTGGATACGTGTGTATATATATATATATATTTTTAAAATATATATATATATATATAATATATGATATATCAATATGCAAAGAAGTGCAAGAATTATACAAAACTAAATCATTTGATAGTATGCATTTCAAAATTAGAATAATGATACTTCACCAATCAACATTTATCAAGATTCAAGATATTTCATATTAGTTCAACAACTTGAACTTAAAATTTCATAGACACAAATATTCAAATTGAAACTTGCTAGTATCGTTCAATGTTTATCAATCAAGGATTCAAGACTCAAGACTCAAGACACAAGATGCACTAATCAGATGTAGAATCATAAGGATTCTCAAAAAAATACACATTCTCATCATCTCCAACTGCTGCAAGTTCAAGATCATTTGAACCAAGAACGGTTCCACTTGTGCTAGATGCACCATGTGTCATGGTATCATCACCATCATTTGTGATTGTAATGAGATCATGAAGCGTTGCATCCAAGTTTGCACACTCAAGGGTTACATCCCAAAGCTTGGTTGACCCTTCCTTGTATTCATTCTGGTAACGTGACAAAAGATGCAAGTTGGTATGAATGTAAACCAACTCCTTAGCTTTCTTTGAGCCCAACGAGTTGCACTTCACTGAATGGATATAGGAGTATGTACTCCAATTCCGTTCAGCAGCAGAAGAACTTGCAACCTGAATAGTGTTCACAAAATTAAACATACAAATGAAAAACAATTTAAAGAATGTTAAACACTAAATTGTAGAATACAAGTGGTAAACAAAAAACAGAAAAAACTTACTTGTGACAAGATCTTGATTGCAAGAGGTTGTAGTTGCTTGTATGGTTGACCATACATGTACCACCAAGTGATAGCTCCCATTTTATATTGATCCTTTATTGCAAATGGAGACATTTTTACACCCGAAGCAAATAAGCCAAATTCTAGCCTCACTGTGTCATGCATTTCCTCATCTGGGAAGTCTTGCAAAAGCTTTGTAGCACCCATTGGCAACTTCTTCATCCGCATATGGTGCAACTCTATCTGGCATAGCAAGTACTTTCTCACTATAGTACCTCGGAGATAAGGCATATGCGAGGAGGTGCAATGGGGTAGTCATCTTCTCCCAGCGATGATGAATGATTTTTTCCACCTTATTGCATAAGGCTTCACATTCTGTGGGGTCATTCTCATGCTGCTGTATGGAAACTTTTACCTTCTCAACCATGGTGTCCATGCCATCATACACATCGCCCAAGCAAGGTGTATCTGTATTGGCAAAGCGGAGCATAGTCATAATAGGCTCCGTAAAATCCAATACAAATAGTACACGAGCCCACCAACTGTCATCCAAGACCAAAGCCTTGACCTTTTGGGCTCTTTCTGAATTCGAAGCCTTCCATATACCCCACTAGTTAGAAATAACCATTTGGCTTAATGCTGTTTGCACCTTCACAAGTCATCTCATAACAATAGTATGAGACGCAAAACGGGTCTCAACAACCTAAGCATAAAGCAAGTTAACAATATGTCAATAAATATTAAGAAAAGTTATATACAATTTGATAATTGAACATGAACATAAATAAATGAAATTTACTAATTTAGTAATTACAATTTGAGTTTACCTTCAGCAGCTCCAATTTGGAGAATGATCTAAATATGGATTGTGACATGTGGTGGTTCGTCACAAACATTTGTATCTCCTCCCCATCTTGGTAAATTTGCTTCACCCAATCAATTTGAGTGCCAATTTGTTGCATGATCAAGTTTAGGGAGTGTACTGTGCATGGTGTCCAAAAAATATGGTCATACCGACCCTCAATCAAAGCACCTGCACCCCTACAATTTTTGGCATTGTCTGTAACCACCTGGACCACATTCTCACTACCCACCATCTCTATGGCCTCAATGAGAATTCTAGAAATGAATTGTGAATCCTTCACCTGCCCTTCACAATCAACAGCTCTCAAAAACATTGCCCCTTTGGAGGACATTGCAATCACATTAATTAATGGTCGATTTCTTGCATCTTTCCATCCATTAGACACAATACTTATACCAAAAGTTTTCCAAGCATGTTTCATTGGTTGAAGAGCTCTCTCTATACAAGCCCTCTCTTTTTGCAATAGAGTGGTATGCACCTTTTCATACCCCAGACTTACATAATCAGCTGGAGCTCTAAGTATGGCTTGCACCATTTCCTTCCAATATGGTGATCTTACCAAGTTGAAAGGAAGACCATTGGCATAGAGGCAACGTGCAATGGCTTCATCAGCAAGCTCTCTTGCCTCCATTTTAAATGCGTTGTCCAAAGGGTCTCTTTTGCGGGTGGTAACCTCTACTTCTTCCTCTTCCTCTCCTGGTACAGGTACATGCAACAATGGATGTTTGGAGGATGCAACTGGTTCAATGGGTAATTGCATTTTCTTCTTACTTGGAGGTTGATAAAAACTTTTTTTTGATCTTTTCACCAAATTATCAGCCTCGTCTTGTTCTCTTACAAATGAAGTTATTTGTGCATCAAACATCCCCTTCCCAGTTGTGCCTTTGCACATTGCAAATCCTTTACCAACAGGGCCCATAAAATGAAGTTTGACCCAGTAATATGAGCTATTGAATGCTTTTCCTTTGTTACTTTGACAATAATTACACTTCCAAAGATATGAGCCACCTCCTGAAACCTGTGATAGTCTTGTCGTATGTCTCTATAAAGGAGATCCAATATCAATATTAAAATTATCGGTTCCTTGCCCTCCAACTGAACTTTGACTACCAGTGGTGGCCATTTTTGCACAATACAGTCTAGTTTCTTGCTATAATAAGAAAATAAATAAATTTAATTTAGAAAAAAAACTACGAACATCAAGCATACAAGTGCAAAAAAATGATACAAATAGATAGCTAAACTTGTTTGTTTATTTCTTTTTTTAAAAAAATTTGAAAAAAACTTCAAAAAATTCTTCACAAACTTGAAAAAATTAAAAAAATCATCAAAATCTCAAAGAAATTCATTAAACAAGTTGAGAATGGGACCAAATGCTTACTTGGAATGTTTAAAAATGTTTTGTGGAAGCTCTCCCTTGCTCTACGATCGTTCCTTTTCGAAAATAACCAACTTGCCTTCAAAATCCAGAAAATGGAGAGCAAATGAGAAAATATCCAGCCTGCAAACAAAATGGCATAAAGCATGGTCGAATGGCCTCTTTTAGGGCCGTTTTAGGGTTTAGGGCAATAAAAAGAAGTTAAAAAATGTTTATTTGCACATGTCTTAATGTTTTTGTAAGTGAAATTTCTTTTAAAATGACATTTTTTTTCTGTAGGCTTCTGCAGGTGCTCCCAGATGCGTCGGGATGCCCTATGGGTGCCACCCAGATGCCACCACAGGCGCCTGGATGCGGATGGATGCCTACGATAGGCATCCATTCGCATCCAGGCGCCTCTAGTGGCACAACAGGCATCCATCCGCATCCAGGCGCCTCTGGTAGCATCTAGGTGGCACCCACAGGGCATCCGGACCAGCACCGACACACACATCTGCTCCCACATCCACCCTCCAGCAGGACGCACCGGTAATTTAGTCAAAAAGCATAGCCAAAAGTAGCATGATGGCAACATAGAGAACTAGTGTCTTTAGGGTTTGTGCAACCTGAAGTCCGACAATCTCTATCACAATTCAGTGTGTCCTATTACTCCTCACAGTCAGAATGTACCAAATCTATACCTATACACATAAAATAGGGAAAATGGTTGTGTTGTGCAGGGGCTTGCCTCGGTCAAATGTAAGAACCCCTGCTGGTTCTAACTTTGACAAACACTTCTGGAAATGTTCTTGCTTTGAAGTTGTCTTTTTTTTTCTTGAGTTTTCAAAATATTTGCTTTTTAAAAAATAAATTTGAACAATATATGAAATTCAAAATACAATGCTAAGAAATAAACTAATTTCAATGTAGCTATTCACTGACAACTCTATTCCATTGACTTTCTATGAAATAATTACAATGACTATATGCAACAACATTTATTCAATTGTAAGAAACTATGGAACCTGGAACCGATCACATGCATCCACAATCATCCCCAAATGGCAATCGCCACCTTCTAGAACTGTGCATAAACTAACGTCAAAGCCTGCAATTTAATATTGGAGGCTCTCTCCACACAAAACAGACCCCCGCACTGCTAAGCTCAGCCCCTTAAACTGAATTGCTGCCTCCCATATGTATGTCGTGGCCTGTAGATAAATCACTGCTCCTTGGATACCAAACGCAGGTCTTTAATTGACTGTGATCTGCATTTAAAGTTTTAAACTATCCTCTTCTCTTGCACAATAGTTCTGATATTAATTGGGCCACCAAACTTCTATCACTGCAATTAAAACTGTAGGAATTATATGACTCCAACCCTCCAATCCATTCATAGTTAGACGCAATTATGGCCTCTGAATGAGACCATCATAACGGCACAATTCACTAGTATGTTTCAACCAATTCAAAGTGCAAAATCACTGAAGAATTCACAATTCTTTCAGCTCTCAATTTCTGAAACCCTTGGAACAAACTCACCACACAAACTACCAAATATCAAATGCATAAGGATGTTCGATTTCCTCATTGCAAAGCCCTTTTATTTCCCTTCACCCACTCAACCTGGAGCTTCAGCAATACACTTCGTATAATTTAAATCCAATACTTAGCTTTTTGAATGCATTTTCTTTTGATGATTTGAAATATAATATTCTATTATATTTCCCTCTAACACTTAGGCGTCCAAGCAATACTTTATTAAATAATCATTTAATGAGTTTGTCAATTAATAATAAGCTCAACTTAATTAATAATCATTAATTAAACCAATAGCTTATTAATTCCTCCAAATGATTCATCAATATCTAGGTGCTCTCTGCCTAAGCTTGACACCAAGGTGCCCCTACCAAAAATAGCTCTAACCATAATTTGACTTACTATAAATAGTAAGTTTCAAACTGAAAGCTTTGTCAATGTCCCCACAACACCATACCGCTACCAAACTGTTCAAGTGCCCCTGCTAAACACAGTAACCTTGACTTTCCCAAAATAGTCACTTACTATAAATAATAAGTGTGCCATTCTGACTCAAACGAAGAGCAAACCTGAACATCCCTAACCTCTGGATTGGGAATTGGCCTCTGACTCTGCCAACTGAGACCCTCTATCCATATGATTAGCCTACAAGAGTCAGGAAATAGGCTAATCCTCTGAAAGTTGATGTTCACAAAAATGGGGACATATAGTCAAAATGTACCAAATCTGTACCTATACACATAAAATAGGAAAATGATTGTCCTGTGCATGGGCTTGCCTTGGTCAAACCTCATGTTGGTGTTCCCACCTCCACAATAGAAATGATTATAATAAAGAGAGCATGTGCTCTCAGGGGAGCAAAGGCAATACAAATAACATAAACTGTAATGAACAAAGTTACCTTAGATATGATACCCTTGCTAGGAATCCCACAGTTGATGTTTCCAATTGTTTGTCCAAGAATTCCCATGAATTAGCCAAGTTCAATGCTCAAATTCTTGGATCAGTGGCCAACTAACAAGAATCAATCAAAAGATTGATGTCTTCTACACTTTAGGCTCTACGAGACCAAAGTGGGTTTCCCTTACAATATCTTATGATCTACAACAAATTATACTAAGATATTGTACTTAAGCAGATGGTTCTCAATGAAAATATACCAAGGAAAGCATATTTTAACCTTAAATTGGCTTCATTCTTGGTTATCCAATATCACTTAGCAATTGAGAACAGATTCCTAATTTAAATCTACTCCTAAGAACATGAAAATTAAAATGGTTACAATATTTTGCGATTATTTTTTAACCTTCTTGAGACCATTTACCAAATCGGCACCTATCCTAGGGCATGAAGTTCTAATACAAAGAGAAAAGATATCTTCCTACTAGTATAATTCAAATCATTAGAATTGATTCAGTAATGCCTTAAATTGATGATTCCCTCATACGGACTTGAGAGAATTCCACTTTAAATCCATAATATACGCACAATTTACTGTGAAATGTTTAAAGCACTTAGTTCTTTCCTTGAAAAAAGCAATAAGCAGAATGCACATTTCAGAAATACTGCAAAGATAAATCTGCAAATATCCTTGATATTTGTATTCATATAAATTTGTGTGTACTTTCAATGGAGAGACAATTCTGTAAGAATTTCATTGTCTCTACAGAATTGACTTGATATTTATAATCAGATATTACAATTTTCTCTGAAAAATTCTTCTATGACTCTATTCTAAGCACTATTCTATACAACCTGCCCAAAACATAAGTTCAGGACCCTCCTAATGGCCTTGAAATCCCTTTTATAAAACAGGGAAGCACACACAACGGTTCATGTACACACATCACTTTTTCATTTGACAAGTATTGAAAATAGAAGAAAATGCCAAAGGCATCTTTGATGGCACATAAGACAAAAATAGTTGCACCACCTGGAGGGAATGTTGGAACTGAATGGCACGGACTTTGATGAAGATGCCACATCCCTCGAACTGAAGCTAGTTGAAACAAAACAGGTACAATGGTAGAAAATAGGAGAAACAACATGTAATTGCTGAGATAAAGTGACCAAGGCATTGAAATCTGAGGACATTTTCAAATGCAAATGTCACATTTCATCTTTATTTCATAACCATGAGTAGCCATGATCATTATCTAGCAAGGTCCCATAAAATATTTGAGATGAGACTTTATTTGCAATTTCCCTTTATTTTGCTCAATTCTACTTAAGTATAAATTGATTTATTTTACCCATGTGCTCAATATACTCATTATCTACATAGGTGGGGGCAAAATTATTGATGGTTGTCATTCCAAACTCCAGAATTGATGACTTCTCCAGATGAAAGCTCAAATTATCCACCACCTTCTCTTCATCATTATTTATTTGACTGATAATTGATAAGGCACTTGAGTAAATTCTTCCTTCCATTCTTCAAAATTCTTATTTAATCCATCCTCCTTCCAGGCTGATGACAATTGTGATCCCTCCAGCTTATTAAAATGTTCTAATTCCTTCACAAATCATGAATGGAACCTCTTATGCTGCTTCACAAAATTCTGATCATTTGGCTTTCATTTCCAATTGCAATCAAATGTTGAAAAGAATCAGGATCAAAACACTCTTTTTGCTTGACAAGAATATTTATGAAAGGCACTCGGTCAATTCTCTTTGCTCCATACATTTTAGCACTATTTCCACCCTCCTCTGTTCTACAAATACATTCTTCACAGCCTCATTTCTCTCCCACAACTTGTCAAGCAGTGCCACCAATTTTGCAAACTTATGGTTTATCAAGCCTACACACATGTTGAACTTTATCAATCTTGATTCCTTAATGAGATCCTGCTCCTTTTGTCTCAATTCTAGTGCTTCTTTCTGCCATTTTCTCTTCTCCATTGTCTCATCTTGAAGCTTTTTCTGAAGTTGTTCTTCTGCAGGTAGAATTTGTGGGGGTATACACCTGTGAGGGCATTTATCCTTTCACTCAATGCATGAATCACCTGTTGATATTTCTGATTCTCAGCATACATCTTCTAAACTGCTGCTTCTGAGAACATTTCTGCATGAGTAGCCAGTTGGGCAGCTTCAACAGGGATTATGTCTTCAAGTATATGCACAAGAAGATGTCCAACAATCTTGTTTGGATCCTCAATGGTGATTGGCCTCTTATTTGGTATATAAATTGACCAAATTGCCAAAACATTTGAATCAAGATCAAAACCTGATCCAAAATACAATTT
The DNA here is from genome assembly GCA_027943335.1 of Chamaecyparis obtusa. Lineage (NCBI taxonomy): Eukaryota > Viridiplantae > Streptophyta > Pinopsida > Cupressales > Cupressaceae > Chamaecyparis > Chamaecyparis obtusa. The sequence goes on along the minus strand of BSBK01002093.1, from coordinate 1,051,692 downwards.
GTCCACACCTCCTTCATCAAGCTTGATTTTTATGTTTTCATTTCTCCTTAAGTTATCAAATGCAATTGCAGACAATATGTCCCATCCTGACAGCAGCAAGCACCCTGCATTTCTGACTATGTCCCTGGCCTTTTCTTTTGTCATGTCTTTCATTTCTTTACCAACTTCCCAAAATTGGGAAATAGCTTCTTCATGCTGGGGAGGAGTGATAACTTTTATTCTTTTGTGTATTTCCTGACCCTTTAGTTTAAAGATAAGACTTCTAAATTATTGAGACCTAACGAATTCATCATTAGCCTTGCATGCCTTAACCCTTACATCATCTGACAATTGGTCAGGTGGCTCAAATGTTATCTCAGTCCTTTTGGTGGATCAGCCACCATTTTTAATGGATCTTGCATGACTTCAATATCTCCTTATGTTTCCCACCCATCATGTTCATCTACTGAAAAGCTTGGCTTTGGTGTGGGTTGTGGAGAGACTTTGTGTATTGGTGTCACATACCTTGGGCTCATGGACCTTGAAGATTGTCCACAAACTGATATAGTTCTTGCAAGTTGTGCTCTTCCAGCCCCTATTAGCAAATTTGACACCAATTGTGCTTCATTTTGCAGCATAAGCTCCACACTTTTCACTTGGTCCTTCATGTCAAGATAAACACCTTCATATGAAGGATCTGCTTGCATTCTTAACTTTTCAGCCTTTCTGATGTTTGTCCAAATTTTTCTTTTTCTTTTCACATGGCCCACATCGGGGCAATTTTCGATCAGGTCTTCTGGCATTGAAAACTCATGTCCATAGCCTATAAGGCCTTGAGTAATCCTAGCATTATGGATAAATTTCTCTAGGTCAAACATTCTACCTTTTGACAATGGCAATTTATAATAATCAAGCCTTCCATCAATGAGGCTATACCCTTCCTTAGAAGTGATTCTAAAGTCACCAAAATACAAGGTTGAAGGCATTAGAGATGCTTTCCTCTCCTTTCTAAAATGCTTATAATCTGACTCATTCAATTGTCTTACAATTTCAAGAAAAGCAACTCTATCAAGCATTGAGACTGGAAGAATGTGAGGAGCTCCCCAAAATCCATAATCTCTAATTATGGTACATCCCTCATAAATGTAACAATCTCCCAAATTGTGGTGAATTGTGACCTTTTTCTCAAAATCCTTAGGCCTCAGAAATTTCTTGATTTTATCTAACATTCTCCAACTGTAGGGATGCCCTAAGCCCCTATAAACCTCATTGACAAAGAATTCTTCAAAATACAAATAATGTGCCTCTTCGCAGTCACTATCCCAAACACTTGTTCATTCTTGGACAAGGAGAAGATGTCCATCTTTACAATAAAGTGTTAGCTTGAGTGGAGGCTGCCAAACATGCTTCTCCCATCCTCTGTATAAAATCATGTAGCATAATTGCATTGTCATTCTTTACATTGGCCAAGGTCTTATTTATATTGTGCTCCGAATATGCTGCATAATCAAAGGGCCTATTGCTGTCCCAACTTTGTACATCAGCTGTTAGCACCATCAAATTAATTGGCACGAAAATCTTAGCATCAAAACCCAGCACCTGACAAGCTTCACAACAGGTCTTCTGAAAGTAATCCTCAAATAGGTCAACACAAAAAGGGGTTTATCACCATCTGCAGAAGCCATTTCCTTTTGTAATCATTCTCAAAACTCTCATATTCCCAAGTAAATGACCCTAGGTCAATAGGCATTTCACTGCTTCCATTCAATTTGATGAAATATCCTTTGCCAATTTATTTAAGAAACAAGGAATTTGTTTATGATGAATTTTAAGCAATATTTAACATGCAGTTTAATCTGGAAATATAGGGACTTCTTTTTAAAGATTTCTAACAAAATTTATATATATTAAGCTCAAGGATTGAACCATCACATGCCACCAAATGCAGAATCAGAAACTTACAGAAAAGGGTATTTCACTATTCATATATGCCCAGGCAGAATTGCTGTTGCAAACACTCAAGAATTCAATGATATGTATGCAGTTGATGCTGGTAAAGAGATCGCAGCTCCTAGAAGACTTCAAACCCTGGTGATATATACCAAACTCAACATTACTGTTGTGATTGAGTTATCTTTGCCTGCACCTGTCTGATTATTTGCCAATGAAGCTGATAATTGCTGCCATTCTGCTGGTTGATCTCAGATTGGGGAAATAAATTATTTGTTTAATGGGTTTGAGGGACGCGATTTCGCCCCCCCTGTCCCCTCCGGAGATGTCGGGATGTCCCCGCGTTTCCGCAGAACAACGGTGATTTGGTGGCGCCACTGGGGATGTCGAAATGTCGTCCCCGGTGCGTCCTCGTTTCGGAAACGCTGGGGATTTTTTTTGGGGGGGAGAGACGCATCCTTGGGGTACACTCTCCTTATTTTCCCAATGCTAACCTTATATCATAAATTGCAGCCTTCCTAGCTCAATTACATCATGTGTATGCCTCCTGGGCAGGGGTTTTGTCCAAACCAGACAATACAAGGGTTTCGTCCTGTAATCAGAATTTGCAGAGCTCCGCAAACCTTGGATAAGATAAAAAGAAGTAATGAATAATAATCTTCAATCCCCAATCCATCCTTTAATAAAAACTCCAGCCAAGAAAAGCAATCGATATCTCTAGATGCTTCATTTTAAGGGACATAGAAGAATAAATACAACTTCATTAAATATTAAATAGCCCCCCACGTAAAATTGCCTAGGTTCATATAATGTTATAACTTAAAATAGCCCCTCTTTAAGTTATAATGAATAATTATAATAATTATTCATTGTACTTTAGCTTTTTGGCCATATTTCACTTATTCCCTTTATTAATTATAAATTCTAGCCTAGGGAATATGGCAGGCTAAAATTTGACTCCTTGTGGCCTGTCATTTGAGAAGGGGCATTACAGTCCTCCCTTCCCGAAATTGTTGGTCCAACAATCATAGAAGTATCCGCTGCTCCACTCTGGTATACTTGTCTAAACACCACAAATCGTGAAGCAACTCAATAGGGCGCAGGCGTGACAATGCATCAAACAAATCAACACCCGAATCCCACACCACAATATGAAACCCGTCATACAAGGTGAAGAAGTAGTAGCTCATCAAGTCACCCAAATTTGGCCGAACATATGATGTCCATAAAAACAAACCATCATCCCAAGTATCATTACCTAGTTGCAAGTCAATAATAGCATTTACCAACCCTTCTCCATTAAGAACAACGACCATACATGATCCCACATGGGTATCCCAAAAATCATATATCAAATGAAGGTGCAATTCTTTGGTTGCCAAGGAACTGTTAGAATGTATACCTCTATTAAATCCCATTGCTAAGCATGACATAGCATCATGTACCAAAGTTGTCATATCATGAGTATAAGGAGATAAGTTATTGTTGTCATACTTGGGATAATGTGATTTATCCCCATGCCTCCCAATGATATATTCATCATCAAGGTGAGCTTGCATACACTTGGCTGCCACAACCTTTGGGTTATCATTTCTGGTAGCCTTCAACACAATTTGTTTACCTCCACGAGAAAACTCAAATTCCATGTTGTTCAAATCCTGGATGTGTCTTCCAAGTGACTTCTACCATGGTACTCCCAATACTACTTCAGTTCCACCAATACCAATCACATAGTACTCAACATCAAATGTATAATCATCTAATTGTATGCCCAACCTTGGTATTTTCCTTGTGCAACTGATTTTGGATCCATCTGCCAACATAACGCTGAATCCAAGAAAGTCCCCCACTTGTAATCCTTCTTTGACTACAAAGTCCTCATCAATAAAGTTATGGGTAGCACTACTGTCCACCATACACATAACTCCCTGTCCTTTGGCAATCCCTTTAAGTACGAAAAGATGATTTCTGGAATCACCGGATAGGGATGCAAGGGTACCTTGCACCTTATCATCATGCTCACTATCCTTATCGCTGTCCACATCAGAATTCACCTCAATAAGATATGCCTTACCCTTACCAAGACACCTATGTCCTGTCTGCCAAGGTTCTTTCAAATGAAAACAAAGATTCTTTCTTAACTCATTTCTTGACTCTTTCTCTGATTTAGGAGACATGGCCTTAGGCTGATTAGGAGTCTTCACATCTAATTCATCGTCTAATTTCTGATTTTTGAAGTTCTTGTGTAGCTGAGAAGGTGTGACTTCTAAGTCCATGGCTAACCCAATAGCATCATCTAATGCAGTAGGCCTGTGAGCCTTGACCAATCCTTTCAATTTGTCACTCAAACCTTCTACAAAGAGCATTGTGACCCGCCTTCGTGGCATGTCAAGGAACATGATTGAAATCTTCTGAAATTCATTAATATAAGTCTCCAAGGGTCCCACTTGCTTTAGTTGCGTCAAATCCTTGTAATAGATCTCAATGTCCTTCCTGTCATAACATGTGACCAACCTATTCACAAACTCCTCATATGAATGTAACATACCATGGTCTTGTGACACTAACCCATGGTGCCACCAATCATAGGGCATACCCTCCAGATGCATTGTAGAAAATTGTATGGCCTTGTCTTCCTCCATAGGCTTAAGCGACAGGAATGTATCCATTTTGTGCACCCAAGACCTAGCACTAACCTTCTTGCTTCCGTCAAAGGTGGGCAAAGGGACCTTATTTAAAGCATCTTTGAATTCTTGAGGCTGAGTGCCTTGCCTGGTTGGCCCTCTAGGTTTCATTTCCTGCCTCTAGATGAAATCTAGCTTTATCCCTTCGCTAGTTCATGAATCGATTTAAGTTCATTAGGTGCCTGACATCAGCAGGAAGCATTCTATACTCATCATGTGCTTCCATAACATCATCACTAATGTGAGTTTCTTCCTCAGATTCGGGAACCGCTTCTTCAACGGGTCTTGGCAAGAACACCGGTCTAAGAGGTCAGTCAGATCTGGTGTTTGATTTCCTAACAGCGTTAGAGACTGTTCTAACATGATTTTCATTCCCAGCATCACTTCTATCTCCATCATGATCTTGTGCATGCGACTATTGGGTTCTGAGATTTTCGAGTGCATTAAGAAGTTGATGTGACTGCATAAACATTTGCATCATTTGTTGTTGTTGTTGTGCCATCTGTGCCATAATATCCTGAAGAGTCGGTTGACCATTACCACCATTGTGTCTCTATTTTGCCATATTGCCTTGATCAAACCAGGGATCCTCTTCTTCTTCCCCCTTCTGTTCAACCCTATTCCTAGTGAAATATCTATGTGACCCTGATCCTGTAGAGTGCATAGAACCAATTCAAACTGACATGCAAATGATTAGAAGTGACATGCAACCATATATCCTGACATGCAATTGATTAGAAGTGACATGCAACCATATATACTAACATGCAATTGAAAAAGATGACATGCATCTAAACCCCACACAGGCTGGCAAGTTCCCTATATTCTCTAGTACCATTGGAATATCCTTTCCCAATTTATTTAAGAAACAAGTAATTTGTTTATGATAAATTTTAAGCAATACTTAACATGCAGTTTGATCTGGAAATACTGGAACTTCTTTTTAAAGATTTCTAACAAAATTTATATAGATTATTTTAAGCTCAAGGATTGAACCATCACATGCCACCAAATGCAGACTCAGAAACTTACAGAAAAGGGTATTTCGCTATTCATATACACCCAGGCAGAATTGTTGTTGCAAACACTCAAGAATTCAATGATATGTATGCAGTTGATGCTGGTAAAGAGATTGCAGCTCCTAGAAGACTTCAAACCCTGGTGATATATACCAAACTCAATATTACTGTTGTGATTGAGTTATCTTTGCCTACACCTATCTAAATATTTTCCAATGAAGCTTATAATTGCTGTCATTCTGCTGGTTGATCTCAAATTGGGGAAATGAATTATCTGGGTCTGAGAAAAGGATGCCTAAAATCACTGTGGACTCTCCTTATTTTTCCCAACGCCAACCTTATATCATAAATTGCAGCCTTCCTAGCTCGATTACATCATGTGTATGCCTCTTGGGCTGGGGTTTCATCTAGACTAGACTATACAGGGGTTTCGTCCTATAATCAGAATTTGTAGCCACAAACCTTGGATAAGATAAAAAGAAGTAATGAACAATAATCCTCAATCCCCAATCCATCCTTTAATAAAAACTCCAGCCAAGAAAAGCAATCGATATCCCTAGATGCTTCCTTTTAAGGGACTTAGAAGAATAAATACAACTTCATTAAATATTTAATAGCCCCCCACGTAATATTGCCTAGGTTTATATAATGGTATAACTTAAAATGGCCCCTCTTTAAGTTATAATGAATAATTATAATAATTATTCATTGTACTTTAGCTTTTTGGCCATATTTCACTTATTCCCTTTATTAATTATAAATTCTAGCCTAGGGAATATGGCAGGCTAGAATTTGACTCCCTGTGGCCTGTCATTTGAGAAGGGAATTACATTTGAAGACATGACAAATGTAGTCTTTTGTTAACTCGATCGTTGGTTCTCCTTCTCCTATATATATTATTTATTTTTAGGCATGTAATACTTAGCCAAGGCTCTTATTAATTCCTTATTTACAAATACATAAGGGACAACCAATTTTGCTAGCCCAAGATTCCCTGGGTTTGAGACAAGCGGCTTTCTATATGATTTTCTATTATGGTACTTAAATAGGGCATAGTTGTCAATGGGCAAATTACTATCCTTGCATTTTTTGGGTATGTCCACCAATCTGTCATATTGTGTATTAACCCCTTGTTGATGTCTAGGTTGTTGAGTAATACTAGGCTACTACTCAAACAAATTGTCACTAGGATCCCTATCCTTCTTCCATTTTGCTTTTGGTTATCCTTTAACAAATCGCTTTGATGAGCTCCCCATTTTAGATACTAGGGTTTTTTAATTCTTAAACTTTTCCCTTAATTTTGGTTTTGTAGAAAACCCTAGGCCTTTTTAATCTACTCGCAACTTTTGTCAAATTCAAACAAATTAGGGTTTGTATGTGGACAACAACAATTCTTTTCATTCAAAACCTTGGTAGAAAATTAAAACCCTAATTTGCAAGAAAATAGTTTCAGGTAGACTTACTGTTTCCATGGTGCCAAATATTCTCAAAACTCTAAAATTATCACCTTCTAGTCATAAGGAACCTTCAAAGCTTGTTCGTCTCAATAGCCAAGATCTCAAAAAAATGTGCTTTGAATTGTGCAACTGAGTTGACAAAATCCAATTATTATCTCCTTAGACTTGCCTCATTAATGCAGATACATGCAAGCAATTATGACTAGCAGTTGGTGGTTAACAAGTTTAAATTTGAGTCGTTGATTTGAGTGCATTGATGGTTGTCACTAGCATTTGAATTTTCCTTCAACAAAGGCAACACTTTTTGACTTTTCAAATGACATGCATGACATCCATCACTGTACTATTGAAGCATTTTAGATGTTCCATCATGGCATATAGCTCCAATGAAAAGTGCATAATTTCATCATGGCATATATCTCTAGATCACTAGGGCATAAAAATCATCATAGCAACAAGAAAACTCCTAGCAATATGACTTTATGTTTGACTTGTTATCTAACACAAATTTCACCTCATCTCTACATCTTCGTCTCTGAACTATTGAAAGCAGTTGAAAGCCCCATCGAAGATGTGTGCTCCAGCGATGATACACCATCATCCTTTTTCTTTATAGCTAGGTTGTTGAAAACAAAGAACAATTCCAACAATAATTGAAGTCTAGTGATGCATCAATCATCCTTTACTATCTTCCTTGTAGGATCATTGAAGCTTCAAAAAGGTTTTAGCACAAGGCAATGCTCCAGTGACAGGCTGAGACGAACAAACACCTATGATACATTCTTTACATTACTAGATTCCGAGAGGAAAAAACTATTTGTGCGATCTTGTTTCTAGTCATCATTCCACGTGTCACGTCACTTGGGACTCCACAAAAGCTCTAGCAATGAAGAAAACCTCAATGATATGCTGAGCTGGAGGACCACATAGGATATCTCTTTTATGTTGTTGTATTGGTGGGATCCTAAAGGGCTCCATCGACAGAGTGACCTCCAATGATGGGCCAAGTGAAAGCAACATAAGATGTACCGAGACATAGAGGAGGTATAAATGATATAAAGAAATCCCAGTCTTGCCAACAACCCTGGGGAAGATTCCACATCATCACTTGATACTCTAGCATCGCCAAAGCTTGAAGAGGGCTACAATGAAAGACAGGGCTTCAACAAGATGCTAAAGTGGAAGTCGATTAGGATGATTGATCAACACCATTGGATCTCTAGAACGTGAAAAAGGTTTCATCAACGGGCTTAGTTCCAGCGATAGATCATAAAGGGCCCCACAACTTAAAGGTTTTAAAGCACAAGTGAAGACTTAAGATCATTAGGTAAAGGGGGACACACTAGGGACATGGTGCCGCGGAACATAAGCACAAAAAGATAAGGTTCCAAACTTGGTAAAAATAAAAGGTTGGCTGAAAAAATGAGAAAACCGAAGGCAAGGGGCCACTCATGGAACAATGTAAAAAGGATTAAGTCCTGACTAAAGAGACAGATAACAAGATACAAAAAGTCAATTTGAAAATAGAACATGGTGCCAAAAAGCAACAACAGCTTAGGGTTTTCTGAAGGTTTGCAAGGACAAACATCAACTTAGCACAAGCCCTAACACCCACAATGCAATGTTGTAATGCTCTTTGAATTCCTAAAAGTGTTAGTGCATACCATAATAATAACAAAAAAAATGAAACAATATTTGAGTATAGCTTTGTTGTAATGAATTGCAGATCATAGTGTGCTTGTATCTAGTTAGCTTATTGTAGTTGTTCTAGTTAGTTTTCCTATTTGGAAAGAGGAAAGGGGTTCCTTACATATGAGCTAAGAGCCTTTCCAAATGATCTTTTTAGCCATACTAACAATCAAGGTCGTGTCAGTTGATACCACATGGCCAACATTTGAATTCAAAACTTTTGGTGTGCAACTATCCGAACACTAGCGCATTGCAAGTGTCAAGACGTAATTTACTCTTCAAAGGGCCCGTAAGTTGTAACAAAGAATTTGATCAAGATTGCCAAAGGGAACCCAAAATAGGCACATTCAAACATAATTAAGCACTTACGCTAAAATAAGTGCTAAAGCTAGCGTGAAATTGTGAGCACCAACAATTTACAACACTACACTATCCATGCCAAGGTAGATGCCACAATTAGAAACTTTTCCACTAACACAAAACAGTTGCTCTCCTATGAGGATTCACCTAAAACATAACTAAATGATGTACACTAAACTTCCCACCACAAAGTAACATAAGCATACCTTTCCTATCTTGATCCATTTAAGTAATGTACCATGACTATCAAATAGGCCTTTGAAAACTAGCCATGTTCCATAACTCAACAAAAGCAGAATTAGAACGCCTCAAATAAGAAGTGCAAGGGAATATTCACCTCTCCCCTTAGTATACAATAACAACCAGCAATAGATAAATCAACCAACCAATTCCTGCGTTGACCTAACAACATGAACACCTACTCTAGAATTTAGGAATCAACAAGTAGCCTCCACAATAACTAGCTCACGACTATACTAACTTAAATTGCAAAATCATAAACAAATGCTTTATCACATAGACCAATCAAAGCTAGATCTATGCAGCTTAACTACCTTAAACTAACAATACATACTCAAAAAGGTTGATCAACAACTCCCAATAGTTGTGCCAAACTATTGAATGCACTCTTTAGTCATTTACTAGCCAAATTATGATGTTATAGTGTATCTCCATTGTCACTTTTTTTGAATTCTCTTGCTTTTCAATTGGCACCAACTTTTAGGGTTTGTGTCAGCCTCATCAAAGGGGTAATTTGATATTAGCAGTGAGCTTCATGGTTTTGGGGAGTTGTATGACACTTTTAAATGTTATTCCCGACTTCCAATTTGTTCTCCAAGATTCTTGTAGGGGGTGTCTTTTTACTTTTAGTAAGTCACCCAATCGGGTCTGTTATCTTACATCATCAAAATCATTCCTACATAGTCAATTTTCGATTCGGATGCATTTCGACCATTGTCAGTACTTGGGTGGAATTTAGAGCTATATTTAGTTTAGTTCACTAAGGTTGTCATTTTAATTAAATAATTTATCAAGCACCTTAGTGTTATAGCTCATTGGAAAGAGAATGAAAATTTTTAATGATGAGATGTTGAAAAGTGACTTTAAGTGCTGAAAATATTTTAAAAATAAAATCACTTTTTGAGTTATAAGGCTTATTAAATTAATAAAGTGACCTTACAATGGAGTTTCTAGAAAGATCCCTAAAAAGCTTATAAATAAGTGGTTTGAGAGCTCATTTGACATGTGGAAATTTTTTTCCCTTTGTCTAAAAACCCTTGTAGTTCTAGAGATTGGACTTGGTTTTTGGTTTAGTGGAGTTGTATGACACTTTAGATGTTATTTTGGATTCCAATTTGGTCTCCAAGATTCTAGATTCTTGGAGGAAGCATATTTTTTTAGTCACCTGATCAAGTTTGTTTATCATCTTTCATCATCCAGATCACTCCTACACAGTCAGTTTTTTATTAAGTGCATTTCAACCATTGTCACTACATGGGTGTAATTTAGAGCTATATTTATTTAATTTCTCTCAGGCTGCCATTTGAATTAAAATAATTTATCAAGCATCTCAATGTTATAGCTCATTGGAAATAAAATGGAAAGCTTTAAATGATGAGACACTAAAAAGTGACTTTAAGTGTCAGAAATGATTTAAAGTTAAAATAAATTACTTTTTGGAGTTATAAGGCTTATTAAATTAATAAAGTGATTCCATAATGGAGTTTTTGAAAATTTCCCCAAAAAGCTTATAAATAAGAGGTTTGAGAGCTTATCTACTGAGCCAATAAAATATGTTTGAGAGCTCATTTGTAATGTTCCCAACCACAGCGTGACTGAAAACACCTCCTTCGAATAGCCTTTCAGTTTCTGGTATGGATCGAGTGTGGCTGTAACACCCTGTGTGAAACCGTACAGTGGAAGACCGTCTAGTGGTGAAGAGGTCATATGGTGGAAGACCGCCCGGTGGTGAAGAGGTCGTATGGTGGAAGACCGCCCGGTGGTGAAGAGGTTGTACGGTGGAAGACCACCCAGTGGTGAAGAGGTCATACAGTGGAAGACCGCCCGATGGTGAAGAGGTCGTACTGTGGAAGACCGCCCGGTGGTGAAGAGACCATACGGTGGAAGAGACCGCCCGATGGTGAAGAGACCGTATGGTGGAAGACCGCCCGGTGGTGAAGAGATCGTATGGTGGAAGACCGCCCGGTGGTGAAGAGACCATACTATGGAAGACCGCCCGGTGGTGAAGAGGTCATACGGTGGAAGACCGCCCGGTGGTGAAGAGGTCGTACGGTGGAAGACCGCTTGGTGGTGAGGAAACCGTCCGGTGGTGAAGAGACCGTACGGTGGAAGACCGCTTGGTGGTGAGAGGCCATACGGTGGAAGACCACCTAGTGGTGAAGAGACTGTACAGTGGAAGACCGCTCGGTGGTGAAGAGACCATACGGTGGAAGATCGCCTCGTGGTGAAGAGACCGTACGGTGGAAGACCGCTCGGTGGTGAAGAAACCATACGATGGAAGATCGCCCAATGGTGAAGAGACCGTTCGATGGAAGACCGTCCGATGGTGAGGAGACCTTTTGGTGGAAGACCGCCCGGTGGTGAAGAGACCGTTTGGTGGTGAAGAGACTGTACGGTGGAAGACCGTCCGATGGTGAAGACCTGCCAAAAGTCGTATGATGTCCTTTGTTCCTTCGTCGACGATTAAATGTGATTGTTGTAGACACATAACAATAATTTGCAAGTCGGAAGACGCAAGATGAATTAACAATGATAGCACAAGAACAGATGCGAGGTAGATGGTTGCCAAAACACCAACGATGCCAGAAATAATTCAGATTCAATAATAACAGTGCTACAAACCCAGAACAATGAATGCCAAGTATCCACAATACCACAAGCTATATTAATGCCAAAGATGCGAATAGATGTATACAAAGATGGTGTTTCAAAGTTGCCAGATCTGAAACAAACAAGCACAACAATTTGGCGCACAGTGAAATATCGGAATGATATTTCCAATGACGGACTAGGGTAGCTGTGAACCACTGAAATTACAATAAACCAAATAAGGAGGATCTTTCACCTCCGAAATGGTAGCCAGCAAAATCCCAACAAGAATTCACAAATACAAATAAAATATCAAATCTCAACATGAAAAATACATCCTACACGCCGGTCATAAATACCCCTTCGGAGAAACTCCCGAGGGTTTACAAAAGAACGCCGACACAGCAAACACCTATGGACAATAATAATAAAATGGGCCCCCTTTTATTAATTAAAGGTCCATTTATAATATTATTTAAATTCTGGGACCATTAATTAATTAAAAATAATTTATTAAAAATGGGGACATTACAAATCCTTGCCGCCCAAAGATTGCTTGCCCTCAAGCAATCCATCATCAATACTCCAGGATTCCAAACTAGGCGTGGACACTAATAACTGTATCCACTGGAACCCTCAAGTCGTAATATGACCACGCGCATGCGCCTGGAAATAAGCGAGAAAAGTAACTCTCCATCAAGCTTTCACTGCTCCACTTTGATATAATTGTTGTCATGCCCAGAGTCACCAGGATCCCAGTGAAACCAAACTCAAACACATTGATTCTCAAATCCCAAGCCAAGTGCGGACGTTGGTAGCAATATCCATTGAAAACTTTGTGCTGATTCTAGACCACATGCACATAGTTGGATTTAGTTGGGGCTAGTAAATCATCATCAAGCTTTCGTTGTCATGCCCTTCACCAGGATCCCAACAACGCCAATCCATGAAATCTTTCACACCCTCATGTTCAACAATCTCTTTCAATATGGCCACAGACACAGACGTTGACGTCGATACTACTGTAATGTTCTGAAGGCGATCTTTGCCCGAAGGTAATTTTGTAAGACATCCGGAAGGCAATCTTGGCCCGAAGGGAATCTTGATCTGAAGGCAATCTCAGCCTGAAGGGGATCTCGACCCGAAGGCAATCTTGACCTGAAGGGGATCTTGATCCGAAGGGAATCTCGACCCGTAAGCGATCTCGACTCGAAAGAAATCTCGGCCCGAAAGGAATCTCAACCCAAAGGTAATCTCGGCTTGAATGGGACCTCGATTCGAAGGCAATCTCGAACCAAAGGGAATCTCTGCCCGAACAGGATCTCGACCCGAAGGCAGTCTCGGCCCGAAGGGGATTTCGATCCGAAGGCAATCTCAGCCCGAAGGGGATCTCGATCCGAAAGCAATCTCAGCCCGAAGGGAATCTCGACCCGAAGGCAATCTCGGTCCGAAGGGGATCTCAACTCGAAGGTAATCTCAGTGGCGACAACAGAGAGAGCCTCAACGGTATATAGAGCCTTGGCAAGAGACACAACCTCGGCAACGAACACGGCCTCGACGACATACACGGCCTTGTGGACGGACACAACTTGTTGTACATAAGGAAGGGCTCCATACTCAATTAACTGAAGGCTTGGCTCATGAAATGTAGTGGCAGAGCTTATGTCACCTTGATCTCTCCAGGTTGTCTTGGAAAAATCCATGCAAACAAGTTCTTCATTTTTTCAGTGTTCTCCACATGTAGGTGCAATAGCAAGATTTAGCAGATCCCCCTGGAGCAGCTCTATAATCATGCCTTCACCCTCCTCATGTAATGCATCACCCTTATCGTCGTCATCTACTTTCTCCCACTTGTGCAAATGAGATTAATTTTTCTTCACAATGCTTGAATACATTACTGACCAATCTACACGCTGCCAAAGACGGGACATTCTAGATTACAAACAACCCACAACATAGATATGATAGGTTGGGATATTTCATCCATCTCTTCAATGCACGAAATCATAAGGCTCTCCATAGCAACCGAAACCTTAGTATCATGACACTCCTTGATTGTGACCAAGACGTGATGAGACATATCATGAATCAAATCTTGCAGCTCTAGATCTAAACGGAGGTTACTTTGACATTTGCACAATTCTCCAATATTGTAGATCTCCTGCCAAAAGGGTCACCACTGAAGTCATCAAGGTTCTGAAAGCTGTCAACTATCAAATGCAATATCTCCATCATGGTGTTGTCATCATACAATTCTCTAGGAGCCCAGATTCTCAAAATCTCACTAAGACATGCTGCAGTTTGACAGTCCCAACGGGTGCTGAGAGGGGAGGGGTGAATCAGCACAAAAAAAACTTTTCTCTTTTTAATTCAGTGAAGTAAACTTACAGCACTAAAGCAAACAGTTCTAAGCAATCAAATCAGTAAGTGAACAAACACAAAGTGACACCGGATTTATCACGTGGAAACCTGGTTAGGGTAAAAACCACGGTGTGAGGAGACCTCACAATATTTGTACTCTTCTGAAGTACGCCCTGTTAAGAGCTTGCTCAGTCAAGGGATAAAACACACTTGCTAGGTGCGACCCGGTCAAGGGATTTGTTACAGTAAGATCTATTAAAACCTGCTCGGTTAAGGGACTTCAGACACCTTGAAAGATGTCACCCGGTTAAAGAATTTTGATACAAGGGACCTGTTAGAGTCCACCCAAATACTGGGATTTGTCTATTGTAGTTTGCTAGAAAACAATAGAATAAAGATCTTTTACAGAAGGCTATACTCAGCCAGATGTGATCTCTATTTGTGTTCAACTGAGAATCATCACCGATTAACACGGGTGTGTTCTCAACTATTGTTGTGCTGCCTTTGCACAATCTGTTCTTTCTCTTTTCTCAATTTTCTCTAACCCCTTGCTCCTGTAGCATATAGGTTCACTCTTTTTCTCGGCAGAATGAAGGCAAATCTTCTTCTCACCAAACATAAGAATATATTCAGTTTTGTTGCCCTGATTGCACCTCAAATGCATGACCTAATACTAAGATCCAACGAATCCATCACTCAAAGAAGTGTTTGTTTACTGAGAAAGCATCTGATGCAAGCTCTGGCTTCATCAACTATAAAGAAAACAACAATTGCGTGTCAGGCAACCTTTCTTCACTAGAGATAACACTTTGATTTAAAGCCACTGAATCCGGCTTTAAATCCTTCAGTTGCGCCTCAAGAAACCATTGATTCCATCTTTAAATCCTTTACCTGCACCTTAAATTGATCACCAAGACAACTCAAGATCACTCGGATTTACTGCAATAAATCCCGGTCAAGGAGAGTTGGTTGGAACAGACAGTTGACTATGACTCCCTCGGTTCATACCGGAGTCTTATAATATATCGGTTGAGGGCGTTATGCTATAAACAGGTAAGAGTCTTAGAACATTCCTTCTTGTCTTACCGGTTACTGGATACACCACTTTTACCGGTTGCACTGTCCCGGTTGTGTTATAGACATTAGTTGTATGCTTTTGTTTGTACTTGTCTATACCGGTTGAGGTCGGTTGAGGTTTGGTCTTTGGTTGATACTAGTTTAAACTCTTCTCTGCGAAGTGTATTAACCGGTTGCTGATGCTTAGTGTAGGGACCGGTTAACAACCTCTCTTGATGAAGAGAACCCTCTATAATAGAGACAATCAAATCTCTATCTTCTTTTGCCAATCAATGACAACACTTGGACCGGTAGAGAGCTTACCGGTTAGTAATGCCAACACAGTTGCCAACTTCATTTCCTTGTCATGGTGTCTCAAAAGCCTAGGTTGACTTAAGGCATCCTTAATCGGAGAAAGGATCCTCTATATAAATCTTGAAGGTAATTGGTCCACCTTACACAAACATACTTCCAATTTATCTAATGGAAGATCAACACCCTCATTGAGCTCTTTGCCAATCTTTTGTAGTGCCTTCAACCACCACTGTCCATCACTGTTGGGCGCCATGGTGTGATCGGAATCCCCAAATCTCTCAATCATCCCAACAGGCTGGCAAGATCACCAGCTTTGATACCACTGTAATGTTCCCAACCACAGCGTGACTGAAAACACCTTCGGATAGCCTTTCGGTTTCTGGTACGCACCGAGTGTGGCTGTAACAGCCTGTGTGAAACCATACAATGGAAGACCGTCCGGTGGTAAAGAGACCGTACAATGGAAGATCGTCCGGTGGTGAAGGGATCGTATGGTGGAAGACCGCCCGGTGGTGAAGAGGTCGTACGGTGGAAGACTGCCTGATAGTTAAGAGGTAGTACGATGGAAGACCACCCGATGGTGAAGAGACCGTATGGTGGAAGACCGCCTGATGGTGAAGAGACCGTACGGTGGAAGACCGCCCGATGGTGAAGAGACCATACGGTGGAATACCGCCCGGTGGTGAAGAGGTCGTACGGTGGAAGACCGCCCAGTGGTGAGGAGACCGTTTGATGGAAGACCGCCTGATGGTGAAGAGACCGTCTGGTGGTGAAGAGGTCGTACGGTGGAAGACCGCCCAGTGGTGAAGAGGTCGTACAATGGAAGACCGCCAGGTGGTGAAGAGATCATACGGTGGTGAAGAGATCATACGGTGGAAGACCGCCCGATGGTGAAGAGACCGTATGGTGGAAGACCGCCCGGTGGTGAAGAGACCGTCCGATGGAAGACCATCCGATAGTGAAGAGACCGTACGGTGGAAGACCGTCCAGTGGTGAAGACCTGCCAGAAGTCGTATGATGTCCTTTGTTCCTTTGTTGACAATTAAATGTGATTGTTGCAGACACAGAACAATAATTCGCAAGTCGGAAGACACAAGATGAATTAACAATGATAGCACAAGAACATATGCGAGGTAGATGGTCGCCAAAACACCAGCGATGCCAGAAATAATTCAAATTCAATAATAATAGTGCTACAGACCCAGAACAATGAATGCCAAGTATCCACAATACCACAAGCTATATTAATGCCAAAGATGCAAATAGATGTATACAAAGATGGTGTTTCAGAGTTGCCAGATCTGAAACAAACAAGCACAACAATTTGGCGCATAGTGAAATATCGGAATGATATTTTCAATGACAGACTAGGGTGGTTGTGAACCACCGAAACTGCAATAAACCAAATAGGGAGGATCTTTCACCTCTGAAATGGTAGCCAGCAAAATCCCAACAGGAATTCGCAAATACAAATAAAATATCAAATCTCAACATGAAAAATACATCCTACACGCCAGTCATAAATACCCCTTCGAAGAAAGTCCTGAGGGTTTATTATATTTCTCTGATTGAGACCATTGTGGTTTTGGAGATTGGACTTGGTCCATCTCAGCCTTCTTAAGGACAAAACCTCTCAGAGAAGATTGGCTTCAATGGTGAAATATCTATCCTAACTAATATTTTGGCAGAATCACCCAGGTTTCACAATTGCATATCAACGTTTGAGGTATTTGGAAATTTGTGAAGATTTATTCTAAAACAAGTTTGAGTGTTTGTTAAGGAGCCTTTAGGCAAGATATGTGGGATGCTCATCTTGAGTTTGGGAAATTTGAATGATTTATTCTTATTGGTCGATCTAGAGATTGAAGCATATAGCATCAAAGTGGGATGCCATTCTTATTTTTCCCAGCTAGATGTAGATTGAGGAAAGAAAGTATTGGATGCTAAGTTAAAGGGTTTGAAGTGGGTGATTTAATAGCTGAAGCTGGATGTCAATATTGCAGAGGAAGTAAGGTAGGGTTAACGTGGTAATAGTTCTATCAGCTGGGTGTTGTAAGAGGAATTCACCGCAATCACTGTTATAATATCTGACTGTTTTTTTACATTCATTGTTGTGTGGTAAATAAAGTTACATTGCCAAGTAGTGTATTTTGTTGTGGCTGGATAGACGTGGATTTTGTTGAGGTTTTAGAGTTTCATACTCCTTCCAGGCATAACAAGCTGTCTTCCCTAGATGCTATAATGAGCATGCTACTTCAGATCTGAAGGTTGAAGATATCTTCTTTTTGAGCAATATTGATGTCTTCTGGAAATTGTTTGTAGCTGGGCGCAGAGGTTAATGCTGTTCGTGGGCATTCTTCAGAGGCCTGGACGAGAATATTGCTGTTCAAAGGTTGTAGGTGCGCAATTGTATATTTGGCTGTCTATTCCAACAATCAAGGGCTGAGGTTGCAAGGTCAGAAAGTCATGCATTTTATATGTAATAAGCTTTGTACTGCAGATTGGTCGTTTGAACTGTCATATGTATCAGTCATCCCAATGAATGTACAGGTTTAGTACTTATTTATGAATGTTCTTGAAAAGTATTGCATTGTAGATCATCATACCAGAGCTTTCATTTAACTTTTAGTATATGAATACTACATGGCATTCAAGATAATCTTGTGTTATAATGGATGAATATGTCACACTGTATTTTACAATTAATACCTTCAAAGCATAATCAGATATCTATGGCAAAAAGCTCTTGCTTCTCATGTGCGTGACTAATGTTTGACATAATGCCTGCATGATAGAAATTAGTAATCTTGGTGGGTGCTTTTCTTTCTTTCTTTTTTAAGTTGGTTCCAGATTGGGGTTGATCATCACAGTATCAGCTACACTTTGAGGAGCATCGCAATGTTAGCACATAGTGATCGATAGCAAAAATAAGAAAAAAAATGTCTAATAGTGTATTAGAAAGAACATAAACCAAAATTAACATCACCTCACCTATAATCTACAAAACATGATAAGGGTCTACTAAAGTGTTAGCTTAAAAGAACACATAAATATAGATGCATGAAGAGTGGTTTTGTCACAAGAAAAAGAGGGTTCTATAACCTCAATTTGATACACATTGTTTGCCCGCTGGGGTAAACTTAATATTGCATATACATAGTACAAGAAATATAATAAACACAGAATATATCAGAGAATAATAGATGCTTTCATTAATCATTCCAACGTATGAGTACATTCACATCATCATAATAATCCTTCACCCGTAGGTGGTACATATTTATCTATCCGAAGGGGTGTGACCAAACGTCGCCACCCAACCCAACTGCCCTCCGGTAATAACTAATTCTCGTCGAGACCACATAACTAATACATAACATAAAGTAGTTTTTCTAGCTAACATCATCCCCCCAAAAGAGAAAGTCGTCTCCGGCGACTCACAACAAAGGGGAGATGAAATACACTATATAGAATAAGAAAATCACTAAGAAAAAGGGGCAGAGGGGCATCCCTGAAAAAGCTGAAGTGTCGCCCTCCCCATCAATGCTGCTTCGTAGTTCTTTTTCTGTCACATCACATTCCTCCCATGCCTGCACCAAACTGGTCTCCAAAAAATACTTTTCAGCTGTAGCCTCCGCTAACTCTTGTTCAAACCATATCATTTCCTAAGCCAATCTAACCTCGATAGCAACCTGTGCCGCCTTCTCCGCTTCCAACTCTTGGGTACGCCGAGCCAAGTGGCACCCTACTACCTCGAACCAGGTGGTCGGCTCCTCCCGAGCTCTCTGTGCATCCACCAAGACAGCCTCACGTCCAACCAAAACCTACTCTGAGTGCCTCAAGCGTAATACCCCTCTCGAAAGGCTTGCTCCAACGCTCTCTCCACCTCTAGCGTGCAAACACTCCATGCCTGCAGCAGCTCTGGGTCTCATCAACCGGTCACACTCCCCACAGGCTGATAACTGAACTAAATAATTTTCTCATGCTGTTCCGATGCCTTAACTCACAATTGTAGTGTACCCAAAAATAAAATGGGGGTCTAGGGGGCAGCGCCCCCAACGGGGTCGAGGGCCAGCGCCCCCGCGGGGTCCTGGGGCAGCGCACCCACCACCAAGACCAAATTAGCACCTTCAAACCCACACAGAAGTCCATGCGGCACACCATTTTCGTGATTTTCTTCTGATGCAATACTCTTCCTATCAACCGCTTTCAGTGCCTATGCAAATGGCCAATGACTATGTTTTCGTCACTACCTGCTTATGTCCTTCCCTTCGGTGCCATACGTCATTCACTTTGAACTGTTTTTTATTTGTCTTTTTTTTGTTTTTTTATAGAACCTTCCCTCTGTAGAGTGCTACGAAAAACCCTGCACCATGTACCTTACCATATGGTCGCCGCAATGCTTTGCTACATAAAATTACACCCACCGTACGGTCTCCCATTCCCAGGATGAACATGATGGTCGTGGGTGTTCTTTCTTGTCACAGTGAATTGTCACCGTTCGGTGACTTCACCGTCCGGTGACAATCACTGTTTGGTGGCTTCACCGTCCGATGGCTTCACCATTCAGTGCTCCACCATCCGGTGGCTTCACCATTCGGTGCTTCATCGTTCGATGATAGTCACTGTTTGGTGCTTCACCGTTCGTTGATGGTCACCGTTCAGTGGCTTCACCATTCAAAGCATCGCCATTCGGTGATAGTCACGGTTCGGTGCTTCCAATAGTTCTATCTTTCTTTTTTTTTCTCTTTTTTTTTCTTTTTTTTAAAAATAAAAATAAAAATTTATCAATTACCTTTCGGATGCTTCTCCGGTCACCCGTTTGGACGGCTCTTGGGTCGCCTACCTGACCTCTCGAGTCCCTTTCCATCCTCTCAGGTGCTCTATCCCTCCTCTCAGGTTCATTCTCTCCGGGTAAGGTCTTAATCTCATTCTTTCCATTGTCCTAGCTTAATCTCATTCTTCTTTCATCTAATTTATTGAGAGTGTCCAGCTGTTCTCTCAAGCTTTCCCTATCGTCGAGTCTTTTTTCCATGGCCATCCAAAGGCTTGGAACCATAAATTCTATAGGGACCACAGTCTATTGCCCATACATAAGAAGGAGAATAAAGATTTTGAAGGCTGCGGTCTTACACCCAGGATTCCAATCATCGCCGACACGAATGATCTTAGGTTCCTCTTCCTTGCCCAGATTCATTGGTTTGACAAACGGCTCCTTATACTTCATGGGGTTTTGCTCATCAAATTTACACGTCGGGACTTCGCTTACTTTCGCATCCCCTTCCTTGTATTCACTGTACTCCGAGGAAAATATTTTCAGCTCTTCCTCAATACTTAGTATATTGCATGCTGGTCAGAAGAGTTCATAATCCTCTATTTGCCAGTGGAAGAGACCGTTCAGTGAATCTGCATCATCCTCTGAGTGTTCCCCCAATCTTAGCACACCTTCACTATTCGGTTCCATTCCGTCCCTTCCTTCATCCCTTCGATCATTTTCTTCTTTGGAGTCAGATTTGGAGTCTAAAGAAGAGGCTATTTCTTCACTCACCATCTGGGTGCAAAGGTCGATGGTGAACTTCCTCCCCCCATTCTCCATCAAGAGGGTGTTTTTCTTCCAATTGTGGTTTACCTTCGCCGTGACCAGCCACCACCGACCCAGAATGGCATCGTAACCCTTCTTTTTCAAAGGTATCACCACAAAGTCTAGTACAAATGGTTGCGAGACAATGGTGACCTGTTGTGCCATCAGCGTTCCAAGGGGTTTGAAACCCTGTTGATCAGTGCCCAATAAGTTGAAGGTTGGGGGCCACAAGGTTGTCTTGCCCAATTTCTTCCATGTCTCCTCCAGAAGGACGTTCACTCCTGACCCTCAGTCCACTATAGTGTTTGTTAGGATGGAGCCAAGGATGCCCATCTCGACGACTGTTGGGTACCTTCCTTTGTTTACAACAAGTATCATTGGGTCAATTGCAAACCCTCCGGGGATGTCCATACGTGTGGTATTTGGTTGCGTGGCGAAGTTCCCCAACAGTGTCGTTCCCAAGTGAGGCATGGTGTGAAGGAGGTCCAAGAGTTTCACCGGTACATCTAAATGTAACATTTGTCTCAAAATGTTTTGTTTTGCATCCCTCCGGCCCGAGGTGGTGGCCATCTCCCATGTTTCTTTTTGTGCTTTCATCGCCTTCTCTATTTCTTCCTTACCCTCCCGTGTCCCTTGTTTTTCTTATGATCATGTGATGGCTAGTACCCCCTTGTCACTTCTTGTTCCCTCAATGTTGAGCAAGTTGACCCTGGATTTTAGACAATTGGCATCCTCGTGGTTACCAGGACCACACCAGCGGCATAGCTTCTGCAGGGTGTCGCCCTTGTCGCAGTCCCTTGCAAAGTGGCCCCATTGATTGCAAGCTTGACACTGGATCATCGGCCGACCCTTGGAGTCATATTGTATTTGACTCGTGTTGGTGTTGTTATTGCCCCTTCCGCCACCGCGTCGGTTGCCTCCATACCCGCCCGAGGATGTGTTATTGTTAGTCTCTGCCCCCTATGTAGATGGTTGCTCTTGGGTAAACAACACTTGTTGATTCCTCACCTTCATGTTGTATGGGCATTCCTTGGTGGAATGGCCCATGATCTGGCAAATGTCACAAAAAAATGCCTTTTTGGGACATGACCCCGTTGTATGGCCACTCACCTTGCAGTCCGTGCACCACATGTCATCTTCCCCCTTGCTGGTACCCCCTTTCATGGTCTTGAACTCCATCATTCTCTCCATGTCCTTTTGGAGTGCCCTGACTTTTTTCTTCGACTTGCCATCACTGCCACTATCATCATTTGAAGTGTCATCGTCATCGGAAGAGGACTTGCTTCTTTTCTTCTTGGAGGTCTTTTGTTCGCTCTCCAAGTCCATCACCCGGTTATAGGCATCTACGTATGAGGTGGGGGGCACTATCTTCATTTTCCTCCGTAGATTAGATTTTAGGCCCTCCACGAACCATCTTTTCTTCAGGCCATCCATTGGCTGGCTATCCATTTTTCTAACTAACTCCTTCAGTCGGCGACTGTAAGCTCGCACAGTCTCCTTGCCTTGTTTGGTACCATATATCTCAGAAAAAATTTCATTGTCATCCATCAGGAGTCGAAACTCCGCCTGGAATTATGTCTTGAGTTCATCCCAAGTGGTCACCTTTGTTTGGTCCACATCAGAATACCAGTCGATGGCTACCCCTCTAAGTGTGGCCAGAAACTGTTTAACCCATTCTGTGTGGTCGGCAACTCCATTCGCTGACCAGATTGTCTCGCATGTACGACAATGCCGTACTGGATCTTCCTTTCCATCTCCATGGAATTTTGGCAGCTTCTCTTTGTTAGTCGCTATGTTTACTTTTCTAGGTGCTGACTGTGTTTGTAGCACCGATTGTGTTATAGGCTGGGATGGTACTATCGGTGTCGGTACCCCAAAAATGTTTAGTACCGTACCACTTGATGTCCCCGAACTATTGGAACTGTCCAAGCCTGGTGGGCTACTGTGATCCCTGTGCCCCTCTATCACTTCAATACTCTCGGCGGCAGCGATATCCTAAGCCTCCGTCCGTGCGACTTCCTCTTCTTCCTTCCTTCGGGCTTCTCTTGCTTCTGTCCGTGGTGTTAAGGTTAAGGACCCAAACAAGCTCCTTGTTTCCTCTAGGCGGTCCTTGTCACTTCTTCCAGCCTCCCGGTCAGATTCCTCCAAACCCTCGCCTTCACTTACTCCCTTCGGTAGTCCTTCGGCTCGTCTTGCTGTTGTGCGAGTATAGTTTTTCTAGTGGCTTGTTCCTCCTCAAGTTCCTTCTTTAAATTTCTATTTTTATTCAATTGATTAGGCATAAATTCTATTCAATCATTGATTGTCAGATATAGCGCTTTTTTTCAAAAAAAATTGTGATTCCATCCTCATTCGTCCTCGAGTGGTATTCCCGTTCATCCACTCATTCCGTCACTTGCTAGATTCGTTTGGCAACAGCGTCAGATGTTTGCCCGCTGGGGTAAACTTAATATTGCATATACATAGTATAGGAAATATAATAAACACAAAATATATCAGAGAATAATAGATGCTTTCATTAATCATTCCAACGTATGAGTACATTCACATCATCATAATAATCATAATAATCCTTCACCCGTAGGTGGTACATATTTATCTACCCAAAGGGGTGTGACCAAACGTCGCCACCCAACCCAACTTCCCTTCGGTAATAACTAATTCCCATCGGGACCACATAACTAATACATAACATAAAGTAGTCTTTCAGGCTAACACACATTATTAACCATAAAGATATAGGTAGATCTAAAAATGTGCATGACATAAATCTAATCCCACAGATGTAAGAGCCCACATTTAAGACTTACTAAAGTTACTCTACCTAAAGAAAATATGAACTCAATGAAAATATGAACTCAATGTGTACAGATATCAACTAGCACAATGTCCATATATGGGACCTGAAGGAACAGCACTAAACAATTTAAGTGCTTAACTAAGTTGCAATAAATTCTCGATCTATAATAATTTTTACATAGATTTTAACTCAAAATGCAAAGGAAGCACAAGTGATAGATGTAATATTTAAGTATTCACTACTTTCTCTTGTCAATTCCCATGACAATCTACTAATCCGTAGCCCACCTATTGCAACTGCGCAAACATGAGAGTATAACATTTATAAGCACAATGCCTGGACAAGATTTCTGTGATAAACCATCTATCCAAAATGCTTATTAAAAGATGTGTCCACGACACAGTGAAATATACATATTTTCAGGTTACAAGTTACAATATCTGCATAGGGAGTGGTTGTCACGATGTACAGTCCTTCAAGGCCTAAATGGTCAAACTGGACAGCAATACAAGAGTATCTATCATCCATTGTAGCTCTGGACAACAAATACACAAGTCTTTTGATGTCCCATACCAAGCTTACTCAGCCACTTCAGGCCAATAAAACCAGAGGCTTCAAGCTTCCATAAGTTCCTCATTTAAGGAAACTCAGTAAAGAACTACAAGGATCTGTGTAATGCCACAAATAAATTTATCAGAAGGCCAAACTTTCTAACCAAGAAAGAAAAAAAATGGAAAACCCAAAAAATTCTGCCTCAACCTGAAGAACTTGAACAAAGACAAGGGATACTAAATGAGTGAGCCCTACTTCGATTTATAAGGGCCTTCGTAGCATCCAGACGTCTAAAGTCCTGGATTGTAGAGAACTAAAAACCAATAGGTATAGTCTTAGATAGATGAAACCCTGAAGGCTACTTCGTGGTAGTCTTCGTCTCAAAACAAGCAAAGGACAAACTCTTCCAAGGAGGTCCATGGTTCTTCAACAAATCTGGTCTGTTCATGAAGTCTTAGGATCCTACATTCAACTTAACCTAAGATCCTCCCAACTTTGTCCCCATATGGTGCATCCCTTTACTGCCAAGAAAAAATTAATGAGAAATTAGAAAAAATAGATGCCACGATAGGGGAATATATCATTGCTTCCAAGAAGACCAAAAATCAAGGAGTGTTAACCTAGGCTTAGATTCATTGGGGATATTACATCATTCCTATTCCTGTAGCTCGTATTTACAATAATGTTTGTTAAGTTGTTTTTGGTTTGTTTCTTTGTTATCCTGTAACAGGGGAGCTGTTATAGAGGTTTCCTAGAATATAGGAGATGGAATTCCTATGAATATGTAACATGATTTAATGAAAAAGCAAGAGAGTATTATTTCTGAATATCATTTTTGAAATGTAGCATTCTAAAATACAAATATGGTATCAGAGCAGACTAAACAAAATGGTTTTGAACACTTCAAAGGCCAAGGTTACATGCCACAGCATGCAGAGCCACTTCGTGGAACACATTGCCTCCCATGCTATCACGGCATCACCAATCATCACACACTACTTGAAATCTGCATGTTGAGTGAACCCGTAATCTACGGAGATGCAAATCATGTTGTGTGAGTGAAATCTGCATTGGATTTCATTATTTGGTGATATCCTATCTGTGCTTCTCACTGGCTAACTGCCCCCCCACAACACCAACACGGGTCTCTCTCTCAATTACCTGGTCTAGAGACTTCAATTTATTTGAGATTAATTGATAAGTTCAGCCAGTTTGGTCCTTTGCCTAGAACTTCACAAGGAAGTCGTGGTTCATCGGGAAGAATGTCATCATTTTAGGAGTTTGGAAAATTTGTGATAATTCAAGAGTAAAGCTATTGCCCATTGTTTTGATATTTTTTTTAAATTCTAATCTACCTGTGCAATTCACAAGGTGATTCATTTTTATGAGTTCATATTCATCAATTTGGATTCTTTCATTCACATAGGCTGAAGTATATAAAGTGCAGCTAGACGCGTTATTAGTGAATATATAAAAGTGGTATTGAATGATAAGCCTGTATTTCTGGTGTAAATGGTGTAGGGGCCATCCATAGACTGTGAGAATCAAAAAAGTCAGATATTCATGTGTTTTTTAAATCCCAAAAAAAAGCTCCAAAGAGTTTATTCTTGCAATAATTGAAATGTTTGTGAAGTATTCAGAACATCCAAAGGAGCATAAAGATCTCATGTTTGTGGTGAGAATGACTATACAATTAAGCATAACCCCATGTTGAAGTTATGAAGCCATGTTGAAATTATGAAGCCATGTTGTGTGAGTGAAATCTGCATTGGATTTCATTATTTGGTGATATACTATCTGTGCTTCTCACTGGCTATCTGCCCCTCCACAACACCAACACGGGTCTCTCTCTCAATTACCTGGTCTAGAGACTTCGATTTATTTGAGATTAATTGATAAGTTCAGCCAGTTTGGTCCTTTGCCTAGAACTTCACAAGGAAGTCGTGGTTCATCAGGAAGAATGTCATCATTTTAGGAGTTTGGAAAATTTGTGATAATTCAAGAGTAAAGCTATTGCCCATTGTTTTGATATTTTTTTTAAATTCTAATCTACCTGTGCAATTCACAAGGTGATTCATTTTTATGAGTTCATATTCATCAATTTGGATTCTTTCATTCACATAGGCTGAAGTATATAAAGTGCAGCTAGACGCGTTATTAGTGAATATATAAAAGTGGTATTGAATGATGAGCCTGTATTTCTGGTGTAAATGGTGTAGGGGCCATCCATAGACTGAGAATCAAAAAGGTCAGATATTCATGTGTTTTTTTAAGTCCCAAAAAAAAGCTCCAAAGAGTTTATTCTTGCAATAATTGAAATGTTTTTGAAGTATTCAGAACATCCAAAGGAGCATAAAGATCTCATGTTTGTGGTGAGAATGACTATACAATTAAGGATAACCCCATGTTGAAGTTATGAAGCCATGTTGAAATTTGCAACACAAGCACCTTTAAAATCAAACAACAAAACAAGAACACTTTCCACAAGGAGGGTAGCAAGAAAATAATTGCTACATTTCTCAAGAAACATAGATTACAAAACTGCAAGATTAATGATTGCAGGATGAATTACAATGAATACAATGCTATGCTTTTATATAAAGTATGTCTCTAAAAACAGAGAAAAAGCTAAAATATGCAAACTGGTGCATGATATGCAAACTGGAGCCCAACTAGACTATACTAAACTAAATCAAGCTCAACTAAGTGAACTTAAGCTAGGCATGCATGTGCAAACATGTGCTCAATTATGCATGAGAATATTCTTTGAGCATGTGCACAATTAATAAATGCAACATATGAAGATGTGCCTAATGCAACAAATATGCATGCTCTAACACCCCTCTTTAAGTGAAAATCAAAGACACAAAGCTCTAAGCATGGAAGGCATGAATGGATTTTGGCAACAAAAGGCCTGATTAGGTGTCTGATTAGGTACCCATGTACAATGAAAGCCTCTGAAAGTGGAGAAAAGGGAGAAAAACCACATGAGAGAAAACTCCTCTCCAAAAGCAAGAGACGCATTGCATGAAAGAAACATTACATGCAGAAGGAAGGACTAAGAAGCCTCTAAGAAAATGCCCCAAAGAATAGGAACATGAAGAACATCCTCGAAGCATAAAAAAAGTTGTAGACAATTGTTGAATGATAACTGCTATAGTGCTGAATGAAGAACCTCTAAAAAATATGATAATCATGATCAAGAAGATAGTAATCTACATGAGTGCCCCCAATGACACTACTCGAACAATGAATAGATGGAAAACAAACGCAAAATATCTATCAGTCGAAGAAATAGATGGCACATAAATCTGCACAAGAGATCCCAACAACACTATTCAACCATGTAAGAGAAAATTGCTAGTTGAAAATAAAGATGCCAATAGTCTAAAAAACTAATCAACTAAGGATAAGTTGCCACCAAAAAACTGGAATGCAAGAGTGTCTATATGGTAAAAGCTCCATCTCATTGAAATATAGCCACTGTATTTGACTAGTACATAGGAACAAATATTAAATACGTAGCTCACTCCAAAGAACCAATAGTAGAAACCCCCCATAATGTTGGCAAGGGAGAGGCATGACAAATCCACTAAAACTGTGTCACCAAGTAGTGCATGAAGGAGAATTAGAGTGTGCACAAGAAAGTACCTGTAACTAAAAAAAAGGTATGGAACCAATGTACCCACGCATGGGGCAAGAATCTTGTGATGTCCCCTTCTAGCTAGATACTTAAGTCTAGTTGTGGTTTAGCCTATTATTGGACCCTTGTAGGCTATTACAGATGGGTAGGGGGTCAGATTGGACACACGAGGCGGGTTGTTCAGTGTTTTGGCTTTCTCAGAGTTCAGTGGTTGGTTTGAGCTTAGAGAGTTTGATTTAGGCTTCTTTTGAGTGATTCTTGCTATTTCTAGCATGTCTTTTCAAGCACATGGGAAATAATTTCTTGGACTCCAACTCTAGACGGTTTGGCCAGATTCTCAATAGTGAGAGAGTTGTGATTATTTCAGTGTTTTCCAGCATGTTTAATGAATAATGATTAAATATAAAGTTAAATTGACTTTATATTTAAAACACTTAAGTGATGGGTTTATAACACATCGAATGGGGCCAAATTGAGTATTTTATTTTAAAGGAAAATAAATAAAAACTTTCCCTAAGTTTAATTCAATAAAATGTTAATGATTTTATTTAATGTTATTTCATTAAATAAAAATTGCAGCCTTGAAGAGGATTTTCGATTAGGGTTTTGGAGGCCTATATTTGCTTGGGCAATGAAGAATGAGCTATCCATTGTTATTGTTATCATTTTGAAAACAAGTTTCGGTACTCTGAGAAGGGTTTCAGCCATTGCCATTGAAGAACGTAGTTTCTTCTGTGAGTCTCCACTTGAACTGGTGAAATATCCAGCGAATTTGGTATCCAAAGAGTTTCATTCAAAAATTTTGTTTGTGCTTCAGCAGAGGTTTTATTCAGCAGTCAGAAGGAAATAGACAAGTTTAATTGCAGCTGCTACAGTGTCGTGAATAGTGTCGTGAACAGTACCGTGAGCAGTGTCGTGAACAGTAACCGCTACAATACTAAGTTGCTACAACAAATGCAAGAAGGTTTAAGCTGCCATTTGAAGCGGATAACATCATTACTTCAGTCATTAATGCTTGCATACCAAGTTTTTGATGAAGTTTCATAGATGTTTTTTTGTATTCTTTTCCAATAAAGAAATTGTCTCTTATTGCCAAGATTTAATATTGCATCTAGATTTGATTAATCCGAAGCATTTGAAAGTTTGAGAAATAGCATTAGTTTTCAATTTGTTTTTTTCTGTTCAAACCCTTATGCAAAAAAATCACAAAAAAATCAGAAAATAAGCAAAACAAAATAGTTCAGCATATCGAGCCGGTGAAGGGTTCTTACAGTGGTATCAGAGCTAAATCCTACCATCCTGAGGGTTTAGTTATTACATGCAGCCAAAGGAGGTTGGTTCACACAGGTATTATACACGCAAGAGAGCCCTACTTGAAGGCAAACAGGTTTTAGAACAACGACTGGTCACCTTGGGTGACAGGCATGACGGTAGTCCATCCAAGGTAAACAGGAATGATGAAGACAAGGAAACCAGAGAGTTTTTTAGAGCTATGGCAACAGGGCAGCAGTAGGTGGCCCAGGCCTTACAGGCACTGACTACTATGATGGAGCAGATGAATCCACCTGACAGGCAGAATAGGGATCAGGAGGATAACAGGAGTGTGGTTGGTTCTCCTCGAGGACCAAGGACACACTCTAGGACAGCTGACAAACCTACACATCCTACATTTGTGAGGGAGGATCCGGCACCAGAGCCTAAAGAAGAAGCAGGTGATTTGATGTTTGTAGATGTTCTCATAGCTATGAATGATGAGTGGGAGATGCTATCTCCACAGGTTAGGGAGCGTCTCACCTTTGAGTGATTTGTCAATCAGAAGAGAGAGCATTACAAGGCAGCGAGACAAGATAGGAAAACTTGTGGCTAGAACAATGAATTAAAGTGTGCTACAGGCAAGCTTTCCTTGATTACTTTTGATGGTAGTAGCAAAATGACAGCGCAGGCTTGGATTCACAAGCTTGACACTTTCCTGGCATTGAGACCTATGACAGAAATGGAGGCAATAAAATATGCCACACTACATTTAGAGGGAGCTGCACATGATTGGTGCTACCATGGGATGGTTACCCTTCAGTATAACCAGGTGAATTCATATCAGAACTTCGTGGACAGTTGGTAGAGAGGTTTGATAACAAGGATCCAAAAGTCTACTTCAAGGAGTTAGCACAATTGAGACAAACAGACGAATTGGAGTATTTCATTAGTGACTTTCAGAGGCTTTCCCTTATGGTGTCAGATATCTCAGATAAGAGATTGGTTGTTTTGTTCACTGAGGGATTATCCTAACCACTGAAGGGTTGGGTAAAAGCCTTTGATCCATTTAATTTGCAAGAAGCAATTAAGAACGCTAGAAGTATGGAACAAGCAGACCCAATAAATAAATTTCATTCAAAGGGTGCATCATCTAGCAAAGACAACAAACCATTCTTCAAGAAACCTAAGAGGAATGAAACAAAGGCTGAAAATAAAGATAAATCATTCGCCCCCTTGGATAGAGAGACATTGAATGATTTAAGGAAGAAAAAACTCTGTTTTTATTGCAAAGGACCCTATGACATGAACCACGATTGTCCTTTCAGACCAAAGTGGAGAGCAAACAGGGTTATGTGGGCTTACTATGAGGATTTCGATTCTGAAAATTCGGACTAGCAAACTGAAAAATGAGGAATCTAGTGAAGAAAAAGAAAGTTTAAATGATGAAAAGCTCAAGCAAATGTCTACCGATGAAGAGAAGGTTGAAGGTAGGCTTAAGGAAGCCCATCTCACTAGTGTGCAGCAGGAGGGATCGTTTCGGATGAGAGGAGTGTTGGCTGGACAGCGAGTTATCACATTGCTAGATACAGGTGCCACGCACAATTTCATTGATTCTAGGTTGGTTGAGAGACGCGGGATCCAAACTGAGTAGTTTGAGGGCTTGAGAGTGAGGGTAGCGGATGGCTGTCCTCAAATGTGATAAAAATATTACAGGTTTTCCATTGAAAATTAATAACTTTGAATTCAAGGCTGAATTCTGTGGTTAACATGGGTGACACGGATTTAGTTCTTTGCATGACTTGGCTACATGGTATTGGAGAGTTCACTCTCAATTTGAGAGAAATGGTGATGACATTTCATATTGATGGTAGAACCCACATTCTTACGGCCATCTGAGACAGTGAATTTAGGATGATGTCTTGTAGGCGCATGGAGATGTTGTTGCGTCATGACTAGGTTGAGTGGGCAGCCCATTGCACAATGATGCCATCATAGGGGCAGCAAACATCCCAATACCATCCGGACATATAGGAACTGAGAATCAAGCACTACAAGGTTTTCAGTGACATACCACTAGGTAGACCTCCAGATAGAGGTATTGAGCATATTATTGAGTTAGAGGAGGGTGCTAAAAACATCATGATCACACCCTACAAACATCCCAAGTGATTGAAGGATGAGATTGAGAAAACCATCAAGGAACTACTTGCTATGGGGCACATTAGACCGAGTAAGTCTCCTTTTGCTTCTTTTGTGATTTTGGTGAAGGATGGTACTCTTAGAATGTGCATAGATTACAAGGTCTTGAACAGGAAGACTATTAAAAACAGGTACCCCATACCACGGATTGATGAGTTATTAGATGAGTTACACGAAGCATGCTTCTTCTCCAAAATTGATTTGAGATCAGACTATCATCAGATCCGAGTCAGAGAGCAAGATATAGAGAAGACGACATTTTGGTGTCATTGTGGCCATTTTGAGTTTGTAGTTATGCCATTTGGGCTAACTAATGCTCCAGCCACTTTTTAGTCCACGATGAACAGGGTCTTTCAGCCTCAATTGAGAAAATTTGTGTTAGTCTTCTTTGATGACATCCTTGTGTATAGTAGGACATGGGATGAGCATGTGTGGCACTTAGACACTGTGTTGAGCATTCTGAGCAAGGAATCCTTGTATGCAAAGGAGTCCAAATGTGATTTGGGATTATCAAAGTTATTATAGCTAGGTCACATGATCAATGCACAGGGAGTACGCATGGATCCTAAAAAGATTTGTGCTATTGTCAAGTGGCCTACTCCAGTAATCCTAACACGGTTAAGAGGATTTTTGGGGTTGTGCGGGTTCGACAGGAGGTTTTCTAGTGGATACTCTAGGCATGCAGCACCCTTGACGAATTTGATGAGAAAGGGGGCTTTCTTGTGGACTCCTAAGGCACAAGAGTGTTTTGATAAATTCAAGGAGTTGATGACTTCTTGGCCAGTGCTAGCATTACCAGATTTCAGTAAGCCATTTGAGCTTCATTGTGATGCATCTGGTGAGGGCGTTGGAGCGGTGCTTATGCAAAACAAGCACCCGATTGTGTATGAGAGTAGAAGCTCAGGGGACCTGAGAGGAGCTTCAACATTTATGATAAGGAAATGTTGGCCATAATGCATGCTTTGGCCAAATTTAGGCAGTATTTAGTGGGCAGCAAATTCAGCATAAAAACAAACCACAATAGCCTGAAACATTTCCTGGGGCAGCGAGATCCTAATGACAGGCAACAGAAATGGGTAAGTAAATTACAAGCACATGACTTTGATATTACCTATTTCAAGGGGACATAGAACGTAGTGGCAAATGCCTTGTCACGAAGACCCCACTTGAGCTTGATGACGGATATATCAGAGGACGGAGACATTTGATCCTTGTAGAGTATGCAAAGGATACGTGGGCATCAAGATTCATAGACGGATCAGTTCAAGATAGTGATTACACCCTTGCGAATGAGCTCATCATTTACAAAGGGTGCATTTATTTGGTGTCAGGGTCAAAGGTGAGGAGGATGGTGTTGAGAGTTTATCATGACTCACCTATGGCAAGACATCCGGGTTTTTATAAAACCTACCGGCAGATTCGTGAGCGCTTTTCTTGGAAAGGGCTCAAAGCTGAGGTGTTACAGTATGTTAGAGAGTATCCTACTTGCCAGCAGAATAAACAAGAGCACTCTTATCCAACTGGTTTACTTCAACCACTTCTGATTCCTAACAGGAAGTGGGAGTGTTTGTCCACGGACTTCATCACAGGACTGCCGAGAGCCTAGGGCAGAGACTGTATATATGTTGTTGTTGATCGGCTTACGAAGTTTGCCCACTTCTTCCTGATCACTGCTACATACACTGCTACCTAGGTGGCAGATTTATTCTTCAGAGAGGTATTCAGGTTGCATGGCTTATCTCGAAGCATTGTCAGTGACAAAGACAACAGGTTTATGAGTCACTTCTGGTAGGAGTTGTTCAGATTGTGCGGGACATATCTCACTCCAAGTACTAGCTACCACCCGCAGACAAATGGTTAGACAAAAATAGTAAACAAATGGGTAGAGGGGTACCTCAGGAATTACATAGCAGGGCAGCAAAAGACTTGGGTTAAGTGGATATATCTATGTAAGTATTGTTATAATTCCACGTATCACATGTTTATCCAGATGTCATCCTTCATGGCATTATATGGGTATGAGGCACCCAATTTCATGGATTTGTTGCTATCAGATAGTGGAGTGCCTAGTGCTGGAGACTTATTACAGGAGAGCCAGGACATTGTGAAGGCTCTTAAGAAGAATATCACTAAGGCACAAAATCAGCAGAAGTAGTATGCTGATCAGAACAGGACTGAGCGAACTTTTGAGGTAGGTGATATGGTATATTTGGTGCTGCAGCCTTACCGCCAGTCCACTCTCAAAAAAAGTGGGGCCGAGAAAGCCACGTTATTATGGGCCTTTCAAGGTGGTTAAGAGAGTTGGAGAGGTGGCTTGAGTTAGATTTGCCTACAGATAGCAGAGTGAATAATGTTTTTCATGTATCACATCTAAAGAAGGCGTTAGGACATCAGATTGTTCCTTCCACAGTGCTTCCTCCCTTGGATGATGAAGGAAAGTTGGTGTTAGTACCTGAGGCAATCATTGAGTTCAGGGAACGGAATTTGAGGAGGCGCACTATCAAAGAGTATTTGGTCAAATGGAAGGACATGCCGGTTGAGGATGCTACTTGGGAGAGTGAGGAGATTTTACAGCATCCAGAATTAAGATTGCTTGAGGACAAGCAATTTCGGGAGGGGCGGACTGTGATGTCCCCTTCTAGCTAGATACTTAAGTCTAGCTATGGTTTAGCCTATTATTGGACCCTCGTAGGCTATTACAGCTGGATAGGGGGTCAAATTGGACACAGGAGGTGGGTTGTTCAGTGTTTTGGCTTTCTCAGAGTTCAGTGGTTGGTTTGAGCTTAGAGAGTTTGATTTAGGCTTCTTTTGAGTGATTCTTGCTATTTTTAGCAGGTGCTATTTTTAGCATGTCTTTTCAAGCACATGGGAAATAATTTCTTGGACACCAGCTTTAGACGGTTTGGCCAGATTCTCAATAATGAGAGAGTTATGATTATTTCAGTGTTTTCCAGCATGTTTAATGATTAATGATTAAATATAAAGTTAAATTGACTTTATATTTAAATCACTTAAGTGATGGGTTTATAACACATCGAATGGGGCCAAATTGAGTATTTTATTTTGGAGTAGAATTATTAAAAGCTTTCCCTAAGTTTAATTCAATTAAATGTTAATGATTTTATTTAATGTTATTTCATTAAATAAAAATCGCAGCCATGAAGAGGATTTTCGATTAAGGTTTTGGAGGCCTATATTTGCTTGGGCAATGAAGAATGAGCTATCCATTGTTATTGCTATCATTTTGAAAACAGGTTTCGGTACTCTGAGAAGGGTTTCAACCATTGCCATTGAAGAACATAGTTTCTTCTGTGAGTCTCCATTTGAACTGGTGAAATATCCAACGAATTCAGTATCCAAAGAGTTTCATTCAAAAACTTTGTTTGTGCTTCAACAGATGTTTTATTCAAGAATCAGAAGGAGATAGACAAGTTTAATTGCAGCTGCTACAGTGCTGTGAATAGTGTCGTGAACAGTACCGTGAACAGTAACCGCTACAGTACTAAGTTGCTACAGCAAATGCAAGAAGGTTTAAGCTTCCATTTGAACCAGATAACATCATTACTTCAGCCACTGATGCTTTCATACCAGGTTTTTGATGAAGTTTCATAGATGTTTTTTTGTATTCTTCTAATAAAGAAATTGTCTCTTATTGCCAAGATTTAATATTGCATCTAGATTTGATTAATCCGAAGCATTTGAAAGTTTGAGAAATAGCATTAGTTTTCAATTTATTTTTTTTGTTCAAACCCTTATGCAAAAAAATCGGAAAATAAGCAAAACAAAATAGTTCAGCATATCGAGTCGGTAAAGGGTTCTTACAAATCTCTAGGATTTGATGTTGTCAAGGAAGGACACTCACCGAACAAAGGTGTGATGGCAAAACAAAAGGCACTACACAACCCCCCATGGCACATTATAATACAGTGCATGTACAAAATAAGGCACAACAGAATGTGCGAAATGCCCAAAACATCATACACAAGAGTGGCACATTATCTCAATGCATCTATAAACAAAGAAGTGCATGTATAAGATGCTCA
Organism: Chamaecyparis obtusa; assembly: GCA_027943335.1. Lineage (NCBI taxonomy): Eukaryota > Viridiplantae > Streptophyta > Pinopsida > Cupressales > Cupressaceae > Chamaecyparis > Chamaecyparis obtusa. The sequence continues at coordinate 1,015,921 of BSBK01002093.1, read as the reverse complement.
AAATGCCCAAATAGGGAACATTGCTGGAAATACATGTAGAACAACCGGAGTGAAGTCATCCCATGCAAACAGATCCATTCCAGGAGATAAAATGTCAAAGTAATTGAACAAATAGTGAAAACACAAAAATCTGAATAAAAATGTACCAGGAGCACAATTTGGAAAAAATGAATGTATATCTAGATAGAGGACTCTAAGAGCATTCCGACAATATCTTGTTTGTGTGATTTCAAGGTCATATGCTCAAGTAATGGCCAAAATAACATGTGTCAATTTGGGCATAGAAGACTTGAAGGGTTTCCAAAATAGAAAGTTTCCCAAAATATAAACTTTTTGAAAAATTGGAATTTTCCAACAATGGGAACTTTTCAAAAACATAAACTTTCCAAAAATGAAATTTTTTACAAAAACATAAACTTTCCAAAAATAGAAACTTTTTAAAAATGAAAATTTTCTATAAAAATTCTAATGCCCGTTTTGCTCCAAAAGCTGATAAAAATTGTCCATATCCAAATCCACACAAGAAGGCAAATTTGGAAACCCTACAATGCCCTTAAGAAAAGAAACCCTCAAATCTTGAGAAGTGATTTGCTAAATTCACACTCTGATACCATGTTGTTATGGAGCCATGTTAAAATTTTAAAAAAAACACATCTATGATCAAACAGAAAAACAAGAGCACCTTCCACAAGGAGGGTAGCGAGAAAATAATAGCTACATTTCTCAGGAAGCAAACAAAATTGCAAGATTAATGATTGCAAGATGAATTACAATGAATACAATGCTATGCTTTTATAGAAAAACATGTCTTTGAAAATAGAGAAAAAGCTAAAAAAAACTAAGATATGCAAAATTAGTGTATATGCAAACTAAAGTGCATGATATACAAATTAGAGCTAAAAAAGAAAATTGGACCCCAACTAGACTGAATTAAACTAAATTAGGCTCACCTAAAGCTCAACTAAGTGAACTTAAGCTAAGCATGCATGTGCAAACATATGCTCAATTATGCATGAGAATATTCTTTGAAAATCTGCACAATTAATTAATGCACCATATGCAAATGTGCCTAATGCAACAAATATGCAAGCTCTAACACCCCATTGTGTCAAGTTCACTCCAAGAGTCAACCTCTTCAATTCTAGATTCACCACCTCAAGGGTAACAAGATCAATTGCAATAAGTGAAAATGAAGGCATAGTGTCACAAGGATTTTGGCATTCTAGTAGTGTTCATGTTGGTGAAAGAGCATTTGTCATTGTTCAAGCCAAGTCATTTAATAATTTTATTTTACTTAGTTAATTTTTAAGGTCAAATTATATCATTTTGTTTAGAATAGGGCATATTTTTCATTTTAGATGCATTAAGTCATTGATAGTTGCGTCATCAATTGTATTTGGAGTGCACAATCAATGGTGCCCGACATTCTTTATAAAAAGTTCAAAATCAAGGGGGGGGAATATATTTTTTCCTCACAAATGCGAAATGAGCCTCATAAAACAAATTTGTTAAGCAGTAAATTGGAGGTTGGAGGACATTCAAAAACCTCTTGTCAATCACCAACAATGGGACTGTGAAATTGTATTAGTGACAAAACTATCAATGCCAAAATGACTAAAAGCCAAGATCAGTTTTCAGGTGTTAGCAGCAATCATCTCATTTCACTTGTGATTAGAGAGACAATGATCTATAATGGCAGTTGCAAACATAATGAGGACTTAGTTCTCAAGCTTTGTTAGTTGTGGTTGGATGTGTCTATCCCCAACCACAATTGTTGATTGTTTGTGAATGGATGTGTTTTTGGAAGTGTTTGTCTCAAGTTATAGGAGTTGATGATTATGATTGAAAATATCTTTGAAGCTTAGCAATCAATCATTGGTCGATTTGGGACTTGTCCAGAAAAGAATAGGAGATCAGGAAATCACCAAGGAACTTTTGCAAGAGAACAAAGATTTTTTAGGATCATGTTAGTCATAAACAAAGAAAAACATAATTTCAACATCAAAGATTTTAGGATGAAGTGATAAGGCCAGGATATTCAAACTCTGCCTTTTCCACAAATCTCAGCAAAACAGACAAAATATAATATTCAAAATCAGCTGAAGCATTTATACGATCACTCAATTATGGACCCGAAAAAGCTGTCTCTTATGCAACTATATACTTAAACAATCTCTTTTCACATGGTGTTCAAACTCAAGCTTGGATCAGTGCCCAAGAAGACATAAACATATATCAAAAGTGATAAAGGAAAATGATAACAATGCCATCACAACATCTATGGGAGGTGAGAAGTTAAGGAAAAATACTATTCTCCTTTGGCAAAATATAAATCCCTTGAACCAGACAGATTCTCTGCCCTCTTCTTTCAAACTTCCTGAAAAATTTTCAGTAGATATTCTTGGGGTTGTTGAATAATCTAGAAAGACAGGAAAAAGCTCACTCAACAAAATGCCACAAAGCCAGTTTTAATCCCGAAATTGGCATTTACTCTCTGTAACATGGTCTACAAACAACTACAAAAGTATGCACTTGCAAGCTGAAAGATCTCACAAAAATGATGTACAAAAGGTAGTCCATTTTTGTCCCACACACACAAATACGATACAGCCAACAAAAGCACAGAAAGGCCCAGGGGTCTTCCTCAAATTAGACATTTTGAAAGCCTTCAATTAACATAGTTGGAGCCTCATCTACAAAACCATGTAAATGTGTGAGCTCAATTACAAGGTCATTGAATGGGTAAGTAGCTGCAATTCAACACCACATTACAGGATCTCTGTTGATAGTCATCAAGGATTATGGTTCAACCCTCCAAAGTTTTAAGGCAAGGCAACCCACTCAACCGTTACCTCTTCAGCATAATGGGTGAAAATATGCTAAACCTCCTTGATGACAAAAAAAATAAAGGAAATGCATTTAGACTTTTTGATGTGATTTTTGTTCCACTAAAACATACACAATCGAACACTTAGTATTCCAAGATGAAACACCAAATCTCCAACTCTCTCTTAAATAAGGATGCTCATATGCTAAACAATGTGTCTGAATTGTGTGATCAAGTTAAACAACCTCAAGGTTCCTTCTGAATCGTGGACTTTCACTTAGTTATAATGATGTGATATGCTGGTTATCGCAAAGGTACTTGTGTTATTCATTCAATGGATATCAACTTGAATTTAACTTCTTCAATCACTTCCAACCAAATAACTTGCAAAGAGATAAGGGTTTAGAAATTATATCTAACTCTAAGAATGTAAGATAATGTTGATGATGGGGTGAGCCTCTAACCAATCCTTGCTTCGCTGTGTCAACTAGGCATAGGAGGGTGCTATCTTATATGGATGAGGGAATGATTTTCACATTGCCAATATTCATCCAAATACCCTATGAAAGCGCAATCTAAATGAACATCTCCAATAGAAGTTAAACAATTGCAATTTAGGCCCAGATTAACCTTGCACTATTACTTACAATCAGCAAGTACTAAAAAGTATGGACACTAGCTCTACCATTAATCATCGTTCAACAATATCTTTCATTCATCTACATCTACTTCTACTTAACATGAAATAAAATCCTAAATGAGAAATTGAAGAAACCATGCAATACTCCAAAGAAACATAAGTAATCCACCATAAAGACCAACAATGAATCAACAATTACTTTGATAGCATTATGGAAACAATTTCAACAAGTCTCCTCCTACTCTACCTCTACTACTAACTTCTTCTAATGCTTCTAAAATATAACTCCTTACAAATGAGAAGGCCTTGGCCTTTTATAGTTGTTCAGTTACAATGAAGGGACAAGATCAATTCAAGATCAAGGGCCAAGATTACCCATTACAAACCCTAATTAGGGTTTCCACACTATCATCCAATTACATGAAGTCACCACCCTATAGGCCAATAAGAAAATTACAATGCTTTTGAGAGCCAATGAGAACATTGTACACTTGGCATAATATGATTGTACCCTTCAACAATTTACCTGGCAAAACAAAGGAAAGATTTCATTAAGCTCACAAAAATGATAGGAAATAAACGATGAAGGAAATCTTAAAATTTTCATAAAATGGAAATGCATCTAGATCCCACTTTTCTTCTATTAAAGCTATTTTATCAAGAATTCTCATCAAAATAAGGAGATAAAATTCACTTTAATCGTGGATTTTCTTTGGTTCAAGATCAAATTTCTTTCTTTTTTGAAAATCCCAAGTTCTGATTTTTGATAAAATGGCCTTGATCTTCTTAATCCGAAATGAATCTCTTAAAAATTTGGGCTTCAAATGAGTTTTGAGATGCAAGAGCATGCCCAGATTTCCTTCAATTCACCACACTTTATCTCTGATTTTGAGTAAGATTCTGCCTTAAGAGCCCCAAAATCGCTGCCTTTGAACCACCAACTTGTTGACAAGGATGAAATTGCTCTCTATAAGACAACTCACTGGCAATAAAGAAGGAAATCACTGCCTATATAAGATAATTCGCTGCTTATAAGGAAGGAAGTCGCTGCTAATTGCAGAGGTAAATCTGCCTTTGCTTGATGTGAAAATGAATCATAGTTTCCCTCCTTATATAGGCGACTTGCAATTTCAAGAGGTATGTCCTTTTGGGGGTCGACTTGGACCTCTTTTAGCCAATTAAAATCATTTTAGATTAATCCATTTTTGCTTTCAAACCTGGCCAACCTTGTTGAGAAGGGATAGAAGCAAGTTTTATCAAATTGACAAGTATTTTGCACCTCCATATCTCTTGTTGGTTCAATTTAATTCTGGGCGGAATTTCGCTAGTTGTGAGGATTATGAATTCTAGGAGGGTGGCAAATTCTGCCTCCTCCCTAGGATTTTCTCTTTCTTCATTCCTTCAAACTTATTCTCATTCCTTGCTTTGGTCTTAGTTTGATGGCGAAATCAATCAATCTGGTCTTTTCATCTATTTTTTGTCAACATATTATCACTCTTATCCCCTTGTTTTTCTTCTTCATTGTGTTTTAATCATCACTGGCTCAAGGTGGAGATTCCTCATATGCTAGGATTTTATTCTTGTTGCTGGCGGAATTTAGGTGTATTGGAGGATTTAGAATCCTTGGAGGTAGGAGGATTCCGCCACCTCCCTAGGATATTTCTATTACACCTTCCTCATATTTATCATAATGCCCATTCAAACATCTCATCGCTTCCTTACCTCTTCAAATTTGGTCTTGATTATGCTCATTTCTTTCACTTCACTCTTTATGTCTTGAAGTTTTTCCACCTTGATTTAGGGTGGAATTCTTACTCCTTAGAGGATTTTGGAATCCTAAGAGGGCAGCAGATTCCACTGTCCCTCTAGGATTTCTCCTTTTCAACTTTTACATACCAATTCTCATAAAAACATCATTCTCCTTATTTGCTCTTGTTGAGTTTGTGATCTTAGTGATTTTCAAGGGCCATGGGTTCAAGGAGGAGATCCCACCTTTCTTAGGATTAGGAATCCTAAGAGGGCAGTGGATTCCTCTGTCCCTTTAGGATTCTTACTTTGCATCACTTCATTGTTTGATTGCCTCAAAGTCGGGCCTAAAACTTTCCTTAACTTCTCTCATTTGGCCTTGGTTGATCCTTCACTTGCAATCCACATTCCACTCTCTTCACGTTTTCCATTATTGATGCAAGGCAAAATTTATAAGAGTCTTAGGATTATGAATCCTAGGGAGGAAGCAAGCTCCGCCATCTCCCTTAGACTGCTTCTTGTCATGTTTCTAAGTCCCTTATCTTCGTTGTTTTCCCTTTGATTTGAATCTGATTTTCTCACTCTCTCATACTCTCATGATGTCCACTAAGACAAGATAGAGATTTGGCATTGTTAAGGATTGAAAGTCCTGGGAGGGCAGCAGATTCTTCTCCTCCTTGAGGATTTCTACTCCTTGGTTTACTTCAACTTTCACTACATCACCCTCATGGAGATGGTCACCATTGTCATGGTTGTTACTTAGGATCTTCTTTCCAACTATGCCTTAAGTTCTTCTTCATCTTGATGATCTGATTTGGGGTGGTGGAAATCTTGATGGTGCCAAGATTTTGAATCCCAAGAGGACAGAGGGTTCCACTGTCCCTCTAGGATTTTCACCACACTTCGTCATTACCAACTTTATCTTGCAACTTCCCCTCTTTTCAGCCTAATTAATTGATCTGATTATGTCTTGGTTGACCTTGCTTTGCATGATGATCTCAAACTATGCCCTGAATTGTCAATGTTTAGGGGCAGAAATCTTACCTCTCACAAGATCGGGAATCCTAGGTAGGGAGCAGATTCCGCCCCTACCTCAGGATTTTTGCATTGTCTTACAACTTCACCTCTTGGTTTTGTTTCATGTCATTTCACACCCCTCTCAATTGCATCTAATTTCTCAATCAAGCTTCAAGGTGAGTTTCATGTATATTTCAATCTGAATTGGGTATTTCTTGAAGTCTGATTTCATGTTTCGCTTGTACTTCCTCAATCTGATTTTCAATTTTCTCTGACCTTGATGCTATGCCAAATTTCTCTCTCGTCACCTTAGGACTTGCATACCTAGGCAAACCTTGAGGGTGGACCAGGATTAGGAGCCATGGTAGAAGGCGGAAATCAAGGGTGTGCCAAGATTTTGAATCCTAGGGGGCACAGGCGGATTCCGCCTTCCCTCTAGGATTCTCACTTACTTCTTTGCCTTGTTTTAAACTTATCTTCTCATCTTTGATTCTTCCACCCTCATCTTAGATTGATAGCATGCTTCTTGCTTTTGGTTTCTACATCGAATTATGCCTCGAATTGCTCTTGTTTGAAGGGGCAGAAATCTTGTGTTTCTTAGGATTGGGAATCCTAGGTAGGGAGCGGATTGCGTCCATACCTTAGGATTATTTTGGTTTGGCAAATTCACCTCCGAAACACAACATTTTGCACTCTTCCTTCGTTTTTCTCATCAATTTGCACTTGAAACTTGCTTTTAATAGGGGCGGAATTTTGGGGGTTCCTAGGATTATGAATCCTAAGACATGGTCAGATTTCAACCTAGTGCTAGGATTTCTCATTTGCAAGTTAACTCCCCATTTCTTCAAGTCAATTTCTTCAGCTTAGAGGGCGAAAAGATTTATATTTATATAAATATTGTCAAGATGTTTGAGATAGGTTTCAGCTTCATAGGAGTTATAATAAAGATTTTAAATTTTGGGAGTTTACAAAAAATTCTAGACTTAGCCAAATTCAGGATTCAGCGCATCTTCAGCAATGTTATCTCCCACAACCTTTCCTGACTTTCTAAGATGAAATTGAAACTAGAACAAGGATTTTTCAAAAGGTTTTAACTCATTTTGTCACAAATCTCTTGGTTTCAACTCCATATCCTTGACAGCTTAGCCCAACTCTCACTCGCACCCATGACAGACTTGACTACCCAACAAGCCAAAGTTGCCCAAACTCATCTTTTCAACTTGGAGACTTGAAAATTGCGACCAACTAAAACCACTTAAGACCACCTAAGAGCATCTAAGACCACTACTCCTACTACTAAAGCAAAAAGAGGGGGTCCCCATTTGCAATGAGGTGATGGTGTGAAAACCTCACAACAAGACTCCCATCAATTGAAGGCGGCACAAGATTCTCAAGCTATCAACTTGCTGATGATACCATTGCATTCTCAACTCTGTTGATAAATGAAATACACCTCATGAAATGACTTCTAGCTCTGTCTAATAGCTTCAAGGCAGCAAATTAATTAGCCTAAATCCATTCTCATTTTCAATAATGTTATGATTGTCTAGAGGAAATTAATTAGCATGAATTGAACAAATGCACAAGGATGAGTGTGTATGCTAATTGGTTAAATCATGCATACCCAACAAGAAAAAGAAGCTTTCTTAGTTTTTCCAAAGGCTCTAGCAAAACGGACCATGTAAAAGAAGAAAATTATAAAAATTGGCATATTTTAGGAGAAAGATTGTCATCATAGCATATGCTTAGAAGTTAACAAATGTTACAATAAGTTAAGAAGTAAGCCCTGTTACAAGTAGTGGTTGTCGTTGCACCAAAAGATCGACCTGTTAATGCCCGATACAACCACTAGACTTATAGAAGACACAGGATGTGACTAAGCCATGTCATGAATCCCAAGGGGAGTGCTGACCATTTGCCAACAATCTCCCCCTCAGCGCTACCCGAGGGGATTCGAACCTATGACCAAGCTCTAATACCACTTATTACAAGTAGTGGTTATCGTTGCACCAAAAGATCGGCCTATTAATGCCCAATACAACCACTAGACTTATAGAAGATATAGGAGGCGGTTAAGCCATGTCACGAATCCCAAGGGGAGCGCTGACCATTTTGCCAACAAGCCCAACCAAGTAGCTGTTGGAGTAATTACGACATTATCTAATTTATTCTATAAATTAGGTCCTTTATTACTTTATTCACTTAAGCTAAACTTAGGTGTTTTTTATCTGTTATTAGATTGAACTTTATCTAGCACATGTTGTCTCATTCATTATGACGTGGACACTAGTCAAGCTCACTTTCAATCTTCCTCTAGGGTTTTATCTTTATGCTTTTATAAGCATTCATTGTAATTTATCCAATTCATTTACAAGTTAATCTCAATATCATATTGATCTTTGGATTAATTCTCTCTCAAGGTTGCATACCATTAATAATGGATTCTTCTCTTCAAATGTGATAAATGTTTTTCTTGCAAGTGATTCATGGACCTGTGGGTTGAACAAATAACTCAAACATGGTATTGGAGCTCCAGATCAGCTAAGTTCATGTCCATTTTTTGAGAGATATAACCTTGAAGAAAAAAAATCAGCTAATCATGCAAAAAAAATCTAGGTTTTCTTCACAGCCATAAGAAAACATTTGAGTCACTCCTAGTTTGCCAATATTTGTCAAATTTTGCAAGAAAATAAAAAAAGCAAAAAAAGACAAACTAAAAATAGCACAAAAAAGCAAAAAACTAAGATTCAGCCATAACTTTTTCTCTAAGGATTTTAGGAAAACAATATTTCTGGATTTTGTTCATAGCCCCAAAAACCATCTAGGTATCAATCAGATTTTGCATGAAATGAGTAAATTTTTCCGAAATCAGATCACAAGGGCTGTGATTGTTGGTTATCAACAGGCTAAATTTAGCCTGTTTTGCTTTTTGCCATAACTTTTGCAAATGGTGTCGAAATTGGGCAAACAAAAATATCATTGGAAAGGTATTTATGAGAGCTTTCCATTGCTGGTGGTCTCATCTTCAGAATCCACTCCAAATTTTTTCTATACTTAGATCTACAATTTCAGCTTCCGAGCTCATATCTTTTCACCAGTATCTCTGATTTTTGTGATACTTGTGGAGTTGGAAAGATGATTTAGAGCTATTCAAGTCTATACATGTATTTTTTCTATATATTTCTCTAGGTGTATTATATTTAGACTTTTTTGTTTTCACATATTGGTTAATTACTTGGATGTTTCGGCACCTAGAAAGGAAATGTTTGTGGGAGAGGACTTAATCTGATTTTCTTTATATGTACTGAGGTTTTTGGGGTCTGATCATTTCATTTGGAGTTAGAAAAGGTTTTTGTTTGTATTAAGGGTATTGTTTTTGTAACACTAGATATTATCTTGAGTGAATCATGTATACGGGTTGTAGATGTATATATTGTGAGAGCAGTCAACATGGGCATGAATGGTGTCCTAATGTCTCACATTATGCTATTCAACTCTTGCTTGAGAGTGCATTTGATCTATCATATTATACCACTCCAAAATATCAAGTTGCTCCTCCACCTATGCAGACAGTTGATGTACCTCACTAGTTGAGACTCTTATTCCTATTAAGCATGATAATTCCTCTTTTGTTGGTGATTCATTGATGAACCCCATTGATCCACTACAACAGGCCATTGTTCTTCTAGACATTACTTCTTGGGATTCATATCTTATAGACATATCATCCTTGTTTGTGGAATCTCATATTGCAGATGTAGCAGATTATCTTGAGGAGATTCATCTCCTCCTTGTTGATAGCCACATTAGTGTTGTCATATTATCTTCATGGTGCATGGAGATTGTTCTACACCAACCTTTGCAAAGTCCTACATTGTCACCCTCTACATTGATTAGGTATGTCCCTGTTTGTTTTGTGGCATCATCATCCTTCATGGACATTGTGACATTTGAGCAATCCCAAAGGCACACACTATTTGGATTTGGATCATACTTCTTCCAATTTATGGGAATGGCTTCTCATTTCACTTGTGGATTTGTTGCTTGCTAAGGGGAGAAACATTGTTTGCACAGTGGACTGTGTTGTGTCTTTAGGTATTCATTATTGGAACAAGAGCTACTTCTTCATTTGGGGGATTCCTATCCTCATTTTCTCTTAGGCAGGGGAGGGGGGAGAATTAATTGTACTATTGTAGTAGAAGTGGTCCTTGGGGGGTCACATTGAGTCCTCCTTTCACTATTACAGTTTTTTCATTCTCTCGTTTGGAGAGGAACTTTTCTCCATGGGGTTTTCTCCTTTTCTGCAATTGCGAGAGTTGCATTGGTTTGTACATTGATACCTAATCAGGCCTTGCTGTCAGGACCCATTCATGCTTGCATCTTTACATTCATCATTAGTTTTTTAGCTTATCCCTAAGCTAATCTTAAGGGGGGATGTTGGAGTAATTAGGACATTATCTAATTAATTCTATAATTAGGCCCTTTATTACTTTATTAACTTAAGCTAAACTCAGGATTTTTTTTTATCTTTTGATAGATTGAGCTTTATTTAGCACATGTCTCATTCATTATGACGTGGACACGTGTCAAGCTCTCTTTTAAAATTCCTCTAGGATTTGCATCTAGGGTTTTACTTTTATACTTTAATAAGCATTCATTGTATTTACTGTAATTTATCCAATTCATTTACAGGTTTATCTCAATATCAGATTCCTCTTTAGATCAATTCTCTCTCAAGGTTGCATAGCATTAATCACGGCTTCCTTTTAGACATTTTTTGTTTGCAAATAATTCATGGGCTTGTGGGGTTAAACAAATAGCTCCAATACAAGAAATTACTTTGAGTTTGGGTTCAAAGTTCAAATATTGATAAGCTTGCTCACTACGTTAGAGCAACCCATGTTTTTGCATCAAGTCCAATGCAAGTAAAAAATGAATTTGGATAAAAGAGAAACCCCTCACTCTTGGCTGCATAGTCAAATAGGGCTCCTTAAGTTAATAGTGTATATATACACTCTAAGGTGGTAAAAAAGTTGGATTTGCCAGCCAAAATGTGGAGAAAGAAGCATTAAGTTGCTTGTGAATCAACATGCCCTTTCAGCAGAAAAGGGGGATAAAACAAGCTCCTCATAAGAGCCCACACACATCATACCCACTCTTTCATTTGATTTTGAGATGGTGGTGCTTAGGACTTCAATGTTAGACCATGTTTATTAGGATACCTAAGTGCAAACACGACAGTGAACAAAAATTATAATAGGGATACACTCTAGTTGGCAGAAGTTGGCAATCCTGACAGCCTTGCAATTGAACCTAATTGGAGGAGGAATCGCTTCAGCCCTATAAGCGGTAAACACCAATAGTATCGCCTCTATTCACATTTCATTTCTAATTGTTTGCTACAAGAAGAAGAAGAGTGAAGAGCTGAGAAAAGAGTGATTGGAGGAGTGAAAGGAGTGATTGCAAGTGAAAGAGGAGGACAAGGAGCAAGAAGAAGAAGAGGAAGATTCTTCACCTTGTTGAAGAGATTTTTCAAGAACAAGGTAAGATTTTTTACTGATTTTTATTATATTTTCTGATTTTCATTTGTAAATTCAAATTGTAATTGTTTTGTTCAATCAATGTTTCAAATTTCAATGTTTTTTCATTTTTTGTTGTTTCATTTTCTAAATCAGACTTTATGTTGAATCTTGAGGGCAAAATGAAGAATCATTCTGATTCTCCATTTTGCCCTCAAGAGTCACAATTGAAAAATTAATTTTAATTTTGTTTTACAATTTGAAATTTGTTAAAAAGTTCAAAATTTAGAGTTTTAATTTTAAAGTAGGCTGAAACTAGGTGTTTATGGATTTTTTTTCATTTTGTGAAATGTAGTGTCACAATGAGCTCCCATAGTCATGATATGAGTGAGGATGAGATGAAAATTCATTCTCATGGTGCAAGTCAATTAGAATATGAACCTAAGGATGAGGATGAGGGGGATGAGCATGGGCCGAATCCGGAAGGCCAAACTAGTTCCATGGCTAGTGCACCAATTGCTATTGATTGCCCCTCCCAACTTTTGGCAAAGTTTGCAAGGGATTTTTATGATCCCAAATCTCCTCTCAGACAGTTTGCAACAAGAATAACAGCCCCAACGTCAACAAGTGGTGGCAGGAGGAAATGGAAGTGCAACATTTTTGGTACAAAATGGTTTGGGAGCATCGCTAGAATTAATGCACACTTCCTTTTTTCGCCACGAAAAGGTGTGGGAGCATGTGAAGTTTTGAAGGAGGCTAAAAATCTGCACTACAGAATTGAGTTCAACAAGCTTTGAGGTGTTCTAGGTGACATTGGAGTTGCAATGCCTACTAGCTTGTCTGGTAGGCAATAGATTCAAGCAATTCAGCAGATGCAGGGGCAGCCACATATTTCTACTCGTACATTGCATCAAAAAGTAGGAACGATGTCAAGGTCATCCTCAAGACCTTCATCCACTCACAATGTTGTGGCTGAATCAAAATAGTGCAAGGGGAAACACAAGATGCAAAGTAACCCCATAGCTGATTTGTTCAATGCGCAGCCGAGGGAACAGATAGATAATGCCATTGGCAAGTTCTTTGCCAATGTCGTCCCATTTCATGTAGCTCGATCTCCTTATTGTAAGGAGATGATGTCGATGGTGGCGAAGGGAGGACCATCATATGTGCCACCAAGTGACCACAAATTGAGGACCACAATCTTGGATAACAACTATGCCAAGATCAGTGCAATGATGGAGATGATGAGGGCATGTTGGGAGGAATCTGGATGTAGCATAATTATGGATGGGCGGGCGAACATTAGGTATCATCCACTCATCAACATCATAGTTACATGCTCATAGGGCCCACTCTTTCTTAGGGTGGTTGATTGTTCAGGGCATCGAAAAGATGTTGATTTTCAGTTTGACATCCTTCAAACAACTATTGAGGAGGTTGGGCCACAGAATGTGGTCCAAGTAGATGCAACACATGTGTGCAGAGTTGTAGGGAAGCTTGTTGAAGCAACATACAGACATATTTGGTAGACTCCATATTGTATGCATGCCATGAACAATGCACTAAAGGACATGGTGAAAATTGATTGGATTAGAGGAGTGGCCAATGATGCGAGAGATGTGTAGATGTTTATCTGCAACCACCACACTTCACATGCACTCTTCAGGAGTTTCGCAAAGGAGTTCTTGAAACCAGTTGAGACCAAATATGCATCCTATTTCCTTCTCTTGGAAAGAATGCTTGAGTTGCAAGAACCACTGCAACTCATGGTTATAACGCGGGATTGGAATTGGTAGGATGAGGTCAAGACAGAGTAGGGGAGGAGGGTGAAGGAGATAGTGAAGAGTGATGCATTTTGGAGTAATGCAAAATACATAGTCTCTTGCATCGCTTTAGTTTGCCAAGTCATCAGCTATGGGGATGGGGATGCACTTACCCTTGGAGAGGTGTATGATTGCATCGATTTTATGCTTGACCAGATGAGGGAAAATGTTCGAGAGAAGGACCCCACTTTAGGATTCTACAATGAGCACTTTTGGCTAATTATTCAGCGCAGCTAGGACAGCCTAAACACTCTCTTACACATGGTTTCTTATGCATTGAATCCAAAGTGGTACATGCCTGGCCTAGTAGAGTTACACCATTTCAAGATGATGAGGTAAAGGAAGGGTTCTTCAAGTGCATTGATAGGATGTATGATGCTGAAATGCTGACAAGATTTGCACTGAGTGGATGAAATTTGCCACTCTTAGGGGGTATAAGGCTGCAGCAAAGGTGGATAGCAGAACTATGGCACAGGAGGACCCGATTTTGTAGTGGAACTATCATGGACAAAAGTCAGCGGCTACCACACTAGCCATTTGTCTACTATCTTAGGTTTCTATTTCTTCAGCTTCAGAGAGGAACTGGTATACTTATAGCTTCATCCACTCTCTTAAGAGGAACAGACTTACCTCTAGGAGAGCAGAGAAGCTAGTGGTTGTACTTAGAACCTTGCATATCATTGACCGCACGACATGTGTGTACAACGAGAGTCCAACAACAGGATAGAATGTAGACCCAGAGGAGCCAGCACAGATTGAGGATGAGAATGCAACGACTTTAGATGTAGGGCTGGTTGGTGTTTGTTTGGCAGATCTTGACCATGAGGAGTTCAGTAGTTCCAGTGATGAGGAGTTTTCCATGAGGCCCAACCTCCCGAGGGATGATTAGAGGCCTCCCTTCACTACATTTTGATATTTTGTACTTGTTTTGATATCATGCTACTCATTGTAATCATCTTTATCATATTTTTTATATAATAAAAATCTTCTATTTGCCGATTCGACAATTTAAAATTTTATTTAGTATTGAGTATTCTAATTTCTAATTAGTAATTCGATATTCAAAACTTCATTGTTAATTGTTCAATGTTAAAGTATTTACTATTTAGTATTTGGCATTTGCAAGTTTGCTATTTTACTTTGTAACAGTCTTATACACATTTTCATAACTAGCATTTTAAGTACTATATGTATTATATATAGCATAGTTACAAGACTCGGACTCGGCAAGCTGGACTCGGGCTCGGACTCGGACTCGGCGTCTGGTTTCGATAAGGACTCAACAAATTGAAAAACCCAAGAAATTCAAAGATTTTTAAGGATTTAAAAATTTGTTCATGCATCATTCAGTCAATTAACATCAAAAACACAGTAATTGAGATAAATAGAAGCTACTTTGCACACATACACAAGTTTACATTGATCACATAAGTATAAATGCGAAATTTTGAAGGAAATAGATTACCAGTTAAACTAGTTACTAAATAACACATTAGAAATCTGAAATATAAATAGTGTCACTGGCAAAAGTCTACAATAGTCATGGAATATGAAACAAAGGAATCAAAAGTTCAAAACTATATCAAAATAAAAGCTAGAGCCTAGAAGACTAAGGCCCTATGTCTTCTTGCGTGTACGCCTAAGATAGGTCATGGAAGATTCTACAGCCATCTTATGTCCTTGTGTCTGAGGCTTAACCTCTCATCCTCATCATCCTCATCTTGATAATCCTCATCATCCTCAGATCCCTCACTCTCAGCCTCAGGGTCCTCCCCTGGGTCTCCTCGCGCTCTAGCCTCCTCCTGTGCCATTGCTACTACCTCTGCCTCTCGATCCACCTAATCAACCCATTCCAAGTCTTCATCACTAAAGACAAGATCATCAATCTCAGTGTTCCACTTTGCCAGTGGATCAACCTCCTCTAAAATGATAGGAGATGTGTCAGTGCCCAAGATCTGTCTATGACGAAGGCGAAGGTTGTAATGCACAAACACAAGATCATTCATCCTTTTCACTGCCAACCTATTACGCTTCTTCGAGTGTATATGCTCGAACATACTCCAATTGTGTTTGCATTCTGAAGCACTACATCGGTGGCTCAAGATACAAACTGCAATCCTATGTAAATTTGGCACGGTATTATCAAACATCTCCCACCATGCATCATAAGCAATCAACAATCGATATATGAGAGTCAATCGATTTGCTAATCTATTTTCTAAAACCCCTATATTCTTCTCCTAAGCCTTTTTTCTCTCTTCTAATTGTTTGCAAATGATGGAATAACCTTATTAGTTCTTAGACAAGGCATACAAAACAAAAAGAATGCTTAAAATAATTTAAAAAAATTGTTTTTTGCTTTTGACTTTATGTTGGACGTGGCAGAGTCTGCATGACGGGACTCGCAGAGTCCACCGAGTCCGTGGACTCTACAAGTCCTGCAAGCCTTACTCAGGACTCGATCGAGTTAGCTTGCTTAGCCAAAAAGACTCTGCAAGCCTGACTCGGCTGCAAACTCACTGAGTCTTGCCAGGACTCGCAGTCCTATAACTATGATATATAGTTATACAACGCCTCCCCACACCCCCCTCCCCCTGCCGTCCCCAAATTGAGGCCCTTTGTCCCCCGTCCCCCATCCTGTCGTCCCCAATGGTGAGGTAACTATGGTTTTCTATAACTTTGGCATTAACCTTCATCAAAAGGAAGGAAAGAAATAAAAAAGGTCAAGCCTCTGATTGCACCATCCAATTCAACCCTAAAATGGTACAGAATCAGCATATATCTTCATGAGACTACCATAATGTGGGGAAGAGAGGGCTATGCAAGCAATGCATAACATAAGCTAACATTAAAAAATAGTTAAGAGTAACAAGGGCTGCGTGCAGCTGGAGTCCCTGCCTAAGGTGGGGGAGCAAGAGAAAGTGTGTAGTCAGTATTCTCATGGGGTTTGTTGGGGTTTGTTTGAGATGACAGAAGAGATGTCTTTTAACCTAGATTCATAGATCTCCTAGTAACACTGTCATTGGCATTTCAGCATTTTATTATGACCAAGTAAAAATCAAAATTTAAAATCTTAGTAAATCCAATTCAAGTTTATAAATGCAATACGTCTTGCCTAAAACGGGAAAAAGCTATCAATAAAAAGCTATGTCACACCTAAGTAAAATTGTCTTACAAGACATAAAAAGCTTATTATAGATTCGGTAAAGTGTTATTATTCAAATTTCAGTAATTTCCCTATTATTGAATACCTTGGGCTAAAACTGTTTCAGCAGATTTGTTTATATGCAAGCCGGATCTTGATCCCAATTTTTTTGAAGTATACTTTGTCTCTGACCTATGTACATTGTGTTGCTCTAAAATTATTTCTGGCAATCTCTCGTATTGTAATTTTGTTATTAGTCAACGAGATAACCCACTATCTTAGATGATTAGATTCAATTTGGCAACTAATTTGTGCTCTATTTCAAATTTTCAAGTAACCCAAAAGCCCCATCAACGGTCACCTATTTGATTGAATTTTTCAGTTCAAGAGGTTGCTCAAAACTCTACAAAGAGCTTGATATATGACTTCCATATCAATGTCTCGATTGATTTGTTTCTAAATTGGACATGGTATAGAGCTACTTATTATTTTGGCTGCTGCAGCAAGCTATTCTGCTTGGTTTATAGAATCATATGGTTATGTTGGGCACCACTCTCTGAGACATTTGAATGTCTTCGCATTCTTATGAAAAGGGTTGGAAATTACCTTGCTTATGTCCTCAAATACCATTTTTTCAGCTGAAAGACAGACTCTTGAAAAGATGGAACAATCATTTTCAAACCATTCTTTTGTTAATCATAAAAAAAAAGCAAAAATTACAGGCAGAGAATTCTTACAAGGTGAGTAACGAATGAAAACTTTGCATTATCCTATTTGCCTCCATAGTTGTGCATAGGTAGGAAAGATTTAATATCTTGCTATGTTTGGGAAATTCCAAAATTATGAGGCAGTACTGATGGAAATGATTAATAGTAAACAATCAGATTTTATGTCCAGATACGCCAAATGATTTGTGCACCTAGTTTTATCGCTTATTTAGGACTGGAACAATAAAAAACCCCAAAAAACAGGAGCATAGTGTTAGTTGTAACGCTGAAATGATCATAAAAAGGGATTAAGGATTGATTGGTGAAAGTGCTAGAATATTCTCACCAGCTGATCTGCAATCTCTGCTATCCCACCAGCTATCCCACTAGCTGATTTGCAATCCCACCCTGCCAATCACCCAAATCATAGGCTTGCATGAGAAAATTGTGAAAACTCTCTTAAAGAAGATAGCGGGTGTTAATATCCTAAACGAAGCCATGAAATTTGCTTCATGTTTTCCTACTGGCAATAATTTGCTCTTGTTTACAGTTTCAAAATCATATTGAATGTAGAAATAAGCACCACCTCCAACATGCAACTGCCTTGATACGCATGTATGAAAAATGTGGTAATATGGACAACACACGTGAAGTCTTTGCAAAATGCCAACTATGGAGGTGTTCACAAAATGCCACGTTGAAACACAGAGTGAATCAATGAAATGCTGTTTTCAATTTTATAATCTTGCCAAACACTTGTCTTATTGTTCTCCTAATTTTCTAAGAAAGAAAAGAAAAAGACTACCGGCAAAAAATAGCACAACCAATAGAAAAAAAGGAATTGAAAACACTAATTCCAATTTAATAGAAAACTTTGCACAAACTATGGGATAAACGAAAGTTAGGGGATTCCCAAGATCTGAATTAATGTGAAAAAGGCAAGTGAAAACTTTAGTCTCCTGCCTTAACGGCAGGGACTAATAAGCTTCCACAATTCATATTAATGAATTTCTAATGCGTTCAGAGAAAATGTGGAGCCAATCTAGCATCTATAAATACATTTTCAACCACACTGTTTGATACATCACTAGAACAACTTCTATAATAGTAGACTGTCCAGATTGCATAATCTAGTAACACATAAATAAAGCTCAGAACGCCATTACCAGTGGGTCGCCTGACGATACGCAGGGTAGACTAAAGTGGGGGTTGAGACAAAATGGTGAGGAGGAGGGATACTTCCCTTCTAAAAATTTACTGCGCAGTTCTCCAAAAGCAATACAAATTCAGTAACAAATAGTTTCAACTTGCGAACATAGACCAAAACCAACTAGTTTCAAATGTATTCTAAGAAATTAACAGAAAAATTCAAATAACAGAAGCAGTATAAAAACGAACAGAGACATTCAAACATTGGTGTAAGAACTCCCAAAAAATATTGACCTGTAAATCCTGCGTTACTAACCTCAATCTGAAATGGGAATGCGAGAGATGATCAATTTATCTAATGGTCGCTCTGCTCAATAGCAGCTAACATTATTTGTAATTGAGCAGCTAACATTATTTGTAGAAGGCTTATGATTTTTGAAGAAAAACATAAAAATCTTGAGACAGATTAATGATTCAATGTTTCAAGAAGGATTTAGTTGTAAAACTAATAATAGAATATTATTATCGTCATGTGTCTGTCAACGTCACGTGATTTTCGCCACCTAATATCAACTAGCACTTGCACCAAAAGGAGGTGCAAGGATGAGCCGATAGGCATTTAATTGGAAAGCATAAGTAAAGCATTACGTAATACAAGTAAGTGTTTAAAAGTGTAAATGAGAAAGCAACATAATCAAAGAAAATCAACTCAAAAGGCATGTATACCTAGCATATAAAGCATGACGACATATGAATATTATATAGGGGAGCTTCTTTTACTACTTTCAATACCTAGCACACTTTTTTGAAATCGTCAAAGCTAATTCAAAATACTGGGTAAGCCCAACAAGCTCCCAAATCTATGAGACATTTGTAGCAAGATCTGTACCACTCGACTAAAGTGAAATTATAATAAAAATGAAAAACATACAAGATCATGACAACTCATTACAAACTTAGGGAAAGCGTAATCTTTAAAAAGCAATGTAAGGATTATATATTGGGCTCGAAATGGGAACATGTACAACAATATAAACACACTTTTATTTGAACTTGGATCTATCCCAACACTTAGGATGAGCCTACACAATTTGAAAGTTTGTAGATTCAACATATTTTTTGGTAATGTTATTGTTGTTGTTGTTCTCAAAAAACTTGTAAAATAAATTGAGTGTAAGTCTATTGTAATTAGAGCACTAAACAATTATTTCCATTTCAAGCCCAACAATAAAAAAAAATATTAACATAAAAATCCACATATACTTAAAATCACATTTAAAATATATTTATAAACTTAAATTTAAAATTTATAAAAATACAAAATATATTAATTAATTATATTGTTTATAAAGTCGAAACTATTTTTAAAAATACTCAAAAATAATTCAATTAATTAATTATGGCCCTTAAACTCTCACCTTAATGAGGGGGAGATGTACATTATAATTAATTTCTCTTGTTCATGTTTTTATTATTTTTTAAAACAATCCTCATAAAATATTTAAATTAATTTAATTTTTATAGTTTGTTAAAATGTGAATATGAAAAAATATGTTTTATTTGTACTAATTTATTTATTTATTTAGTATTATTTTTAATTATATTTTTATTTTAATAATAATTTATATTTATATATACTTTTAATTTTAACATGATTTAGTTTAAAACTATTTTTATGTTGTTATTTTTAGTTTATTGAACATAAGTTGTAATTATATTTGTTATAATATATTTAGACTTCTATATTTTCTATTAGTATCGTTTATTTTTTTAGAGATAAATTATTATTATATTTATTTTTTGATAAAAATATTTTTTATATTTTCTAATTTTACATATTAACTTCCCATTTAAGTTAATATATGTTATATTTAAAATAATATAATATTTTGTTAGATGTGGAATAATCTCCTATATAATTTATTAGTGTTGATTTAATACTATCTAGTTGTATAACTACTTCTATATTTTTCATATTTCAGTTTCATATTTTTATTTTTATTTTAACAATTAATTGTGTCATTAATTTACATTGTTAAATTTAATGTTAGCTCTTTCTATATGTTTGAACTTTTCAAATTCTAATATAATATATTTACTAAATATAATTAATATAATAGATGTAGTAATTTTTTTTACTATTTACCATTTTTTATTGGTAACTTGATTGTTAAATATAAAAAAGAACAACATGAAAATAGTTTACTTATATTGCAATGAATATTATGATAAATTTGAACAACCCATAAAACATTTTTTAATAAATTTTAAATTTTAAATTTTAAATAGCATTTATATGTTTAATTTTTATTATATTATTTAGTAATTTTGATAAATATATAGTATAAAAAAATTTGACAAAAAAATTATGTCGATCATTTTAATAATGCTATTATTTAACATTTAAAAATTCATAGTAGGAAATATAATTAATTTAAAAGTAGATATTTTAATAATAAATCATATCTTATTGATAAAAAATAAAAAATCATATATCAATTTTTTTTATATAACTCTTATTAGTTGTAGGAAAATATATTTATTAAAAAATTAGTATTAATTATTCATATATATTTAAAATTTTAATAATAAATTATATATTTAAATGCTATAGAATTTATAATTTCATTGACAGGATATATTTTAATTATGCATTATTAAAAAAATAATAATTATATTTATAAAAAAATATATTATTATTTACCTATATATGTATTTTTAAAATTTAAATAATATTTCCTTTTGATAGAAAATGAACAGTTGTTTTAAAATTGATAAAAAATATAAAATAATTTTTAAAAAAATAAAACAAATAAAACTATAGAAATTATTGTAATACAAAATAATTCACATTAGAAATGTGTAAACAGCGAAATGAAACGCATATCTTACCAAGGTGTACACTTAGTTTTTTTTACAAACTACATATCAAATTACACTTAAGTTTTTTTACAAACTACACATCAAATTAAAAAATGTTTTTTGTTGCGTGTCTCGATAACGCAAATGGCAAATTGTTGTGTGCCATTAATGTGAGACAAATCGGTTAAAATACCCGATACCGCGAAAGTGAGACAAATCCGGTGTCCGATTTTTCCGGGATTGCCGTACACAGGCTTCCCCCAAAGGGGAAGCCTATCGGCTAATAACTGCAAACATATAAAAGGAGAGAATAGAAAGTTTTTAACGTATAATAAGACGTTCAACATTTAGGAATTTGGGACGGTAAATTATTATTAAGTTATTTATTTTTTTATCTGAATTTTCATATTTTATCAACTCCCTAAACGAGTAAACTGTAAATTTTGATCATATAAAATGAATCAAAATACTTCCCGAAAAAATTTAACTTTGAATTTATTTTTTTCAATTTTACTTCCTTCAAATACCTTTTTTAATCGGAAAAAATACCAAGAAAAATATAATTGTTAGGTATTAATTCACTAAGTAATTTGTTGTCAATATGTATAAGAAGAAAATGAGCGCAAATGATAAATATTTAATCTATTTAATATTTTTCAACTGATTACAATATAATATGGTATCTATCAATTCTTTTTTCCAGACATACATACAAATGTATGTTGTATATATTGATATATACATACATACAATATGTACACATATGTGTGTACACAAACGTATGTATGTATAAATTTATATAAAAAATGTAGATATCAATTTTGAATCATTTTAATTAACATAAAAAAATAATTATAGAAGATGAATTAAACCCTACAGCAAACCCTTTTCATTGTAAGACACTCATATTTTTCTATCACTAAGTGGTTGTATGTTGGTTTGAGGATAAAAGGGTATCACACCTTCATAAAGTATATGAGAAACCTTGTAAAGGCTTTTGAAATAATTGCTTATATAAACTCTAGTGATATTGCACGTCTAGACATAGAAGTAAAGATAACAAGATCAACACAATATAAAAAGAAGCTTGGTTTTAGTTTTCTTGAACGTGTTGGTGAGATGAGAATTCGAGGACAAGGTAGATATACACCTTTATCCCATAGGATACACAAAGTCTTAATCTTTATGAAATAAAGATATAATGTTAAAATAAAAGAGAAGGATTACAAACCATAGGACTTTTCTCTAGAAATATACATGTATATGTGTGTGTCTTAAGGGTGTTAGGAATAGGTGTTGTACACCTCATATAACATTGGATCAATTTGATTATGTAAAATAGATTTTAGTTATGGTGCATCCTAAGTGGGATGTTTAGCCACTTTATATATTTATTTGGGTACGTCCAGGTAAATTTGTGTGTAACATTGGGTTAGATATTTCATGTGTGGGTTGCATATGAAAAAATATTTAATGTTTGAAATTTTAGTATCAAAAATCAAATGAGGGGAAAATATTTTTGTAATCTCATGGTATTAGCCACATGATTCATGTAATACCACTTGATGATTTTTGCAAGCTTATGTGTATAAAAGCAATCATGTGGGTACTTTTCTAAGGTCGGCTTGTGTGATTTTTTCTTGTATGTTGCACATGTGAGGGTTTGAAACATGGAAAGGCATGTGTGGTTATATGCTTGTTTGCATTGAGTGTGTGTAGAGAGCTTGTTATTTCAAAAGTATTCGAGGAGACTTTGTAGTTGTATTATAATCTTTATTGCTAAATTTTACGTGAGTGGTGGACTCTTTTGGAGGTTGATATTTTTCCCTCTTGAGAGATTTCTCAAGGTATATTTTGTTTCATCTTTGATGGTGTGATTTTCTTTTTCACATGGATAATGAGTGCTCATTTGCACGATTCTCTCTATTGGTTTATGTAGAAATTAAGATAGATGGCTACACATTTTCTTTCATTTGATATCAAAGTCATGGTTGTGATTGGTATAACCCTTGTATGAGAATAGTTGGTGGATAGTTGAATTTAGGGTTTGTAGGAATATAATGAAAACATTTCAAGGTATAAAAGTTTGTATCAATTATTGTATAGAATTTGGGGTTGCAAATTTGTGGTTACATTTAGCAAATCTGGGCATATGAATCTAAGTTGTAAAAAGGATTATTACTAGGTATTTATTATGAGGATTTTATAGGATAAATTTTATTGATGACCTCTTTAGACATAATAGAGCTTGTGATTGGATTTAAGAGGTTTGAAAGATGAAGATTAACAAAATTTGACCTATTTTGACCACTTAAAAAAATTGACATCTTCTCTTACAACATAAAAAGGGTAAAAATTATAAATAAAATAAATGTTTTATGTACATAAAAATATATTGTGTACCTCCTATCGACCCTACATTAGTGTTGTAAGCTATTAGCATACTATTTCATACCTAAGCTAGTGGTGTTGTTGCCAACAAAGATTAGCCCCTAACACCTAGTCACATGGGGTAGAAGTTTAAAGTCAATCCATGCTTAAATAAATAATATGTGCAACACTAATCCAAATTTTTAACTTGAATCACTAAAAAGTGACACATATATTTTGAGTTTTGAAATGATGTAAACTAACAAAATGTGTATTTTACTGTAATGAAAGGAAAATTTTGATAATGGTGATATAATGGTAGTGGTGGTTCACTAGGATGAATGAACAAACTAGGAAACTAACCCTTATGTTGTTATTTCTTTCATTGCATTAGAAGGAAGATGGTCCACTAGGCTTAAGGAGACTTGAGCACTGAATATGCACAAGGGTTCTTTCACTTAAGTGAAACATGAAAAATGAAAAATAGAAATGCAAATGAAATATATCAAGCAAGAATGGAAGGAAAGAGGAAACGATATGAATGCATATAGACAATAGACTATAAACCCAATTTTGAAACAAGATATGTAAATCCAAAATGGTGACTAACCTTTGATCCAAGTTTTAGTCTGAAAACACGGTTCAGTGGTGACCAGTACGGTCAAGGGTGAGTAGGAGGTTTGAGGCAAGTCTAATCACCTTGGACCCAACAAAATTTAATGAAAATATTTTCAATCTATAGCTCTTTGCTAGATCTTCCTATAGCCTTTTTCACAATTATTCCACCTATCACCCACACACAAAATGGTGAAAATATTGGTGGAAATTGGTTTTCCTATGTCAATCCCTGTTGAGGAATTAACCTTGAAATCAAAATAAAAATGTATGAAAAGGAAGTGTGGTGTTATGTAGTAGAGCCTTGTCAAGATGCTTAACCTTCACAAACCTTTATGGTGTTGAATCACTCATGAAGATGCTTGAAATTGTTCTTGATATTCTCTTAAATTTGAATAGGATGGGAGGAACGTGAATCTCTTCACGCATGCTTAGATTTAGACATTAATCATTGTCTTCAATGCTTGATGCCTGATTAATTGCTTGAGTTGTCTTGATTTCTCCTTGACTTGATATTGCTTGATATTGAATTCCTTGTTTTAAGAGCTCTTAGAGATCTTTTTTATTGATTACCAATTGAATTCTTAGCAAAATGAGGGAGGTAGTTATGCTTTTATACCTCACTTAGCCATTTTTAGGCTCTAACATTGAAGGGGGCCAACAAGGTTTTAAGGATCCCACTAAAATCAAAAGATCATTATACCATTCAAATTTGGACCTAATTTATAGGATATGAAATGAATCCCAAGATCAAGGGTGAGTGGACTTGTTCCATACCTAACCAAGTGCCCTATCCCAACCAATCCAATATCATATTTATGTTAGAGATCATCTTTTATATGGGAATTCTTAAAATATCCTCAAAATTGAGGCTAGATCAACCATAACATGCATGAAAGCCTTGGATACTAAAATGGGGCCTAGATAAGGACCAAAATTATAAATGGCTACAATTTAGGACACCACATTTAGTCTCCAATTTAGCAAGATTATGAACTTGCTTCATAATTGTGGCAAAGTAGATCAAAGTAGAGGAAATAAACTCTTATCAAGGTAAACACCAAGCCCCCAAGTGACTTAGGTCCTTATCAGTGTGAAACCAAAACAAAAGAAACATTAATATGGAGAGAGAGAGAGAGAGAGAGAGAGAGAGAGAGAGAGAGAGAGAGTTGATGGTCTAGAGAGCCAGATTATGCTAGTCATCCCCTCTCAAAGGATAACCAAGAAAAGCATCATATGCAAGGAAATTCTGCTAAAAGAAACAGTGTAATAGATTGCCCCAAGGAAATGATTTTATCCAAAGGAATCCACTAAGAGAAAAGTGTAAAAGGATTTCACCAAGGAAATAATTTTCTCTAAAGGAATATGCTAATAGGAGATTACAAATAAAAAGATAGATTTTGTTAAGTAACCTGGAAAAAAGACTACAAAATTTGATTTGTGGTGTGTGTGTAATGTGCAACAAAGAATAGAGTGTATGCTCTCATGTTAAAGTGATTGTGTATTCCTTACCTATAACAAAGGCTTTAAGGTAGCATACATTCATCTAAAAGACAAATGTGTTTCCACTATTATATTCCTCCAAACAAGGACAAACCAAGACAAATAAAACACATGAGAAAAATAACACAGAGGGATCTACTAACTCTAGGGTTAGCATGCATATATGATAACTAATGTATATCAAGAATAATCTTACTGAATTGGTCTCATCCCCAAAAGGTAGTAGAACTATGAGCACAATGGAAGGAAAGCACATAAGATAAATAAATGACTTTTGGGTCAATATTGTAAAGAACAAAAAGCTAGATGGTTGCTATCGCTTTGCATCATCCCTAAGTAGAATACACAAAGGCACATTTACAACAATAACACATGCATGGTTTTGTAATTGGGTATAATAGGATCAATAAAAATTTTCAATAACATCAAATATCCCAACCACAAAGAGATTGTTAGAGCAATTAGTATTCCCACTATCAAAAGAGGAATTAAAAACAAAAATATAAACATTAAATAATAATGAAATCATTTCAAAACACATGAATATGCAAACCACAAATCCTCTTTTGTTGTTCTCCTTCTCATGAAATGTAGACTCTCAAAATTGAGCTCAAGATTATACCAGCATAAGAATTCAAAACGTGTGTCATTACCAAAATCAAAGATTTAGCTCTCTATTTATAAGAATTTTAGGGGTTTCAATCAAGGATCCATGATTGATGGCTTCATTGGTTGTGATTGAAGAGTTGAACTCAGAGTGAGTGGGAGTTCAACTTAATTGATTAATTTGTTTAACAGGTTTGACTTGATGAGGGTAAAGAGTTACCTCAAAGTGAGTAGGAGTTCAACTATGCTTGGCTGCCTTGATTTGAGGATTCACTGATGAGATAAAAGAGTTAACTCAAAGTGAGTAGGTGTTCAACTCTACTTGATTGCCTTGATTGGAGGATTGACTAAAATGGATTAAATTGTTAACTAATTGTTGAGGGAGGAATTAACAATGTTGATTGAATAGTTAGGATTGTAATTGAAGAGTGAACTGAAAGTTAGTGTGAGTTAGCATTGGAAGAATAATCATGATTACATAAATAAAAGAATTTATTTACTTGCACATGTGGGAATTATAAATAAATAATTGCTTATTTATTTATGAGAGGATTAATTAGTTTAATTAAGCCGATAGGCTTTATGTGGGAGCTTTGCTCCCGAAAATTACATTTTTTCGTCGGTAAATTGTCAGCCCTTGTCCTATTTTTTTAATTTTCTGGTAATGATTTGGTAGATTTTACTGATAAAGAAACTTGCCTTTCCTTGCCCAGTTTCTAATTCTCGCATCTATCTTGCATACTTCTAATTCAGTCTGTAATTTCTATTTTCTACTTTCTGATTTGATGGATTTTCTTTAGGCTTTGTTGCCTCCAAAATACCCCTTTAATCAATAAAGATTCTTCTCTTCCATCCATGTAATTCTGCTTCTAATTGTATTTTTGATTTGTTCTACCATCTTTATCTTATGTAGCGATTGGGATACAAAACTCTAAGCATTTTTTTAATGAAATGCTATTTTCCTACAACGGTCCCCGTTATTCTTTTGGGTTATAGAATGCATAAGGAAATGAACCAATTCTTCAAAATGGAAGAACATATGCATTCTTACAAGTTTGAAGAGTCTCAGATCAACCCAACTTTCCTTTCATTTATTTATGTAACTTTTCAACTCTCTTTTTCTCCCTTAAAGCAATTATTTTTAAGTGTGTACACAGTTTGAATAACGATTGTAGATCTGCAAAATATCATTGTAGAAATGATGCATTAAAAAGAAAGCTATGTCAAGAAATTGCAGCTTATTCTCTCTGATTTAGATTTTTTTGCCCAAGATCATGACTTTTTTTACTAACTATCAAAGATATTTCATGGCTTTTTTTAGAGATGATCAGCCATTGTAGAAGATTAAAAATGGGTTTTAGATTTTTTTTCCCACAAGATCGTGACTTTTTATTGCTCAAAGAGATTCATGGCTTGTTTAGAGATGATCTGTCATTGCACAATTAACATTGGGTTTTCAGAGAAAGCTTAATCTTATTTTCTGACAGTATGAAAAGATTTTAATATATACATTGCATTGTATATAACACTTTTTTTGGAGTTGATCTAGAAATGGGAGAGTAAGCTGCAAATAAGATGAGACTTCTTCCTTCTTCTACATCATAGTACTTTGAATGACAACATATTTAGAATAAATATCTAAATATAAAATGTATTATTACTTTAGGTCAAATATGAATGCTAATAGATTCATTCAATTCATTTTTAATTACTTCAACAAATAAGAATTATTGAATAAGATTTGTATAATTATATTTATTTTTAAATTTAAATAATTTCTAAATCATTTATTTATCTTTTTATTATCAAAGCTCAAAAAACAAAATTTTCAAAATGATATGTGAAAGTGTTTAATTCATCTAATCAAATGTCAATTGTATTTATGACTTGAATGACATTATTATTATTATTATATATGTCATTTATTTATTATTGGTTGATTTTAGTTATAAAATAATGTCATTCACTTTTCATTAAAATGTTGTAATACTTAAGTTTTGTGGTTAAATTGGCAATCCTATTATTATCTCATTGGTCAAATGGGTTTGGGGTCTTATACACGAAATTCTAGGAGTGAACAATTATATTGTCATTTTTAGCTACAATGTGTTATTAGTACTTGCCGATAGGCTAACAAGTACTATTGCATCCATTTTTGGATTTCTTCCATTAATTTGTATAGTATACATGCACATTTTATAATTTAACAAAATTAATTTATAGCTCTTCTATTGGCTTAAAAAGTTTGCCTCTTATACACGGATTTTGTGGAAGCACTACCTCTATTACAATTTTTGAGGCAATATTATAGGGGCAAATACTTTACCATGTCCTTAAAATAATTCATATTTATTTTTAAAAATATGTTATAATATAAATGCATGGTTTTGGATATATATATATATATATATATATATATATATATATATATATATATATATATATATATATATATATATATATATATATATATATATATATATATATATATATATATATATATATATATATATATATATATATATGTATGTATTAAACTGAATAATAAAATTTGTTATATGTATTCTAATTAGATGTTATATATTTAGATTATATAACATAAATTATAATTATAATCTAAATATTAATAAACTTAACTTTTTCATTATATATTTTATATTAATTTACTTATGAATTAGTGATAATAATATCTATTATTTATAATAAATAATTATAATTTATATTTTAGAATACTAAATAATATGATTTGACATAAGTTATATGAACTATATAAAATATTATTAAAATTGTTCCTTGTTCTTGAATTAATATTTTAGAAATAATTTTTTATTTTTTTTTATCGATAAAAGGTCGAAGCCCTATAAAGTTTTTTATTAATATAAAATTATTTTTACATGTGACCCCGCTCGCTGCAGGCGCTGGTAGGAAAGAGCGGGGTTGAGAAAACCTCCAGCCTTGCCCGGGACCATAGGTCCTGTACTTATACAAAATTTACGTGGGCATACCCACGACTCAACAATTGTCAAGATTTGTTTAAATACATAGTTCCTGCGGGCATTCCCACGTCTCTAAGACAATCGGTAATTATCTAGAAATACAAACTTTCAATGGGCATACCCACTGCTCGATAATATCGAGGTTTTAATGATACATCTATTACATTGTTGTTTTTAAGGATACAACTTTATGTTTCATACAATTAGGTTGATATTTTTGTAGATAT
The DNA here is from genome assembly GCA_027943335.1 of Chamaecyparis obtusa. NCBI lineage: Eukaryota > Viridiplantae > Streptophyta > Pinopsida > Cupressales > Cupressaceae > Chamaecyparis > Chamaecyparis obtusa. The sequence continues at coordinate 986,169 of BSBK01002093.1, read as the reverse complement.
CCATTCTAGAATCTTTGGTGACAGAGTGATTTAGGTGCCTGCTTAATAGTATCCTCCTGAAAACCACAGCAGAAATCTTCTTCCAAAGTTGTATTTTTAAGATACCTGTCTCGTTGAATGGGATATAATTTCTTAACCAACCCAATTATGCATCGATATGCTAAAGATCTTTACCAACATTGAAGATTTACAAGGCCTGTGATGTTTAAACATAAAATACTCATACAAAAGTCTACATCTCAACAAACATCTTGAAGATCTCTATAGAAGCTATGTTAGGCTATCCTTCTAAGAGAGGTTAATTCAAGGATTATCCAGATAAAAAACCAATCTAAATCCTCTTAACCAGATATTAAAATAAAAAACCAGACATAAGGACCCTACCACTATGAGAGGTGTAAGGACCCCATCTGACCTAAAGTTTACAGTTATCAATGGAGAAACCTCTATATAAAAATGAACATAGGGCCTAAGACGAAAAAACCAACTAAACCTTATGGATGCTACACTAGGCCATACTATCCTAGGGAGAAGACATTGTTAAGCTCAACCATCCGACAATGCCAAACTAACCTGGGCAAGATCGAGAGAAAAATAATGTTTAAAGTAAGTCCTCCATAAGATGGGATACATCTACTAGTCAGTGATAAACTGAGGAGACCTAATGATAGAAATTCAAGCCTTTGTGCCAAGGTTAATTCCAAGAATGCTGATAGACTAAAAAAACCTTCATCAATGTGCAAAAAAAAGGCTCAATTATACCAATTTGGTATACAACCCCTATTATTTTACTCTATATTATTATTCTACATACCATGTATTGGTTGAATAAGATTAATTAAATCATTGCTATATTGATAATATTTGGTGTTAAGTTTATACATTTTGATTCATTATAAAAACTCCATTTGCGCCTTGGTTTGCTAACAGATCTGCCTCTGTGTTCCCTTCCCTATATGTATGTTCGATTTTCAATTTGGGTATACTTTCCAGAATTTGATTTATTTCCTCTATTTTTGAATTAAGGGCCCAGTTATGTGTTTTCTTAGATCGAATAGCGTTGATAACAACTTGTGAATCTCCTTCTATTACTACTTTAGGTAAGTTCAAGTTCTTACACATTCCTAAACCTTCTAATGCAGCCTTACATTCCACCATATTGTTCGTGGTAGGATTAATGGGCATAGAAAATTTGGCAATGACCTCAGCCTTCCAATTTCTAATTAAGCCCCCAATACCTACTACCCCAGGATTCCCTCTAGACGCTCCATCGAAGTTAAGTTTGTACCAACCCTCCTTAGGAGGAGACCATTTGCACGAGGCTCGATCTGCCTTTGTTTTTGTTCCCCCCTTGCCATATAAAGGTGGTATATCTAGTTTTGGCCACTTGGTCCTAATTTTGTTGTCCCAATTTTTGAAGGATTCCTCATAGCTTAGACAATCTCTAAGTTTACTGTTAATAATCTCCACAATTGAAGTTTCTATTTTATTGGTGATTGTTTCCCATGATAATTTTTGACCCGTGAAGATCCTTCTATTACGTTCCTTCCAGATTTCCCAAACTAAAATTGATGGGGATATAGTCCAAATATCTTTGTATAAGTTATCTTTGTAAAGAGATGGCCAAGCTTTGAGTGCGCTTAACAGATCTGGTTGGAGAGCGGATTTCCACCCTAGACAACGGTGTAACCAATTCCAGTAGTTTTGGGAAAAGGTACAATTCAGAAGGATGTGGTTAACATCCTCCAAGTGATTCTCACACAAGGGACATCCAGATGACCCATAAAAACATGCCCGCTTTAGGAAGACAAGATTTATTCCAGCAAAGGTTCAGAGGTATATCTATGTTATCCATATTCTGATCCTGAATGATAGACTTGTAGCCCTCCTTAATCGAGTAAATACCATTGTTTACTCTAGCCCAGATTAATCTATCCGATATGGTTTTGTGAGCTATCTCTCTATCCTTCAACATAGCTTTGAGCTTCTGTTTCTCCTGGCAATCCAGGTCTAAGCCTTCTAAATCTATCCATTTAGAATCTACTTCCTTGCAAAGATAATCCTTGAGGTAAATACCTATAGAATTTTTACAGACTTCCATAAACTCTCGAGAGAAGCCTAATTTATTTAAGGGGGAAAGGCCTGCCCAAGAGTCATCCCAGAATAGGGCTTGGTCCCCAAAACCTACATCCCACGATAGATATTTATTGATGATCCCTCGACAGTCCTTTATAAAGTTCCATATCTGGGAACCTTTTACATGTGATTGGGTCCTGAATATGTTGATAGGATCCGCGTCAGGGATATATTTGTGCAGTAAAATCAAAGCCCATTTACTACTAGATTCCTTGTAGAGTCTCTAGATGAGTTTAGCTCCAAGAGCTTGGTTTTTCCATAGTAGGTTTTTGATACCAAGGCCCCCCTTGTTAATTGGTTTGCATAAAGTATCCCATTTAATAAGGGCTAATTTTTTGTCTTCAGAAGGGCCTTGCCAGTAAAAATCTCTAAACATTTTGTCTAGGCTCTTTTTAACATTAGTCGGTAGGGGGAGAATTGACATATGATACGTGGGTATGGCTGAAAGGACTGACTTAATCATGGTAGTCCTACCAGCTTTTGTAAGCCATCTTCCTTTCCATGAACTTTTCTTGTTTTGTATTTTGGTGAGAACTTGTTGCCAGAGCTTGGAGGATAAAAGACCTTTATCCAGGTCTATACCCAGATATTTGCAAGGGAATTTACCAACTTTGTAACCCATCAATTTACAAATTTCCATTTCTATTTTCGTAGATGTATTGATAAAGAAAATTTCTGACTTAGAGGGGTTAACCCGTTGACCAGAGGCTTTCGCATACAGATTAAGGATGACTTTAAAAGCTTTAGCTTCTTAACAGTTGGTAGTGCCTGGTAAAATCATGTCATCCACAAACTGGCTGGTGAGTAATGTTTGGTACATTCTCCGATGCCTTTAAGCCTGTGATTTTACCTTCCATCTGTCTCTTTGTTATTGATCTCCCTAATGCTTCTGCCATAATAACGTAGAGGAAAGGGGACAGAGGGTCTCCTTGCCTGATTCCTCTTGAAATACTAAAGAAACCTTCTGGGGTACCATTTACAAGAATCAAAATCTTAGGGGTAGATATGCAGCTGAAAATAAGATTAATCCATTGTTTGGAAAACCCAAAGGCTTCCATACATTTACAAAGAAATCTCCAGTCTACTTTGTCGTATGTTTTTTGGATGTCTACCTTAATAAGCATACTAGGATCCTTTGTTAATTGAGTAGTGTGAACTATTTCTTGGGCTATAATTATCCCGTCGAGGATCGATCTATTTGCTACAAAACCCGTCTGTTCTTCTGAGATTATATTGGGAAGAAGAGTTTTAAGTCTGTTTGCTAGGCATTTTGATAGAATTTTATAGATAGTATTGCATAGAGATATAGGTCTGAAATCTCTGGGGTCCATGCACTCATTTTTCTTTGGTATTAGAGCAAGAAAGGTATTGTTAATTTTGTTTAACAATGATCCCGAGTTTCTAGTAGCTTCTACCACTTGCCACACCTCCTCCCCAACAAAATGCTAGCACTTTTGAAAAAAGCCAGCTTGAAAGCCATCTGGGCCCGGGGCTTTATCTGGATGGAGTTGGAAAACCACTGATTTGACCTCCTCTATGGATAATTTACTATTAATCATCTTGTTGTCTGCGTCCATTATCAACTTTGGGATGCCTTTCAACATTTCATTTTGTGCTTTGAGGTTGGTTGCTTTAGTATCGTTGAGAAGAGATTGATAAAATTGTGTTAGTACGATTGATATCTGGAGCGGATCCTCAATGGTATGACCCTCGTTATTCTTTATTTTAGATATTCTATTAATGCTCCTTTTGAAATTGGTGGTATTGTGAAAAAAATTTGTGTTGTTATCTCCTTCCTTAAGCCAGGACTCCCTCGACTTCTATTTCCAGAAAATCTCTTCTTTAAGGAGGATAGCATTGTATTTAGCCATTAACTCTTTTTCTTTGTGATAGCTTTGTTCGTTCATACCATTTTCTATTACTATATTATTAAGGTCTGCGATATCTTGTTCTATTTGATATTTTTCTTCAAATATGTTATTGAAATTACTCTTATTCCATTCTAAAGCTTTATTTTTAATAATTTTTAATTTTGACGTTAAGCAAAACATTCTAGAACCTTTTATTGAGATTTGTTTCCACCAATCCTCTAAAAGGTTAATGAATTCTGGGTTTTGAAACCACATAAATTCAAATTTAAAAGGGTTTCTGGATGGTTTGGTACATTCAATAATAGAGAGCCTGACTGGGAAGTGGTCAGATCCTACCTCAGGGAGGATTTCCACATTTATTAACTGATTAACACTTTCGAAACTTGTCTTTATAAAAAACCTATCTAGTTTTTCTGCAATATGGCTGAAACCAGCTCTTCTATTGTTCCATGTATATATGCCATTGTTTGTATTGATATTGATCAAATGATTATCGGAAGCCCATTTGCTAAAATCTTTTTGCGCTTGAGATATATATTTTGATCCCCCAAATTTTTCTTCAGGATCTAGGATGGCGTTAAAGTCTCCTCCAATAATGTGAAAACCCTCTATGCTATTTGTCAAGAAGAGGTGGATCTCCTGCCATACCCTTCTTTTATCCTCGTTAGGAATAGGCCCATAAACGTTAATTAAATTAAATTTTAAATTGGATTTAAGAATTTTAAATTCTAAGGTCATCCAGTTATCATTTTTAGATGTAAGTTGGGCTGAAATTTTCTTGGGGTCCCATAAGATTGCTAGCCCGCCAGAGGAGCCTTTTGAAGTGACTATCCCTGATTTCCATATTCCTAATTTTTTGCTAAACTTAGTGCTTTCCTCTTTGCTAAGTTTGGTTTCCTGTAGTAAAATAATTTCTGATTCAAAGTTATTTAAATATCTTTTCATCAATCTCTATTTGTTAGGGGCATTTAATCCCCTAACATTCCAAGTAGTGACTTTCATTGCTCTTGGGGAAGGCTCTTCCCCTTCCCTGTGTACAGAATATCAACAATCTTCTTTTGATTGCCTGCATTACCTGCTATAGATCTAAGTTCTACAGCTGATTTCCTTCCTCTCTTCTTTTTTATTCTATTAATATTCGGGGTACTCAAACTTCCTCTGTTCATTGCTATACCCAACTGTTTGTCCTCATTAGTAATCCTGAAGAGGCCATCAATAGAATCCTTTACAAATGCTAAATTTACACTATTTTTAATGCTGATTTTGTTTTGTTGTTCAGAGGAGAGATGATCAAAATCTGTATGTATATGCGAGTCTTCCTTATCAATGATTTCCTTGCCATATGTCTCAATTAAATCTTCTATACTACCTAATAAATCCAAATTCAGAGTATCCAGCTCTATAGGAATTGAGGTGGCTGGTTCCTTCCCCTTTTGGATTGTATTATTGGCTAACTCTTTATTCTGAATAGGGACCTCTTTATTGATGTTTTCTTTATCTATATTTTCTATTTGAGTTAAGTCCTCATTACTCAGAATCGGTTTAAAGCTGTCTCTATCTATTTCTTTATTATTAATATCTGAGGGTTCTGAGTTCTTATCCGGAGAGGCTTTATCCAAGACTCTAGTTTCTCAGAGGGTTGGTTGAGTAGGTGAAGGTAACCTGCCACCCTCTTCCTCTACCTCTACTAAAATACAGTTTTGAATCATTTTAATCAAAGTTTCCTTTTGGTATTTTAGTTCGTCTAAATCATAGATTTCATCTAGGAACATGTCCATAAGCTCATCAATGATTGTGTTGACTTCTTCTTTACATTTATCATCAGGTTCTGCTACTGTTGTTGTATTTGGACAATCAGGTTTAACAACCTGATCTAGTCTCATATCAGTCTCTCTTTTGTCCAAATCAAGCTTATCTTTATGTTGTGGACAGAATTCATATTTTTGATCTCCTTCTCTAAGATCTGTCCTATTATCTATGATGTCTCTTTCTAGTGAGGTGATGACTTTATTATCATTTGTAATTTTAACTTCCGAGGCTAAAACCTTAGAAGTTCTAATATTAAGTGTATCTAAATCTTCTTTAAGGGGAAGGGAATCTGAGAAAAGAGGATTATCATAGATAATTACCGGGGAACTATTTTTATCAAGAGGGGGGAGGGTAGCTACTGAATTTTCTCTTTCTGTGTTTTGGAGAAAGAAACCTCCTTTGTCCTTATTAAGGATTAACTTGACATTTATGTCTGAGCATGAGGGGGAATCTATGAGATTCTATTTGAGGTCAAAAGTTGGCAACTTTTTTGCCTCCCGAGTTTTGATGAAATCTTCCATAATCAATGGATTAATAATAATATGATTCGAGTTGAAGCATAGCTAGAAAGGAGGAATAACTTTTTGATGAAAATTCAGTTTAACTACAATGGTTGTCTCAGCATGATTATGTTTAGTTTTAATTATTCTTTTGAATTCTCCAATCCTATTTCCAATATTTTTTACAATCTCAGGTTGGCTAAATTCCAGTGGTAAGTTTCTTAGTACAATTGCTCTCTCTATCATGAAGTTTGCTACCTTCATAGGATTGAAAAAAGGAAACCAATTACAAACAAAAAAGGAAATCTTTCTATACTTTAAAAAATCCTTCTCCAGAATTTTCTTTTTAAGATTACTACATTTACATTCTAAAAAAATGAAATTTTTTGCCAGGATAGTAATACTTACCTTGGTCGAGAGTTGGGAAATTAGTCCATCAGCTATATCAGTAATGGAGGCCCCTATTCCCATCCATTTACATATTACACCTGTTTCTGCACATACACTTTGTTTTTGCAATATGCATTTACTATCCAAATTAATCCTATGATATTTTTGCCCAAAAAGTCCATAGATAGTGTCTAAATCTTTATTGTTGCTGCACCTATGGGGTAGAGAATAAAGATTATTAGTGAGATTAGACATAGGTACATTACAATTCCTGTTGAGCTTACCCAAAATAGGGTTAGGGTCATTCAGGAATTTCTTATTTTTCCTCTTGTGAGGAGGAGTATAGGCCTTATGAGCCTTGTGAATAGAATCATAACCAAATTGTAATACAGAGCTATCTACTAATTTTTTGTTCACCAATTTGATTTTCCCAGTATTAAACTCTAGGGTTTTGTCAAGGAGAAGGGGAGAAAAACCCAAATTTGTTTGTGATTGCTCACAATTTGAATGTGGTTTCTCCCATTGTGTTACTTCTCCTATCAAAACCCCATTGTTCTGATATGGGGATGCTTGATTTTTCCTTTTCTTTGGTGTTTTCATTTTTTCCAAAATACCAAAAGAATTTTTCAGATCAATTTTTTTGGGACTATTTTTATCTAAGAAAGATCTTACCGTTTTCCTTTTCTTAACCGTTTGCCACATCTCCTTGCTGGTTATATCATCGAGAGGCACTTGAGCCACCGTCGATCTTCCTCCCCCCTTTGCAGACAGAGGATCATAGGAGTGTTCTACCGGATTCCTCCTAGATCTTGGGGCTCTAATGGTCTCAGGTACTGCATTTTTCTGAATTGCATACTTAGTCTTTGCGAAGATCTGGATCTGACGATCTAGGGCTTCCATGGAAAAGACTTTCAGAAATGGATGCTCATGTATTTTTGCAAAACCCTTGGTGGCCAAAGTCTGGCTTCTGTTCCCAGCCAAGGGCTTTGCAATATCGCCCGACTCCCCAATTACTAAGGGTTCCATTAGCTTAGATTCCTTCAAGCTCCTTTCTTTTTTCTTAGCAATGAAACGCTTTAGATGATCATAATTTGGATGGGGTTGAACATTTTTTTTCTTGCAATCTTTCTGCTTGTGGCCATAAAGCCAGCAATTGAAACAATAGCTAGTAAATTTCTCGTCAGTGTTGATTTCCTCGGAGGCCAATTTGTGAACACCTCCCTCAATATTGGAGTTTCCATGATTAATCACAGCAGCATTTGTCAAATCTAGGTTGAAATGAATCAACCCTAAATTGATCCACTGCTATTGAAAGGCCTTTTTCCTTCGTAAATGATTATTACGCATTTTTGCTATTGAATAAGGGACTGGTATCCCAAAAATCTTTGCATACCTGGTAAGTCTGAAAACCCTAATCTGTTCCTCCAATGAATCGATGCTAAAAATGATATTTCTCCGTTTGTTCTTGCCGGTCTCCTTTTCAATCGCTCTTTCAGTCTCCCTTGTCTAACAATCTTGCTTTCAATATTTTAGAAATAATTTATTTACTAACCAAATTTCTATTTTTAAACTATAGGTTAACTTTAAATTTATAATTAAATAATTTTCCTAATTAAAATAATTATTCTCATTCTTTATATTTATTACTTTTATTACGCCAGATTTCAGATTATGGTTAAAAGGAACACATAATACTTTTAAGATTATGATTAGATTCCATTCTTATAATTTCAACTATCATTAATGCTATCAATATGATTCTACATTAAAAGAAATTAATTATAAAAAGTTATTACTTCTACTAGAACTTTATAAAATATAATAATTAAAAAATTAGTATGTTATTACTTCTACTTTAGTTTCCACTATAACTAAAGACAAGTACTTAGCCACTACATGGCACTTGTTAATAATACAAATTGAATTTCCTATTTGTTGAATATTAATTTTTTTTTAAATTTATATCAAACATTAATTTATATTACGTTTATATGAAATAAGATAATATGAGATCCTTTCTTATATTATTTTTAAAAGTATTGAATGTTTATTTGATTTTAATGTATTATATAAAATTTTAATTTATATATAATTAAATAATAAATATATGTATTAAATATTTAATATAAAATATACTATTAGAATATAATAATATTATGCTATTTTATTTATTAAAAATATCTCTAAATTATTAATATAATAATATTTAAAAAAGTCTTTAGTAATTTATATTATATGAATTTTAAATATAATCTATATAATAAGAAATAAACAAATTTAATTTTAATATATAATTAATAATACAATAATACACTAAAACTTGTACATATATAATAACTTAGTTCAAATTTCTTTCTCTTAATGTTCAACTAACAATTTAATAAAATAAAAGATTAAAAATATTTTACACATATGTTTGAAAGCTATCTCATCAAGGTATGCCAACAATTTAAAAAATTAATTGAATATGTAGTTGTGGTACCAATAGTTTTTTTTTTTTTAATTAATAAGATATTAATATTTCATTAAAATTGTTAAATATAGTAATTTAGTCTATATATAAGAACTCTCTGTTCTTAAAAGATATTTTACTATCAATTTAACATATCCTAAAAAAATTAAAAACTATTATAATTCTAATATTTAATCTATTTCTATTATTCTAATATTTTTAAAAATAATTATAATTAACATTAACATTAAGAATTAAAATTAATTACATTATAATTTTAATATTTTATTCAATTTTTAATTTTTTAATATTTTTAAAAATAATTATAATTTCCATTAAAATTAAAAATTAAAGGCAAGTACTCGCCACTACGTGGCACTTGTTTTTAATAGCAATGTATAATATTGTAGATGTGACTGGTGGCAAAATATTTAAAAATTTGAAAGTTATCTTACCTACAATTTAACAATTTGCAATTATTTTATTGATTTCAATTATTTATTTGTGTTCTGCATTTTTCACATTTGTTTACTTTTGTTAATGAATCAATTTTTGGATTTTGATTCTTGAAGTTAAAAGCTTAAAAAAATTCTACCCTTTAGGCTATTTGAAAAAAATAGTGAGTTATAACAAATCAGTAAACAAATCCTTCTTTGGGGTTGTAGCTGTATTTTTTTAAGATTTATTGAAAGTCTTTGAGTCTTTGGTACCTTGGTTTGCTTTAGGATAGGAGATTTGATTTTCTCCTATAAAACTCTACGTCACATGAAAAATAAATTGTGATGAGGAAATGACTAACAATTTCATTTTAATTGTTGGGAAACCTTACAATATATACTATCATTTTATTTTTCATTTTGTTTCTATATACATGATTACAACATGGCATTTGACGTATTACTACCACTATAAAATCCCTCTTGACATAATAAATTTTAGTGGATTTTAGTTTTGCAAACTATTACATCAATGATTGGAGTGAGGCTTGAAAATTTCAAGCTATAAGATATACCTCCATTTAAATGTTGCTACAGAAGTTAGACTTCATAAGATATACCATTTATTATTCCATTATGCAAATATGTTTCTCTGTTCTCCTCTTCAATACCGCTTTGAGTTTGGACACACTACTCATTCTTATGAATTTAAGATGTCCTTAAAATTGCTTTGTCATATGCCATCTATGCCAATGATGTTCTCTATCTCTCCTTGCTATGGAAAACATCTTTCTATTATTTAATCATTAATACACATATTTATGTTCATTATGTGTGACCAATTATCCTCATAGTGCAAAATATATCACTCCTATCGGCTCATTGTTGCACATACAAAAACGTGCAACTGCTAGTTAAATAAATATAATTTATTTAATTGTGAGTGGAGATTTGATTTAATAACTATATAAATATAACAATTAGAAAGAGGGAGTATGAATCAAATATGATTATTTAATTAATTATAATGAAATAGGGAATAATTAAATAACGTTTAATTATTTGCTTTCTTTATAGAGAATAATTGATGAAATGATTAGTTAATTAATTAAAATCACTTAATTATGAAAATTATAGAAAAATGATAATTTTAAATTTAGATGGTAGAAAGACACAATTTATTGAATAATAAAGATTATAAAATAAATAAAAAAATAATGTTAGTAATGTCATTATGTTAGAGAAATATGCCATTTTTAAGTGTCTACATTTTGCCCCTCATTGATATAATGATTTTTATGCATTGTTTCCAAGAATAATAAAAATTATGCCCCAATATGCCCCAACAGGAACAATGTGACAATGAGGTAAATGATGCCCCCCTCGAGAGATTGTTTATGCAAGAAAGGAATGAATGATCTCTTGAAATAATATGATGGTATATATGATGTTTATGAGATGCAAAAAATCAACTGATGTGCTTTTATGTTTATGGATGTATGCATTTTCTAGATGATGTGATTTGATGCTTATGTACTTTTGTTTTTGTATTTTTCATATGAACTTTTTTATGATGCGACTAGATGTAATGTATTTATATGATGGATGGATGTGTTCTGATATCTACTTATGGTTTATGCTATATGTTCTAACATGTTTATGTAGGATGTAATTTTTTTGTTGTATCATGATATTCTTCCATAAAGATTTGTTAGGACTGACAAAGAGAATTGTTAGTAATGAAACTTTAGAAGATGATAGTTAGGGGAAGAAAGAATGAGAATGAATCTTTGATTGAAAACCTTAGATTATAGTAAATAGAGAGCTTAAATTTTTAATAACCACATTTGAATTCCAACTGAATTGAGCCATTTATTTTTCACCATTTAGCCACTTTATTATAGCAAAAATGGATACCATCCTACCAAGATATGAATGATCTAATTATTATTATCCACTTGCATTAAAAATAGGCACGTTGAATAGACAAAGAATGTGGGTCGATCCATCTATGTCGAGCATTCAGAAGCGAGGTATGTGCGGAGTATCACAACCAAAGTATCCACTGTGACTTCACATTTGGACATTGTATATGGATGTAAAGGATCTCATTACATACACCTAGATTCATTTTTTAAGACTTCATGGAAAACATTCCACAAATAAAAAATAAAGAAAATTAATTCATGAACCATCATGACATCTCTAAATCACTTGTGGACATCTCAGAGATGCATAAGAACATGACTTGAGAAAATCAAGACATAATAAGGCTAAATTGGCTCAACAAGTCGTAGTTATATTGATTATATGTCTGTGTTTTTGTAATAGTTTGGACATTGAATTTTGAAATTTTGTTGATGCTATCTGATTTCAAGAATAAGGTAGACTTTGTTGTGGGATTGGTCTAATAGATAAGATAGTTTGAGCAGTGTAGCTAAGGACCCGTTGGCTAGTTTTTGACTATTTTGACTTGGTTCTACTGAAGCTCAGACTTATTGTATGATGTTTTTCAATGCCCGTTTCAAATTGTGAAAAGATTGGTTTATTTACAAAGGAGATTTATTATAGGATTTTCATGATTTTTTTATTTGTCCAGGTGTCTTTGATAGTTTTCTTAGGACTTTTACAACAATTATGGTCCGCCATAGGGTTTTATGTTTGGAGTTGAGGTATGTGTAGTGTATCACATAAGTGAAGGCCCTTATCACAAAAACCCTAAAATGGTCACCCTTAGATGAATGTTTTATGTTTTTTTAATGTTTTTGAATTTTTTGAATGATTTTTGCCATGTTTTTAGAGTTTTCATGTTTTTGTGATGTTTTTATTGTTTTGAAGGAGTCTTTTCAAAATTTAAGGGATTTTTTCAAAAAAATTTGCAATGCTTTTGGTATTTTTTGAAAGACTTTTTTAATGTTTTTAGAATTTTGAAGGAATTTTTAAATTTTTAGAGATTTGTTCAAGACATTTTTTGATATTTTTGGAATTTTGAAGGACTCTTTTAAATCATTGAATGAGGTGTAAGACATATGTTAGGATTTATTCTCAAACATGATTGTATTTATTTTCCCTAGTATCTAGCAAGGCATGAAACTTTTTGAAAGGGTGAATGAGTTGATGGGATGGCAATGGATAGGTGAAAAATGGAACCAGATTTGATTTGGATGCAAGGACTATCTCACAATGGATAACTGTTAGAAATGGGAACACTGAGAGGGGGGGGGGGGGTGATTTAGTGTTCATTGTATTAAATATTTTTACTTAGCTCTTTAATCTTACCTTGAATGCTTAAGTACTAGAATGAACATTAACATAAACAAGATAGAAGAACACAACACATAACACCAATATGGTTACGGGGAAATCCAAATAGGTAAAAACCTCGGTGGGAATTGACACCCACCAATATTATGTACTAGTGTTTTATGATCCTTGCACTAGTACATTTGAGACCTTTTTCCGATGGCCGAACGTCCCAATTTTGACAGTATACTATCGATTGAGCGACACTACCCGGTGTCGCAGTTTTGCAGTTGGAAAAACCAATGGTTTTGTTAGGCATCATAATTACAACACCCTTAGCCATCACAAAAAGTGGGTGCCAACAAAGTGAACCTGTCATCACACCTATTTGTGATCATCCATATTGTGATGATTAACCGTCGCAACAAATATAAACGATGATGATCCGTCAGAATATTCTTACAGGAAGTCGTCGTTATTAACCTGTTCGCCGATGGAAATGCTATTAGTGTAATAGATTTACGTCACAAGATTATGATGGATGTGCATCATTTATGGTTTGTAACGATGACTATGTTGTACATACAACGGACATGCATTGGAAATTTACGACAGACATTCATAGTTTATGTTTTTTTTCGATAGTGATGTTGTTAATGCGACGACTGTATGTCAAATGTTTGCGATGGATACCTATCACTGTTGTAATTCTGTCGTAGTTACGATGACAATAAATTTTTAAAAATATATATATATTTGTCGATTCAGAACGGTGTTCTTGCAGATCTGGTTCCTGCTCATGATTTGGTTATGGATCATTTGAAGATAACTTTATAGTAGATTCGGTAGTAGGTCATGGATTATTGAGTCGAGTCTAGAGACTTGGATTTCAAATGGATCCTACCGAATCAAGACTTGTGATAGCGACGACTCTGGCACAAGAAGTTAGTGCGACAATCAGAGATGCATTCTTCCTGATGTGTTCATGGGATATATGCGGACCTAATTACATTCGAATCTGATTTGAGCAACTTCTTGACTTCTTTGGTTTGAATTTGATGTGCTTTGTTCCTATGGAGTGTAGCAGTGACTTGAATTGGAGTTTGAGTAGACTGTGCATTGATCGGCTTGAAGATGAAATCAAGCTACTCTTTACGTTGTTGTTGAGATCGGGTTGTGACGGATCGCTGGGATCATCTACCATTTTTGCCACAGTTTTGAATGAGTTAGGTGTGATGTTGAGAGAGCGACATGTATAACTTGCACATTGGAGATTCATAGATCACTATGGTGTCCGTGATGACTTGGGAGAAGTCTTCTTCTTGGTGAACTAAGCTGAGAGACTTAGATTATAGAAATTGGATCATTTGATGGGCCTTATGAGACAATGAAATGTGGTAGATGTAAATGTGGTTTGATTGACCCACCGAAAGTACTGACATCTAGTATTTCCCTGACAATACCAAATGTACATCAGTTCTTCATAAAATGAGTAGTTGTCACATTATTTTAAAACATAAAATATAATTATGAAATATCCAGACCTTTTTCCTATTTGGGCAAACCCAAAATTGACGCCCAGGATTACTTGTTGTGCATGACATCTTCAACATGCATGGGCCAACACCACATTGACACATAGGCACATTGACCGAAGTCATCGACGCTATTTCAACAAATATTGCATTATCACAAATATTTCATTGTCATTATTTTGTTCATTCATAATAATTATAATTACAATAAAAAGAAACATACTAATGTAGACTTGCACATTTTTTGGCTAAGTCGAAGTCTTTGGTTTAAATCACTAGACACTCAAAACAAAATGACAAACCAAAGACAACAATGCAATTGTAAAGAAAGGCAATTTTCTTAATCACGCCACTAATTTGTGCATGTCTAAATACTAAGGTCTTTCAAGTGATTTCATTCTTGTCATGCCCACTACAAATGAGAACACTCTTAACTAGTGAGGTTGTTTAAGCATATAGAGATTAAATACACTCTTTTAGAATGAAATTTCTCTTAACAAAAGATCAAAGATAGATATATAAGTAGGACATATAAAACAAGGTGAATAAGAGTAGTACATATAAAGCAATCATTAGAACATGCCAAACATATGGAATTATTGTACATTTCATTCATGTCATTGATATTATTCTTCATCCATCTCATCCATCTCATTGATATTAGGAACATCTCGCATCCATGACTGTCGACGACAATATATAGGGACATCAGTAATAAAATAGTACACTTACTATTTTGAATTTGAGCTCATAAAAATTAACTTTCAGAAGAATATGAATGAATGCAAATATACATAAGTGGATGAACATAAATAATAGAGGTACCAAACATTGCCTGAAGTAATGAAGTGTTGACCCAGGCTTCAATCCAGTATGCTCTTGTATGATCCAAAACCTGCAAAGAAAGAAAAGATGGGGTTAGATCCAAAGGATCTAAGCAATGTCTGGCACCTTATTATTGATCCTCATCTACAATTGTGCATGTGCATAGTCAAGCCATACACTTCTAAAATTAACTATGCTATAGAACATGGGTGTGTGTTAATGTGATTCAAAAACTATTATGCAAGATTGTTTTATTATGCCTATATAACAAGAGGAGTGATATATTTTAATGGCAATGGACATAGAAATTGCAGTGAAACTCTGTAATTTATTATTGTAAGTGGACATAAAAATTGTAGTGTAAGTAGTAGGATGATTGTTCATGAGCTCACTGTTTAATATCTGGCCAGGATGTAAATGGTACCATGCCAACCCAATCAGCCAAATAAAATGTGTCATGTTTATCTTTGTCAAATACACTCGTTCACCATTTTGTTCTTGTTCTTCACACAAATATTGCATCAAAAGTAATTGTAAACGATGATTCAAAGAAAAAAGAAACAACTACAATAGATCAGACCCCAAAAGAATATAGTCAACTACAATAGCTCACAGTCTCAATGAAATAAATAGTCAAAGGTAATGATCAATGAGGTTGCTACTATTAGATCATACATTAATACACATACTGTTTTGACAACAATAACATTAATACACATACAATTTTTTGGATATCTACATTTATGTTTCTCAGTTGTTGTGATATCTACATTTATGAATGAGCATCCCTCTACTCAGCTCTTCAGTTTTTGTTTCCGTAGATTTCACCATCTGACATTCCTTTTCAGTAAGAGATGGATGGAAATGTTCATGACTCTCAGAAAAATGGCTTGCATACAAATAAAAACTTGTGGTTATTCAAATGGTAAGTTCAAAGCTTCCCATAATTTGGGAGAAATGAGTTTGGAAAGACTTCAATCTTTTATTGAGGGAAAGGATTTTACTTACATTGAGGAGAAACCTTAGGTTTTTTCACTTCATTTTCAGCGTCTTCTGTTGATTTTCTTTTCAACTCAATAGATAATTTTATGTTCATCAAGTGATCAAAACTCATCGGAATAGCACTTGTGGAAGGATCGGGGCATTTCCTCTATGACTCAAAATCACTTTGGATCTTCTCATAATGAAAAATAGAAATATCTTTTTCATGACCATCTCTTACTGAAAAGAAACGTCAGATGGTGAAATCTACGAAAAAAAAATTGAAGAGATGAGTAAAGGGATGCCCAGTCATAATGTTTCTAGCAGACGTCTTGTTAACACAATAGAAAAGAAAATGACCCTAGAGGTTGCTAAGTCTTTCGAATCAGAAAACCCCTTCGGCTTAGACTTATGTTCAATCCTTAGTAATGGTTTGGGGAACTAATTACTAGATGAGTGACTACAGTACCCTAGTTTGCATTATTAGATGATCTTGTTTAATTTGTGTTCATTTCATGCAAAGATACATGTAAAGGAAAAGAAATTTTTGCATCTAAAGATTACATGTATATATATAAAAAATAACTTGTCTATACTATACAAGGAAAATAACTTTTAGAAGAAAATGCAAGAGTACAGGCATACATAAGAGGATGAACATAAATAATAAGGGTGCCAAACATTGCCTGAAGTGATGAATATTTTACGCGCGTATGAATCTAGTGTGCCCCTATGTGATCCAAAACCTGCAAAGAAAAGAGAGATGGGGGTTAGATAAAAAAATATCTAAGCAATGAATGGCATCCTATTACTGATCCTCATCTACAATTATGCATGTGCATAATCAAGCCATACACTTCTGAAAGAAAAACCTAGCTCATAGTCTCAATGAAATAAACAGTGTATAAAACAATATATGGTGCAAAATAGCAGCAATCATGCAATGACAACAATTCCTATTTTCTTACTGGTGTCCCTATTTACATTTTTTCATCAAATGACCCAAAAATATCAAGAATGGTCCTATATGGTCGCTAATAGCCAACTTTCAGAAGAATATAAATGAATGCAAACATACATAAGTGGATGAACATAAATAATGAAGGTCCTATATGCACGGTTCTAATGCTTTGCCATTACAACAATTAAGCATTCATCATTTGGTATATGAACAAGTGAAAAACATGCAAACATCCAAACATGTGTACTGTGAGCTTTCCTGCAACAAATGGACTTGTGATAATTTTCACAATAGTACATGTGTTGGAAGGAAAGCTCATAGTACTGCTTAGGAAAATATGAATGTTCATCACCTATGCATATTAGAGTTGATCATAGAAGGTATATGCACAACAAAACAAATTTTATTACTGATGTCCCTATTTGCATCTTTTCATCAAATGACCCAAAAACATCAAGAATGGTCCTATATGGTCACTAATAGCCAACTTTCAGAAGAATACGAATGATTGCAAACATACATAAGTGGATGAACATAAATAATGAAGGTACCAAACATTGCCTGAAGTAATGAAGTGTTGACCCAAGGTTCAATCCAGTATGCTCTTGTATGATCCAAAACCTGCAAGGAAGGAAAAGATGGGGTTAGATCTAAAGGATCTAAGCAATGCCTGACACCCTATTACTGACCCTTATCTACAATTATGCATGTGCATAGTCAATCCATACACTTCTAAAATGAACTATGCTACAGAACATGGGTGTGTGTTAATGTGATTCAAAAGCTATTATGCAAGATTATTTTGTTTATTGAGATAAGGATATCTTAATTCTACAAGAATAAATTTTTTGATAAATATTTGAATTTAATTTTGACAATAACATGAGGAGTGATATATTTTCATCATTATAGAAGAGATAACCACCTACAACTATATTTCATAATTCCTCCTTTGAAGTCATAGGTTAGTTTAAAATGGAGAAACTATACAAACTCGCCAATTTAATCCCAAAATTTTATAACATTACATTCTTGTTGTTGTTATGGTGCACAACAGAAGCAAGCATGCAATGACAACAATAACATTGCATGATGCCTGAGCTCAAATTCAAAATAGTAAGTGTATTATTTTATTACTGATGTCCCTATTTTATTACTACTAAATTTTGGGGTAAAATCTTGCAAGTCTTACACAGACTCAAAAACATGGTAGCATTGATCCAATAATAGAAAATAAATTACAAATGCTGAGCTCACAGTCTCAATGAAATAAATAGTGTATAAAACAATATATGGTGCACAACAGCAACAAGCATGCAATGACAACAATAACATTGCATGATGCTCGAGCTCAAATTCAAAATAGTAAGTGTATTAATGTATGTTTTCATGATGCCAGATATTAAATAGTGAGATCATGAACAATGCCAATATTGAACAGTGAGCTCATGAATAATGTATGATGCCCTAGCTTGCAGCCAGCAAGCCATCAAGACATTTCCTCATGAAATGATCATAAACGGGGAGTACCACATAGTGAATATCAACAACAAAACAAATAAAAAGAGATCAAACACTTCACACAATTCCTTGAAGGTAATAAAAATGATGCTCTAGATCTCAAAGCTCACGGGTCATCGAGCATTCCAAATGCTAAGATGTAAACAATGCCACTATTAACAATGCTAAGATGTAAACAATGCCACTATTAACAATGCTAAGATGTATTCAATGCCACTGAAATTGATTTAATGAGAAGACAAAGCTTGAATGCCTACCTTCCAAATGAAAAGATGTAAACAATACCAGTATTAAACAGTGAGCTAATGATCAATATATGATGCCCTAGCTTGCAGCCTGCAAGCCATCAAGACATTTCCTCATGAAATGATCATAAACGGGGAGTACCACATAGTGAATATCAACATCAAAAACAAATAGAGAGAGATCAAACACTTCACACAATGCCTTGAAGGTAATAGCAATGATGCCCTAGCTCTCAAAGCTCGTGGGTCATCAAGCATTCCAAATGAAAAGATGTAAATAATGCTAGTATTAAACAGTGAGCTCATAAACAATGTATGATGCCTTAGCTTGCAGCCCGCGAGCCATCAAGAAATTTTCTCATGAAATGATCATAAACAGGGAGTACCACATAGTGAGTATCAACAACAAAACAAATAAAGAGAGATCAAACACTTCACACAATGCCTTGAAGGTAATAGAAATGATGCCTTAGCTCTCAAAGCTTGTGGGTCATCGAGCATTCCAAATGAAAAGATGTAAACAATGTCAGTATTAAACAGTGAGCTCATGAACAATATATGATGCCCTAGCTTGCAGTCCGCGATCCATCCAGATATTTCCTCATGAAATGATCATAAACGGGGAGTACCACATAGTGAATATCAATAGCAAACCAAATAAAGAGAGATCAAACACTTTACACAATGCCCTAAAGATAATAGAAATGATGCCTTAGCTCTCAAAACTTGCAGGTCATCGAGCATTCCAAATGAAAAGATGTAAACAATGCTAGTATTAAACAGTGAACTCATGAACAATGTATGATGCCCTAGCTTGCAGCCCGCGAACCATCAAGATATTTTCTCATGAAATGATCATAAACAGGGAGTACCACATAGTGAATATCAACAACAAAAAAAATACAGAGAGATCAAACACTTCACACAATGCCTTGAAGGTAATAGAAATGATGCCCTAGCTCTCAAAGTTCGCGGGTCATCGAGCATTCCAAATGCTAAGATGTAAACAATGCCACTATTAACAATGCTAAGATGTAAACAATGCCACCGAAATTGATTTAATGAGAAGACAAAGCTCGAATGCCTACCTTCCAAATGAAAAGATGTAAACAATGCCAGTATTAAACAGTGAGCTCATGAATAATGTATGATGCCCTAGCTTGCAACCCATGAGCCATCAAGACATTTCCTCATGAAATGATCATAAACGGAGAGTACCACATAGTGAATATCAATAGAAAAATAAATAGAGAGAGATTAAACACTTCACACAATGCCTTGAAGGTAATAGCAATGATGCCTTAGCTCTCAAAGCTCGCGGGTCATCAAGCATTCCAAATGAAAAGATGTAAACAATGACAGTATTAAACAGTGAGCTCATAAATAATGTATGATGCCCTATCTTGCAGCCCGCAAGCCATCAAGATATTTCCTCATGAAATGATCATAAACAGGGAGTACCACATAGTAAATATCAACAGCAAAACAAATAAAGAGAGATCAAACACTTCACACAATGCCTTGAAGGTAATAGAAATGATAACCTAGCTCTCAAAGCTTGCGGGTCATCGAGCATTCCGAATGAAAAGATGTAAACAATGCCAGTATTAAACAATGAGCTCATGAACAATGTATGATGCGCTAGCTTGCAACCCGTGAACTATCAAGACATTTTCTCATGAAATGATCATAAACAGGGAGTACCACATAGTTAATATCAATAGCAAAACAAATAAAGAGAGATCAAACACTTCACACAATGCCCTGAAGGTAATAGAAATGATTCCCTAGCTCTCAAAGCTCACGGGTCATTGAGCATTCCAAATGAAAAGATGTAAACAATGCTAGTATTAAACAGTGAGCTCATGAACAGTGTATGATGCCCTAGCTCGCAGCCCGCGAGCCATCAAGATATTTCCTCATGAAATGATCATAAACAAGGAGTACCACATAGTGAATATCAATAGCAAAACAAATAGAGAGAGATCAAACACTTCACACAATGCCTTGAAGGTAATAGAAATGATGCCCTAGCTCTCAAAGCTCATGGGTCATCGAGCATTCCAAAAGCTAAGATGTAAACAATGCCACTATTAACAATGCTAAGATGTAAACAATGCCACTGAAATTGATTTAATGGGAAGACAAAGCTCGAATGCCTACCTTCCAAATGAAAAGATGTAAACAATACCAGTATTAAATAGTGAGCTCATGAACAATGTATGATGCCCTAGCTTGCAGCCTACGAGCGATCAAGACATTTCCTCATTAAATGATCATAAATGGGGAGTACCACATAGTGAACATCAACAAAAAAACAAATAGAGAGAGATCAAACACTTCACACAATGCCTTGAAGGTAATAGAAATGAATCCCTAGCTCTAAAAGCTCGCGGGTCATCAAGCATTCCAAATGAAAAGATGTAAATAGTGCCAATATTAAACAGTGAGCTCATAAACAATGTATGATGCCCTAGCTTGCAACCCGCAATCCATCAAGACATTTCCTCATGAAATGATCATAAATAGGGAGTACCACATAGTGAATATCAACAACAAAACAAATAAAGAGAGATCAAACACTTCACACAATGCCCTAAAGGTAATAGAAACGATGCCCTAGCTCTCAAAGCTCATAGGTCATCGAGCATTCCAAATGAAAATATGTTAACAATGCTAGTATTAAACAGTGAACTCATGAACTATGTATGATGCCCTAACTTGCCTCCCGCAAGCCATCAAGACATTTCCTCATGAAATGATCATAAACAGGGAGTACCACATAGTGAATATCAACAACAAAACAAATAAAAAGAGATCAAACACTTCACACAATGCCTTGAAGGTAATAGAAATGATGCCCTAGCTCTCAAAGCTCATGGGTCATCAAGCATTCCAAATGAAAAGATGTAAACAATGCTAGTACTAAACAATGAGCTCATGAACAATATATGATGCCCTAGCTTGCAGCCCGCGAGCCATCAAGATATTTCTTCATGAAATGATCATAAACATGGAGTACCACATAGTGAATATCAACAGCAAAACAAATACAGAGAGATCAAACACTTCACACAATGCCTTGAAGGTAATAGAAACGATGGCCTAGCTCTCAAAGCTCGCGGGTCATCAAGCATTCTAAATGCTAAGATGTAAACAATGCCACTATTAACAATGCTAAGATGTAAACAATGTCACTGAAATTGATTTAATTAGAAGACAAAGCTCGAATGCCTACCTTCCAAATGAAAAGATGTAAACAATGTCAGTATTAAATAGTGAGCTCATGAACAATGTATAATGCCCTAGCTTGCAACCCACGAGCCATCAAGACATTTCCTCATGAAATGATCATAAATAGGGAGTACCACATAGTGAATATCAACAACAAAACAAATAAAAAGAGATCAAACACTTCACACAATGCCTTGAAGGTAATAGCAATGATGCCCTAGTTCTCAAATCTTGTGGGTCATCAAGCATTCCAAATGAAAAGATGTAAACAATGCCAGTATTAAATAGTGAGCTCATAAACAATGTATGATGCCCTAGTTTGCAGCCCATGAGCCATCAAGACATTTCCTCATGAAATGATCATAAACAAAGAGTACCACATAGTGAATATCAATAGCAAAACAAATAAAGAGAGATCAAACACTTCACACAATGCCTTGAAGGTAATAGAAATGATGCCCTAGCTCTCAAAGCTCGCGGGTCATCGAGCATTCCAAATAAAAAGATGTAAACAATGCCAGTATTAAATAGTGAGCTCATGAACAATGTATGATGCCCTAGCTTGCAGCCCGCAAGCCATCAAGACATTTCCTCATGAAATGATCATAAACAGGGAGTACCACATAGTGAATATCAATAGCAAAACAAATAAAGAGAGATCAAACACTTCACACAATGCCCTGAAGGTAATAGAAATGATGCCCTAGCTCTCAAAGCTCGTGGGTCATCGAGCACTCCAAATGAAAAGATGTAAACAATACCAGTATTAAATAGTGAACTCATGAACAATGTATGATGCCTTAGCTTGCAACCTATGAGCCATCAAGATATTTTCTCATGAAATGATCATAAACAAGGAGTACCACATAGTGAATATCAACAACAAAACAAATAGAGAGAGATCAAATACTTCACACAATGCCTTGAAAGTAATAGCAACGATGTCCTAGCTCTCAAAGCTCACGGGTCATCAAGCATTCCAAATGAAAAGATGTAAACAATGTCAGTATTAAACAGTGAGCTCATAAACAATGTATGATGCCCTAGCTTGCAGCCCACGAGCTATCAGGACATTCCTTCATGAAATTATCATAAACGGGGAGTACCACATAGTGAATATCAACAACAAAACAAATAGAGAGAGATCAAACACTTTACACAATGCCTTGAAGGTAATAACAATGATGCCCTAGCTCTCAAAGCTCATGGGTGACTAAGCATTCCAAATGAAAAGATGTAAACAATGTCAGTATTAAACAGTGAGCTCATAAACAATGTATGATGCCCTAGCTTACAGCCCACGAGCCATCAAGGCATTTCCTCATGAAATGATCATAAACAGGGAGTACCACATAGTGAATATCAACAACAAAACAAATAGAGAGAGATCAAACACTTCACACAGTCTTGAAGGTAATAGCAATGATGTCGTAGCTTTCAAAGCTCATGGGTCATCAAGTATTCCAAATGAAAAGATGTAAACAATGTCAATATTAAATAGTGAGCTCATAAACAATGTATGATGCCCTAGCTTGCAGCCCGTGAGCCATCAAGACATTTCCTCATGAAATGATCATAAACGGGGAGTACCACATAGTGAATATCAACAGCAAAACACATAAAAAGAGATCAAACACTTCACACAATGCCTTGAAGGTAATAGAAATGATGCCCTAGCTCTCAAAGCTCACGGGTCATCGAGCATTCCAAATGAAAAGATGTAAACAATGTCAGTATTAAATAGTGAGCTCATAAACAATGTATGATGCCCTAGCTTGCAGCTCGCGAGCCATCAAGATATTTCTTCATGAAATGATCATAAATAAGGAGTACCACATAGTGAATATCAATAACAAAACAAATAAAGAGACATCAAACACTTCACACAATGCCTTGAAGGTAATAGCAACGATGGCCTAGCTCTCAAAGCTCGCGGGTCATCGAGCATTCCAAATGCAAAGATGTAAACAATACTAGTATTAACATTCATAGTTTTTCATTAAATCAACAAATGTCATCAAAATGAAATTGAGTTAATGAGAAGACAAAGCTCAAATGCCTACCTTTAAGAAACTTTTACATCTTTTCATCAAATGACCCAAAAGCATCAAGAATCATCATATATGGTCGCTAATAGCTAGCTTTCAAAAAAATATGAATGAATGCAAACATACATAAGTGGATAAACATAAATAATGAAGGTACCAGACATTGCCTGATGTAATGAAGTGTTGACTGGGGTTCAATCCAGTATGCTCTTGTATGATCCAAAACTTGCAAGGAAGGAAAAGATGGGGTTAGATCCAAAAGATCTAAGCAATGTCTGGCACCCTATTACTAATCCTCATCTACAATTATGCATGTGCATAGTCAAGCCATACACTTATAAAATGAACTATGCTACATAACATGGGTGTGTGTTAATATGATTCAAAAGCTATTATGCAAGATTGTTTTATTATTGAGATAAGAATATCTTAATTCTACAAGAATAAATGTTTTGAAAAATATTTGAATTTAATTTTGACAATAACATGAGGAGTGATATATTTCAAGCTTCAGTGAGATTTCATACCACACAGTGTTCATAGATTACGTTCAATGTGTTATTTACGCTTGTATTGGTGGGAAAAATCTTGAAAATGCGCAAAATAGATTGAATTCAACCATGTTGTTTACATGACACATGTAGTTTACCTCCAGCCTAAATCAGTGTTGCATACAAATCTGTGGACGCTACGTGGTATGAAGCCTGTCTGAAGCTTGAAAATGATAAGGATTATGATGTTGAGGTATGGTATTGTTTAGGTATAATATTGGTATTGTTTACATCTTTTCATTTGGAATGCTTGATGACCCACGAGATTTGAGAGCTAGGGCATCATTTCTATTACCTTCAAGGCATTGTGTGAAGTGTTTTATTTCTCTTTATTTGTTTTGTTGTTGATATTCACTATGTGGTACTCCCCGTTTATGATCATTTCATGAGAAAATGTCTTGATGGCTTGCGGGCTGTAAGCTAGGGCATCATGCATTATTTATGAGCTCACTGTTTGAGCACCAACCAATCAAATAGGGACATGAGGTAATCAAATAGTGAGCTCATAAACAATGCATGATTCCCTAGTTGTAGGTAGTTATCTCTTCTATAATGATGGAGTGAAAGGTAATGATCAATGAGGTTGCTGTTATTAGATCATATATTAATACACTTACTGTTTTGAATTTGAGCTCAAGCATCATGCAATGTTATTGTTGTCATTACATGCTGGCTGTTGTTGTGCACCATATATTATTTTATACACTATTTATTTCATCGAGACTGTGAGGTATTGTAGTTGACTGTGAGCTGTAAGTAACACATATTGTGTGAAGTGTTTGATCTCTCTATTTATTTGTTTTTTTGTTGATATTCACTATGTGATACTCCCAGTTTATGATCAAATAGACAAAGCTCGAATGCCTACCTCAAGTGTAAGTGCCCTCTTCCCACACAATGCTGACCTCTTCGGGCACGCCAAACTTGAATGTCCTCTTCGCGCCACGCAAGAGTGTAGTGACATCTTTGCGGCAGCTCTTCGAATTCACAAATTAAAAATGACACTTTCTTTTTTCTTTTTTTTTGTTTATAACCAAATGGGTGTAGCAATTTATGAGCTCACTGTTTGAGCACTGGCCAATCAAATAGGGACATGAGGTGCTCAAACAGTGAGCTCATAAACAATGCATGATGCCCTAGTTGTAAGTAGTTATCTCTTCTATAATGATGGAGGAGTGAAAGTTAATGATCAATGAGGTTGCTACTATTAGATCATACATTAATACACTTACTTCTTTGAATTTGAGCTCAGGCATCATGCAATGTTATTGCTGTCATTGCATGCTTGTTGCTGTTGTGCACCATATATTGTTTTATACATATAGAATAATAGATTTGGGGACTTAGACTTATGTTCAATCCTTAGTAATAGTTTGGGGAACTAATTACTAGATAAGTGACTATAGTACCCTAGTTTTCATTATTAGATGATCTTGTTTAATTTGTGTTCATTTCATGCAAAGATACATGTAAAGGAAAAAAAAATTTTGCATCTAAAGATTACATGTGTATATATATATATATATATATATATATGTATATATATATATATGTATATATATATATGTGTGTGTGTGTGTGTGTGTATATATATATATGTGTGTGTGTGTGTGTGTGTGTATATATATATATATACATATATATATATATATACATATATATATATAGATATACATATATATATACATATATATATATAGATATACATATATATATATATATATATATATATATATATATATATATATGTATATATATATATATATATATGTATATATATATATATATATATATATATATATATATATATATATATATATATAACTTGTATATACTATACAAGGAAAATAAATTTCAGAAGAAAATGCAAGAGTACAAGCATACATAAGAGGATGAACATAAACAATAAGGGTGCCAGACATTGCCTGAAGTGATAAATTTTTTACCCGGGTATGAATCTAGTGTGCCCCTATGTGATCTAGAACCTGAAAAGAAAAGAGAGATGGGGGTTAGATAAAAAATATCTAAGCAATGAATGACATCCTATTACTAATTCTCATCTACAATTATGCATGTGCATAGTCAAGCCATACACTTCTAAAAGAAAAACCAAGCTCACAGTCTCAATGAAATAAATAGTGTATAAAACAATATATGGTGCACAACAGCAGCAAGCATGCAATGATAACAATAACATTGCATGATGCCCGAGCTTAAATTCAAAATAGTAAGTGTGTTAATGTATGATCTAATAGTAGCAACCTCATTAATCATTACCTTTCACTCCTCCATCGTTATAGAAGAGATAACTACCTACAACTATATTTCACAATTCCTCCTTTGAAGTATATATATATGGACATGAGGTGCTCAAACAATGAGCTCATAAATAATGCATGATCCCCTAGCTTGCAACCTGTAAGCCATCAAGACATTTCCTCATGAAATGATCATAAATGGGGAGTACAACATAGTGAATATCAACAACAAAACAAATAATGAGAAATCAAACACTTCACACAATGCCTTGAAGGTAATAGAAATGATGCCCTAGCTCTCAAAGCTCACAGGTCATCAAGCATTCCAAATGAAAAGATGTAAACAATGGTGGCCACTGACACGTTATTTACTCTACTAGTGTCAGTGGCCACCATTCTATAGGCTCTATTGTCATTCGGCGCCTATCACTTCTTGATTTGCAAGCCTATTCTACAAGTTTTCTGGTGTCCTTTCCCACTAGAAGAACTACACCTATCTTTGAGAGTCCTATCATCTCATGAATTATATCTCTTGTTATCCTAACCGGTACTTCACCTATCAAAAATAGGTCATCATGGATCCTGCTGAGTAGAATCTTGATCCATTCCGACTCATAGAACTCATATGTCATAGCATATTCCACTATAGGATGATTATCCAACTGCGCATACTCATCCATGAAGGTTTTGTTAGGTTTCATCATTGTTTCCATGTGCACTCTTATTCTATCCAAACCAACTGGTTCCTTCTTGCAATATATGTATTCCCTAATATCTTCCACATGCATAACACCCATGGGAGTGCGGGAGAATGTACCTTCTAGGTCGTCTAATGTGGAATTGAACAGATGCCTCTTAAACACATATCTCTTCTTTTTTGCCACATCAAATACAATGGGAGTAGCCATTACTTACTTGTATATCGCTTTCCAAATAATCTCAAAGAATTCTGAATCGGCACGACGGATTAGATCTTTCATAACTGATCAAATGAATTGCTAATCACTGGTGAATCAATCTACAATCCTTTACTATCAAATTCTAGGGCTCCTCTTCTCTCCAATCTCTCTGAATTCGAATGCAATGAGAGATCTAAAAGCTTCTGTGTACTTTAAAGTAAGAATTTCACTATTAATGCTTGTCGCGTAAACCATGTTGTCACTTGATAATTTCCAACTTGAAATTCTGTAAACAATCAGCTAGTGTGCTCTTGCACATAGGTTCTACTAGTCTCCAAAATGTTAAGTCCAAAGGTCCATACTCAGAGGGTGAGTATATCGGCCACACAAGGGTTTAGAGCTAAATTAGCTCCCCCTATGACCCTGAGGGCCATTCATTCAGATGTAGAGGGTGCGTCCACTATGGATGCATCCAATACATTCTCATCAACCTTATCCTTTTTTGCCTCTGACCAAATCAAGCTCGCATCTTCTAAAGCTTTCACAAACTTGACTTCTCCTTCGGTATTCAGTATTGATTCTTCTGGCTTTTTAGGACTTTCCTAACTTTTCATCCTTGATCTACAAAACTCAGAGATGTGTCCAGCCTTGTTACAAGAGTGACAAATGACTAGAGGCCTTATATTCCTCGGCACATTAACATGGGTTACCATTTTACATTGTTTAGCTCATTGACCATTATAGTTACATATCTGACATGTAACATTCTGAGAACTTCTTACATTTGACTGATTCTGATTTCTCTGATTATGCTAAGTCTTGTTTTTCTGACTTGTCTTACAACTCATAGCACTATGACCAAATTTATTGCATGAATAACAGTAACAATTGAAAGGTCTTACCTTTGTACAATTCCTTGCTATATGTACATGCTTGTTACATGCATAACAAGTTCAATCTACTAGCTTGCACTCATTCTTGGATGGTTCAACATGATCTTTAGCTTGACTTCTAGCCTCCTTAGCATCTATGGTGTCTTTTGGTGCTTTCATTCTTGCTCGCATGTTGTCAATCTGATTTTGTGCTTCATTGAATCCAATGCCACTAGTATCTCCTTTAAGTTTTCGAGCATACAACTAAGATTCAATTAGGTCCTTACTTGTGTGCAATTTATCAATGTGATTCTTAGCCTCTTTCAATTCAGTTTCCAAGCTTTCTTTGTTGTTTCTTAGCTCCAAGATTTCCATGTTTGCTTGCCTCAATTCTTCATTCAGTTGAAGGTTCTCTTTGATTTGTTCATCATAGACTTCCTGATTGTTAGTCATCTTATCATCCAATTATTCAATCTTTTCTTTCAGGGATGAATTTTCTTCATTGATATTTTTTATCATTATCCCTAAATAACTAGTAGAGAATTATTTCAAATCTTTTCTTAGCCTTTTGATGACTGTTTGAGCATCACTAACTTTTTCTTTTAGTTCCTCAATTTCTTTTTCAGATCTGTCCAGGTCTTCAAGAGCAACTTCAATATTTCTTTTCAGATGTTTCATTTATGCTTTGTCCATGATCTCCTCAAGTGGTTAAACTTATTTTCTGAGGACCATAGCTTTGATACCAATTGTTAGGAATGGGAACACTGAGAGGGCGAGGGGGGTGAATCAGTGTTCACTGTATTAAATCTTTTTACTTAGCTCTTTAATCTTACCTTGAATGCTTAAGTGCTGGAATGAACATTACATAAACAAGATAGAAGAACACAATGCATAACACCAATATGGTTATGGGGAAACCCAAATAGGTAAAAACCCTAGTGGGAATTGACACCCACTAATATTTTGTACTAGTGTTTTATGATCCTTGTTAGAAGATCCTTAACCCTGTTAGGAGTTGCTTTACAATGTATTTAGTACAGTGACCTTGTCAAGGGTCAGACCCTATTAGGAGTCTTTTATAATAACCCTATTAGGGGTGTGGACACACTGTCCTAGAGCTCACTACTCAAGTAGTGAAGGCTACAACCCTCAGATCTCAGATACACACTATATCTGCTAGATGAACTTTCATTGTGACATTGCTTGTCTAATCAGTTCCTTTAATGCACTGATGCTTTGACCTCTTACAAAGCTCTAATACATCTTAAAAAATCTTCGCATACTTATGCTTTGCTTCTTTCAACTCTATATCCACTCTCCTGCCTAATTACAATGGCACATCTAATATTTATATGCGCATACACAACAATTAACTAGGTTGGCCCTTTAACCAATTACATACAACGCTTCCAATTGAATTGGCTCAAGCGTGTTTACAAAAAAAGTTAATTACATGTCTACAACCTAATTAAAATAGGCACATAGCCTTTACAACATAATAATATAACCTCTAACCAAAATACCAACAGTCGGCTTCTTGCACTATTCTTCTCTGGCATTCACTGTCTGTGCAACTTGAACTCTCTGTATCTTTCTCATACTGAATCTTTTGATCATGCACTCTTAGATGTAGCATGAATATGATCTTACCAACTTAAATTCTAGGGTGCATACCATAATTCTATCATATGCATGTGCACTAACGCTCTAAATTTTAGGTACTTTGTATACTGTCCAATCTTCAACACTTAGCCAATTTATGATCTTCTTATCATAAGCGCTGACTCCAAAACATCATATGACTTTGTTGCCATAATGACAACACTGTATTAAGTCATATAGACCAGTATAGTCAACTTGCCAACAATAACATGTTTACCCAAGCTAAGGGATTGGATATGGTGACTATGTAGGAAATGACGTGACACATTGAATGACATGGGATCTATGGGGAATCGACATGTCAAGAGATTTATGAAAATATGTTCTTCTTCTTTCTTTTTTTCCTTAATTTTTATCAAGACCAAGAAAAGGATTTGGGATAGGCAATATGAAACATGACAATGGATGACAGAAGTAAGAGATGGATGATACAAAGGATTTGCATTGTAGGGTATGGATAAATTAAAGCAAAGAGGATGCATGGAGCCTTTTCAAGCTCAAAGATAGGAAAAGGGATATGGATGGATGAGGGGTCATGGAGGATGTGGTAGGTAGGATAGCATGTATGAAACTTTCCCCCAAGCATAGAGTGCAGAGGGGAATGGATTACACATCACACCTATTTGCTAGGTTTTCATCATGGTACTTTCCCAAGGTGCCACAAGAAGTGATTTTCACCAGAGGATGAATAATTACTCTTGATTTTTATTTTTTATGTCACACAAGGCACTTTTTTGCCAGGTTTTCGCCAAGGTAACCATTTTTTTCTTTTTTGATTGTTTTTGTATTTTTGACATTTTTGGAAGACAATGGATGGAAGAAATGACATGAAGGAAGGACTCAAGTATCTTGTTCTTTTGATAGTACTCCTGAAGAACGTTCTATAATGTACCACAACTATTGAAATTATACTCAAAGATGTTGATAGGGTGATGGAGAACAAGAATGAAATGAGTGATAAAAATGGACTAGGGTATGGGTTTTTGCATAGGGTTGGATAAGGGGGATAGAAGGATGGAAAGTAGGTGTTGGATAATGACTTGGGTATTGGAAGACTTGTGTGTGGGTGGATGGAAATATTATCAAGATCAATGTTGGCACACACCTTCAGTGGTGGTGGAGTGATGGAAAGAAAATGAATTTTGGATTTTGGGATTTAGATAGAGTAGGGGACATAGATTTTGGGATCTAAGGACCCAAAATGGATAGAGGAGGTGATGGAGTATCTAAGCTATTGGATTTTGGGATATACGGACCCAAAATAGATTTGGAAGATGGAAGACATTTATTTGGAAGATTGATGGGAGCCTTTGGAATAGAAAGCTTGGATGCTAGTTTTGATTTTTTCTTTAGGATATTGTGCTTTGAGGAGCTGCTTGGGAATCCACATAGTTTGTATTTTTTGATTATTTTGTGATTCTTTGGAATGCATTGCTTGCATAAGGGATTTAGGAACCCATATAGCTTTTGACTATTCTTTTTTCTTTATTTGTCTTTGTGGCCTTTTAGATATTTATTTTTTGTTTTGGATCATATTTTGATTTTCTTTTACATGTGGATTGCTTGACTTATGGATTTTATAATTGGTATCCAAATTTCTTGGAATGGGATTGGTATTCATGGGTAGATAGGAATTATATGGAGGCCTTTTGGGTGGGTGGATGGAAGATGTGTGTCTTTGCTAACTTGCATACGGGAAAGGGTAAATGGATCGTGAACTAGTGGATGGAGGAATATATGAACCTAAGATAAATGGAAGGAATGAGGGGGCATGTGTATGCTTGGGTTCATATGGGGGAATGTTGGATGTAGGGGGGATATCAACATCTTGATGGTGGGATATATATTCCAAGCCTTGATAATATGGATTTTCTTCTATATCAAGGGATTCTAATATACCTTGTTCATTGAGGCCTAACCCCTTTCCTTGATAATGAATTTTTTGACAAATCTTCTTAGCAATTGGATACTGATTATTTTTTAAACAAGATGTGAGTCCATTTTGAGGTGAACACATATATGGAATAGTAGGACTACAAAGTAGACTGGATTGAATGAAAGTGGATGAACCAAGTTGATTTGTAATAGGCTCATTATTAACATGGATAGAGATGAAGGGATCTTGTGGTGGATAGGGAGGATTATAACATGGAGATAGAGGGATGATGGGATCTTTTAGTGGATATGGAGGAATATGACATGGAGATGGAAGGTTGACAAGAGGTTGCGGTGGACATGGAGAATTACTTTGATATTGACATGGAAGAGAATCATTGGATGAATCATAAGGGGCATCATGGTCTTTCTTAGGAGGTGGATTATGAATGGGAATCAGAGGAATATTTTTCTCTTGGGATGAAAGGAGATCATGTTGGATAGGAAACAAATGGATAAGGGGATCATCATGAGATTCTAGGAATATCGGATCTCGGTCAACTGATTGGACATTCTTGGTATCTTGATCTTGACTAATTTTAGGACTTGTTTCTTTACACATTGGATTATCCTCTTGACATGGGGTATCAGTTTGGATATGTATGGTGGGTTCTTGAAAGGACTTGATGGTTGGGAATGATGGGAAGGGAATTTGATTGGGACTCATTAGAGTATCTTTTCTTAGGGATGGGGTATATGATGGCATTAGGTCTAAGACTACTAAATTTTAGAAGGGACTTGTACTAAAGGATAGACTAGATGGGATTTGTATCATGGATAGCCCTTGTGGGTATACCGTAAATTTTTCATTATTGGATGCATTGCTAGGTGGAGATAGTGTGGAGGAAGAAATGGTGGGAGATACGGAGATTGCTTTTGGGACATTGCTAGACATAAGTATATTATTTTTTCCATGTTTGGGAATGGTGTCTTGACATATATCCAACTCCTCATTAGGTCAATTATTAACAAATTATTTATTAGTGACAACACAATCATTTTTTGGACTTTTGATAGTGACGGTATTAATTGTCAAATTAGGTTCTTCTTTTGTATATGCAAGGTTAGCCTTATTATCTTGTCCAGATGTGGAGGCCTCATCTTTTCCATGATCCATCAATATCTTTTGGAAGATCTTATGGTCTTGGTTGGTGCTTCCATAATTTGTGACAACTTTGATTTCACTACACTTGATGAAATATTGGACAATGTGCTTTTGTTGCATACAATCACTTGTTTTGTATCCCTTAGTTTGGTGATAACTATAGTAAATGTTGTCATCCCACCATGATAACTTTTTGGGACCCTTATAATGTCTTAACTTCATTGTAAACACAAGAATTAATATCAGTGGAGAACAAGATATTCAAAATCCCCCCTATAGGAGTCTATAATCTAAACCTTGATGCTTTGGGTTTTGGGTAAGAGCAACTGGCTCCACTATTCCTTTTTCATTTTTTCCTAGGCCTAAATTCCCATTGTACCCCTACTTCTAGACTATGGGAAGTCCCCTTCCATATTCGTGTACTAGGATTATATGTTTTGGAGGTTCTTCATCTGTATATAACTAGGAGGATAGGTTGAATTCAATGATCTCTTCATGTATGTCTCCCTATCTTACAAAATCTATTGGTTGATAGACAATTGTTAGTTTTTGCTTCCTCTCTAGAGATTGCCTCAGTTTTCCATATGACCTGGGTGAGATAGGTATCTTTCCCACACAAAAGAAGTATGCATAGGTGTATTCTCCACATCCATTTTCGTGTACCTAGATTTTTAACTCGAATTTTGGTTCTTCTATTGATTTTTCAAAACTTGTGGGATCTATGTTTTGAATTGAGGAAATACTTGAAGCTTTCTAATTGTTGGGTACTTGATTAGAAATAGCTCCCCTAATATTTGTGCAATATAGAAATGGATCTCTATCACCAGGCACAGTGATTTCAACTCCACCATGAGGAATTTTTAGACACTACTAATAAGTAGATTGTAAATCCTGCATGGAATGGATCCACGGTCTCCCCAAGAGAATGTTGTAACCTAGCTCTAGATCGAGTACTTGGAATGTAGTGTCTTGTATTTCTAGACCCAATCTGATTGGGAGACTTATGACACCCTTGGAAGGGTGTTCTTCATAATCATAGACTCTTATTATGATCT
Source organism: Chamaecyparis obtusa (assembly GCA_027943335.1). Classification (NCBI taxonomy): domain Eukaryota; kingdom Viridiplantae; phylum Streptophyta; class Pinopsida; order Cupressales; family Cupressaceae; genus Chamaecyparis; species Chamaecyparis obtusa. The sequence continues at coordinate 951,644 of BSBK01002093.1, read as the reverse complement.
TTTTGGTGACATCTACACAAATCTTAGTGTAGACCAAAGCTTGTACCCATTTCAATGCACAAATATTTTGACCTGCTCCTCCATTTATCAAGACTCACCTAATTTTGGATATAAATGAAGACTTCTAGATTCAAAGGATCATTGTGGGATGATTTATGTGCTAGAAGATCTTTTTTAGTGAAGGCAACATGATGTGGGATGGCTAGATATCCTACCATGGATTGAAAATCACCAACTTCTAGGTCTTTTCGTACGGATGACTATTGTAGGGTTGTGTCTAGGAATTCCTTATGGTCAGGAAAAATGTGGAGTTGAACTCATAGATGGAGATTTGTGATGGGATCTTCTTTAGATGGTCTAGCAAATTGTACTGATTTGATGGAGGATTGGACAACTTACTCAGTATAGAAATTTTTGATGTGACTCCTTGTACTGTTATTTTGGTAAGACAAGTGGAAAAAACACAACTGGTATCTAGAGCTTGGATGGTGATAGTTTTTATGGTCAAATTTGGCTCCACTTTGGTGTAGGTGAGGTTTTCCTAATTATTCATTCATGAGGTAGAGGCCTTAGCTTTATCTTGATTCATCAATGGTGTTTGGAAAACCTTGTGATCTTGGTTGGTGGTGCAAGAACTAGTGACCACTTAGATCTCACCATGATCAATGAAATCTTGGACAATGTGTTTGAAATGCATACAACTGGTTGTTTTGTGTCCCTTAGTTTTGTGATAGCTATAGTAGGCATGGTCATCCCACCATGTTGGTTTTACAGGACCTTCATAATGTATTATCTTGGGTAAAGTGACTTAATGTGACTATATCAATTTCTTTAGGATTGTCTCAAGACGTTCTGCAAGAGGCGTAAAATCTCATCGCGGAGTGGGATTCCTTCTTGCATAACTTTTTTGTTGGGTGGTAACATTAGTTTATTCAAGGTTATGTCTAAGAGTTGTGTTGTTAACATTTTTATCTATTTGTCTTGGTTGTGTATGTCAGACTGGTGTTGGTGCTTGCACACATAGCACTGGTTGTGCCATCTTTGCATCAACAACCCCATTGTTTGTCACATTCTTATTTTTCTAGACCAATATTTAGATTTTTCGTAAGGTGTTGGGTTATTGGTCTCTTTATTGATGATTCCCTTGAAGGGGAGATATCTTTTTGCATTTATTCCTTTATTAGCTAACTCTTCAAAGGACTCAATGCATTGGGAGTGTAATTCACACATCATGTCTAGTTGACAAATTTCTATGAACATGTGGATCTTTTCCCTGGTTGGTAAATGGAAGGATTCCTTAGAGAAAACATTTATCCAAAATTTTAAGAATGAAGAAAAGGTTTCCCCATTCTTTTACTTGGTGGTGAAAAGATCCACTAATGTTACTTCTATGACAATGCTATGTGAATAGTGGGATATGATTTTTTCTACTAGTTCATTCCATAAGTTTATCATAGTAGGGAATCTGGAGAACCGATCTATGGTTTTCCTACTAAGACTGCATGGAAAGAGTCTCATTATATATATATATATATATATATATATATATATATATATATATATATATATATATATATATATATATATATATATATATATATATATATATATATATATATATATATATATATATATATATATATATATATATATATATATATATATCATGGGATACCTCTATACATGTCATCAAAAAACTCCCTAATGTGATAGTTGGGATCACCCTTTTCCTTGTATCTATCAAATTTAGGTGTGAAAAATTTGTTTGGAAAAGGTGGCATATGTAGCGTCCTATCAAAAGGATAAGGACTAAGGTTTTTGGTGGTGTAGGACCTTTTAGGAGAACCAGTTGTAGGTTTATAAATTATTGTTGGAGGTTTTGGAGCTTTCGAGAAAGTGTATCAATGGGTGTCAATACAACAGATACTATGTTAGGATCAACAAATGGGATTCCACTATTTTGGGGTGTTGTAGGCATATAAGGTGGTAGGACATGCTGAGGTGTTGGTGTGTACTAAGGTATTGGAGCATACTAAGATGCCAAATTACGTTGAGGTACTAGGATGTATTGGAATTCTAGATTATGCTATGGTGGGGGAATATGCTAGGGTGCTAGATTATGTTGAGGTACTGGAACATACTAATATGCTAGTTTATGTTAAGGTATCAGGACTTGTTGGGGTGCTATATTATACTAAGGTACTAGGATGTACTAAGATGATAGATTATGTTGAGGTACCTAGACTTTTTGGGGTGCTAGGACTTGCTAGGGTATTGTCATATTTGATCCATTTTCCATCATCTTGTTGATGAGGTTTATAAATATTGAATATTCAGACTTACTTAGAGGTACCCCTTGACTTATTTGGGGTTGTCCCTAATTGGAAGGGACCACTAGTTGAGACACTTTAGGATTTTTTTGTTGAGGTTCCCCCAGTAGGGGTAGCCCTTACTTAGGTTGAGGAGTTGTGCTGGAGGAACTTTCTACCATTGTTTGTGATGTACTTGTTGGATGAGTCAAGGACAATATAGAAGGTTCTATTGTGGTAGTGAGTGTAAAGGATGTGGACAAAAATTTGGCAAATAGGGGATTAACATATTGAAGTCTAAGAGTGGTGGAAGATGTGGTGACTTGGGAAGTATTTTGTGTAGAACTAGTAGATGGGAGGACTGAAGTGAGTGAAAGGAATCTTGTTGAGGCAACCCAAGCTGATGGCATAGGTATGTCCTCTATTATGGGGATACATCAGTTCTGGCAGGTAGTTTAGCACCTTTTTATATGACCATGAGAAGGTATTTTTTTCAATTAGAGTCCAGTATTGACTCTAATATTGCTTTCAACTTCTCATCAAGTAAACCTTCATCAATCTCTTATTTTGTGCATCTAGCTTTGATTTCCTCAGGGGAGAGTTTTCTTAGAATATCCCCTTGTATTTTCTAATGATGCAAGAATGTCTCATGATTCTTGTAATCTAGTGTCAATGTTCTTGGTGTAAATTTAATGTGCTAATGGGGATCATGTTCAGAGACTTGGTTTCACTCTATTGTGTCTTTACTCTTCTTGGATTGTGTGTTCGACATATGCAAGTCTGTGATAAATGCAAGACAACTAGGAAAATCAAATGCTAATCTTTTTTTATTTTTTTATTTTAGAAATGCAAAGACAATGATAGAAAGGAAAACTATTTTTTTTGGATTTTCAATTTGGGATGATAATGAAAACTAGGAATGAATAATCAAATATGATTTCTAGAGTGTAAGTAATTTACCCTAAGAAACTTAGAAGGAAAACCCTCTAAGGAAAGACCCTAAATGATATTGAGGACTATCTTGACTCTAAAAATGTAGGACAAAGGTGATAAATTCTAGCATTAGTGTATGTCTAAGACAAATATTAACCAAACTGATAAGGTGTCTGTGCTAAGGTAAATAGATAAGGATGGTTCTAATGAAGTAAAGATAAAACACAAAACCACTATAGGAATGTCATAGGAAAATGCACCCTCTGATTGGAAAAATGACTCTAGGGAGTGCAATAATTTAACCCTAATGTATGCAAGCTATGTTTTTGAGGTTTTTGGATTTTGAGACTAAAATGATGACTATGAAAAAAAGAAATATTATAATAATTCAAGATATGTGTATCTAAGTATGCCAATCATAAGGAACCAGGATGAAATATCAGTGTAATGATTGTAGGACTTGTGTTGTAGAACCAATGATGTAGGACCAATGTTGTAGGATAACTATTGTAGGAAAATGTTATAGGAGAAATTTTGTAGGACTAATGTTTGTAGGAAAAATGTTAGAGATGTACAAACTTACAATCAATCTGTAGTTGCAAGACTGACTCAAAAAGAAACAATCTATGTATATCCAACAACTTTTTCAAGTTGCAAGATTTCACAAAGTCTGTCACAATGAAAGCAATATACAAGTAGTTTAATCTAAGGTAAAATTGGCTTCATTTGTAATGTTATAGTCTCATTTCTTTGGTGTCCATAAACTCAAACAACATATCTTCCACATAACTAGAGCTTAAAAGACCTCTTGAAGGTGTATGTGATTTTATCTTTTTCGGGTATTGTTGTCATCTTAATGAAGATATCTTTCATAACATAATATCCCTGGGACATATATGATGGGAATCTTGGGGGAGATTATATTTCAGCCCCCCCTTGCACTATAGTAAGACAAATATTTGAAGGTGAACCATTTGGCCTCTAATTAATAGGGTTATAGTAAGATATGTGGTGGCTCCCTAATCATTTTGTACATGTGTGACTCACTTAAGAGCCTAGTTGACCATGCTAGCTGCTCAGGGATACTTCACCCGATCTAGTCTATCATCAAAACACCTTGCCCAATCTTGAGGAGATAAGATGCGAGTTTTCTAAAAGTCTTATTTATATACTGATCAGAAGCATCTTCCATTTTACGGTCTTCCGTTGTTGGGTTAAGCAAACCCCCCATACAAGCCTCTCTAAAAATAAAAATAGTTGCTAATATAAAAGATTGTGCAAGTGCACCAAAAACATAAGACACCAGGTTAACCATTTTAAGCACCAAAAAGAAAAGTTTTAACTAATATAATTCATCCATACAAGCACACAAGTTCATTTTTAGAGTACCAAACGAGATGAAATTTGCCTTGTTCAATTTTAAATCCACCAAATTCCAAATGTATTTTTCCTTGTTCGATTTATTGCACCAATCTCAAATGTTCTTTGCCTTTGTTAAATTCTTAACCACACGTCAATTTTAAGCACCAAAATGAAGTATGAATTGTCATGTTTGACTATGTATTATTCGTTTTAAAGAGCCAAAATGAAAGATGAATTTATTTTAGATTTAAAATGATTAAGTCTTATTTCTAAGCCACAAGATGCAAAGGAAAACTTAGTATCAAAAACCTTGGCAATTAGTTTTGGAATTCCCTGATTGAACTAAGATTAATATTGCGATAATTAAAATATTCAGTGATTCTCCATACCTTGTCAATATATAAATCCTTCTTCTCTGATTTCTATGTCCAAATCATTGATCTATTGTATGTGAGTTGGTGTCCTATTTTATTTTATCTATCTCTCTCATCTTCATTGCTCTGCGAGTTCTTGGACCTTGATTTCTTTGTGTTTTGGTGGCCCACTATGTTTTTCCATTACATAAAGTGTATATTTTCAACAATCAAAATGTGTCATTTTACAATAGAGAATGATATTTTAGACAGAAGAGAAGCAAATGTTATTTGCAGTTTCAAAACAATGTCTTTGATAAAATAATTATCACCTACACCTGCACACAAAAAGAAAGAGTTTTCAAATATATATATATATATATATATATATATATATATATATATATATATATATATATATATATATATATATATATATATATATATATATATATATATATATATATATATATATATATATATATATATATATATGTATGTATATATGTATGTATGTATGTATGTATGTATGTATGTATGTATGTATGTATGTATGTATGTAAATTAACACCCATTAATTTGGAAGCTAAAAGGACCCATTAGACCCCATTTTACTGATCTCCTTAAATATGGATGCATTTATGCTTGATTTCTCACTTTTTCTAGCATTTTCCCTACATTTCCCTTGAAACCCTCAATACCTCTTAGGATTTAGGTTTATTTTCTTGATTTTTGCACCCTTAGGTACAGGTCAACCTTGACGTTTACTTGGTACATGTCAACCTCGACCTGTACTTAGGGTTGTGAATTTTGATTGGTCCCCAAGCCTAATGCAAGGTATCTTTTTTCCCACTCTCGTTTGTAGGCCTTCACAAACTTGAACTCTAAGTTGGTATAAAAGGAGGTATTTTCCCTTCATTTGGGCATATAGATACATATACACAATCTATTACATGTGCATCCAATCCACAATATATGCAATCGCAAAACACTTAATCTATCAATTGCAAGATATCAAGTTCAAGCTGTATTCAATAAGTTCAAGCCAAGAAAGAAAGGATTCATTGAAGGCATTCATTTAATTTCATCAAGAAAGCATTTCCTTCCATAGATCTAGCTTCTTTCTTCAATAAGATAGTGGAATTGGTCATCAAGGGAGGAGATCTACATTCATCAACATTGCATAAGCATTCAACCATTTAACCATACTTACATCCATGGTCTATGATTTGGCACTTCTAGATCTATTGCATTTGTAAAGACGTCCTACATTCTACATCAACCTACATCAAAGAATTCATACATCTTTATGGGATGTAGTAGATTCGAATCCACCCATAAAAGATTTGACAAGTGAGGTAAATATTTATATTTGTCTTATTTTTACATACTTTTATTTTAATTCAAGGTTAATTCCTAAATAGGGGCTTGATTAAGGCAAGCCCCTTCTCCCCAACAAATTTTCATTTTTCTTGTAGGAGCATATTTGTAGGTTTTTTAGGTTTTCAAGCTGCGAATTCGAGGATCTAGGGTTACAATTTTCATCATAAATTTGAATCTTGAATTTTTTGACAATGTAGGTACAGGTAAACCTTGACCTGTACCTAATTTGACCTATACCCAAGAAGTTGACCTGTTCCTAGAGCTCTTAGATTTTCACATTTAGCATTTTCTAGCTTGCAGGTTCTAGATCCAACATGGTTTCAGTTTTTGTTACAATCTACTAGCCCATTTTTAGATATGTGCTTGGTTGTTACATGTGCTTATATTTCACTTGCTTTACAATTAATCAATTACATTAAAGGGAAAGAACAATCAAACAAGAAAGAGATCCTTAAGTATATTCCCTTGAAATAACTTGGATTTTGCATTAGCACCCGTACATTCATTCAAGTTGTGTTAATCTAATTTGGGTCCTCTTGAAGGTTATATTTGTGGATCCCTCTTTGTCTTTCCCTTAATGTGCATAAAATACTTGGTGAAATAACCTTTATCATCAACCGATCACCTTTCTTTTATGTTACATTTTGGTGATCGTGACGCTTTCATGCTTTATACCTTTTGATTGGGTAGTTAGATCTCCTTTATGTACATTGTAGTTCTATCATATCTTATTTGGAACACATTGTTCATTAGATATTATTTATATTCATTGTGGTTCTTAAACATATGATCTACTTTGTATGATTTGTATCTTTTCTATAGTTATATTTTATCTCTTTGTGTATGAGCTTGATCACTTTGAGTCCAACTTATAGCATTCCAATTAGAATAAGTCGTAGGCTCATGGGTTCCTTTGATCCTTCGCCCTCCTTCTTTCCTAGGAATCTTGATGAAACCAAGATGATCCCTCATGATCCTAATTCACTCACAAATAATAACTCTTCTCACTCCTCTCATGATGAATATTAAATCTTAAGATTTCCTCTCGACCAACTCCACAAACTTTCCCATGATTTTGAAAAATTTGAACAATGACTAGCTCAAGAAAACCACAATTCTAAAACCCTTTCCATTGTATAAGGCATAAGGAAACTTATTCATAATGATTACCAAGGTCTTAACATCTTGTGTAGTATTTCTCACCTTGTTCATTCTAATGTAAAACCAATTAAGGATTGTGCTTAAAATTTAGGTCTTATTCAACCTACTACACAAGTTGAAACCTCTTTTCCTATCCTGACTTTTCTTCCTATAATTTCCACTTATGTTCCACCACTTATCAAAAATTAAATTCAATCTTCTAATCCTACACACGTGAGTCTCCCTAATACTAATTTTATATCACTTCCTACAAGTGTCCCATGTGTTTCATTACCCACGTCCATAACTTCATATCATAATGTTCTCTTTTCATATTCCATTATTCCTCCTACCAATGCTCCTACTAATGTGATTCATGCTTCTTCAAACATTCCTTCTATCTCTAATAACAAATTTCCTAACATTTCCAACATCTCTCCTTTTATAATTTATTCTACTGATTCCACCATTAATAGCCTAGCTCAAACTATCTCTTCCTTGCAACAACAACTTGCTTCTTTGAATCAATCCAAATTCGACATTCCTACATGTGACATTTCCAATCCTTTGTCCTTAGATATTATTTGAGTTTTTATCCCTCAAAATATTGAGATACCTCCTCTTGAAACTTATAATGGTAAGGGTGATCATGTGATTCATGTTAAAACTTTTCAAACCTTGTGCATTGATTTTGCTTACGACTATAGGTTTATGACTAAGTTGTTCACTAGGACCTTTTGTGATAAAGCTTTGCAATAGTATTGTTCCTCGCATCCATATTCCATTGATTCCTTTCAAAAACTTACTAATGATTTTATTCAACAATTTTAAAATAATATTCATCCTCAAATTTCTTTGGCTGATTTAATGCTTTGTAAACAAGGTGTTAAAGAAAAAGTTAGTGACTTTATTGGTAGATTTAAACATTTGCATGCTTAGATTTCTTAGCCTATGCCTGATATTGATATACAATGCATATTTATTTCTAATTTACAAAAATACATTACAGATAAGATTCTTCTTACTGATTTATCTTCTTTCTCACAATTATGTACAATGCTTCATCATTATCAACTACAAGTGAGTTAGTTTGAGAGAAACACTCCAATGGCTCATGTTACTATTTAAAAGAGTGATGTCATCTCTCATCTTAATAAATTTCATAAGCCAAAAAATTACATCAAGATCAACAAATCATCCAATACATTAGATGAACACGTGGCAACAACATCCAAGGGTGTGGCTCCTTTGTCCTCTATTTTTAGACCTTCTCATAATTTTACTCCATTGTCTAATTCTTTTCATAATGTGATGACCAAATTAATAAATTCTAACATTATTAAGCTTCTTCCTATTAAACCAATTGATCCAAACAAGCCTCTTCTTTGATCCTTTGATTCCCAATCCTTTTGCCAATACCATCGTCAACCTAGTCATGATACATAAAAATGTTATTCTTTGAAGAATGCCATCCAAGGTCTTATTGATTCCAATTATATATCTATTGATGCTGAAATTAATCATGGAAAAAAATTAGTTACACCTCCCAATGATCATTTTCAAATATACACTAATCATTTTCCATCTCATTCAACCAATACTATTGTGCAACCTTCTTCTTCTTCTATAAACATTATTTATGATGATAAAGTTTAAGAATCTACCCATGTTGTTAACCATGTTGTGCACATCCAACCTAAACCTTTATCTCAACCTTGACGTCAATCTTGCATCACCTTTAATCCTACTGAAACAATTAAAGCACTTGATGGCCCTCTTTACATAACTACTAGGGTTGCTAGTATTCCTTCCCATGGTGTTCTTGTAGATTCCACTTGCATGGTGAATGTGATAAATGAAGAAAATATTTTGAGTAAACACTTGAAAAAGGATTCCTATGATAAATTTGATGTCATGTTTCAAACTTGCAATGGTTTCCTTTATCCTCCTCATGGTTCTATATATTTTCCTATAGAACTTTGTGGTAAGATTTTAGATACTACTTTCATTATACCTCCGATCAATTCCACATCAAGATTGGTATTCCTTGGCTTTCCTCCATGCAAGCCATAGCTTATCCCATTCATAAATATCTTAAATTCTCTCATGATGGTGAAACCAATACCATTAACCATAGTCTTTATTATCCTTCTAGGCCTCGAGACTGTGTTGACCTTGATTTATTTTGGCCTTCTATACCTCAATCACCTCAAATTCATCTTTATATTCTCTTTCAATCATATCAATCCTCCAAAGCCAAGCATATTCTTGAACTTAGTAAACTCAAGGTTGATCCTAGTCATGGTATTCTTCCTATACCACCCATTCCTCCTTTATCAACTTCTCCACCTCATATTCCCCCACCTAAGGAATAAAAGGAACCTATGATGATCTATCCCACTCCAACTCAAATATCTAGCAAAAATAAGCATAACTGGAATGCTTGTGATTGTCATTGTAAGCGTCGAGCTAGAGCTTGTGCCCATGTGTCTCAGAATATTTCTTCACCTCATACACCTCCTACTTCACTTTCATTTGATCAACCAATGCCATGAACCTATGGAGCAAGTGAATAATAACATAGTTCAAATGGATAAACATGATGATTCTATTTGTATCTTAGATTCTATTATAATTAATTTTGATGAATAAGATACTCTTGATGATGATTTTATTGATGCTAACAATGATATGCATGCAAGTGATTCTGATAATTATGAAACTATTGATCTTGATAATGATTTACCATCTATGCTTTCACAACAATTATCAATCAGTCCTAGTAATGAGCACAACGACCTATCTTCACAGAATGGTTCTTGTTTGGAACTAGCTATAGTTCCTTCTACTATGCTTGATGTTTCTCCTCTTGTGAGTTTCCCACCTTCCCTAAATATTACAGATCAAGATTTTTTTTTTTTTGGGGGGGGGAAGGTGATGCGCTTTATTATCTCTTCTTGCATGGTATCCCTTTGTTTGTTTTCCTATCGTGATGTGCTTCTTGTTATAGGTTTTGTTTATATTTCTTTAAATGAACCTTTTTACTCTATTGGCGCAAGGTGATAAAGGAATAGAAAATGTCGTAATCATTCTTATAATTGTATCTCTCTTCTTTTATATCTTGTTACATGTTATTTTGTATATGTGCCATTGTTTGTAAATGTCCCTTTGTATAATCGTCTTGGGCTGATGCAAAATAGTAGCACTGGTTCTTTTTAATCTTCGTGATGCTAGCCAAAACTGAATCTTCTTCATAACTCTTACGTGTCTTTCTTCCATTGTTTTGTAGTTCTACTTCCTTTATGGAATGATGAGATTTCATTTAGACAGAATATTTTATATATTAATTACCATATGATCATACTAACCCCAAAGTTGGTAGATCCCTCTTGTGCTCTCTCTTTGTCATGTACTCATTTCCCTTGATATGTCCTTTCTTGGGGGCATTTCATAGTGGAAACATCTCTAGTAGATGCATGTATGCTCTATTAAAGCCATTGCTCCCATTAAGGCATTTTCAATAGCTTTAACATGGGGGCATACACTTTGCTCACATTTTGCACACACAAACTATGTTTCATGATCATATACATTTGGATCCCTTAGGGAAACATACATCATTAAGGCATAATCCCTACATTTTCATCTTTTGATTGACACACAAATCCTTATACCTAGATGGCCCTTTTGTCAGATTCCCCTCTTGGAAACACAAATCCTTAGGGGTGAATCCTTGATGGGTTGACTAGTGTGGCACACAAACCTGCTAGACTATCAATGCCATCTTTTGCAGCATGCTTTTTTGTGCGATTCACAATAAGACAAGAATTCTTATGCAGCCTAGGAAATCACACCTTTTTTCCTTTTTGTTTAGAGATGTCTCTCTTGTCTTATTTTTGGATTCAATGAGGACTCGAGTCTGTTGGGGTCTTGACATTTCCTTGTCTCCTTATCTTTTATAAGATCATCTCATGCGCCTAATCAACTTTACTGTGAGGATGAGTTTGGTTCACACTCCCACTAAAGAGGGGGCTAAATGTATAGTCCTAAAAGTTAGTACCCATTAATTTGGAGGCTCAAGGGACCTATTAAACCCCATTTTAGTGATCTCCTAGAACATGGATGCATTTATACTTGATTTCCCACTTTTTCCTACAATTTTCCGCACATTTCTTCTGAAACCCTCAATACCTCTTGGGAGCTGGGTTTCTTTTCTTGAGTTTTGCACCCTCAAGTACAGGTCGACCTCAACCTATACTCAAGGTTGTGAATTTTGATTGGTCCCCGTGTCCAATGAAAGGTGTCTTTCTTTCTCACTTTCCTTTGTGAGCCTTCACAAATTTGAACTCTGAGTTTCTATAAAAGGAGGTATTTTGCCTTTATTTGGGCATACACATACATATACATGATCCATTACATACGCATCCAATCCACAATATATGGAATCACCAAACACTCAAGCCATCAATTACAAGATATCAAGTTCAATGTGCATTCAATGAGTTAAAATGAAGCAAGAAAGGATTCATTGAAGATATTCATTTCATTTCATCAAGAAAGCATTTCCTTCCATAGATCTAGTTTTTTTCTTCAAGGAGATAGTGGAGTTGGCCATCAAGCGAGGAGATCTACATTCATCAACATTGCACAAGCATTCAACCATTCAAGAATTTAAGCATACTTACATATGTGGTCTATGATTTGGAACTTGTATATCTATTGCATTTTTTAAGACATCCTACATTCTACATCAACCTACATCAAAGAATTCATACATCTTTGTGAGTAGAAGATTCAAATCCATCCATAAAAGATTTGACAAGTGAGGTGAATATTTACATTTATCTTTTTCTTACATGCTTTTATTTCAATTCAAGGTTAATTCATAAATGGGGGTTTAACCAAGGAAAGACCCTTCCCCCCAAAAAAAATTCCATTTTTCTTGTGTAGGAGAAAATTTGTAAGTTTTTAAGGGTTTCAGGATAGGAATTGGCAGATCTAGGGTTACATTTTTTGTCAGACATTTAAATCTTGGATTTTTTGACAATACATGTCCAAGTCGACCTCAAAATGTACCCAATTCTACTTGTAACCAGGAAGTCAACCTATTCCTAGAGCTCTCATATTTTCACAGTCATCATTTTCCAACTTGCAAGTTTTAGATCGTGCACAGTTTTAGTTTTTGTTACAGTCTGCTAGCTCATTTTCATATATGATCTTGTGACCTCTACTAGCCCTCAAGGTGAGTTCAATTTCCCTCTTTTTCATTTAATAACACTTACTTTAATATATCCAATTAAGTCTTTTTGTGTGCTTGGTTATTACATGTTCTTCTATTTCACTTGCATTGCAAGTAATCAATCAACTAGCATTAGATCACTTAATTTCAATTGGCATTAATCAATTAATCAATTACATTAAAGGGAAAGAACAATCAAATGAGAAAGATATCCTTAAGTATATTCCCTTGAAAGGACTTGGATTTTGCATTAGCACCCGTACATCCATTTAGGTTGTATTAATCTAATTTGGGTCCTCTTGTAGGGTATATTTGTGGATCCCTCTTTTTCTTTCCCTAATGTACATAAAAGACTTGGTGAAATAAGCTTTATCATCAACCAATCTCGCATTACACACACACACACACACACACACACACATATTGCAAATATTGCTCATTCAAAGTAAAATCACAAAGAGAATACCCCCCTATATTATTTCAAGACATTTTAAAAATTGTAACTATTTTTTTAAAAAATGTTGATTTGTGCCTAGAAATAATTTTTAAAGAAATCTCATATAAGATTTTAAATTTTTTTTTTTAAAAATCCAAAAAATTTGAAATCCAAATAGAGTAACAAATAGAATAAATCCAAGGACAGTTTTGATCCCTTTATCACGTTGCGCCAATAAAGAAACAAGGATCATCTAAAGAAATCTAAAATAATAACATATAACAAGTAGAACATCATGGGGGAAGCACAATACGACCAAGAAAACATGCAAAGGAATCCACTACACAAGAGGAGCTATTCAAGTGTATCATCTAATGAGGTCATTTTATTTCCTATTATGTTTCATGCTTTCTTTAGTTTGCTAGTCCAGAAGCTAGGTTGATGTTATATTTTCACTAAACTCTTTTAAATCAATATTTATATAAAGGCATTATAAGGACCTAGTTTAAGTCTTAATAGTCATGTCTTGATATTAATAACAATGACCACTTAACTAATATTTCGCATGGGTTAACTAATCACTTTTTATATTATCCATACTCTTATGGATGATTGAAATGTGAATGTGTGTCTGCAACTAAGAAACCCCTTTCCTACAAAGAATGAATTATTATTTATAGATGTTTTATTCAAAGTAGGATTATGAGATAATCATATGTTATAGATTTGGCATGTGCTACTAACCGTCATTTGTAGGACTAAGTCATTTAGATATTGAAGAAGCTGATAGCACAAAGGACTTTGGAACATGTCAACAACTGCCAGAAGGAATGGTTTGTCGACTACCATAAATACACTAGACTAACATTAAGAAATTCAAGTGCGGACAATTACACTCAGGAGGAAATCCAGTAAAGAAGGACCTATATTTATGCTAGATCATTTAATAAGTGAAGACTTGTTCTGTCAGTTGAGGAATTGTCTTAAACATGTTTTGAAATGAGATAAAATTGTTGTAATCCATACTACTGAGATGACCGATAGTTTAGGAGTTAGTTAAGGAAGTCCTTCGTTATAAATAAGTTGCCTATAGACTTCTCGAGAGTTAGATTAGCAATAAGAACATAATTCTTTACTGTAGTTTTGGGAGATTCTAGTTAATACAGTTTCTATTCAGTATGTACTTGGTTTTTTTAGTTATGAATAAAAAAGAGACATCTTTGTTCTGATAAGAATATATATATATTGAATTAGATTGAGTTGTTCTAATTCACTCATCAAAGGGGTCCCACTTGGTGAGTAAACATTACTATTTATTTATATTTCTTTAGTTGTTATTTAGTACTTTGTTATTCCTACAACCACTAGGTAGCAGGACATGTGGTTGTTCCTGCAACAAGACAAGTAGAGTAGAGACCTGTTTGATTTTTGAATGTTGTTAAGTAGAGTAAACTATTTGAAGCTTTTTCATTCCTGCAGATACAAGTTACTTTCCAGTATTTGTTTTCAATGCAATGTTTCCTTTCAGTAGAATAGTGATGGAAATTACTGTAACTTAGTGCATATACTTTGTCACACCATTTCAAGATCACGCCCCTGGGTTGATAGATACATGAGCCTATTGAACCAATTGATAACTACTTTGTGTATGTCCAATCTATAAGTAATGGGTAAATTAACCTAGTTACCAGTTAGATTAATTTGGAAAGCATTTTTGGCATCATTGTCGGGGATGGTGTCAATCTGAGTTACTGTTAAAAGTCATCTTCCCTCTTTCCTATAATTGTATGTGAGGCCTAACCTAGACCATCATAGCTTAGCTCTATATTTCCATGATTATGTTTTCAGTTCTTACTATTTGAGACTTTTAAATACTTGGATTCATATGTTATTTTTGAGGATTTGTAAGATCCCGTACCATGTTATTAATAATTATGTTGATGTGAAACTATTTAGGAGATATCATATGGTTAATTATGCAGTTTATCCTTATGGTATAGTTTATGATGCATTGAGTGAAATATACATGTTAAGATATTTCAAAATCCAGATATTGTTTAAATTTCCAATGTGTAAAGGAATGCAAATGAAAGTGGTGTGTGTGATACATTATGTATTATGTTACAATTATATGTGGATTTTATTGGACCTACTAATGTGTGCAATGAGTGTGCAGGTAGTTGACCATGGTATTAAATGCAGGGTTTCAGAGACTAACCTATGTATATTCACTGTAATGCTAAGGTCATGTCTGTGAAGAGACATGGACCTCATTGTTATGTATTTTATTTGTAAATATATGTCATATGATTGTATTTAAATTAGTTTTGTTAAAAGTTAAATGGGTCATGCCTAATGTAATTTGTGTGTGTCACTTGACACCTATGTCTTTATGTGTTGGCATGGCTAGTAAATGTAACTAGGGTAGACCTATTCATGACCCAAGGGTTACCTAGTATAGTACCCATTAAAACCCTAGAGTTAAGAAGATTAGATTGGGTCAAGAGAGTTGAAATTCGGATGTAAACTTCAGGTGGAGTTTAGGAGGACCAAATAGGCTTCTAGAAGGTAGTTAGGGTTAGTTTTGACCACCCTACTTGGTACCTTAGGGGTTAGGGGTCATTTTCAACCCATTAAGAGCCTTGGGACTCATTTATGACACCCCTAAAATATCTCCTCTTCAAAGTGGCGAAAATTGAAGAGTTTGAGAATTTTGGGCAACATATTCAATCTTTCCCATGTGAGCCATTAATGCCATTTATTAGGACCTTGACTTAGGAAGGAAGGGGAAGAGTCTAGAGGCTTCCTCATTAATATAGGAATCAGATATTTTCTTGGCTAGAGCCTATTTAGGAAGATGGGGAGAGGAAAGCAAGGTTGTTCACCCTCTTGAAGACCACTAGAATTGGAGAAGGAGGAAAAGGCTTAAGGAAGAGAAATATTCACAGTTCCATGTCTTCATCTTTGGACTTAAGGTTGGATCTTCTCTAGAACTAGTAGCATATTTCATGTTTCATGTATGTAGAATCTTTAGGTAGTTTAATGGAGTTCTATGTTATTTGTTTCAACTCCATGGGTTTCCATGGAGGTATGCAAGTGTTGTTTCTTATTTTGTGATGCAAAATATTGTGTTTACTTTAGTGTTGAGTTTTATTGTATTTGTTAAGGGAGTTTTCAAGGTGTACTCACCCATGGGAGGGTTGGGTAACCTTGAGGGGGAAAGAATATTGGGCAACCTTTTATAGAGCAGAGCTTCTCCATGTGTGGGAAGTATAAGCATGGATGTTATGGGCTCCATGTGGTCAAGTTTGCCTACGGGCAAGGGATGGAATAAGGTGGATTTGAAAAGGAATTTTTGTGTCCATGTGTGGCACATAATTCCTTACTATTATCTTGGTTGTCTGCTCTGGGTTCTTGGTCCACTTTCACCCCATGTTAATATAGTCTTTAGAGGACTTATGTGTACAACCCTAGTTGGGATTTTGTTTGTGTGTGTGTCTCCATGTTTGTTTGTTTAAGAATGTGATTGTACCTGTTAGTGTTATGAAACCCCTAGCTTGGGGTGGCCTAAAAGGCCTAGGTTGGGAGGTGAGCCTCCATGGTCAACCTACATGGTTTCATTTGTAGGTTATAAAGCTCTTGGAAAGATCAAGCGTGTCTAGGAGGAATTGTATCTAAAAGTTATTTTCATTGATTATCTTGTAATTTCCAAAAAGGAGAAAGTTGTAACTCCTTGATAATCTCTTGTTCATAAAATTTGTATTAATGATGAAATCTCCTTATAGACTGAAACGGAAAATTTGTATTTCAAGATTGTAAATTTGAAAGCTTTTATTTGAATAAAGTTAGGACAGAAAGCTATATTCATGATCTCTTAAGATTGGCTCTTTGGTTAAAAACTTTACCTTGGATTCGTTGATAGAATTAAAGTTTAAAATAATTCCTTATTATATGATAATTTTGCCTTGCAATTAATTTATATTCTAAATGATGATAAAAAGAAAATATTCCCTTCAAAGAAAAATGATAGTAGAATTATTGATTGAATATCAAGTTATTGATATTCCAATCCTTGAAGTTGTAGGATTTAATTTGATAAATGTTCACAAGGTTTATTAACTTAATATCTTAATGGTGCAAATATATCATTTTCTTTTTTCCTTTTATAGTTTTAATTGATTAAGTAAATGGATCGTTTCCTCAACATTAAGAGTAGTTTAGTAAGATTTGAATATACTTTGGCTTTATCTTAAACCTTATTATTAATGCTTATGTATCAACATGAATTTAATATTATCTATTTAATTAGTTTATGATTTTCAACTAATGAGTATAGGAAACAAGTGCCACGTAGTGGCTAGTACTTGTCGTATTATTAATTATTAAATAGTTATAATATAAGTATTATCTAACATTCATTTTAGTTTAATCAAAATTATAATATAAAATAATCATAATAATTATTAATAATTATATTAAATTAAGATATAATTAATTATTTTAATTATAATAATTTTAAATAATAATTATATAATTAAAAATATTATGCTTAGAGAAATAATTAATTAAAACTAAGGTCATAATATAATTATTAATAATAAAATTATTTATATCTAAAATATAATGTTAAGTGATTAATTATTATTTAAAAATTTAAAATAATTATAAATATATTAATCAATTTTATTGTAGCTTTTAATTAATATTTTTATATTTATAATAATCAAATAATAAATTATTATAATTATTCTAATATATTATATAATGAACTTATAATTTTGTATTTCCATTTCTATTTAATTTTTAACATATAATATAACATAATCTTAAATATATTAAATTATAAATAAAAATATAATATTAAAAGATGGGTTGATAAAATATTTTTTTAATAAAAAATAGAAAATATCATTTAATTGTAATTTAATTTTTTATACTAAATAAGTGCCAAAAATGATGGAATATGCTAAAAAAGTGTCATAAAATTTGTTAATGTTTTTCATTTCGAAAATCGTGTATAAGACTCAAATTGATTTAGCCAATCAAAACATCAAAAAATTAATTTTTCTAATTTATAAACTTAAAAATTTTGCATTTAAATTGTAATTGGTGCAAACAAGTAGTTTTAATCATTAGTTAAAGTAAGAAATCTAAATAATGATGCAATAGTACTTGCTTAGTCTATGGGCAAGTACTAATAAGTAAAACAAAAATCCTTTATCTTGTTGAAATAAATAAATAAATATTATATATATATATATATATATATATATATATATATATATATATATATATATATATATATATATATATATATATATATATATATATATATATATATATATATATATATATATATATATATATATATATATATATACCTACTTTAGAAGATAATATGTATATTTATGTTTACTTATAAGGAAATGATAATTTCCTACTTTAGATTATTTTTTATATATATATATATATATATATATATATATATATATATATATATATATTCTTTAGTCATTATATATCTATATGTAGAGATATATTTATAAAATTATTTTTAGGAGTAACTATATAAAGCAACATGCATAGTTATAAGAATACATGGGATTTTATATAAATATGTGTAAAGTTTATATTTAAAGCATTTATAAAGCTCTGTTAAATATAATAAAAAATATATATTTGTTTATTACCCTGCATATATTTTTTTACATATTTATTGTTTTAGATGTGATATAATTTTATATGGATTCTAAATTTAGATTAAGATATATAGTTGAATTATAAAATTATAGATTCACAATTTCAATTTTAGAGATTGGATTAAATTTGTGAAACTTAATTGATTTGATAGTTTAGTTAAATTAGCTAGAGGCTATTTTATTAAACTTAATAAAATAGGAAATTATAACGCAAAATATTAAATTATCTTTATGGACTTCAAGTAAAATAAATTCATAACCATAGTATGTTTGTTTGACCTTAAGTCAATAATCTAATAGTTTGTATTTTGAATTTCATTTAAATATTTATTAGATGTTTATGTAGACTAATGTAGAAAATTCTACAAGTTGGAGACTTCTAGGATTTTCTAAAAGAATTCAATTTGAAATTGATTTTTTAGAATTGGTTATTTAAAATTATTCTCAATTGAATAATTCTTTAAATATAGAAATTAATTTAATTATTTTTTGTTAATTAAAGGAATTAGATAATGAATTTTAGAAAAAAGGTTAATGTTGTTAATTTATTTGATCTTTTAATCAAGTGTATGCTAAGGTCAAATATTTGGAGATTTGTCTTATACTTGGTATTTAATTGATTAGATTATTTAATTAGGTAGTTAAAGGTTAATTAACTAAACCTATTTAATTGAATATTCATAGTAAAATTATCAATTCAAACCTTATAATTCTAAATTGAATGAAATTGTATTGTTAAAATCATAGATAACTTCTTATCGTTAAGTATAGAGTTTTCTATGCCTTTTTTTATCTCGTTGACCAAATTTAGGCATGGTTGACTTTTGGTCAACTATTAGTCAAACCTAGGTAATACATCTCGATTTGCGAACTCAAGCTTTCCATATTGAGCTTAGTACCTTTATAACCTTTTTACATGTTTATCGATGCATGGTTGACTTTTTGGTCAACTTGGGTGGACTTTAGTCAACAACCTCATTTTGTGTGCCGATCGAAGCTAGTGACTTAGGGATCCCAGAAGGATAGTTTGGAAGCAATTTTGTGAAGTTTGACTTTGGGTCAAACTTGGTCAAACTTTTTCTAGTTGGACCTCGGTGTTGCTTTTGAACACTTGACCAAATTGGTAAACCATTTTCCTTTTGCATCATTTTGTGTGTTCTTTAAATACTGGTGCCAGATTGTTTTTAGACTTTAGCAAACATTGATTGGTTATGCATGTGTGCTATTAGTAGTAAACAGTAGGGTTTAGAGAAAAAATTTGTAGTTGTGTTTTGCTCAACTTTTGGGCATGACATTGTATTCAAAACCATCTTAGAATGACCTTCATTTTTTAAAAAGATCTTTTTAACCTCTTCATATCTTTGTATGAGTTACAGAAGAAGAACAAGAGATTCCTTAGGTAGGTTTGTCTAAGCAAGCAATAGTGATAATCAAGGAGAACCTTCTTATGCCCCACAATCTGAGGAAGACAACCCTTATCTTGATGCCCCACAAGACTTGCCTACAACTTCTTTATCGTCCTTAGAGGACAACCCATTTGGATTCCATATATTCAGTGAGCCAATGAACCTTGATCTGTATGCTAACATATTAGCTAACTTACATTTAGGCCAGTAGTATTTCAACTAGGAACAAGCAAATCATGATAGAGCTCTAGTACTTTATAGATGTCCTCCTAATAGAGAACTACCAATGGAAAACCCACCACCCACCTTTCCTTTTCCTATTTCTTACTAGCATGACAACAACAACCTTAAAAATATTCTAGCATTAGCTCTTCCAAAGTTTTATGGCTTGATTATAGAGGACCCTGATACATTCTTATTTGAGTTTGAAATCCTCTATAGAAGCTATGATTATGCCACAGATGCTCATAATCTCAAATTGTTTCCAACTACTCTTAAGGACTTAGCACTTATATGGTTTATGGGATTAGGAGGTGATGTTTTCCACAATTGGAATGAGATGAAGACATCTTTCTTGGGAAAGTAAAAGGAATACTATCATGGAAATGATTTAAGGTGTGATGATATCTTTAAAATGACACAAAAGGAAGATGAGAGCTTGGAAGATTATATTTCTCAGTTCCTATTTAGTCTACAAAAGAATACACAACATGAACTCAATGAGGAACCCCATAAGTTGTTGTTCCTAAGAGGAATTCATGAAGGAAGTGTTCAGGCACTTGATCTCATGGCTAGAGGAGATATTAAATAGAAAGAATGGGATGATATAAAGAAGATATGCTTAAATTATTCAAGAGCTACTGTAAAGAAGGGAAGATGATATAGACCCAATTCTAGTAAAGATATCAAATCTAGAGTATCCAAGACATAGATAACACATTTTCTATCTGATTTCAAACACGATATTATCAACAACATGGAAAATCAATTAGATACCATGTAGGCAAAGAAGAAACCTGAGGAGGTTGAATCTATGTTGGAAAAATTCTATTCGTTCTATAGACACAAGAAGAAGGAATGCACGTACAAACAAGTGGTGAATCTATAAACTCTCCAAATGCCAATTGAGTATACTCTTGTACAAGAGGATGATGACTAGCTTTACTTCATTGTGCAATGAAGACCATGGGTAGAAAGACAAGGTATGCCTCAGGATCCATTAACTTTTTCTAGTCCTTATTATTCTGGTAATCAATGGAAACCTCAGTATAATCATAATAGCAATATCATAATGGTATAATCATAATGGTGTTCCATTTCATTCTCATGAGAGATGGGTTTGGTGAACCACTACCCATGAATCATGGGTCAATGAGTTTGACTCAAAAAACTACACAGTTAAATCCTGATAGCAATATCACAATTTGACTTGCTATGGAAAATATCTCCTACTTACCATAATCATAATGTCCAAAATTAGTCTTGGAATAATTATCCAGCCCAATGGTCTAATCAAAATAACTGGAAACAACCCCCTCCTCATCAATGCCAACAACCTCAAAATTGGCAAAATCAGAACCAATGGTAGAAACCCCAAAAACAATGGAAATCCCCACCAGGTAATTGGAAATAGTCACCTCAATGGAGGGGTGGTCAGTAATGGCCTAAACAATAGTTTGAATCCCTATAGAAACTCAAATAGTTAGCCTTGATGCCTCCAACCCAACCTCCTCCAACAAATACTAATCCTCATAAGAAGACCCAACTACTTGCATAGCCTACGCCTAATCCTAATAAAAAGGAACCTTAACAGCATGTCTATTCCTCTTACATGAACCAACATACCACTTATGTCATTAATGTCCATAACATACATCTCAGGTCAGGGACTACTTTTCCTACCCCCACTAGTCTTGTCATAACTAAGGTTATCAGTGAAGAAGCTCCAATTGAGGAAGCACAAGTTGAAGCTCCTCATGCTTCTAATCCACACCCTCCTGGAATAAAGGCACCACCATTTTCTCAAAGGATAAATCATAATGTTACTCACCCCAAAATGAATCTCCTACTGAAATGCTAAACCAGTTAAATCAAATGAGTGTTAAGATTCCCTTATTGGATGCTATCAAAGAAGTACCCATCTATACTAAAGCCATTAGGGATGCATTTATTAAAAGGCCTAGCATAAAATGAAAATACCCTAAGATTGTGCATGTGCTAGGGAACCTTTATGAACTTATGCTTGAGAAATTGTCCATTCCCATGTATTCTGACCCAGGAATTCTTGTTGTCACAATCTCTATCAATGCGGTATAGGTAAAGAATGTTATTTTAGACCTTGGGGAAACCATAAATGTCATGACTAAAGAAATAATGTTGAAATTAAGTATTTATAGTCTAAGAGAAACCCCCACCATATTGCAGTTGGTAGATAGTTCAACAATCAAACCAAATGGGATGGTTAAAGATGTGGTCATAACCTTGGACTCATTGGAATATCCAACTGAATTTGTGACTCTCTCACAAAAATCCACCCTAGGAGGACATCCTATTATACTAGGAAAACCATGGATGACCACACTAGATGCTTGTATAGCATGTCATTTAGGGGAAATGATAGTATCTAATGGTTTATCCACCAAAAGGCTAGCACTATATTCCCCTGCTCAGCCCCAATTAGGTGACGATGGAGATTTATAGCCAAATGTAGGTGATAATGAAGAAGAAATAAATGCAGTAAGCCACATTATGATGATTGAAAGGGATCCTTTCATATCTACTCAAGAAGAAGATTACATCTTGAATATCGATCTTTCCAATGATTATGGATTAAATTCCCAAGTTTGTAATGATGACCAATGTCCCCTACAAACCATTTTACCACCTCAATCATCATCCACCTTTTCTATAACCATAGTTTATTTACATATATTATAGCTACATGAGATTCAATCATCCAATTTTCCTGAAATAGCCATGATGGAAAAAGTTGACAAAGTAGAGATTACTTCTGGGAAAGAGTTAAACATCAATAAGCACCACACAAAGTACCAAAAAGATAGCCTTCTTACTCTGCTAAAATAAAACCAACAAGCATTTTCATGGGACTATAATGATATAAAAGGATTGGAGCCCAAGCTTTGTACTCATAGAATATATATAAGTCCAGATTATAAACTTGTTCGACAATCTCAAAGAAGGATTAATCATGTTCTTAGGGATATTGTCAAAACATAACTGCAAAAGCTCTTGAACATTGGCTTTATTTATCCTATTTATGATAGTCAGTGGGTGTCACCCTTAGTCATAGTGCCTAAAAAAGGAGGAAAATAGAGGGTATGTGTAGACTATAGAGAACTCAACAATGTAACCAAGAAAGATCACTTTCCATTGCCCTTCATTGATCAAGTCTTGGATAACCTGGTTAGGAAGAAGTACTTTTCCTTCTTGGATGGATTCAGTGGATACAAAAAAATAAGGATAGCACCAAAGATCAGGATAAAACTATTTATTACATTTCCATGGGGAAGATTTTCCTATTCAGTCCTACCATTTGGGCTATGTAATGCACCAGTCACATTCCAAAGGGCTATAATCAGTATCTTCTCAAATATCTCCACAAATTGCATGGAAACCTATATGGATGATTTTACAGCCTATGGTACCACCTTTGAGGAAGCCCAATGCAATTTGGAAAAAGTACTGAAATGATGTCAAGAACATAACCTATCTTTAAATAGTGAGAAGTGTTATATGATGATGATATAAGGTGTAATGTTGGTACATTACATTTCTTCCCTAGGAAAATAAGTAGATCCATCTAAGGTAGAAGTGATCACTACTCTACCTACCCCAGAAAAGAAAAAGGATGTCATAAGTTTCCTAGGGAATGTTGGGTAGATCTGTATGAAATGGTAGTGACCAATTGGGGAAAAAAGAAGTATCAGATGAGCATGCAATATATTACATCAACAAGAACCTACAAGGTGTTGATCTCAATTACATTGTAACAGAAAAAGAATTATTGGCAGTTATCTATGCATTAAATAAATTTAGGCACTACATAACTGGGTATGCGATCTTTTTTCACACAGATCATTCTTCCATTAAGTACCTCATAAATAAACCCTCTATCATAGAAAGGTTAGCTATATGGTTACTACTAATTAAATAATTTAGTATCCAAATTGTGGACAAGCCTGGAAAATAAAATGTAGTGGAAATTTTATTGTCTAGATTACAAGTTCTAGATGATCCTGCAGCCATTGATAACACTTTCCCAGATGAGCATATCTTCTCTATTTCATCCCATAACTGGGCTAGTATGGTAATATTTCCAACTATTTAGCTATAGGAAGGACTCCAACCTACTTCTCTCTAAAGGAGAAAAGACTGCTAACTAAAAATATTTTTAACTTCTCTTGGATAGTAGGTTGCATGTTTTATACTAGACCTGATCAGGTAATGAGAAGGTCTATTAGGGAGGATGATACATATGATGTATGATATTATATCCATAATGAACCTTGTGGTGTCCATTTTGCACCCAAAAGAACAACACTTAAAATCCTCAACATGGGATACCATTGGCCCACCTTACACAAAGATGATGCAAGGTCTACTAAGAAATGTGATCGTTGTCAATGTATGGGATGACCAACCAAATCAGATGAAATTCCATTGTATCCTCATGTGGTTGTTACCCCTTTTGATAAATGGGGACTTGATTTTGTGGGACCCATTGAACCTTTATCCAATGAAATGTCCTACATACTGGTCTATATGGATTATGTCCCTAAATGGGTTGAGGCCCGACCTATGAAACATGCAAGGGACAATAAGGTAGCTAAATTCCTATATGAGGTAATATTTACTAGGTTTGGTGTACCTTGATAAATAGTAACAGATGAGGGAGACCAATTTACTTCTATCTTGATCAATTCCTTGGTCAAAGAGTATGACATCTAGTATGGGAAATCCTCGCCCTATCATCCACAAGCCAACAAATAGGCCAAGATAAGTAACAAAGAAATTAAGTCAATACTCACAAAGACAATAGCAATTCAAAAAAAGGATTGGGCATCCAAGCTTCCTGAAGCCATTTGGGCATATCAAACAACATGGAGAACCACCACAGGGTTCACACCATTTGAGTTGGTCTATGAAAAATTTGTTGTAATGCCTATAGTTTGAGCGTAAAACCCTACATACTACACTTGACTTAAAAATAAATCTAGACTAGGCCTAGAGGGATCGAATACTACAACTAAATGGATTAGATGAGTACTGAAAATTTGCTTTTCACAACACTAAAATAATTCAAAACTAGTGCAAAAAGTGGCATGACAAGTTTATTAATCATTTTCGACAATAGATTTGTGCAGCTTTCAACCATTGATCCAATTCAATTCAAGTTACATGTCAATGGTCATAGGCTAAATTTGTATCGAAAACCATAGAGTCGGGAGGAGTTCCTGCAGCAATTCTAACCAGTTGAGTCACACACATCTCCTGCAGTCGAAGTCACCGGACCACGTGTTCAACTCACGTCATCTTTGTGATTGATCTCCCAATCACCCAAATAAAATCTTTCACATCATGTGAGAGACCTTTTCTTCATCATACTTAACCATTTAACCTTCTCTCTCTCTCCACCTGTTTTGTGTTTCTAACCGTCAAATCAACACATGAATCTGTAGTAGTTGTATCATTTATGATTTATTCCCTCATGCGTGGTAAGTAGTACTCTTCAAATTTATTACATGTTTTATTTCTTAATTTGCTTTGATATTACAAATCTATTTATTTAATTCATTATTTTTGAAGTGCAACTTCACACAATAGTGGGACCTATTGTTTTGTTAAGTCAAGGGGAGAAACAGTCTAGTCATCCCAGTTTAAATTTATACTTGTGTCATAAGGAGAATGTCCTAGTAAGATTGCAAGTACTCATCATATTACATGCAATAAATTTAGAATACCACGATATGATATGAATAGCCTTGAAAATCCATGAAACATCATAATTGATAGACTGTTTGTTGTTTCATTAATTGCCATTTCCATACCTCGATAATTCCAAGACAATGAAGCTTTGATAATATTACCTGAAATGAAGCTAGTTTTACCTTGTCCAGCAACTATTTGTAGTTGTTTATTGTTTAAGTGAATTTTTTAGAGTTACTAGTAATTATTTCCATCATGGGAGGTGATTTAGTCTGCCATGAACCAACTATACATGATATAATTCTGGACGATCAAGAATCCAGACCAAAATTTGAAGCAAGAGAATGGTTAGATTATTTTCATAAGCTTAATGGGTATGATGAGGATATAGCCTTCCATTTCATGAATACACTACAAAATGGAGAAGCTAATGTGAAGGGATTAACAATAAAATGCATTGAGAAGGTAATTGCAGAAGTTACAAGGTCACCATAAGAAGGTGAAACCTTTCCTAAATCACAAGACCCTCGAATAGCTAGGGCCCAATTTACTTTATACTCAAACCCTTTGTTGGATGTTGACAAAAATTAGGGAACAAAAAGAATGTCATTGCTACACCCTTACAAACAATGTGTTTTTTATATAATCTAGTATTTGACTTGTGAGGGTCGAATGACTTTCTTTCATATAATACATTTCAAGTTGTTGAGTTATCTAATACATGAGAACAGACCGCACAATCTCCCAAACTTCATGTTCAATCTTCCTACCATGCGAGAGGAGTAGGTTAAAAAAGGTACCTCAAATTTTTTTATCTCATCATTGTTTGATTGTTTCTAGTAGAAAATTCTTTGAGGAAAAATTCTACAATTCCTTGGGATGATTTTGTTTCTTCAAAATAATTTATGCAAAAGGTAGTAGGACCAAGTGGGGAAGGGTTAGGTAAAAGAGGGACCACTGAAGGGGGCGCTAAAAAGATAATTGAGAAACCCTTACCCTCTACTAGCTCTGATCGTAAAAGCTTGAGTAATACCTCAACACATGAAAAAGAGAGTTGTGGGGTCTTCTAAAGCCTCATTTTCTAGGCAAAGCAAAGAGGAAACACTCACTGTTGAAGAGCACCAAACTCCCTAGTCTACTATAAAAACTAGGACTTCCACTCAGAGTGAGAAGGAAAACACTATTAAGAAAGAAGAGATTTCTCAGGAAGAACCTACTGAAAACATTAAAGAGGAACGTTACAAGAAGAAAAATGTTGAGAAAGAAATTTCCCAAGAAGAACCTGCTGAAAACATTCCTTCTCCTCCTAAAAGAAAATCTACGTAGGACCAAGTTCATGTAGCATTTATAGGGAAATCTTCAATGAAAAATGCTAAAAGGGCACTTATTGTTATATTTAAAATAGAAAAATATGTGAGGAGGAGTGAACGGGTGGAGAAGAAACCTAGTGTAGATGTTCATACTCAGGAAACACCAACCATCAACATTGAGACCTTCGAGTCCCTTGAGGGGATCATGACCAAAATAAATGAAGATTTTGAGGTTGAGGTAGGAGAAGATGTTGAACAAAAGAATCTTATGATGGGGAACAAATTCCTGAAGAGATAGCTATGGATCAAGGGGAGTATTTTATGCCTGTAGAGGAAAATAACCTTTTTGATGAGAATCTTGAGATTAATATGGAAGCTGTAAACATAATGGTAGGAAAAAAAATTAATGAAGGTGGTTTAGAAACCCTAGCACAAGTTGCCCAAGGCCTGAGTGAAGTAAACACAGAAAGGGCCATGGTAGTTTTGACAAGATCATGAGCCCATGAACAAAAAAATGAGTAACCAATTGATGAAATAGATAACTATATATGTGTTGATAATCAAGGATTTGTACTACCACCTAATCTATCCATCACCTTGATAGAAACACTTAGTTTTTACCAGGATATGCTACTACAGAGGATACTATGGCAAGAGGAAAAGAAGAAACTTCAACACATAATTGATGATAAATACAATGAAATAATTGAAAAGGAAGAAGAGATAGAATTGTTGAAGGGGAAGGTTACTCAAATAACCTCCATAAATCCTAAATTGATGAAATGAAGAGCTCCAACAAGGATCTATACTCTCTACTTGAGGGAGAAATCCCTCAATCTTAAGTTGACCAGAATAGTGCATGGTCTTAACCCTTCTTCGAAAACTCCACAAGAGTTTTATACTTCATTTCAAACCTCCCCCACAATTTTTTAAAACCTTCTATGTGAATTATAACTTCATAACTATGTTTTCCCTCATGACAGAGATTGGAATCCCTTAGCCTATGTGGGAGATATCCAACTTAGAGCTTTCATGTCCTGGATTCAAAATGAATCAAGTTAAGAATATCAGGCAAGATCAAACAACTATGAAGAGTTGGACGTGCCTTTAGCCATCAGGGAAAAAGAGAAAGATGAAGAGAGGGTATATTATGATTGGATGAAACTTAATCGTCATGAGGCAAGGTTACAAAAATAACTCCTCAGGGAAGTAGCCTACAAAGATTATGAACAGATGGAAAGAGTTGAAGAATAATAGGCCTTGGGATCCATAACTCAGAGATGGATGAGCTTACCTACCAATTTAAAGAAAAGGAAACCACATTATCCACAGAGCTACATTATAGCAACTTGTAGAGCCCCTTGGTATGTGTTGTTGGGAAGAGATAGGCTAAGCTATCGCATTCCTCTTAAGTTTCAACAACCACTTTTAATATGGCCCCTGCTCAGTGTGAGTGAAAATTTTGAATCTTAAAATATGATGACAAAGGTAATTGTTATACACTGAATTTGCGCCTCTGATCTCAAGCTCTCTTGGTCTTGATAATCTAGTATAACAAGGGAATCATCTCAAGGTTGTGGGACCTTTGCTAACTGAGATGAGACCTCCAGGTTTTAGGCTGGTTCCTCTTGGATAGTCAGCTTAGTTTGCTTCTTAGATAGGAAAGTAAATCTTTTGAGGGAAAGGGATAGAAGGAATACATGGAAAGGGAAATAATAGAAAGCAAACTACCTACTAGGTGATAAACTGAAAAGATGGTATGAATTGCAGTATAAAGGGATGAAACCAGTAGATGATCCTAGGTCTAGGAGATTACAACTCAATGAATAGGCTTGCATAAATATTTTATAGAGGGGTCTACAGTAAAGGAATACTATGCAGGGAAAAGGGAATTTCTCAAGACAGCAGTACTCCTAAAGAGTCAGACATAGACTATAACCTGCAGACAAACATTCATATCTACAATTGGGTATAGGAATGAGATAGATTGCCAGGGGTGGAAGTATGCCCACAAAAGCATTCAAATCAGATCATTCATAAACATACACATGAATTGCAGAAAGAAAGAGGAATAAAAAAAAGAACCTAAAAGTTACTGAACATACATATACTAAATTCAATAAGAGATAATCCACATAAGAAAGCATAAGGATAGGAGAATGTCACAAAATGCTTTGCAATATTTGAACAATCAATGAAAATTACAACTATAGAAAGCCAAAGGGCAAGAAAATTGCCACAAATTGCTCTCTGAGAAAGAAAACCTTCCTTTTTACAATTGCTGGATTCT
The DNA here is from genome assembly GCA_027943335.1 of Chamaecyparis obtusa. Lineage (NCBI taxonomy): Eukaryota > Viridiplantae > Streptophyta > Pinopsida > Cupressales > Cupressaceae > Chamaecyparis > Chamaecyparis obtusa. The sequence continues at coordinate 921,838 of BSBK01002093.1, read as the reverse complement.
GAGCCCTAAAGGCTCCAAAAAACAATATATACATCCCTTGCACGCAGGAAGGAATCAAACTTTTAGGGCTACATAGATATGCATAAAATAATCCAACCCTAAAATAGTCACTTCTGATCATAAATGAATCTCTGAAAATATCCATGCCAATCCAATATGATATGATCCACGTATCCATCTCTGTAATGAGTCTACAAAAAAAAAAAATCAGACTGCGATGATCCATCTACCTCCTTGCAACTGGAATCTGTCATTACTGTTCAAATCTGATCTCATATCCTTGAAAGGATCCCAAAACGGCAATCTAAATCTCTGCAAAATCTCTTTCAACTGCCATTGCCTCTAAAAATCATAAATCCCTAGCTACCCACACTTGCAACATCTCTAGAAGAAAGCCTCATGAAAATTGGTTGCACTGCATTTGAAAAAATCATTGGTCACATGATCGCATGAGCTAAAAAAGCCTCATGTGATCATGCGACAAGCTTTGCTAAATCGCCATCCGGTCACACAAGACACCTCGGGCTCACTCTCCCTTTGGTCACCAAGTCGCTTTAACTTTTCTTAACCCCGGGCTCCACTCAGTGACCATGCGAAACATGTTAACCACACAACTGCACTCTTGCCAAGTCTGGAGGCCTGCTAAATCATATTCGTGAACATGCAAACAAAGAAACCCTTTATCAGACACTACCAAGTTAGAAGAGAAAAGAAATCACCTCCTCTAAACTTCTGCCATTAAAATCTAGCCCCACTTACAACTACATCATCACCACCAGCTTGGCGTATGAGAAACTAGCACATCAGCACGACATGGCACATCAGACCCACGATAGAAGGATCTCATCGAAAGGTTGTCGCATGATCGCATGGGGTCAAAAGATCCCATGCAAACATGTGACCACCGTCAGATCTTTACCACACTTGCATCTTGGGCCCACTATAAAACCTTGTCACCAGCCAACCAATGAAATGCGGGCACGTCACCAAAATGTAGGCCCACCACCAAACTACAAGCTCTTATTAGCGTGGCTAACGGTTTGTCGCATGTTCACATAGCCTAAAAAGGGGCTATGCGATCATGCGATAGACTGCTAGCATTCTTTGAAAACAACCACTGGGCCCACCGATAGATTAGGATTTTGTAAAGCAAGGAAGATCAACGGTCATCGCTAGACCGTGATCTTAAATAGGATGCATCTTGGGCTGGTGGTATAGGGAGGACCATCAGATCTTGCTGGGGTTTAGTGGCTTAGAAAAATAAAAGTGCGCTGAGACTTAGGAAAAATTAAATCGGAGACTTAGGAAGTATTTCGCGCATGGGGTAAATTGAAGATTTAAGTGGCCGCCAAAAGGTAATGAAAAATCAGAACAAGCCAAGAGGATTCTAATCTGACCGTTGTCGCATGATCTCATGGGCTCGAAAGATTCCATGAGATTATGCGACAGCCATCGGATCTCCACTGCACTTGCACGACTATGAGGAACTGGGACCTGCCTGGTCGGAGTTGCGCACTTGAAGGTCAAAAACACAGAGGGATCTCAGGGAGAAGGTCAAAAACACACTAGGTTTTCAAACCAAAAGGTAGAAAACACACTGGGTTTTCAGACCAAAAGGCAGAAAACACACTGGGTTTTCGACACTTGAGCACTTCTTTGGAAAATAGGACCGTGGCCAAAAATGAATGATAGGGAATTTTTGGGTAACATTTTGGCGACCTCTGCAGGATGTCAGCCTACTAAACATAGACCAGTGACCTTGAAGCAATCTATTGGGCATGGGGTCACTACTGAGCACAAAAACTTGGTGGAAAGACAAAACTGAACCAAAAGACAGACCTGTCCACATGCACTTCTTGGGAAACAAGAACTAACCTAGAAAGCAGGGAAAGAAAGCAAGAAACATATTTACAAGAATTTACAAGAAGGACCTATAAAGAGGGATTAACCTTAAAGCAAGGCTTCAAGTGGAAACCATTCATTGAGATTGGCAGGGCATCTCCTTCAAGGGTTGAAAGCTGAAAAGCGTTAGATCCTCTGCACTCTGTTATAACAAATGGTCCACCCCAAAAGGAATCAAACTTTGTGTGCTTGCCAGGTTTTGACCTGAACTCATCCCATTTGAGAACTACATCTCCAACCTTGAAGTTTCTGACCCTGGCTCTTTTATCAAAGCTTCTCTTTGTTTGACTCTGATGGAATGCCATATCTTGCATTGATTTATCTCTGATCTCTTCTAGCTCCATCAACTAGGCATATCTGATTTGCATAGGATCACTTTCTTCAAACAAGGCATACTGAGTGGCCAAGTCCAAAGCTGGTAATTTAGTTGAAATAGATAACTTAGCCTCTCTACCATACGCCAACATGTATGGGGAATTACCGATTATTTTCTTTGGAGTAATTCTATCTAACCACAAGGCAGATCTCAATTTAGTATGCTAGTCCCTCTGACTGTCTTGCAGGGTCTTTTTGATTATTCTAATCAGATTCTTATTTGTTGATTCTGCCAAACCATTCCCCTGAGGATAGTAATTGGAACTTGTATTTAGATAGATGCCCTTCTTGAATACCCACTCTAAGACTTTGAGGCCTGTAAATGCTAATGCATTGTCTGAAACTATAGAGTTTGGAATGCCAAATCTATGAATGATGTCATCATAAAAACTTAAAACAGCATTCTCATTAGCTTCTTTTAAAGTAACTGCCTCTGTCCACCTAGTGAAATAATCGGTTGCAGTGATTATCCACTTGTGTCCTACACTAGATGGAGGGTTAATCATGCCAATGAAATCTATACCCCACTTCATGAAGGGCTGCTCTGTTTTGATTGGATGTAGGGGCAGAGTTGCAAGTCTTTCCTTCCCTACAAAAATAGAACATTTGACGCATCTTCTAACATAATCATGACTATCTTTGAAGATAGATGGCCAATAGTATCCAGCCCTCATGATCTTAAAAGCTATAGTCCTAGGAGAGAAATGGCCACCAGAAGCTCCATCATGAAACTCAAATAAGACATCTGCAACCCTTTCTGAATCTATGCATCTTAGAAGGACACCATTGTGATCCTTTCTGAAAATAATTTCATCTATCAGCACAAAAAGAACAGATTGTAACCTGTAATACCTCCTTTTTGCTGAATCTAGGCCTGTAGGATATTGTCCTATCTTTAAATAATTGATCATATTAGGCAACCAGCTAGTTGCCTTGGCTTGCTCTCCTGTAGAATGTACCACTAGAGATGCTTCTATGTATTCCAATTTCTTTGAACTTCCATCTTCTGCCAAATGCTCACAAAGACCTCTTCCTCTAACCAGCTTGGTAGTCTGAATATCTATGTCATATTCCATCACCTTAGTGATCCAACCAACTCTTTTTTCATTTAGGTCCTTAGAAAGCAAAAATTCTTTGACACTTGGATGAGTAACCATCAAATGCACCTTGCTATGTGTCAACAAATGTCTTAATTTTTTGAGGCTCTTTACCACAGCAAGAACATGTTTTTCTACAAAAGAGTATCTTTGTTCGTACTCTTCTAAACCTTTGCTAAAGAAAGCAATAGGCTGCTCCAATCCTTCAACATTTTCTTGAGTCAACATTGCAGATATGGCATCATGACCCCCATAAGCATAAAGGATAAAATCCTTACTAAAATTTGGGTTTAGGAGAGCAGGAGCTTCTGTTAAGGCTTCTTTAATAGCTTGGAAGCTAACTTTTCCTTCTTTGGTCCAACTGAAGGCTGAACCTTTCCTCAACATGGCTGTCAAAGGCTTGAGTAACTCTGCAATGTTAGGCAAGAATCTCCTAACAAAGTCAATCTTTCCAATGAAATACTGGAGACCTTTCTTGTGATGTGGTAATGGTAGTTCTAAGATGGCTGCAATTCTCTCAGGATCCATTGTAATTCCCTCTTTGGATACTACATATCCCAATAGTTTTCCTTCATGAACTGAAAACACACATTTCTTGGGATTAAGGGATATCCCAAATTCTCTGCATCTTTCAAAAATCCACCTCAAATGTCTAATGTGGTCTACTACATGCTTTGAGTAGATAGTTATGTCATCTAGGTAGACCAGCACAAACTTGTACATGAGGCCCTTAAAGGCCATATCCATTGCCTTTTGAAATGTAGCACCTGCATTTGACAAACCAAAGGGCATCTTCTGATATGCCATGGTTCCCCACTTGGTTGTAAATGCAATCTTATATTGATCCTCTTCTTTCACTAAGATTTGATTGTATCCTGAATAGCCATCCAATAATGAGAATCTCTTAGATCCAGAGACACATTGTAGAATTTGTTCCATAAAGGGTAGTGGATGGCGGTCTTTTAATGAGGCTCTATTCAAATCCCTGAAATCAACACATAACCTCAGCTCCCAATTCTTCTTCCTGACAAGAACAAGGTTGGAAACCCAACTAGTATGTTTGATGGGGTAGATGATGCCACTTTCTATTAGTTTGAGTACTTCCTTATGCATAAGTGGTTCAAGCTTGGGATTAACATGCCTTTGCTTTTGCCTTACTGGTTTAGCATTAGGCTCTAATTCAATAGTGTGCTGAGTAAGGGTAGGATCAAAACCCTTGAGGTCTCCATACCTCCATGCAAAAACATCAGTGAATTCTCTGAATAATTTAGTGTAAGCTTGCTTTTCTGAATTAGTATTTACTTTTCCAAATTGTAGGCTCTTACCTGGTTCCAACTCTAATTCAGCACAATGTTCCTGTTGGACTACCAGGCCAACTTTATTTTTCTTGACTTCATCATCCTTGTTGAAGATAGTCTCTAAGGTGACAAGACCTTTAGGCATCTTATTAGATCTAAGTTGTATCACTTGATCACCATAGTTCTGTGATAACCTCTTTTGATTGTGCCTTGAAAAGACATCTTCTTCAAACAAGAACTGTAGAATTTGTTCATCATTGTCAAACACTTTCCAATTAATATTATTATCATGAATTGAAGGTCTGACAATAATCTTGATGTGTTTCTGATCTGCTTCTTTTGAAATGCTATTGGGGATGTCAAACTGAGATCCAATAGCAGCTAACCTATTTGCATTTTGATTTAATTTTCTAGGGATAGCAACGATATTGAAAGCATGAAAATCTTCAATTGCATCCAAAACTCTATGTTTGTATGCTTTCATGATGTCATTTTTGGTTGCACTCATCCCTCTTACTTGGCTGACAACAAGTTCACTGTCACCATATACTTTTAGCACTTTAAGCCCTCTTTTTCTAGCCCATTCTAGTCCATTAACCAGACTTTCATACTCTGTAGTGTTGCTGGTGCAGGAAAAACTGAATCTGAAGGCAATATAATACCTTTCTCCTTTTGGGGACACCAGCATAGCACCTCCACTAGAACCATGTCTACTTCTAGCTCCATCAAAAAATAGTTCCCAGACCTGACTATCCCGATCATCTGAATCAGTGTATTCTTTAAGAAGGCTTAGTTCTATGGCTCCACTTTCTTGAATCAGATAACTCCCCAAACCAAAATCCCAAACAAGACTCTCTTGGATCTCTGAGGTTCTTTCATCTTGGAGAATATCAGGGATATTCTCTATTTTGGTGCTTGCTTCACTAATGGTTAGGAAATCATTGTCATCAAATATAGGACAATTAGTATTGATGGAATTGGACACATATGGCTCTATATGATGTATTGCTAAGGCTTTTGATTTAATGGTGACTTTGGTACCATACCTTGTATGAAAGAGCATGTGAGACCAATTGGAAGAAAGATAACCTCCTATCTTGGCTGTGAACTCTCTTGAGAGACATATGGCAAACAATGCAGGGAGATCTATGATATATATGTCAAGGAGAATGGAAAAATTAGGACTAGCATGGATAATTAGACTGGTATCCTTGGCCACACCTATAGTACTAACTGAGGATCCATCAAGTTGTGTAACCTTCTTTTGGAAGGGTTCATATTTAAGTCCTAATTGATCAGCCACTTTCTTGGGCATTACAGTGCTAGTAGCTCCACTATCTACCATACAATTATGCACTAAAGATTTCCCAATAATTAAAGATACGTAAAAGGGAGGTGGCTTTAAATTCCTACCTTGCATGGTATTGGCCTTGGAGTTTCTAGTTGGAGTCTCCTTTTCTTGATCAGTGTTGACCAACACTGGTTTTGTAGTTTCTTTTGCAGGTTGAGGATTTGCTGCCTCTCTCATGGCCTTCTTCAAAATTTCAGGTTGTCCTAGAATAGACAGAGAGTCCCACATAGACATGGTGACATTCACCTTCTTCATGTTGTCTACAATATTATAAGGTGTCACAGTGTGTACTCTTTGTTGTGCTTTTACTATGATGGGTTCTACCTCTTTTGGAACTTGGCCTTCTTTGCTTGTGACGACAGGGGCCTCCTTGGATGTGATAGGGGCAACTTGATGCAATGGCTCTACAAATGTAGTGGCCTTAGTACTAGGATCTTCTCTCTCCATATTTTGGGCTCTCCTCTTTGCTCTTGTGTAGGCAACAAAAGCAACTTCATCATTGACTCCATTGAAATCTGGTTGCTCCCAATTGAAAAAAGCAGTCTCATTCTCTTGTGTTTCTTGTTGAGGAGCTGTCCCACTAGAAGGAGCTTTTGTTTGAGCTTGTGAAGCATTTTGAACCATTAGCGCTTGGTTCATCCATCCATTAGAACACGTAGCCTGATTGTGAGGCTGATTGCAAGGGAAACACCATTCATTATCCATGGCCATATTGTTTTGACTAGGAACCATATCCCTGACTAGATTTGTGGAATTAAGAGGTGCAGGGTTATACAGTTGGAATGGTCTTTGATTAAAATTTTGCTTTGCCCTTGATAGCCTCCTTGGTATGGTGGCCTATTTTGTTGATAAGGCTGTCCTTGATTTTGGTATTACTAATTAGGACTTTGGCCTTGTGATTGGAAGGGTGGCCTAATGCCTTGGTTTTGTTTCTTCAAGTTTGTGACCTCTTTGGTTAGAGTCTACAGCAAGTTTTTCATTTCTTGTATACTAGTTTGGTGACTACTCTTCACCTCTTGCAACCCTTGGGAGAAATTTTTTGCAGCATGTTCCTGACCACTGGTACTAGCTTGAGGTGCTAATATTGTGGGAATAGGGGTAAATGGGGGTACTTGTGTAGGTGCAATGGGCTGAAGACTAGGGAAGATAGGCATAGGAGGTCTTCTCTGTATCATGCCTGCTTGGATCAAACAATTTTCAACCCTGACAGCAGTGTCAAAGGCTTGGGGTAAAGTGGTACCACCCATAGATTGGATCATGACAAAAATTTGTTTATTTAGACTTTGCAAGTAGTACAGGAAGGCATGGTCAGCTGATGGCCTTACAGAGACTGGGATTCTATTCCATGTTTTAAGGAATCTACTATTATAATCTTTCATTTGCTCCTGAGGGTCTCTCTTTATAGTTGTTAATTGCTCAACCAGAGACAAATTATCTGATTTATCCTCAAAATGCTTGCTTAATGCATCCCCTAATTCATTCCATGAAGTAATAGAACCAATAGTTAAAGTTATAAACCACTCTAGAGCCTTACCTTTCAGAGATGTTGCTAATAATTTGGTGGCCACATCCTCTTGAATAATGTTGTGTATGCTGCAAATGGTGGTCACATCTCTTATGTGCTCAAAGGTTGTTGTCTGTCCCTCCCCTATGAAATCAGGTATACTCTTTAATGCCACCAAGGGCACATCATGATGCACTGCAAAATTTAATGGGCTCCCCTAATTGAAAGGTGCAAAGGCAAAATTTATAGCCATTGTAGGAGGTGTAACTTGAAGATTAACAACTATATGAGTTGTATTTGCTAGATTTGGATCTTCTTCTTCTTCTAGATCTCTGGTCAGAGATCTGCCTCTTCTTCTAAAATGAAAGAGGAAAGGTCTCCTCTCTGAAGTATCAGGAGGTGTAGATTGGACTCTTCTTGCAAGAGATTCTCTCTGAGTTGACCTGCCTTTGTAGCTTCTTTTCAAGGGCAACTCTAAAAATTCAGTAGGCTTTGAGCTTCTAGTCTTGATCTTTCTCATAAACCTTAAACAAGGTTGGCCTGAATCTTTGAAACCAGTGGAGTCACCAGATATACTTGATAGAACAACCTCTAAAGGTCTGTATTATGCAATTTGCATATCAAAGATGACATAATCTTCAACAAATAAACTTCTTTACTGTCCCACCAGGCGTGCCTGAAATGTTATACACTAAATTTGTGCCTCTGATCTCAAGCTCTCTTGGTCTTGATAATCTAGTATAACAAGGGAATCATCTCAAGGTTGTGGGACCTTTGCTAACCGAGATGAGACCTCCAGGTTCTAGGTTGGTTCCTCTTGGATAGTCACCTTAATTTTCTTCTTAGACAGGAAAGTAAATCTTTTGAGGGAAAGGGATAGAAGGAATACATGGAAAGGGAAATAATAGAAAGAAAACTACCTACTAGGTGATGCACCGAAAATATGGTATGAATTACAGTATAAAGGGATGAAACCAATAGATGATCCTAGGTCTAGGAGATTACAACTCAATGAATAGGCCTGCATAAATATTTTATAGAGGGGTCTGTAGTAAAGGAATACTATGCAGGGAAAAGGGAATTTCTCAAGACAGCAGTACTCCTAAAGAGTCAGACACGGACTATAACCTGCAGACAAACATTCATCTCTGCAATTGGGTATAGGAATGAGACAAATTGCTAGGGGTGGAAGTATGCCCACAAAAGCATTCGAATCAGATCATTCATAAACATACACATGAATTGCAAAAAGAAAGAGGAATAAAAAAAAGAACCTAAAAGTTATTGAACATACATATACTGAATTCAATAAGAGATAATCCACATAAGAAAGCATAAGGACAGGAGAATGTCACAAAATGCTTTGCAATATTTGAACAATCAATGAAAATTACAACTATAGAAAGCCAAAGGGCAAGAAAATTGCCACAAATTGCTCTCTGAGAAAGAAAACCTTCCTTTTTACAATTGCTGGATTCTGAGCCCTAAAGGCTCCAAAAAACAATATATACATCCCCTGCACGCAGGCAGGAATCAAACTTTTAGGGCTACATAGATATGCATAAAATAATCCAACCTTAAAATAGTCACTTCTGATCATAAATGAATCTCTGAAAATATCCATGCCAATCCAATCTGATATGATCCGCATATCCATCTCTGTAATGAGTCTACAAAAAAAAAAATCAGACTGCCATGATCCATCTACCTCCTTGCAACTGGAATCTGTCATTACTATTCAAATCTGATCTCATATCCTTGAAAGGATCCCAAAATAGTAGTCTAAATCTCTAAAAAATCTCTTTCAATTGCCACTGCCTCTAAAAATCATAAATCCCCAGCTACCCGCACTTGCAACATCTCCAAAAGAAAGCCCCGTGAAAACTGGTTGCACTGCATTTGAAAAAATCACTGGTCGCATGATCGCATGAGCTAAAAAAGCCTCATGCGATCATGTGACAAGCTTCACTAAATCACCATCCGGTCATGCAAGACACCTCAAGCTCACTCTCCCTTTGGTTGCCAAGTCACTTTAACTTTTCTTAACCCCGGGCTCCACTCAGCGACCACGTGAAACATGTTAACCGTGCAACCGCACTCTTGCCAACTTCTGAGGCCTGCTAAATCATATCTGCGAACATGTGAACAAAGAAACCCTTTATCAGACACCGCCAAGTTAGAAGAGAAAAGAAATGACATCCTCTAAACTTCTGCCATTAAAATTTGGCCCCACTTACAACTACATCATCACCACCAGCTCGGCGTATGAGAAACTAGCACATTAGCATGACATGGCACATCAAACCTATGATAGAAGGATCTCATCGAAAGGTTGTCGCATGATCGCATGGGGTCAAAAGATCCCATGCGAACATGCGACCACCGTCGGATCTTTACCACACTTGCATCTCGGGCCCACTGTAAAACCTTGTCACCAGCCAACCAATGAAACATGGGCATGTCACCAAACTGCAGGCCCACCACCAAACTGCAAGCTCTTATCAGCGTGGCTAACGGTTTGTCACATGTTCGCATAGCCTAAAAAGGGGCTATGCGATCATGCGACAGACCACTAGTGTTCTTCGAAAACAACCACTGGGCCCACCGATAGATTAGGATTTTGTAAAGCAAGGAAGATCAACGGTCATCGCTAGACTGTGATCTTAAATAGGATGAATCTTGGGCTGGTGGTATAGCGAGGACCATCAGATCTTGTTGGGGTTTAGTGGCTTAGAAAAATAAAAGTGCCCCGAGACTTAGGAAAAATTAAATCGAAGACTTAGGAAGTATTTCGCACATGGGGTAAATTGAAGATTTAAGTGGCCGCCAAAAGGTAATGAAAAATTAGAACAGGCCAAGAGGATTCTAATCCGATCATTGTCGCATGATCTCATGGGCTTGAAAGATTCCATGAGATTATGCGACAGCCATCGGATCTCCACTGCACTTGCACGGCTATGAGGAACTGGGACCCGCCTAGTCGGAGTTGCGCACTTGAAGGTCGAAAACACAGAGGGATCTCGGGGAGAAGGTCGAAAACAAATTGGGTTTTCAGACCAAAAGGTAGAAAACACACTTGGTTTTCAACACTTGAGCACTTCTTTGGAAAATAGGACCGTGGCTAAAAATGAATGATAGGGAATTTTTGGGTAACAGTAACACAATGGGAGAAGCTGAAGGATACCAAAGGATACTATTGGAGCCTAGAAAAAGGAGGAAAAGGGAAAATTTCACCATTAGACTTTTGAATGAATGCTAGAATCGTCAACATTATAGTTGTTGAGGGAACATAAATGAATTAAGTTGGGGGGAATGATGAGGCAATTTTATCGCCTATTATGTTCCATGATTTCTTCAGTTTGTTAGTCTAGAAGCTAGGTTGATGTTATATTTTCACTAAACTATTTTAAGTCAATATTTGTATAAAGGCATTATAAGGACCTTGTTTAAGTTTGAATAGATGTGTCTTGATATTAACAACAAGGACCACTTAACTAATATTTTCTAAGGGTTAACTAATTACTTTTTATATTATTCATACTCTTATGGATGATTGAAATGTGAATGTGTGTCTGCAGCCAAGAAAACCCTTTCCTAAAAATAATGAATTAGTATATATAGATGTTTTATTCAAAGTAGGATTATGAGATAATCATATGTTATAGATTTGGCATGTGCTACTAATTGTTGTTTGTAGGACTAAGTCATTTAGATATTGAAGAAGCTGACAACATAAAGGGATCTAGACTAGATCAACAACCTCTAGGAGTGGTTTGTCGACTGCCATTAATACACTAGATAAGAAAGTTAAGCATGGACCACTACACTTAAGAGGAAATCCAATAAAGGACCTATATTTCTGCTAGATCATTTAATAAGTGAAGACTTGTTCTATCAGTTGAGGAATTGTCTTAGACATGTTTTGAAATGAGATAAACTATTGTAATCTGTACTATTGATATTCTTGATAGTTTAGGAGTTAGTTAATCAATTCCTTCATTATAAATAAGTTTCATATAGACTTCTTGAGAGTTAGATTAGCAATAAGAACAAAAGTGTTTACTATAGTTTTGGGCAATTCTAGTTAATAAAGTTTCTATTCAGTATGTACTTGGTTTTTCAATTATGAATAAAAAAGAGATGTCTTTATTCCGATAAGCATATATTGAGTTTTTCCCATTCACTCATCCAAGAGGGCCCACTTGGTGAGTGAACATTACTATTTAGTTATGTTTTTTTAGCTGTTATTTAGTTCTCTACTGTTCCTGCAGCCACTAGGTAGAAGATCATGTGGTTTTTCCTACAATAAGAAAAACATAGTAGAGACCTGTTTGATTTTTGAATGTTGTTATGTAGAGTAAACTATTTGAATCTTTCTGATTCTTCCAAAGACAAGTTACTTTTCAATATTTATTTTCAATGCAATGTTTTCTTTTAGTAGAATAGTGATGGCAATTACTGTAACTTAGTGCATATACTTTGTCACACCATTTCAAGTTCACACCCCTGGGTTGATAGATAAATGATCATATTAAACCAATTGATAACTTATTTATAGATGTCCAATCCATAAGTAATGGGTAAATTATCCTAGTTACTAGTTAGATTAATTTGGCAAGCATCATCTGCAAACCCTTCTTGCTGAATATTATGTAGGAAACGTGGACAATATATGAGAGGAGAAACATAGATCACGGTAGATGAAGCTAATAGAAGTTCCAAACAAGGATAGTTCTCTAATGATGAGTCACTTTGTTTATCACAAGGAGTGAGATTTATGGCTTTGGAAAATATTTTACATAATTCATGATTAATTTCCATAACTACATATATATTGAAATCATTAGGATCAACAACATTTGCATCATTAACATTTTTAGCATCATCAAGAGTATCTTCATCATTTAAATTAATCATAGTAGGATCCTTGATATGAAAAGAACAATCATCATTTTTAGATAATTTCATTTTCTTAAGATTGAGTTCCTCCCTTAGTCTTTGCATAAGTTGGTTAAAGGAAACAAAAGCATCATGAGGTGTCTTAGGGAAGGAAATTGTTTGAGAAAAAATCTCATGGGTCCTAGCATGACATCTACAAGGGTAGTCATGAGCACATCAATTTTGTTTGGTTTTTCTTAATATTTCGAAAGGTTTTGGATCAATCAAAATGGGCTCATTTTCTTCCTTAGTTGGAGGAACACAAGGAGCCTGACTAGGTTGAGAGATAGAGGATTTTGAATGTTTGTATGATATAGGAGGTGGAATGGAAGCTTAAATAGGAGGAAAAAAATGTGTGGAAATAAGTCAAGGTCTAGGACAAGGAAACAAGACATCGATAGGGTTGCTTAGTGTGAAAATCATTTCATGTTTGAACTTTTCCTAAGATAGGAAGAAATGGTCCTTATGAGGTTGGGTCGCTTAAGGTATTTGAGGCCAAAAGAACTCAAGGTCAAAAAATTTATGACTCACTAAAGGTTGATAGATTCTATAATTAATTATTATAATTTTTCCATTATAGGTATAATTTAAGCACTAATGGATAGGAGAGGCAATATCTTTCATGGGGGCGAGCCAATGAAGTCCAAGTAAAGCCATTTAAATTATTAATAGAAGCATGGGTAATACAAGTAAAGCCATTTAAATTATTAATCATCACATAAAAAATTTCATAGGATTCTTGATGGAATTATCTTGTGAAAAGATGTTCCTCAATTATACCATTCACCATGCAATTAGGATCAATAAGCACTCCTCAAGAGAAATTATCACTAACTTTTATAGAAATGTAAAGAGGACCATCAGGTGCTTTAATACTGTCCTTATGATCACATGTAATGCAAACTTTAATTTTAGGTTTGGGTTTGGGTTTTGATTTGGATTTGGATTGGTCAATGAGATTAAATGATGATTAGATTACACTATTGTACAAAAGAAAATGGTGAGAAATGCTATGTATAGAATAATAGATCACTCACCAATTTCTTGGATTGGTAGGGAATTTACATTCAGGAAAGTATGCTCCCAAAGGCTCACCCTCAAACAAATAAGATTAGCGCAACTCAAATAGGATGAAGGGGCGCTAATGTAAGATCCAAATGAGAGTGGAGGAATTGAGGTTTACTTTCCTTATAGAGATGTGAAATGTGAATGTGTGTGATTGTGATATGTAAATACATGAAAGGAATGGATACTATAACTAAGGAAATGATTACTAACAAGATGCAATATCAGATATGATGCATAAGAGTAAATCCTAGAGGAAAATGGAAAGAAATAACTCACCTTGAAAGTTAGGAGAGAATAAGTGAACTTAAAATCTGAATTTTACTATAGAAAATCTGTTAGGAATGGAAACTATTCTGGATTTGGAATTCTAGTGCCTATTGTGTAAACTAAATATGGACCTCTAATTCAGCCTCACACTTCAACATAGTCATTATTCACCAGTTGCAGCCAAGAATGAATATGAGATTATTCATCTTGCCTATCTGGATGATTTGACCTATTGCCTCCTATCTAGGTAGGGTTCATGATTTGCTCTCAGAATTGAGAGTCCATAGACTACTACTAGAATTAAGGATTTGATTGAAATCAAAATGTAGTTTTAATCTAGAATGAGAATGCAAGATTAATCTAGAAATGATGAAATTAATCTAAGAACAATGAAAGCAAACTAGATTAAGAAATGAAGTGCATGTTTAATCTAACATGATATATTAATCTAGAAATGAATATTATGCTAAGAATGAAAGCTTTGAATACAAAATGAGTTCTGATGAAAATGCGACAACACTTCATTGCTCAAAAATTTGGGATCCTTTGAATGAGAAATGAGGGTTCTTTTATAGAATCTTGGGTTCAATCGACGGTCGAGATTGAATCAGGCAAACGGTGAAGATTGAATGAGAGTTCAGTTCAGAATAGAAAGTTTCCTGTAAAGCAATAGTCAACTTTTTATTTTTGTCTGTGTGGAGATTTTAACTATTTTATTTCTCTTTTTTATTTTCAATTAACTCAAAGTTTCCTTTTATGAACTGAAGAGAAGATTTTAAAGAGAATATTTAATTTAAATAAATACAATATTACCTCATAAGTGGATTTTCTCAATTATTTAAACAATTAAATTCAATTATTGAGATGAGGATATTTATTTAAAATAAAATATTTATTTAATTCCTTTTTCATGTATTTTAGCTAAAGAGGGTGGATTTAATTTAATTAAAGTTCTAGGACTTTATAATTAAATTAATCAATCATAGGGTTTATTTAGCTAAGTATAGTCGATATTTAGGAATTAAATATGATGTGTGATTAATGCAAATTCAAGGTTTTCTGCATTTGACACTAAGTCAAGTAGAGTCGATCAGAAGATAGAATTACCTAGTACAATAGGACTTTGATGATTTTAGAAATTGATAGAATGAGACTAAATGCACCAAAATTGGTTAGGATCACAAGATGCCAATTTTGGGGTATTACATTTTTCCCCTCTTTGAATTAATGTGCGAGCAGCGCGTTGATTCAAAGAATAGTCTGATGTGACAACTGATGAGATTTTTAGGATTATCTCCAGAATGAAGCTTAATCCTTAGAAGTCGAGGTTAGATTGCCAAGACACCGATCAGATTGAGTTGTAGAATCATCTCTAGAATGAAGCTTGATTCTCCGAAGCCTAGGTTAGATTGTGAAGACATCGGTCGAATTACCATTTTTGGTAAGACTATCCCCAGAACGAGGCTTAGTCTTTAGGAGTCAGGGTTAGATTGCCCCAATACCCATTGATTAAGTGATAATTGATACAAATTTTTAGGACTATCTCCAGAACGAAGCTTAGTCCTCTGAGACTTGGGTTAGATTACCTAGATATCGGTAAAAGAGTTTTTGAGAGCCATCTCTAGAACGAAGCTTGACTTTCAGGAATTAGGGTTAGATTGCCCCAATACCCAATACATATTTTGAGAATCATCTCCAGAATGAAGCTTGATCCTCAGGGATCTAAGTTAGATTGCTTAGATACCTAATATATAGATGACAAGATGCAAGGCACAGAGATGCCCCTAGTGATTCAAGATAATGGAACATCCAATTTTGAACGTGAGGTATGAAAAACTGAACATGCCCCAAGTGATGAGATGCCCCGAGCGATGAGGATTTTTTATTTAGATCAGATTGGTTCGAGACTGATGAGATTCAATGATGCAATCATCCTACCCCCTCGGGAGCAAAATTGAAAGATGATACGTCAGAAAGGCAATTGACAACAATAGGTTGCAAATAGAGATAAAATCAGAGGTCTAGAAGAACTCAGAATAGATTACAGAAGAATCGATAAGCTTCAGAAGCAATATGGAGTGATTTGGAGGTTTGGTTGACCAGGTTTGACCATGGTTGACCAAAGTTGACTAGAGTTGACTTTTTGATGAAAAAGATGAAGAAGTCAAGAAAATGATGATGAGATGTGATTCTGTCAAGAATACAACATCAGAAGGTCGACTGCACAAGCGTTTGATCACGTCGGTCCTAGAAATTTTAAAACATGATTTTGAGCTATTTAGGAGTGTCAGATTTCAATTTTGATCCCAAAAATGGACTCAGAGTAGTTGATTTAGCCAAGGGTGAAGTTTTTGCGCAAAACAAAGCACTTTTGAAAATTAGGTCAAAACCTATATAAGGCCCAGAAGGTCATTTTCAATTCATTTGTAACCGTTGACTTTGTGAGAAAAGAGAGCTCTAAGTGAAAATGGAGAGCATGCTAGTGAGATTGCATAGGTTCAAGCACTCCTAACGTCACAACCGGCCAACGACATATGACCCACTTGTGAGTAGTCAAAAACTTAGCTTGCATTTCAAAGTTTTAGCGCTTTTGAGTAGATTTAGAGGAAATTTTGGGACTTTCCCGCAAGAACTCACGTGAGGAAATGGTTTCTTCATGTGGGCCAAGAAGGAGTCTCACATGAGACAAGACCCAAAGAGGGCTTCCTCACGTGGGATCTCTCCGCAGGCTCGCTCAAAATGGTCGTTGAAGTCATGCGAGAAATTCTCCCCAGGGAAGATCTCTCGTGCGAACTGGCACAAAGTCTCATGCAACAGAGAAATCTCACATGAGACACCTAGTTCCTCACGTTGGAAACTGCAGTAGAATTCTGAAATTTGTACCCAAAATTGCATAAGATTAGTCAAGTGGAGCATCTTAGATGCATGTTTAGGATAGGTGCATAGCGTCAATTCTATTTTGCTTTGAGAATCATCATGATCGAGGTACTGATCGAGTGTTGTCACTTGCATTGCAGGTTGACCTCCCTGATATTATGTTTCAATCTCACCACCTAGTCATTAGTGAGCTAGTGTGACAGCTGGACGATGCAGAGGGTGTGCACATAGATGGATTAGGACTGTCATACCTGTGTTATGTACCTGACATTTGGGTGAATCACAAACTACTGGGGGCACTTGTTGAGCATTTCCATTCAGAAATAAACACATTTCTCTTGCCACAAGGGGAGATGATAGTTACCCTAGAGGATATCTATAGGATCCTGAGAGTACCCTTCCACGGCCCATGCATGGAGTATAATATACAGCCAAGAGCGAGCACTATAGCACTGCAGGAAATCTTCCAGGATGACTTAGTGATGGGACGAGCGATCCCATGGGATGGCTTGATCAGAGAGTATGGCCCTGAACATCGATTAGCAATTGTGTTAGCAATATTACTGGGCTGCTATTTGATGTCAGATAAAGGGCAGCATGGACTAGAGTGTGGTTGGGGCTGGATGTTGTAGCGGATGTTAGAGCGGCCACCCATGAGATTTGGATGGGGCCAGTGCATGCTGGCACAGATGTATCATGAAATGCACAAGCTTGTGTATCGAGATTCTCAGAGCATAGCAGCATGAGTGTTTGTACTATAGATATGGGCTTGGGAGCATCTTCCTATTTGTAGACCGGTGTTCTAGGACACTAGATAGCCCTTGGTGCCATACATTTATAGGTATGGTGGCCCTATGACCTAGCCAACACTGGGTAAGACTGATCAGTGGCGGGCTCAGCTTGATGACATGGTTCCAGTTACATGATGGTCATGGATAGGGATAGAGGTTTGGGATGATGCCAAACATGAGCTCCAGTACATGTTTTGTTCATGTCCTTTGATCGGTCATACCATATCTATCATTGAGTGCTTTCCATTATCACAGGTCCTGCGATAGTTTGGTAGGCCACATGACATATCTCAGGAGTACTATGCATATGCTTGCTTCACCAATGAGGTGAAGAAGGGCTGGCAGGTGAGGCTAGATTAGGGAAGGTGTATGATAGAGGTATGGGTAGCGCTAGCCTGATGGGATTACATGGTAGTTGTAGCTGATGGGGGGATGACACTAGCATATTGGGATCATCTGTTAGCACATCCATTCCCCTAATTTATAGATCTAGTTGGCATGGGCCAGTAAGTATAGTAGGTGGTACAATAGAAGGCGATCTAGCCACCACCATAGTAGTAGGTGGCCCAGTAGTAGGGACCATAGCCACTACCACAGTAACAACAAGGTCAGCAAATACCCCGATAGAGGGTGACACAGGTGACCATCCCCACACGATGGATGAGGATGGACCTAGGTGTAGGAGGTAGTGGAGCACATGATAGATCCTCGCAGTAGAGGATAGATGATACAACATAGCAACAACCTCCTGACAAGGAGGCACAGGTTGAGGATACAGTCATGCATGATCAGGCTGCACAGGGTCCGCCCCTAGGAGACAAGACCACACAGTTGTAGGACTTGCTATAGAGGACCTGTGCTAGATTGCGGCAGACACAATGAGAGATGAGTGATATTCATATACATGTCACCGTTTAGGATGCTCGATTAGCTAAGAGAGATTGAGAGATCAAGGAGTTGCAGGATGCACTAGCGAGGTCTCGGATAGAGACGCGATACAAGGCTACACAAGCCTCATACTACTATGCAACTTATATTGGTGCGGTTCCAGAGCTAGCAGACCAGGTTCTGCAATTTTCAAAGTATGTTGGAGCACCAGCGGTTCCATAGGGACTCCCCAACACCACCACAATAGGACATGCCACCCCTGCCACCTCCTCTAGGTGGTGATGACTAGGGCTAGATTAGGACATTGATAGATCATGATGTATGGTAGCCCCATTTTTGATAGACTATGCTCGAGTAGCATATATATATATATATATATATATGAGCTCATCTTTTGGTATCATTATATGTGTCATTTGATGTTTTAATGTTGATGATTTATGAGATGTATCCTAAATGATGAATGGATGGATTATGTAGGTGAATATGTAAATGAATATGTATGAGATGCACATGGTTTCTTTATGTATGGATGAAATGTACATGTTTTTGTTATGTATGTATGCAATGTAAAATGTGATGATAGATGGTAGATGAGTAAATGCAAGGTATGCTTTGATTTATGCTTATGATGGATGCACATGTATATGGATATGCAGATGTAAATGTATGCACTTTGTGAATGCAATGCAATGTATGTAATGTGTGGTACTAACATCTCATGCAGGATATGACAACATATGATAGGTACTAACCAAAAGAACTTGTCTTGAAGATCGAGAGTGAGGATCAGACACTTGTGCAGTCATGGTGAACCCAGGATGTAAGATGAGAACCCTTGTACAAATCTAGAAGAATACAATAAAGAGAACCACAAAGTATTGTTGCAATGCAAGCCTAAGCTAGATGCAATCCCTAGGACTTGGTTGTTGGACCCATTAGATAGTTATCATCATAGAGCTTTTATTATCAGACAGTCATGAGATGTCATACAACTCTCACTAATATGACAATCATGAGAATATGAATATGACATTAGTCTTAAATTTGTCAGAATGAGGTGTAAGCAT
The DNA here is from genome assembly GCA_027943335.1 of Chamaecyparis obtusa. NCBI lineage: Eukaryota > Viridiplantae > Streptophyta > Pinopsida > Cupressales > Cupressaceae > Chamaecyparis > Chamaecyparis obtusa. Next base: position 902,412 of record BSBK01002093.1, on the reverse strand, counting down.
TAAGGCACAAGAAGCCAGAATGACCTGAACACCTATTCTTGTTGATTTAGCAAGTTAACATAAGCATCAAAGCACAGTTGCTAGGATGACCTAAATGTTTCTTGCATACAAACACACCAGACACATGAAAGTGGCTTCTTTTGCTAAGTGATTAATGAGTATTTTTAAGAATGCTTGCAGTGACCCTTACATTCACTTAGTAGGATGAGTGTTTGCAATTTCACTTGTAGCAGAAAGAAGTCACTCAAACAGACAAGGAAAAGAACCAACCTCACCAAAGCATCCATATAAAAGGATTTGAGGTACACATGGCCATCCAACATGAGATGAAGGCTCTCATAGTGGACACCCCTCTTATATGGATTTATTGGATCATTGGAACTAAACCAACAAACAAAAAGCAAAGAAAAGATCATGCCCCCAGTCTTCGCATCTCTCGGTCATGATAGATGTTGTTGAGTTTCTCGAGAAGGAATGACAAAAAAAAGATCAAGCACACAAAAGAAAAGCTCAGCATGTCTCAAAGAATTACAAGTTCAGTTTTAGTTTCAGTGGATTGATGTCAGATTGGAAGTATACAGCATGTATGTGACAAATCTCAATAGGATAGCGATTTTAGACAGATGGAATGAGAACCACTGGTGACTGACGTGAGAGATAGTCTCAAGAAGAGATCGGAGTGATAACTAAGTATCAACAGGAAGACATAGTGGGAACCACTGGTGACTGATACAAGGAAGATCCTCAAGGAGAGAGATCTTGATAGCTAAGAAACAGTAGGCAGACATAGTGAGAACCATTGGTGACTGATACGAGGAAGGTCCTCAGAGAGAGACCTAATTAGCTAAGCATCAGTAGGTAGATGTAGTGTGAACCATTGGTGACTAATGTGAGGAAGATCCTCTGAAAGTGATAGGATAGTGCCCCCTAGACTAGGAAGGTTGCCCCCAAGTGTGACCATTTTCAATCCATGTAGAGTCGAGCATAGTCTCGAAGATAACTAAGAGCAAGTGCATGAGCTAGAAAACTAAAAGCAAGAAAGCAGGAAAGAAACTATATAGAGCCAAGTGGTGTGGTGAAAAGGTATAGCATTGCAGAACAAGAGGCACCTGTTTACCAGGTTGTCACCTTCTTAGTAGGATTTTATTGCTTTTGCTACCATGACACTTGTTTACCAGGTTTTCATCAATGTCACATTTTCTTCTTTTTCAATTATTTTGTATTTTCATTTTTTTATGATTTTTTTGTATTTTTGGAATTTTTAATTTTTTTGGTTGATGCATCAAAGTGCCTGTTTACTAGGTTTTCACTAAGATGATCATTTTTTTAGGACATTTTGCAATTTTTAGGATTTTTTCAGAGTATATGTATGTACATGGAGCATTCTGAAGATGTCTCGGCTATAGAATCACTTCAGGTGCAGAGTGTTGATTGGCTCTTTTAGCTATTCTCCTTCAATAGTAGAGAGTTGATAGGCACCAGACCCAAACGCTGCAATGACAACATACAGACCAAGCCAATTTGGTTCAAACTTTCCTTTGTGGATCTGTTGTTGTTGTTGTTGATTCTTGGGGTTTTCTCTCAAGACGAAATCACCCACTTGGAATTTCCTTGGTTTGAATTTCTTGTTGTAGCTCTTGGACATCCTCTTTTGATATGCTCAGAGGTGATCAAATGCCACTTTTCGATGTTCATCCAGTAGTTCTAGCTCTTGTAGCCAAGATATTCTAATGTCATCATCAGTAATGAGGCCCTTCAGAGAGACTCATAGAGTAGGAATCTCAACCTCAATTGGTAGCACAACATCTACTTTGTAAACCAAAGCAAAGGGTGTGGCCCCTATCAGTGTTCTTATACTTGTGCAGTAAGCCCATAGAGCTAGATTGATCTGGAGATGCCAGTCTCATCCAGATTTATGAATTGTGCGATGCAGGATTTTGAGGATCACCTTATTGGATGCTTATGCCTATCCATTACCTTGAGGATAATAGATGGAAGACCAGTGCTGAGTGATTTTGAATTTAGAGAAAAGCTCTTTCAGATCCTTGTTCCTAAACTACCCCCATTGTCAGTGATTATTGAGGAGGGTACACCATACCTATAGATGATGTAATTCAGTATAAGCATGGCTACAAATTTTCCATTTTCTATGGTCAAAGGGACTACCTTGACCCACTTAGTGAAATAGTCCGTAGCGGTGATAATGAACTTGTGTCCATTTGATGAAGAGGGATGAATCTGACCCACCAAATCAAAGGCCCATTGCTGAAATGGCCAGAAAGTGATGAATGGAATTAGTTCCTTTACGGGAGTGTGAATTAAATTCCCATGAAGTTGACACTATTTACAAGCTTTACCATATTTTTTTGGCTTCCTTCTCCATATCTGGCCAATAGTAACCAGCTCTAATAAGTTTACGAGCCAGTGTCAAACCACTCGAGTGAGATCCACAGATGCCTTCATGCACCTTAGCTAATGCACGCTTAGACTCATTAGGTTCTAAACACCTAAGGAGGGTACCATCTATACTTCACCTATACAAGTCGTTAGATATGATAACGTACCATGAAGCACTGCGAATTAGGTGACATTTCTCATTCTGGGTGTAAGTATCTGGAATAATCTGGTCACGGAGGTAGGAATAGATATGATGGTAGTAGGATGAGTCATGTCCAATGACTGAATAGATCATCCTAGATTCAGGGGTTTCATAGGCTAGGTAGTATAACGTGTCCACTAGGAATTCATGTCAGAAGTTATTCTCTGGAATCTGTAACATGGAAGCAAGAGTAGCCATGGCATCAGTCGCTTTGTTATCTACTCGTGGAATCTGCTGGAAGGTGATATGTGCAAAGTATCTTCTTAGGTCATTGAACATTCATTTTTAAGGTACCAATTTGGCATCTTTTGTTTGATAGACGTCATTGACTTGACTGATGACTAACTGTGAATCTCCAAAGACTTTTAGTTCATCTACTCGCCATTCAATGACTATCTTCATGTCGTTGATTAGGGCTTCGTACTCAACTATATTTTTTGTACAAGGAAACAAAATCTTGTATGCCTTTGGTAAAGAGTACCTTTATGGTGTAATGAATAGTATTTCGGCCCCTGACCCCTATTGGGTAAATGATCCATCAAAGAACATAGTCCATGTTTGATCTGTAAGAAGCATTATGGACTCATCTGGAAACTCAATGTTCAATGGTTGGTGATCTGTGAGAGGTGCCTCTGCCAACTGATCTACGATCACTTGTCCTTTGATAGCCTTTCTCTCTACATACTCAATGTCAAATTAACTGAGAATCATGACCCATTTTGCCAATCTACGGTTGAGGGCAGCTTTGCTGAGTAAATACTTAAAAGGATAAATCTTAGCAATGAGACATGTAGTGTGAGAAAGCAAGTAATGTTGTAGTTTCTATGAAGCAAATACCACTACTAGACAAGCTTTCTCAATGAAAAAATAGTTCATTTCATAAGAGACCAGAGTTCTACTAATGTAATAAATAGCTCTTTCTTTGTTGTTCTAATATTCTTGAGCCAGTAAGACACCTATTAATGTGTATGTAGCAGAGATATAGAGCATGAGTGGTTTCCCATGAATAGGAGGCATTAATATTAGCAGATTTGCAAGGCAGTGTTTGATATGTGTTAGTCCTTTATCACATTCTTCGTTCCATTCATAAGTCACACCTTTATGTAAAGTCTTGGTGAATGGTTGTGACTTGTTAGCTAATTGTGCAATGAAGCGCTGGATAGACTGTAACCGACCTTGGAGTCCTCTGATCAGATTGATGTTGCATGGTGGAGGCATTTCCATAATAGCTTGAACCTTTTTTGGATCTACTTCTATGCCTTTTGAAGATATGATGTAACTTAATAGTTTACCAGATGTGACTCCAAAGGCACACTTTTTTGGATTGAGCCTTAAACTAAATTGTCCCATTCGATCTAATATAGGACCTAGATCTGCAAGATGTGCTTTCTATTCCATGCTCTTAGCTAATGTATCATCCACATAATCTTCCATCATCTTATGCATCATGTCATGAAAGATAGTGGTGACAACTCTTTGATATGTGGCTCTGGCATTTTTAAGTCCAAAGGGCATGACATTCCAATAGAAAGTTCCCTAAGAACATGTGAAGGTAGTCTTCTCTTGGTCTTCTAGCACAATTTTTATCTCGTTGTAGCCAGAGAAACCATCCATCAATGAGTACATTTCATAGTCTGTCGTCATATCTACAATCATGTCAATGTTGGGTAATGGGAAATCATCTTTGGGACAAGCTTTGTTCAAATCTCAGAAATCTATGCAGACTCTGATTTATCATGTTTAGAAACTGGAAAAATATTGGAAATCCATTCCTCATAGTCAATTGCTCTAATGAAACTAGCTTTAAGCAATTTTTCTAATTCAACTTTAACTAATAGTGCCACATGCGAATGCATCTTACGAAGCTTTTGTTTAAAAGGCTTGACGCTTGGTGCAATAGATAGGTGATGCATGATCAGATTAGGATCCAAACCAAGCATATCAGAATAGGTCCATGAAAAGTTGATTTTCTTGCTTCAAAAGAAACTGGTGAACTCCTCTTTCTCTTCTATAGATAATAACTATGCCAAATGAATAATCTGAGGTGCAGCCTTTGTGCCCAAGTTCATAGGTTGAGTCAGCTCAATCAGCACTGAAGATCTTTCCTGAAAATGACTTGGAAGTGTATCAAGTATCCCATCCTCAGGTGCCTTAGAGAGGTTTTCACCCTCGGATACGTCTTTTATTTTTACTCTTTTCGGCTCTAATACTGCCATAATGTGGTTTTCACCATTAGAGTGCCTATTCTTTTTTCTTTTAATTGTATGATTGAGATACTTGATATCGGCTTCGGTCATGTTGACACTATCTTCACTAGTGGACAACGTTATAGGTTTGACAACATGAAGGTAGAAAGCAAGAGCATAGTCATTCTGGAATGTAAGCACTTCATTGGATGGAGAGGAAGGGTTCTAGTTTATCAGCTCGGGATGGTGGAGTGAAAGAGAAGTGACATGTTCAAGTGTGTTCATAGTATAGTCATAAAAAATGTAGACAAGCAAGTCGAGACCTAAAGCGATCTCATCGAGAGGTGTGGTCGAGTCCCTTTGAGGCATCACACCAGAATTAAAGGGTATGTTAACATCATTAGAATCGCACTTATTCATCCTAACACTAGACCCTTCACCTACTTCGAGGAGGTTTTCAAATGTGTGTACCATGTCGATGTCTTTGTCAGAAGTTGCAGCAAACAGAGAATCAAACTAATACTCATGCGATTCTGTAATACTTGATATAGGGACTCCATCAATACTTGTTGTACCATATGACTCTTGTTCATCTATTGTAGCATTAATGGTTCATTGGTTTTGTTCTTTCTTGAATTTCTCTTGAAAAGGTGATAGCATATATAACTCACGCTGATAGTTAGGATGAGCAGTTTGTATTTTTCTCAACTGCTCATATGTCAGTGGGGTAACTGAGGTAGTGTCATCAGAATCACTGTCAACCTCTACCTGATTGATAGGTAAAATAGGATCATCTGGCTCTACAAATAATGTGGCAAGGTCTCGAGGAATAGGATAAGGAAATGTATCCTCATCAAAGTTGACCTTTGAGTTTTCAGCTAAAACAGTGTCACTAGACGCTAGCTGGCATTCTGGTTCTGGTACAAATTTATTGATTCCTAAATGGAATGGAATATTTTTGAAGCCTAGACCAGTAGTATCTTTTGTCTGTTGTCATGTGGCTTTAATTGGTTCAAGCAATCCATTATCATTTACCCCTATAGGGCCATTCCCTTTATAGTCAAAGCATTTCATAAGCTTGAAGCCTTCATTGTATGGTTCCTGATCTATGTCACGAGTTGGAGTGATTGTTTCAAATGGATCCTTCTCTTTATAAACCCAAGCTATAATAGCTATGTCTTCATCCTCATCTTCTAATGGTGTTGTAGCATGTACAAAGGTGCCATCATAAACTACTTGAGGGGATATAGTAGAGGGTTTCTTGTTCTCATAAGGTCTCTCGTAGGAACACAAAGATAGAGGCAAAGCTGTTAGTGACAATATAGGCTCCATCTGATATTCCCCCATACCAAAATCCTTGAGTGTTAAAGTCTTTTCCATTTCTTTTAGTTTGGCATCAAAAAATTTAGAAGACTCATGATTGGTTGGGACAAAACTATCAGTAGATTGTGTGAGCATATTGCAGGCATAGCTCATGTTGGTAGGTACAGTCACTTCTGCTCCGTGAAATGGGAACTTGATGCACTGATGATATGTTGAAGGAACCGCTTGCATCTGATGGATCCATGGTCTTCCCAATAGTATATTGTATGCAAGAGGAATATCCAAAACCTGACATATGACGTCTCTTTCAATAGGACCAACTCGAATGGGTAACACAACTAAACCTTTGGATTTTCATTCTTATTCATCATATACCTTGATGGTGATATTTTTATGGGCATCTATGCGGTCTTCTCCATAGCCTAATTGGGTGAGTAGGTTAGCAGAGAAAATATTAAGGCCAACACCATTATCAATGAGGACATGGCGAATGCACTTTGGGCCTATCATGACTTCAATATGTAGAGGGGCATTGTGCAGATGGCTCAGCGAATGATCATCTTCCTCATAAAAAGATAGATAATGAGGTGAGGTTAGGTGACCCACCATGGATTGAAACCAGTCAAGATCAAGATCTTTTAGGACATTTGCCTCATCGAGGGCTTTATCAATAATTTGCCTATGAGTAGGTTAGATCTTCAACAGCTCGAAGATAGTGATTTGAGCGTTGGTAGGTTGTAATTGGTCTAAGATGCTGTAATTGGCATTGCTAGTTGTGGCGACCAATTTTGAATTCTTGTTGGCAGGGCCAACAATAGTTGTGTCTACAGGTTGTTTTAGTGTAGATGTAGAAGGCTCAGGGCCTTTGAGAATGACCTTCGCATGAGATCAAGTGACAACGTTCGCACAAACTAGAGACTATTCAAATTCAGAAGATTGAGGTGCAGGGCCTCGCAGCACGAATGGAATCTTGGGTCTAGGAGCATCTTCGCTCCCCTTGATGGTAATCACATCACAGTATTTGACATTGAAAGGTTCAACCATATTAATAATATTATCATTAGTATTGTACGTATAGTTGACCTTGTTGTTTGCACTCTTAGGTTTGGAAGATTCACCCTTCTCATGAGGAGTAAAGGGGTCTTTGAATGCTTGGTGATCCGAGTTCTTGTTATCACCACTCACAACAACATCACCATTGTCGATAAGATCTTGGATCTTATGTCAAAGTTGAATACAAGTAGAAGTCTTATGACCCTTTTTTTATGGTAATCATAGTATGCAGACTCATTCCACCAAGTAAGTCGTGGTTGGGGATCATAAGGATGCAAGTTATCCAAAGGCATGAGTATTTGGTTTTGCAAGGGAGTCTTGTAAACCACATCAAGAGGTTCCCCTAGGGAAGTGAACTCACGTTTGGGTCGAGGTGCCCAAGGTTTGTTTTTGGAATACCTAGAAGGTTGCTGAGTATCTGTCGTAGCCTTCTTAGTGACTTTGGCAGCCTGCATACTGGAGGTAAGATCAAAAATAGTTTTTGGAGGTTTTGGGGTCACATTGTCAACAACTCCATCATTCACAACATCCTAGTTTTTATTAACAAAATTAGCTTTGTCTTTGCTAGAGGAGGACCCTTGTTTGTTATCCTTGTGTAGGGTCAGTTCTCCTTTCTTGACCATGAATGCCTTGATTCTAACAGCTTGTTTAATCATATCATCAAAGGTCAAAGGACCTTGTAGTTGTACTTGGTACCCAAAATCAAGAAGAAGATTATCTAAAAATATATCAAGCTTCTCTGATTCTGGTATTTTGCAAGACTATTTGGTGTAAATTTGTCTCCATCACTGGAGATATGTCATGAAAGGTTCCCCTGATCATTGTTTCAGATTGCAAAGATCACAGATATTAATTGGATGCTGAATGTTATGTGAATAGTGCTAGAGGAACATATTAGTAATCTCATCAAAAGACTTGATACCAGTAGGAAGTTGAGAAAACCACTCCATAGCAGATCCACCCAAACAATGCAGGAAGAGACACATGAGATATGTTTAGTCGTGTATAAAATCCATGGATAGAGCACCAAACTCTCTCAAGTGATATTGAGGATCAGAGGTACCCAAATATTTATCATATTTGAGAAGTTCTACGCCCTTGGGAAAAGGCAGCATGTTGAGATTCTTGTCAAATGGGAATGGACATATGCTTTCCAATGTGAACTGGGTTGCTGGTTTATCCTTGGTTTTCATGAGTTGTCCAATCTGGTCTTGCATGTCTTGAACTAGTTTTTGCAATTTAGTGGCCTCTGTTTCCTCTTCTTTGACCATAAGATCCTCAACCTTATAGTTTGGAGGTAGCTTGGCCCCTTGCTTGGCTAGTTCAAGAAAGTATTTCTCCTTCTCTTCTTTCATTAGGATTTCCATCATCTTACGGAGGCTTTTATTAGCTCGGGCAACATCAACATCTTGCTGGGTTATCTCTTCCTCATCGTTACCCAGGATTTCAAAGATGCTTGGGGCTTTATCTCTATCATTTCGAGCTTGAAATTGATCCCCATCATTTTGAGATTGATCATAACCCCTATTGTGTTCACCCTTCTGGTATTAGTCATCCATTGTGTTGGTACGAATAGACTCAGTGCAAGGGTGTGTAGTATGTCGAAAGGTCACTGCTAAAGAGACTTCAGGTGCCGCAAAAGGATTAATCTCTAGTAAGGAAGCCTTGGGTGCCTCAAAAGGATCAATCTCTAATGATGATTCTTCAGAGTCTTGGTATTCTCAAAACAAGGGATTCCAGACCTGATTGAAGTTCACAGTATGAGTACACTGGATACGAGGTCGGATAATAGGAGAGGGAGAGCGAAAGGACTTCCCTTCAGACACATCTGAGGAAGGATGTGAAGATCCTTTACAGTGCTCAAATTGTATGGCAAGCTCAAAATGACCTCTTCTTTGGTTGCGAGGTCTACCTCTATCCTATCTAGTGAGGCGTGGAGGGAACACGTTGCTACTTCTAGTCGTCACATGCATAGACGAGGATTAAGTAACAAGATAGGAATTAGGATTATGCTCAAAACTCTATCTTTGGAATGGAAAAGAGTGATATGAGTGAAATGCACCTGGCATGAATAGTCAAGAATAAGGCTAGAATAGCCAAGATGTGACTATCGCATTGCAAGGTACAAGAGCACAGTAGACAAGGATAAATAACAGAGAGACTGTTATGTATGTGGAGCCTAATTAGACTTATCCATGGGGTCAAGGGGCAGAGCCCTTGATGGGGTCAAGAGGCAGCTAAGAATGACTTAATAATATTGTAATGTGTCGGCCATCTATTTTCTATTAGTCGGAGTATTTTTGCCCTAATTTTGTTATGTCAAAAATACTTGTAAAAGGGCTTAGGGTTTGAGATTGGATGTATGAGGGATTATTGTAGCTTCCTACGACGGTATTGAGTTGCAGGTTTCAGATTGTAATTGCTGGATAATAATAAAGATATTGGACTCATTGTTGGTGGATGTAGCCCAGGGATTGGGTGAACCACATTAAATTCTGTGTTATTGTGTTCTCTCTTGTTCGTTAATATTTGCATTTTCTGCTTATTATCCTAATAGAGACAACATGATTTTAAGTAGTAATCACTTAGTTCTCAGCCCGAGACATCCAGTTTCAGGTAGTGTACAACAAGAAAATAGGTAGACAGACCCCCAAAAAAAACCAGATCAAATAGAAAATTGACCAACTGACGGGAATACGCTCGCTATTTTGAAAATTTGGGAACAGTCTCGCATGAGGAAATGCAGTCTCGTGTGAGGAAATGCTAGACTGTGTGTGAAGATGTGCAGTCTCACGCAAGAAAGTGCACAGAAAGATGAAATCTCACAAAGAAAAGGAACAAAAATTGATAGTTTGGCATGGTTTTTGAGGTAGGAATAGATTTTGAGACACAACACTGGCTGTTCTCTGACAGAATATCTAGTTTTTAGATAGTTTTCAGACAGTTCAAACCAGAAAACTCATCTTCTTTTCATTTCTAAGTGACCAACTACATGCATCAACATATTTCTATCATGATCAAGCACATAACACAACAATCAGGGATTTCAAGCAAACAATGTCTTCAAACAATGAGCAAGGGACAAAGAAACCTCATGCATGAACAAGAATATGTGACATAGTATTCTATTCCCTAAGAGTGCTACTTGTGTATGTTCTCAAAGTGTTCTACAATCACACACATAGTCCTAGAAAAATAAAAAGTTGGCTGCACTATGGTTTGTAGTAATGGTCAACTCTGCAACTTTTGCAATCTCAAGAGGGAGAACTCCAATCCAGGCGCACCAGGGTTTTGACACATTCTAAGAATTTAATCAATCAGAGATGTTGAGGAGATCTGATAGCCCAACAAGAAACTACACCTATGGAGATTTCTTCCACAAGGACATTTATATAGTGGCTATTGCTACCATGACGAAAATGGCTATTACCACTTGAGGTTTCGTCCACATGGTTGACCCAATAAAGGGAATGTCCACTACGATTAACCCTCTCTAATAAGGAGACTCACAAAAAGGACCATGTGGGGACTTAGTTCAGATTCAAGGATCTGAGTGTCTGATGCTACCCAAAAAGGGAACAGAGCATAATCCTCTAGCCTCTTCACTTCACCAAAACATAGCAAATAGATTCTTTGACACACTAAAATTGAAACCACCTCACCAAGGTTCATATGTCAACAATGTTGTCTACCGATCTCTCTAAGTGGGTCCAAGAGAGAACGTACCATCAAATTTGAAGACTAAACCAAGTAAGACCATGAGATGACAACAATCCTTCCCTACCTACAAGGGGATCTATCTTCGAGAAGAGCTTCACATGTAAAACAAGCGAATGAAGCCCACTCTCTCAAAAACACCACAAATAGTGTTCATAGGGCCTATTTACTATGTGAAACAAATATGAAGAAAGTAAATCTAGATTCTTTTTAGAGCCCAAAATGAACATGTGATTTATCAAAGCTGGAAACACTCAAGCCATACACATGAGAGATTCATTTTAATGCCCAAAATTGAAGTGTTATAGAGATTGTAGCAAATCACCTCAAGTCCAAAGCTCTGCAATTCAGTATTATGTTGTCTCCAGAAAGAAGAATAAGGTGAAATCCACAGCAAACAACAAATGTAAGGAAATAACAAGCTAAAAGTATAAATCTACAAATTTTAAGTCTCTGGATGCAAAATTTTGTGCGAGATTGTGCACAGCCCATGCAAGAAAACACCTTTTCGCACAAGGAAGTCCTAAGACCAACACAACTTCACACGATATAGTGAGAATCTTCATGCGAGAACCATACAGAGGTGTACAAATGTATGGATAGAATTCAAAATTTTGACAAAAACTTTAAAACATGATGAAATATGATGAGGTCAGAAATTGATTTTCTACCCCATGGTGGGCGCCAAAAATGTGTAAGCTAAATATGGGCCTCTAATTCAGCCTCGCACTTCAACATAGTCATTATTCACCAGTTGTAGCCAAGAATGAATATGAGATTATTCATCTTGCCTATCTGGATGATTCGACCTATTGCCTCCTATCTAGGTAGGGTTCGTGATTTGCTCTCAGAATCAAGAGTTCTGCAACCATAGACTACTACTAGAATGAAGGATTTGATTGAAAGCAAAATGCAGTTTTAATCTAGAATGAGAATGCAAGATTAATCTAGAAATGATGAAATTAATCTAAGAACAATAAAATAAAACTAGATTAAGAAATGAAGTGCATGTTTAATCTAACATGATATATTAATCTAGAAATTAATATTATGCTAAGAATGAAAGCTTTGAATGCAAAATGAGTTCTGATGAGAATGCGACAGCACTTCATTGCTCAAAAAGTTGGGATCCTTTGAATGAGAAATGTGGGTTCTTTTATAGAATCCTGGGTTCAATCGACGGTCGAGATTGAATTAGGTGAATGGTGAAGATTGAATGAGAGTTCAATTCAGAATAGAAAGTTTCCTGTAAAGCAGCAGTCAACTTTTTGTTTTTGTCTGTGTGGAGAACTATTTTATTTCTCTTTTTTATTTTCAATTAACTCAAAGTTTCCTTTTCTGAACTGAAGAGAAGATTTTGAAGAGAATATTTAATTTAAATAAATACAATATTGCCTCATAAGTGGATTTTCTCAATTATTTAAACAATTAAATTCAATTATTGAGATGAGATTATTTATTTAAAATCAAATATTTATTTAAATCCTTTTTCATGTATTTTAGCTAAAGAGGGTGGATTTAATTTAATTAAAGTTCTAGGACTTTATAATTAAATTAATCAATCATAGGGTTTATTTAGCTAAGTATAGTCGATATTTAGGAATTTAATATGATGTGTGATTAATGCAAATTCAAGGTTTTCTGCATTTGACACTAAGTCAAGTAGAGTCAATCAGAAGACAGAATTGCCTAGTACAATAGGACTTTGATGATTTTAGAAATTGATAGAATGAGACTAAATGCACCAAAATTGGTTAGGATCACAAGATGCCAATTTTGGGGTATTACACCTATATCTTCTAACTATGAAAATTGCAGATTCCTAGGACTGTGCTAAATCAATTCAGTCTTGTCTAAGAAATTTAAACTTGTCCTGGAGGGCCAAAATCAAGTAAATTCTTTAAAGAATCTGTCACTGGTTTGTAACTCTGAAAATATGGATTTGAAATCCTGATAACTTGTTCTTGCATACAAGAAAAAGGGGAAAACAATTGTGGAAAGGGGCTTGCCTTGGTCATGCATCTATATAGGAATCAACCTTTTAGTGAAATATAAATCGCATAATGAAAATATTGTAAACAAAGTAAATGTAAGTGTTCACCTTGCATGAAAAACCCTCATGGATGGATGTTAGGATCCGATAAACCCATGAAGATGTTTGTATGCTTGAAATGTGTTATACAATAAAGGATGTATTAATAAATGCAATGGATATGTTGGTCCTCTCAAAAGTTTTGAGATCACCATGGTTATTCTACGGTGTTTCCCTTTGAATTTTAAATTTTGTTCCCCGTTCTAAATCTTTGTGCATTATTTTTGCCTTGTTCTTGATCGTGGCCTTATCCTTTTCATTTTATTTTAACAAATTATGAGTGACTATTTGTATTTAACGGGACCCCCTTTACCTTTCAAATGATAGGATGCATGCCATTTTCCTATTTACCCCACGATCCTATGATGATGTCATAAGATGGGCCCAATTGATCATAGGAGGATGGATTCTTTCCATTTGTCAGCTTCTCAATAGATGTTTTATCTCTTTGATGATCAAAGAGTAACATGTTTCCAGGATCAACAGTCCTCTTGATCCCGTGATCAAAGGTACTATCAGAGGTTTATCTAGTTCAGGACCACAAGATGGTGTCGTGTGTCCTAGGTTTGTCAATGGATAAATATATGGGCCCACGATGATTTGGCAGTTGAAAATAGGTGGAAGAAGCTAATTGGTCATAGAATAATGATAATGAATATTGTTTTTAAGGGATTTAAATATTCGTAACTTATGTGCTTATCTTTGAGCACGAGGACAAAATCAATGATGATGTTTTAACTCAATCAAAAAGGTGATCATTTTTTTTATGTCAAGGAACAAGTTCGCATTGCAAATGAAGGTTAATGTGTGGAAAGGATCAATAATCCTCATGATCCTGTGATCAAAGGTGTCTGATTTTTATCTATCATGAGATCAAAAGATCTTTCCACGTGTCTAGGGTTGCCAACGTATCATCAAGGGTGTTTTCTCAACAATGGGGTGGTGACTTGGGAGTTTCTATTTATCAGTCTACTAGTCCACGTTCCATAACAAGGTCGACATCTAGATGGATCAATGATCATCATGAACCAATGGTTTATTATAATAAGGCGGGAGGTTGGTGGTAAGGACTAATGACTGGAAGTAATCCCAGGACACCTTGTCATTGGGATATTTCATAGGAGGTACTTTAAATATTTTTAGAGATGGATGGGGACATTCTAGAAAATCCTTTTGGGGATATTTATCATAATGTGAATAGGATTCAAAGGGTCACTTATAGATGACAAATTCAGAGGATTTTACAGGTGTATAGATTTGTTGACAGGATATTTTGATACTGAAATGGAAAGTTCATACTACTATTATTACACAGGCCAGTTACTTTGATAATTCAAAAAGTATAGTCATGGGAATTCTTCTCGCTATATATAGATTTAGAAGCTATAAATATTTGTCTTCCATTAGATTCTGTCATTTAGATAGTAACAAAAATGGATGTTCTAGGGAAGGCAATTAACTTCTAGAACATGTCCAAAATTTTGAAAATATAGTTATAGGAGGTTTATTGGGATAGAAAATTGAGTTGTGTGTATCATAGCCAGAGGGGTATTTAAACAGGGATTGGTAGCTAGAGGGATATTTAAAAACTTTATGTGCTAACTTTTCCATATCCAGAAGTCTATCACTCCCAACCCTACAAATGCTCTGTCTCTCCCATACCATGTCTCATGCTCCATACAAGTTAACATTCAATGGGTGATTAGCCTTCATCTAGTATCTCCTTGTCATGTTTGATGTTTCATATGAGATATATCTATTTGTACAATATCATATTGTAAAAGTGTGTGTGTTAAAAAAGGCATTGAGGTCTACCCGCATTGGTTTTGCAGATCCTAAAGTGAAGAAGGATTTCTATCCTGGTTAGTTGGTCTAGTTCTCTTAGGAATTTGTTACTTGTAGTTGGCTACTCCATAAAATTTGTTCAAAAATACTGGTAGCTACTTTGTAGTGTAAACCCTATCAAACCAGAAACCAATAGGATCTACACATGCCAATCTTAGATCTTGAATGACTGTATGCTTGTGGATCTTCTTTCTAGGTTGAGAATTCCTCTAATTAGCCGTGAGAGAGAAGCTTGCATGAACTAGGGAAGATTACCTTTACTTGCACGAAGACTTGAAGATATGGAGACTTGGAGATCTTCAATGGGTGATTGCCTTCAAATCTTAAATCCAAATCCTCAAATGTATAATTTGAATTTCTTGACATGCTTGCACTTGATCAATTGATAGAACTTGATTTCATAAGGATGTCATGTAATTTTAGATCATAATTTCATGGATGCTCAAAGAATGGATGTCAAAATTAGAGGCCTTGATGTCCTTTTATACTCATTTTGGGACTCGGTATTGTTAGGTTGAACACAACTAAGATCAAAAAATAAAACACCCCCGCATTGGGCTCGGAGCCCACTTAAAATCAATACCCAAGGATAAGGTCAATTTGGGTTGGCCTTTTCCTGGACAAGGCTAACTTAGGTCAGCCTAGTCCTAGCAGGGTTAATTTCAAAGTGAATTCAGGGTTTGGGAAGTGTGAAAATTCTTGGGGAAAGAAATGACAGATGCGGGAAAATCAAACATAAATACACAATCAAATCTAGAATTCACTAAAATGGGTTCTAATAGGTCCTAAAGCCAACAATTAATGGGTGCTAACTTTTTAGGACAATACAACTACAATCCTGTATCAAGTTGAATGTAAAATATATTTAGATTATAGATTATGAAGTATAAAGTATAAGAATCTCATGTCCACAATTACATAAAATATATTTGAAGTAAAGAAAAAAATAAGTGAACTAATACATACCTACAATAAAAGAACATGTTCTTATTCTTTGATATTTTGCTCTCATAAAAGGCCTCCCTTGTAGATGAACACTTCAATCTAATGCAGATTTCTTTGTTTCTTTTTCTACTTGTAAAGTTAGCATCTTTTTAGCATGGCTCCTCACTATTGTTTTGGATTTGCAATAGTATAATGAACTTCAAATCTCACAAGATATAAATGGGCATAATAAACAACAATACAATAGGAATTAAAATTTCACATGCATACTATTGTATAAGAACTTTCATTTGTCAAGGAAACAATAAAAAAAAACCTCTACAGACAATAAAATTGGAAACAAAAAGGTATTGTCATGGAGACTTTAAGAAAAGAAAGCGTTGAAAGGAAATGAGAACAATCAAAACACACCTTTACCCATATTTTTAATTAATTAATAAATAAGATCAAAGATGCATTATGATTGCTTAGATAGACAATTTAGGTCACATTATGAGTATATAACTATCAATATAAATATATTATTTTATTCCTTTCTTTTCAATATTTATTTTAAAAATATTTATACCTGATAATACAAACATTTAAGATAATAAGTAAACTAAATATCAACTTTTAAGTAAATAAAATAATTTAATTTAA
This sequence comes from Chamaecyparis obtusa, assembly GCA_027943335.1. Lineage (NCBI taxonomy): Eukaryota > Viridiplantae > Streptophyta > Pinopsida > Cupressales > Cupressaceae > Chamaecyparis > Chamaecyparis obtusa. The sequence continues at coordinate 886,010 of BSBK01002093.1, read as the reverse complement.
TTCAAGATAATTTCATACAATATGCGTCTTGGGCAGCCTACCTCTCACGTTCACACCTGCCCAGTAGTTCGTCGTTGCTAGAATGGAATATGATTCACCAGAGTAAACATCCAGATTGTCTACTTCCACCGGCTATACGTAGTGCCCACCTGCCTCCACAACCGTCATCTTGCGTCCCTATTCAAAACAAACTGTCAGATTTGGTTCTCTGCGTAAACAACAGATAGGGATTGGCAAGAACAGTTGCTTATCTTATGGTTGGAGAAACAGTGTTTAGTTCTTAAACATTGTTCATTTCTCTTCACCTGAAACATCACATCTATGGTTATTAAATTGACGCCCAAGATAAATAGTGAGGAGAAATCACAAATGGGAATTCATCTTTTCTTAAATGCTAAGAAAAATATATGATTCTGGACAAAGTCTTTGTGGTCTTTATATTACAATACTCATCAGTTTTGAAAGCGTGACCCCTATGATTTATCACTTCTCTAAAGTTGAGGTTTGTGATGTGTATCATATTGACATTTTATAATTAAAACTTTCTTGAACTGCGATTGATGTTCTCAAGGTGAAGATTTGATTAAAAAAATTATTGGTGCTGAAAATTTAGTTACAGATGCACTGTGCATCCTTTAAAAAAGGCAGAGTGTTGAGTATATTTTTACCCTGTCACAAAATACTAGGTCAAATGGACTGCTAGTTTGATTGTTAAGATCTACAGCAGGAGAGCGGACATGGAAAAGAAGATGAATTTAGTTTAGGGTTGTGTTCTTTGGTCCCTTAGGCCGTTTGGTCTCGTGGACCTTAGTAAAACTCTTCATTCATTCATTCAGTCATTCATTCATTCATTCAATGGTTTTAGCACGATACCATGGTTGTACACAATGCACAAAATAGATTGTTTTTTCATTTTTTCTAATTTCTTTTATTTAGAAATAAAATATTCAATGTGTGTTCATGATCCAATATCGACAGCAATAAAAGGATACATATACAATAGGTTGGTAGTGGCTATGCAGCCAACTAAACCATATAATATGTAAGAGGAGTTTGACAAAAAAATGAAGTGTGCCACTTAGTAAGATATATGTTTTAGTTTGTTGTTTAGACGTTGTTCAATAGGCTTCATTTGTATATTAAGGATTTGTTTGTTGTCTTTAGTGACATATTTAAAAAGCAGGATATTTTTTAAAATAAATTAATTAGAATATATTTTGAAATTTAAAATATTTGTATATTTCTATTATCTATTTAAAATGAAAAATGTTAGAACATTTTTATAATAATTTATAAACTAAAAAATATCATTTTCCTATTTTCCTATTTTTATTATAACGATTATTTTAAATTTTAATAATATTAATTGAGCCCCAATACTAAGGCTAATTTAAATTTTATTTTAAAAATGAAATCTTAATTTAAGCCAACCCTTAACCCTAACTGCATATTTTTAGTTGTGGTATTTATTATACATAGAATTATAATTGCTATTTTTTCAAAATATTAAATTATTTTAATATAATAATAAAAAATATTAACATATAAAATTTTAGTTGTATATACAAATAAAATTACTTTTGTTTAACACAAATAACTATAAACCATAATTTATTTTTTCAATTTTACAACAAGATGATGTTGTGTGTGTGTGTGTGTGTGAGAGAGAGAGAGGGGGGGGGGGGGGGGGAGGGGGGGTTTATTTATATGGGAATGGAGAGAGACAAACAAATAATGAGATAGAGACAAAGGCATACATAGAAGAAGAATTATGGATAAAGGAGATAGAGATGCAAATAGATATACACATACATGTCTAGGAAAACACACACACACACACATAGAGTCTATAGTGTGAGTAAGAAAGATATAAAGGTAGGGATAGGGAGGTAGATAGAGAGAGTGTGAGTTAGAGAGAAACATATGCATATAGAAATAAAGAGGGATAGAGATCCATAGATATATCATAGTATCATCATTTGATGTATATTTTACTATCGACGTAATCATTTCACCCCTCAAAGGTGCAAGTGCTAGTTTTAACAAGTTTTAGAGCTATAACATCTCAATAACATTTTTGGGGGGCATTTCATCGTATTAATCTCACTAAGCTTTACACTAGTATTGACTATTTCATAGTGAGAATCTATTCTTATCATTCTTGGCTATTGAAACTAGAATCTTAATTCAAGATATGTTTATTATTCTTAAATATTCCTTAAGGAGTGAAACACATTAGGCTTGGAGGTAAGGCTGGTCAATAAGAAATTAAACATATTATCTATAAAATTGCACTTGTGTTATTATTCATTTCATTAAGATGGTAGTTGCATGGTTAGTATATGTTTTGAATATTTATAATGTTTCTTTTTTGGACATTAGAAATCAACTAAATAATTTAAGTTTTAAGTTGTCATATTATATCAAATTTAATGGCAGCTTAATTTAATTATTAAAATGACTTTAATAAAGCTTGGTGAAAAATTAATAAAGTCATTTTAATTTAAAGATAAGAGATAAAGAGACAAAGAAGAGGAATATTAAGAGGTGGGTAGAGGGAAAATGAAGAGTCACAAGGATGTGCCATTAAAGAACATTGAGAGGCTCATTTTGAGGATATGTTTGGTTTATTATTTTCTCTTGCAGATTTTGGGAGCTTCTAGCTTTCAATTTTAAAACCTAAGGATGTAACCCTTCAGGATTTGTAACCCTTCAGGATTTATTGGTAGATTGGACAAAAGCCCAATTCATTTCTTTGGTGGTGGATTTTATGACAAAATTCACAATTGAGAGAATTTGTAAAGTATTCATCCAAAGAAAAAGTTGCAATAATAGAGGTATTTCATTTCTTTTGGGAAAATAAGGTTGTAATGATTTGTCTATTTTGATGGCAATATTCATATATAATATTCAAATCTCTATTTCAACCTGACATTATATTGTTTTAAAAATAATCTATTGGATGAATATAAATCAATTTGCATTCAATTTTTTTGTTTAAAATTCGTGTGGTACATTTGAAAAAATCTAAAGCAAATATCCATAGGGGAGATTACAGTGGTATCAGAGCTAGTTCTCTTACTTGCTAGTGAGGTTTTATGAGTAACAAAAGTGAAGATGGGCAAAATGGTGAAGTCTCAATTAAAGACAAATTTGTAAGAGTTTAAGTTTATTTTAAAATTAATATTATTGGCTTATGATTCCTATAGAGGGAAAAAGGAGATAATATTTTGAATATTGAGATATCTGAATATTTTCTTATATTCGAAAAGAAAAAAGATTGAATTTTGGATATTTAATATTTTTGTGAATATTGTCTCCCAAAATAATGTGGGGCCCAATTTTTGTTGAGGAGATTCTCATGTAGCTTGATATTATATTGAAGTGAAAATTTTTACAGCAATAGAATTAATTATAGGAAATAAAGAAGAATTCCTTCATATCTAAAGTTGAGATCTTAATTTAATTGTCCTGAGTTTTTAAGAAAATGGAGCATTGGGGTTCAAGAGTTTATTGATCATTCTTTGGGTGTTAATTTATCTGTTATCTTTTCATTAATGAAAATAAAATAGACTAGAGAATGCCTTCATCTCTTTTGTGTGTTCTTTTTATTAGTATGTGGTATTCAACAACTCAACAATATAATATAAGCCAATACAAGGATATAGTAATTATTCTAACATTATGCAATATTTAAGATAAATTGATGAAGAACAATGTAATTTGATCTATGAACTCAACTAAACTAGTTATGATGCAATGAGAATTCAACCTTATGATGATGCTTCAATGATTATGGATGCAAAAATACTATAATGCACTTGCTAGAATGAGACTAGATAATCAATGAACTAGGAATGCTCCCTATTTATAGGATTTTTCAAGGCATTGGGGGTGAGTTATGTCCAACCATGGTCAAATTGTAGTTTGATTTAAGGGGATGATGTGTCCTCCATGAATGGTCAAGATTGTATGATAATAATGAATGACTAGGATAGCAAAGGCTATTTGGTGATCCATATGAGTTTTTCTCTCATTGGTTGAATTTGATCTTTTGTCCTTTTGTGGTGGGTGAGAGATTTTAAGATTTGATTAATTCAAAAGAATTAATTAATTTAGCCATAGATGATGTGTCATGTGATGAATTGATGAGGTGGAATAAGATGTATGAATGGGTTGGATTATGTTTTGATTTGGAAGAATTAATTAATTAGGATGAACTATATAATTAAATATTTAATTCAATTACATAATAGAGAAAATTTGATTTAATTAATTAAATTTACTTAATGTTTGATTAGACCATTTTTAGGTGTATACATTTTTCCCCTCTTTGAATCATCGTGCGAGCAGCATGTTGGTTTAAAGAATAATTTGATTTTGATATTGACTGATATTTGGATGTTGTCTTGATTGATGATTGTCCATTTATATGATGATGTTGATTTGATTTGATTTGATAAATATCACTGATTCACAATTTGATCCCCTTGATGTACAAATTTGAAATTTTGATGCCCTAATTTTTAAAACTTGCCTCATTAGGTAAGTTTTCTCATGTATAAATTTCACGTTCAAGGTACAAAACTTCGTTATGTGATCTTGTGGATCTATGGTACCCATATATTTGTCATTTTTGGGGATGTCTATATTGGGTGGAAATGGTATCATGTTTAATATTTTGTCAAAAGGTAATGGACAAATACCTTATAAGGTGTACCTTTTTGTTGATGTTCCTCTTTGGATGTCATGAAGTTGTTGTTGAAGTGATTGGATTTGTTTGTTCAAAGAAATTATAGGGTTAACCTCATGTTCATATTATTTCAATTTAATAACATCATAATCATGAGGTAATTTTACTCCTAATTGAGCTAGTGAAATGAAATATCTTTCCTTATCAACCTCCATAAATTTCCATGATTTTTTGAAATTTGTCATCTTGTTGGACTTCTCTTACATCTTCTTCTATTAATTCTTCATTGTTATTGTTGTTCTTTTTGTGAAATCTAGCCCAATCGTTCTCATTCTCATCCATGTTTGAGTGTGCTTGGTTTTTTCCTCCTTGTTTTTGTTGGTGAGGTGTCTTCTTTTGAAGTGGCATTTCTTCTTGTTGTTATACCTCTTTCTCTTTAGGGTCTTGTGATTGTTTGAAATTGTAGGATCTAGTCTATGTTGGCATGAAAGTGATCTTGGGTCAACCTTGAGTTAAAATTCTCTTGAAATGGTTATCTTGGTCTAAAATTTTGGTTAGGGTCTCCAAACAAGTGGTAGATAAGTGTTCCAATTTTGGTTGATCAATATGAAGTGTGTCTAAGATGATGGAGTCTAATAGAAAAATATATATTTCTATGATGAAGACTCAAGATTAACCTTGATTTATTGGGTTCTTAGGTGAAGGATCTGGAATCCTTTATGATGAACCTTCAAAACCAAAGATTAATGGTGTTTGACTATACTTTCGCAATGATTTGATTTTCTAGAACAATGAGAATGACAACTTGTTTAGCAAGGGTGGGTATGAACCAAATTCTATGACTATTTTGACTGAAATGGAATCAACTTCAATAAGGGTACTCAAATCACTTTTCAAATTTTCATCAAGATGTACGAAATGCCCCTCTACTTTTAATGCGATGAAAAAAGAAGTAAATGTAACGTAACACAAGTCAAATGCAACATTTTGGTAACTTAACAATATTTTGGCAATTTTGACAGAGTAACATTATGCAATGAAAGTTTTGGTAAGTGTGCATCAAAAACTTTTGAATGCAAAGGGAAATTTGTTGAATGAGATGAAACTCTTCTCTTAAATGTGACAAACTCCTCTCAAATGCACTATACTACTTGATCTTTGGGAAATTTGTGAAATTTTGTTTCTTTTTTAATGTATTGGTTGTAAATGGATGAATTCCTCTTATATTTGAGACTATGAAAACACAACAAACACATTCAAACACTTGTTTCTCCTAAAACCTCTAAAAAATTGAGTGTATGTTTGAATGATTTCCATGGGTATAGCATAATAAAAAACTTCAAGCAAGATACCTAAGGAAATTTTGTCTTCAATGTATCATTTATAGGCCCATGAACTCAAAATAAAATACTCATGGCCCTCGTACACTATGTCCCCCTTAGAAAAGAGGTGAGACACATGTTGAGATGAAGGGAAAATTATACACTTCAACAAGCCTTCAAGGTGTGGGATAAGTATTTTTGGTAATCACCCCCCAAAAAAAAAATTCCTCACAACCAGGGGAACACGTATGGTGAGTAATTTCCAAGGATGATGCAATCCTTGTGCACTACAACTAATACACCACAGATAAAAGGGTAGGATTAATAATTAACAAAGTTGTTGATAGGATTCCATTTAGAAAGTTTGAGTATAAGCTCCATTGGACTCTCACCATCATAAAATGATGTTTTGCACACTTCCAAATAAATACTAGAGGAGGGCTATTCTCACAGTCTTTATGTCACTCATGCCATTAAGCATGAATGAATTTTATTTTCTAGTGGGTTGGATTTCCTAGATTTGGTTGTATCCTACTTGGGTTGTTACCTCTCACTGACCTTCTTAAGGAAAATCTCAGGAGGAAGGCCCACTAAGGTTAAAATGGACTAATTGAAATTGAAAATAGATCTATGTGGGTTTGGTATTTTTATCACCCAAAAGAGGGGAGAGAATATCCCTACCATGTTTGATCTAAAATCACATAGAACACACGATTCATTCCTTGACCTTATCTAACTAGGTGGAATCTTAGTAGGTTTGGTATTTTGATCTCCCAAAAGAAGGTGAGCATATCCACACCACTTCGATGCACAAGCACAAAAGGTCATTTTAGTTATTCTATGTTTTGAAATCAAAAGCCACAAAGATCAATTTCAAGGATTTTGAGAGTACAAACTTTTTTCCTTTTTTTGTTTTTAGCAATTACCACAAGGTAAAAACAAGATTAGTATCAACATCCAATATTAGTATCAACAAATTCATAAATGATGAGCATACAAATCTACATCAATGTTACATCTAGCTTGATAGTTTAGAAGCATAAGTGTATAGTGATTAAAAGCTTTAGCATCTTCTTGAATTAATATAATTTCATTACCCCATTTAATCCTAGATGCATTAGCATTTTCCTTTTTAAGAGTTTTTCTAGCATAAAAACCTAGACTCCTATGGATGATCTTCTTCAATTGGGTGACCCTGGCCATCTGCAAAACATAAAAATATGAATCAAGCTCTTAGATTTTGAAATTCTGCAATAGAGATCAAATCCGATAAAATAGACATCAAATGTGACTGAATTTGAATTAAGTGGGATAAAATTTAATTTAAATGTGATATCAAAATAGTAAAATGTGTTGTCCTTTAGTTCCAATGCAATAATATATCATTCAAATGCAACATTATTTGAATCAAACATGAATGTATTGATGGTAGATGTGATGATATTCAAGTCAAATGTGATGTATTTTGTTGCAGATGTGACAAAATTTGCAGTGAATGTGATCTTCTGCCAGATTTTTGTAACCTACAAGTCAAATTTGTAAAATAAACTTAATAAAATTGATTAGCAAGGTAGGACGTGGGCTGCATAGTGGGTGCCAATAAATGTGTGTGATTTTATGAATGAAAAACAATAATGAAACATTAGTATGATCATTTAAATCAAATCATGATAAATAACTTGATAAAACATGAAATCAAACATTCAAGAGTGTCTCATTGCTCTCTAATCCTAAGGATCTATTTGATTTAGCTTCGAACTGCATAGAGATCATAGATGACAACTTAGGAAATGAGAAAATGTTATGAATATGATGAATTATTCTAACATTATTCAAGATTTAAGATATATTGATGAAGAACAATGCAATTTGATATATGAAATCAACTAAACTAGCTATGATGCAATGAGAATTCAACATTATGATGATGCTTCAATGACTATGGATGCAAAACTACTATCATGCACTTGCTATAATGGGAGTGGATGATCAATGAACTAGGAGTTCTCCCTATTCATAGGATTTTCCAAGGGCTTGGGGGTGAGTTATGTCCAACCATGGTCAAATTGTTGTTTGAGTTAAGGGGATGATGTGTCCTCCATCAATGGTCAAGATTGCATGATAAGAATGAATGGCTAGGATAGAAAAGGCTATTTGGTGATCCATATGAGCTTTTCTCACAACTCTCATTGGTTAAATTTGATCTTTTGTCCGTTTGTGGTTGATGAGAGATTTTAGGATTTTATTAATTCAAAATAATTAATTAATTTAGCCATAGATGATGTGTCATGTGATGAATTGATTAGGTGAAATAAGACATGAATGGGTTGGATTTTGTTTTGATTCGGAAGAATTAATTAATTAGGATGAACTATATAATTAAATATTTAATTCAATTACATAGTAGAGAAAAAATGCTTTAATTAATTAAATTGCTTGAATTTGATTAATGTTTTGTTTGACCATTTTTAGGTGTATAGAATATTTTAAAGTAGAATTCCTCTATTTCTTATTATAGTATTGAAAAGTGAAGTTGGAGTGTTTAATTGTTGGAAAAAATTTGTATAATCCGAAGAGTAATATTTTTTTCAATCTCGGAATCATTGTCTTAAACTTATTTCTTCTACAAGCACTATTTAAGATTGAGCCACAACCCAACATATACATATCTGCATTAGTATTTTTCATATGTCAAAAAAGACACTCAAACATTGGAAACTTTAAAGAGAATAGTACAAAAAAATGTATTAGAACAAGGGGATGCCTACAATGGTATCATAAATAAACAATTGAAACTTTTCGATCAACTCAATTCTTGAAAACAAGCAAACAATTCAAACAGGGTCTACATTTAAAAATTAAAAACAAAAATAGGGGTTTTTATTAAAGGGGTGTGTATCCTACCATCCTTAAGGGGACAATAAAGATGAAGAAAATGACATTTCATAAAATTTATCTTTTCTCAAAATAATTCAATGATAAATTCAATGGTGATTAGTTAAGGGATTTACTAAAAGAAAAAGAAGTAGGGAATTGACTCTATGTAATTGGACTACAATTGAAATCCATGAACTTTCTTGATGATGTTCTCTCTAAGTTGGAAGAATTAAACATATATTTGTCCAAAGTAGACCAACCAGATTGGAGGCTTCTAAATTGGGCTTTGCAGTCCTCAATGCTTGATTTGGTCCAACTAAATTTTATAGACCACCCATATGAAGAGGTGAGACTTGCAATTGCTTCTTGTCATAGTGAGATCATAATGATAACAACTCCTATAGCACCCTATAATGATGACATACTAAAAAAGGTCCTACAACTTATTGTGGGGAGCTTACATGGGTTACATGATGTCAAAGCTCCCACCTTTGGTAAGACAACTAATATTTTAGAAATTGTGGCAAGAACAAAATCATTTATCATTATGTTGGATCTCAAATGTGATAAATTAATTTTACAATTTTTTAAATGCTTCTTAATTAAAAAAAAAATATTGCATCTAGATAATGTGGGGGCTTGTGTACAATCTATTATGTTTTTAATATTAGATGAGGATGATGATATCTGCAAATAGTTGCAATCAAACTTTTTGGCCATTTGGAGAAAGGAGTATAATATCTCATTTATGGATTATGAGTTCTCAAAAAGGTTTATTTAGCACAAAGTAATTGAAAAGTTTAAGAAATAGATGACTTAAAATGAACTAATATCAATGGGCTTACAGGTAGCAAGGCCTCCCAAAACAAAGTAAGAGCCAAATTGGAATGGAGCATATTTGTTTCACTTGTTAAGAAACTTGGACACCTTATTGTAATACCCCAAAAATGGGCTTCAATACCATTAATCTCCTATATCAACAAATTGATCGAAATTGACCCTAAAGTCCTAATCCAAGGCACATCTGCACATCAAGCTATCAAAACCCTAATCGATTTTATCATGAATCTGCATTGGGGAATATTCTTAAATATTCCTAATTTATCTTAATTATCTCTAATTAAACATTATTTAGCGATAAATGATATTTTGTTATTTATCCTAAGTGCGATTAATTGAATATGTTAAATATTTAATTAATTAAACTTCATTTAGTCACTTAATCACGTTAATTAGATTTAATTATTTTATTCATAATTAATGTTATTTATTTGATAATTAATCAAAAGCTCTAAAATGATTGATTGAATATTTATTCAAATAATTAATTTAAATTGTCAATTAATAATATGATTTGAATAAAGTTTGATTTAATAATTGATTAACCCACAAATCCATTATTTTAGTTAATCAAATGGGTTGAGAATACAACACATGGAAATTAAATAAATCAATATTTATCTACACACAAATAAGAAGATTTAGTTAACTCAAAATCAACTTTCTGACTCATTCTGTTAAGTTTCTAACTCAACACTTAATTGAGAGTCATAAAGTTGATTTGCATGATCTCAACACCTGATTGTGAGTCATAAAGTTGATTTGCATGATTATTGAAAGTTAACTATTTCTAATTCCTTGATTACTTGCTAATCAATTCGAGTCAATCAAGGAGTGATTTTTGGTTTTTCCATGAGTTGTCAAATCTGGGTTTTTCTATATAAATGACCCTCGGTTCTTCACAAAGCATGTGCAATCTTGATAATAACAATGTTATATTATCAAGTTCTTGATTGATTGTGCATCTATTGAGATTATTTCTATTTACATTGTTCTTAGTTTTGCATTCATAGTTTGATTTCATTGATATCATAGCTTTTAGATCATTTCATCTAGATTAATCGTTATTATTACATTGAAAAACTACAAAAATATAGCTTAAATCTTGCATCCATTTCAATAATTTTTAGCATTCAAATCCTTCATCTAGACGTTACATTGTCACTAATCTCGTTCATAATCTAAGAATACCATACTCACGTCTCTTAGAAGGTAGTAGATCGCCTGGTTTATGATATATTCATTGATTGCTTTCTTGTTTATCATTAATCTGTAATGTTCTATTGAAGTGTCATGTCTTCGTAGCAGGTACAATTTTCACACACACACTTATCACAATTGTGGGGTTAGTAAGTGTAAGCAATAAAAATAGTGTGTTAGGAACATAAAGCAAGCCAAACATCCAACATACAAAGCTTATTACAACATATATGATAAGACAAAGGAAAGCTTGAAAAGAGAGTGCAAACCACCACAAGCCTTCTTGATGTTTGGATTTGTCCAAGATTGGATATGTGTGCTCAAATTGTGCTCAAGCTTCAAAGGATATGGTCTTGGAGTGATTTTTGCATTATAAGGATGTATTTGATCTTTTTGGCTCTCAAATGGGCATGATAACTTTGCATAAAAGGTGGATGAGAATGAAGGAGATGAGGGCTCAATTTATAGGCAAGAGGAGGGATGAATGGATGGTCAAGATGCAAACCCAAGGAAGGTTCAAGATGCATTTGAGAGAGAGAACATGGATTGTGCTTTCTCAAATGCATCTCATTGTGAAAAATGTCACAATGGGAGAGGTTGGAAGAAATGGGGGAATGCGACCATTTTGAGAGATGTGAGAGGGGACAAATGTGTAAGAGAAGGATGGAGTGTGTAAGAGAATTTAAGGTTGACATGAGGTGAGAGAATTTGGGGATGTGATGATGTGACATGGGAGTTGACTTGGGTTGGGTTAATATTTCTTAATCCATGGATTATGATTGTGCAAATACTTAGGAGGTGATTAGGCTTGGATTAGGAGGCAAGTGGAAAGTTTAGGGGGATGTGATGGGAGGAGAGAGAATGATTGGAGGGGTGGATTAGCTAATCATGATTCATTAGCTAATTAAGAAGGATTAGTATGTGTGAATGGGTTGGGTTGAGTATGAACTCCATGTTAGGATTTCGGGATGGGTTTGGTTAAGGGTTAAAGTTAGGTGCCATGTGCTCAAATTGAATTTAAATGTATTATTTAATTTCAAGTGGGAGGAAAATGAGGTTTTATGAATTAATTTAAATAAATATGTGTATGTATTTAAATTAATAGAGGAATAGGGATTTAATTAATTATAAGACTATGGATTTGTCATTTAGATAATTAATTGGGCTATAATTAATTAATTAATTAGGGGATGACATAATTAATTAAATAAATAATATTTAATTAAATAAAATGCCCTAGGAGGTAACTAAATAGGATTACTTAATTATGGAATCAAATTTAGGTGTCTACAGTAAGGAAGATAAGTTAGCCAAAGAAGTTTGGACCAGTGATGAAGAAGATAGGAATTCCACAGCTATTTTTCAACAAAATAACACAAATTATTGTGAGGAGGTGAATTCATCTATTGTTATAGGTACATGATATATGAATTTATATATTGGTGACTAAGATGTTTTGATTGATAAACATTTTTATGAGGATGGTCTTATTCAAGAAGAGAACATGTGAGAGTCTCAAGATGTTTCCAATAAGGTGCATGAATCTTCATATGGTGAGAAACTCCTTGAGAATGATAACATAGAAACAACCTTGATTGTGTATGCAAATCAATCAAATAAGGATTTTAAGGCTTATGATGACATTGGTGGCACCTTTGAAAGGTGTGATGAATCATGTGTTCTTTATAGCAGCATTTCACTTATGTATGATAGTGATTTGGAGGACCAATCAAAGAAGGCATTTCAAGATGATGGTATTGATACATCTACTTTGAAGGATTAACTAAAGATAACCGATGATATGGTTGTTGGAGCTTTATTAAATTATGATGGAACTCACATGATCATTGAAGATCTCTCAAAAAGGTTCAAATTAAAAGGAGACAAAAGGGCATGCAATGTGGTTTTCATTTGCGAACTTGAAAGTGGTCAAAGTTGCTTTGGTATCAATGAAATCTGATTATTTTTGTTTACTTTAGGGATCATATATTAAAGATTGTTGAAGTATGTGTTAATAAATTGAAGGAAAAAGAGGATGATGTCAATAATCTCATCATGGAGCTTAGCAATACACAAGATATATTGGAGAAAATGTAGATGGCTCTTCAAGGACCAAAAAATCAAATTGTTGTCACTAATCATTTCAGGGAGAAGGAAAACTGAGGAAGGACTGAGTTTAATACAGAAGTGATTAATGAACTTGGCAACATACAATAGACTTGTTATTTGGGTAACTATCATAAAAGATCAAGTAATAAATTTTTGGACCAACCAAAACTTTGGTATGAGTTGGATAATATGCAGTTGGTTGACAATTATTTGTTTGACATGGATGTTGATTGGACATTTGATAATATTCTCTTTGATTTGGATGGGAGAGTTATACCTGACTCTAGTGATAAGAATGGAATTTATTATAGGATCTGGGACCCGGGTGTAATTTATAGTGCTAATTTTTGGTCACAAGATTGGAGTAGTGGATTGATTTCTAGAGTTAGCACTATTGGCCACTTTTCGATCAGCTTACACATGGGTTTTATTTATAATCTACATATGAGTTGGATGGATTATGTGGTTTAGTAGCTAATTATTTCCTAGTTGAGAATTGATGGTAGATATGATTTGATAATAGGAGATGTATTTTTAGCTACTTCATTACTCATTATACCTATGCATTTAGTCACATTTTAGATTGATTATTGTTGTACTAGTTCATTTGTACCATTGGTGTTGACCTTAGCCTTTGAGCATTTTGATTCTGTGCACTTGCAAACTTCAGTGCAGCTAGTTGTTGGACATCTTCTGGGTACAATTTAGTTATTCTTTACTTTCACTTGGGAGAATTTGAGTTGTTGCGGTCACTTCATAATATTAGTATGTGTGCTTTAAAATGTTGAGGTTGAACACAAAGGTTTTTCTTGGCTAGTTGATGTTAGGGTTGGTTATGTTAATTTCTATTCCAGTTCATTGATAGTGATGGATCATATCCTTATTTGGGACTTCATGAGGAAAGATACTGAGAATTTACTTTTTGGCAGAATGGAATACTCTTTATGTTACCCAAGATCATGATTAGAAAATAGTTTTATGGTGTGTTCTTTGTCGAGTTGCCTCAGCAAGATATATTTCATGGCATTGATTCTAGCTATCTTAGAGATTATATACCTATGAGAGTTGTTCTAGTTTACACCAGCAACTTAAGATGGGTTGATATGAGTTTTTGTGTGCCTATGTTAGGTATTTTTCACTTCTGTGGGAGATCATTTGGAGTTGAAAAAATTTTCATTGATGATAGCTCCCTAACATACTACAATTATAGGCATGATGATATTTATATCAGAGTAGCGTAGTGGATTAGCAAAGCAACATTCTTGAGGTTGATATGGGATCCAAGCATTTGATTTCATCATGCAAGAGAAAATTGCTAGAGTGAAATAAATCTTTGGGAAGGGAGGACTATAATGTCCCCTTTTTGGAACATTATAAGTTAATTAAATAATTCATTTTTAAGTTATCAAATTATATCAAATTTAATGGAGGCTTAATTTAATTATTAAAATTACTTTAATGGAGCTTAGTGAAAAATTAATAAAGTCATTTTAATTTAAAGAGAGGAAGTAAAGAGACAAAGAAAAGGAATATCAAGAGGCAAGCAAAGCGAAAATGAAGAGTCACATGGATGTGTTATTAAATAACATTGAGAGGCTCATTTTGAGGATATGCTTGGTTGAGTCTTGGTTTATTATTTTCTCTTAGAGATTTTGGGAGCTTCTAGATTTAAATTTTGAAACCTGAGGATGGAAACCTTCAAGATATTTTGGTGGATTGGATGAAACCCCAATTCATTTATTTGGTGGATTCACGACGAAGTTCACAATTGAGAAAATTTGTGAAGTATTCATTTGAAGACAAACTTGTAGTAAAAGAGATATTTTATATCTGTTGGGAAAATAAGGTTGTAATGATTTATCTATTTTGATGGTAATATTCATATTTAATATTCATATCTATATTTCAGTCTGATATTATATGGTTTTCAAAATAATCAATTGGATGAATAGAAATTTGTTTGCATACAAATTGTTTGTTTAAAATTCTTGTGGTACATTTGGAAAAATCTGGACTAAATATCCATAGGGGGTATTACAACATTAATGTGATAGTTATTGATTTTGATAGTAACTTTATCTAATGTTGCATGGATAGTCAATTTTGAGTATGGTTGGTGTTACCCTATGATTCATGAGATATCACATATTTTCATTTTATATGATTTGCATATGTGAATTTCATTATGATAATTGATTGTGATTGGACTTAATATATAGTGGAAGTTGTGCATTCTTATTTAACTAATGTGATACGATATAAATAAAATGTATATGAATATGAATATATTAGAATGCCTAACTATAAATGTGAAATCAAATAAGCATGAAATTTGTAAATATTATTTTATTTATATTTTCTATAAGATTATTTTATATAACAAATTAATTATGAAGTTGAAGTGTGTAGGTGTAGTACCAATGGAAATCAAGGTCATATAGTGAACCTAAGTTATGTTCATCTAATTAAGTTTACCTTAGTCCATATGGAGGACCAAAGTCATGTTATGTGGACTATGATGTCATATGAATGTGGTTTTTATTTTTAATATGAAGGTAAATGTGCATTGCGATTTGAAGTTAATATTGTATGAAGAGTCTTGTATAGAAGGTTTGATCATGTGTATATTTTATTTTTGTAGTCTTCTCTTGGTATATATAATTGGGTTATAAATGAGTATTTTAGGGTTTTTTAGTTAAATTTAAATTTCAAAGGGTTAGGACTATGGGTAAGAGATATATATTAAAGTATAGAAATTTGGTTGAAGCCTTTTTCTAACACCTTAATATCATCATTTTTAAGTAGAAATTAATTGAAGTTTGTTTTAGATGGTTGCAAGGAAATAACCTCATTCATAACTTTATAAAATAATAGCTAATATGGAGATGAAACTTGTCATCTCCACAAACAATCATGATGGGTTTTCTTTCTTATTTATTCATTGTATCTCAAATGGAGAAAAAATTTGGCCTCATCTTGAAATCAAATTTAGAAGGTAGAGATTTATAGGTTTTGTGTGTGTGAAAATTGTACCTAATCTGTAGACACAACACTCAGTAAAACATTAGAGGTTAGTGATAATCAAAATCGTGCAAAATTGAAAGCTATCTAACCAAGCGATTTACTGCCTTCTAGTAGGTGCGAGATTAATGTTCTCAGATTGTAATTGAGATCAGTGACCTAGACGACACCTAAATGAAGGATTTGAATGCAATTCTAGATATGGAATAAATGCAATTAAGCTATTTTTTTTGGTATTTTTCTATGCAATAAGAATGAATTGAAAACTAATATGAAATTAATCTATATAAAAACTGATATGCTATACTAATCTAACAATGATATGAAATATGAATGCAAAAATAAGATTGATCTCACAAAAATGCCAATTCGCAAGAGCTTTGATTCTTCAATTCCAATTCTCTAGTGTGATTGTGCAAAATATGAGATGATTTGTGAAGAGCTGAAGTCTTAATTTATAGAAATCCAGGGCTTTGGAGGTGCATGGATAAAAGCCATAAATCACTCAAATTAACTCATCTTGATTTTTGAGTTATCTGATCATGAAAGATAGTTAATTCTCAAAATCATGCAAAAATAGCTTTTTAACTCAAATTAGAGTTTAGATCAGCTTTTTTGAACTCCAAAAGGATGTTGAGTTCCAAAAAGTCAATAACTTGCATTGATTTTCTGATTTGGAGTTTAACTGTTTCTTTTGAATATGCATAATAATTAAGAATTAAATAAATAAATAAAGTGATTTATCCTCAACTCAACTGATTTTTGAAATAAAATAATTAATTTATGGGTTAATTAACTATTTTACCAAACTTTTATTAAAAATTATATTATTAAATAATGACAACATGTTTTAATTAATTAAATAAGAATTTAATCAATTAAAGATAGGAATTTTGATTTATTGTCAAAATTAAATAATACAATTAATAATAGATAGAATTAAATTTAATTACACAATTAAGTGGCAAGATATTAAATCTAATTAATTAAATATGAAAATATTCAATTAATCAAACTTAAGATAAATGTGATTTATTGCCAAATAATCATTAAATTAAAGATAATTAAGATGATTAGGAATATTACTAGGAATATTCCCCGATGCAGAATTTAAGATAATCAATTATGATTCGATGATGTTTAGATGTGCCTTAGATTAGGACTTTGATGTCGATTTCATTCGAATTGTTGATGTAGGAGATTAATGAACTTATAGCCCATTTTTGGGGTATTACATTTTTCCCCTCTTTGAATTACTGTGCGAAGCGCAGTGGTTCAAAGATAGTCTGTGTTTGATAGAGATATGAAATTGATTCAAAAGATAAACCGATCTCAAGATAGAAACCGATTGAAAGATATTGAGATAGGAGTTGATTGATATTGAATTTGATATGAAGATAATAGGTCCTGAATGACCAAAGATAATGTTCGCTATAACAGAAAATGAACCTATGATTGCAAAAAAGTGTCCAAAATGCCTGATTCCAAACCTTAGGATTGCAAAGAAGTGAGTGACCCGTTCTAGACTCGATTGTCTTAGTAGAACTAGCAGGTATCACATCCAAACCCTTCAGTTGCCAAAGAACCAAGGAAAGAACGCTATGATTTGATGGTTGCAAAAACTGATACAGATTACAAGATTAAGAGAATACCAGATTGATATGGATCGATGAATCTGATATGCCCCAAGTGATGATAGATTTGCCCCGAGCGATGAGGACTTTTGATGAATCAGCGACTAGACGTGATTGTTGTCTTGATCACTGATGAAAGATATTGATAGATTTGATCGATAGAATTTGATTTACAGACTTTGAATGATGTGCAATACCATGCCCCCTTCGGGATTAAAATTGAAATCTGACAAGAAAAGTTAGCGTTATAGTTTAGAAGCATGTTAATTGATTTGAGAAGTGGTTAAACACGTCCAAGAATGCATTCTGCATCGTTTGGAGGTCTCGGAGACTGAATTTGACTAGGTTTGACCATGAGTTTGACCATGGTTGACCAAGTTGAAATTTTGATAGTGTGATGTAAGATAATCAGTTAAGTTGAATACTAGATTTCTGTGATGATTGAAGGTTGATTATGCAAGCAGTGAATAAGATAAATGATCTCAGATTTTGATTTTGATCCCGAAAAAGGATTCTACTTGCTATTTCGTTGGAGGAACCTTCGTGTGAGATTCAACTCTTGTTAGACTTGAAGATGCGATTTGAAGAATCATTTAAGCATTGAAGTTCGTTTAGCCATTGTGAGATCATGCAACATGCAAAATGCAAAGAGACATGCAAAATGAAATGCAACCTAAGACCGAGGACCTAGTCACTGATCATATGTCGATTTGTTATCATCATTGAACTTTTAGGTAACCGGATAAATCAATA
This sequence comes from Chamaecyparis obtusa, assembly GCA_027943335.1. Lineage (NCBI taxonomy): Eukaryota > Viridiplantae > Streptophyta > Pinopsida > Cupressales > Cupressaceae > Chamaecyparis > Chamaecyparis obtusa. The sequence continues at coordinate 867,561 of BSBK01002093.1, read as the reverse complement.
CAATGCCCACTAGCCATGAAACCATAGACATATGAATATCGGTTTGTATGCACAAGAATCAATACAACATCCACTGGTCAACAACCATGGATATATGAATATTGATTTTGTTTTTGAAATGTCGGATTAGATATAAGCACCAAGGCACAAGCGCCAGGATGACCTGAATATCATGTCCATTTTGATATAGCAATTTGTACAAGCATCAAAACATAAACATTTTGATGACCTGAGTATGCCTTGCATTACAAACACATCAAACAGTCAAAAGATCATTCTAAATCCAATGTGAATTACCCGTAGTGACCCTTTATCATTCACATCCTTAGGCAAGATTGTGTTCCACAGTAGGAGAAAGAACTTACTCAAAAAGATGATAGTTAGATCAAACTTCCTTGAATTGTCTGGGTATCAATGGTCGAGGTACGCATGGCCATCCAATTCAAGATAGAGGCTCTTACAGTCGAACACCATTTCAATCCAGAAGTTCCAAAGATGTTAGATTTTCACATACAAGCAGAAGACAAAGAAAAGATTATGCCCCCAGTCATCACTCTCTAAATCCTATAAAGGACATCATCGAAGAGCTCGAAGGGACACAATATGCAAAAATATCAATGCAAATCAGTAAGCCTACAAGGAGATAAAAGCATGAAAAGCACAAATTGTTTTCAGTTGAGTTTTGATGTTTGATTGTTGTAGATGCAAAATCCTTGCTGGAGACGAGACAGACTGACTGACTCAACAGGAAGCTTCAAAGGACTCTGACTGGATAGGAAATGTCTAAGATACATGGGAGACCATAGGATATGACATTGATTGCCCCCAAATTTGAGCATTGATAGGATACAGACGCTTGAGCTAATTGGTGTACAGACCGACTTATTGAAACTAGGATATGCAGAAACAAACCGGGAGATATGTACAAACTAAAGCAAGACTAAAAGCTGGGAAAGACCAAGATTGTGCTGATAGATGGACCATTTTGGAACAAGTGGCGCCTGTTTGCCAGGTTTTCACCATCTTGGTAGAGATTCTATTTTTGCTACCAAGGCGCCTGTTTCCAAGTTTTCACCAAGGCACTTTTTCTTTTTCTTTTTTTGTATTTTTCATTTTTTCAATTTTTTTGTACTTTTGATATTTTTTGATTTTTTTTTTTTTTATGAATCATCAAGGTGCCTATTGCTAGGTTTTCACCAAGATGTTCATTTTTTTCAAGACATTTTTTGATTTTTAGGATTTTTTCAGGACATTGACCAAGCACTGAATGCCTTAGGCGTATAATTTCTTTAGATGGAGAACGTTGATTGGTTCTCAAAGCTGTTCTCCTTCAGTCATTGAGAGTTGATGGGCACCAGAGCCAAAAGTAGCAGTGATTACAAAGGGACCCAGCTAGTTGGGTTCAAACTTCCCCTTGCGTTCTTGATGGGATTGATTTTTAGGATTTTCTCTCAAGACTAGATCACCAACCTGAAATTCTCTGTGTCGGACTTTCTTGTTGTAGTCTCTAGACATTCTTTTCTGATACACTCTGAGATGATCATACGCTGCTTGCCTGCACTCATCTAGTAATTCCAATTCTTGTAACCTAGACACTCTGTAGTCTTCATCAGTGACAAGTCCATACATTCTGATTCTAAGTGATGGGATTTCAACCTCAATAGGTAGTACCGCTTCAGACCCATAAACTAAAGTGAAAGGTGTAGCCCCAATAGGTGTTCTGATACTTTTTTTGTAGGCCCATTCCAATACTTGTTCTGATACTGGTTCTGATGCTTGTTTTGATACTAGTTTTGATACTTGTTCTGATAATTGTTCTGATACTGGTTCTGATACTTATTCTGATAATTATTTCTGATACTTGGTATACTTGATAGCATCTTTTTCCATTTGCAAACTCCCAAGCAAGATCATATCGTGCAGTCCCAATGTCTAGCAAGGTGGAGAACAAGAGGGATTAGTAAGCTGGTGGAAGAGATGGAAGATAAGAGAATGAAGGAAAATGAAGGGAAGAAATCCTCAAGGGGAAACTCCTCAAGAATACCCAAGCTAGGGAAAAAAATTGTCATGTAAAGCATATTTGGACAAGCAATGAAAGGCTAGCATAGGATAAGCACAAAATCATAATGCAAGAGCAGGAAAGGATGCAATCCAAAGGAGTAGACATGTCAAGAGGCTTCATAGCACCATGTTTTACTCTTTCTTTCTTAGATCAAGACCAAAGGGGAAAAGGGATAGCGACAGGTGAAAATGAATGAAGGAAAATAAATATGAAGGCTAAACAGGAAGGGATTGAAAGCAAGATCATCATCAGACAACTCACAAAATAGCCAAATGTTCATGTATAGATCAACATTGTCAAGATCAAAGAGAGAAGATGAAATGGATGAAATATGTAGAAGAACTACGCATGATGCCTGATTGCCAGGTTTTCATCATGGTACTTATCCAAGGTGCCACAAGGGAGTGGTTTTCACCTTAGGATGAAATTTTTTTCTCTTTACTTTTGCTACCAAAGTGCCTGTTTCCAGGTTTTCACCAAGGCACATTTTCAATTTTTTTTATTTTTTAATTTCATTTCCTTTTTTTTGGAAGAAGGCAAGCTTTTTAGATAATGCTCCTTGAAAGGATAAACCATGATATGCCAAAGATTCAAAATAACACGCTCAAAGATGCTAATAGGGAAAGGGAGATGAAAGAGAAAAATGGAGGATAAGGTTTTATGCAAAGCGAGTGAGGTTGGAAGATAGGAGGAATAGGCAAGTGAGGAAAAAGGATAGGAGGTAGAAGGATAATGCATGGAAGGATTGTGAAAGGGTAGATGGAAAGGAAGGAAAATTCAACATCAACACATACCTTGAAGGGTGGTGAGATAATGGAGGAATCATGAATGAAGGAATACGTGAAGGAATATGGCGAATGGATAGCAGAGGTTGAGGTTTGGGCGCATGGAATGGAAGAATATTTTTGGAGGGAGATGAAGTGGACACCTTTGGAAGCTTGAATGTCAATTTCACTTTTTTCTTAACACCAGAATCTTTCAAGAGAGACTTTGGAATCCATATAGCCATAGGATTTTTATTTCCTTTTGATGATCTAGAGAGAATATCTTCAATGATGGATTTTGGAACCCATACTTGTCTTGTAGTTTTTTTCTTAGATATCTCTTTTGACTTTATGCCTCCATGTCGATGAGAGGAGACATGGTGATCTTCTTTTTTTGATGAATTTGTGTATTGCTTCTTTTTCTTGTATTGAACATTCAAGTTACTTCCAAAAGACTTAGGATTTGTGGAAGAGGGAGGATATGACTGGTTTAGATGGGTGGGTGGATGAAAATGATTCAAGGGTATGCATCTATGTTGATCTTGAGGAAAGATGGGAGATGGAGGTATGTAAGGACCTAAGATGGATGGAAAATTAGGAGAGTTAGGAGGGGAAAGTGAACGGACATAAGGACCCAAGATGGAAGGAAGGCATGAAGCCCTTAGTAGTGGTGGAAGAGGTCCAAGGATGGAAGTGGAAGATGCAAAAGGATAATCAATAAGTTCATCAGCATCTATATGACAACCAAGGATATCAACATCTTTAGAGTGAGCATTAGAATTTTCAATAGAATCATGGACATCTTGAATATGAGCACCTTCTTTGATAGGATTGTTCAAAGCTTGCAAAGACTTAGGAAGAGTAGAAAGTGGAAGTGAACATGGAGTGGTAGAACAAGAAGATGGAAGACTTTGATCTTGACAAGGATCTTTGGATAGCACAAGTGCATAATTTTTCTTCCGATTTTCAATAGGCTTAACATTGGAAGTAACAACACTATTTTTAACAACCTTAATGGAAGTATCATCTTTGGAAAACGCAAGTGTAGTAAAGTTATTTTGATTGCCAATAAGCTCAACAATGTAAGTAGTAGCTTGATCTTGCTTAGGAGAAGACTTAAGACATGATGGAATGCATGAAAAAGGGGGTACAGGATCAAAAGAACCCTGAGGTGGATAAGAGACATCGTGAAAAGGAGTGGATGACATGGAGGGTTCTTGATCTTGATCTTTCTTTATGTTCTTTTCTTCATCATTTTTAGAGTCCTCTTGACATGGAGCCACTTCTAAGGACAAGGAAGCATGTTGGGATTGTATGGATGACTTTGGAAGAGATGGTGGAGGACTAGCTGAAGTAGGGATTATAGCATATGAAGGCTTAGGCTCTTTAGGTTTATCATTATTGAAAGTCTTTGCAGCCAAGTGAAGGTTAGCTTGAGTTTCTTTAAGAGGTAGCCCTGGAGGATAACTATAGGAAATTGCATGAAAAGTATCAGGGCTTGTGTCAGATGAAGGTTCTATGAAAGATTTGAAAGACTCGGAAGCTTTAGGAAATGTATGGGTATTGGAGGAAGTAGGGGATGGAAGGGAACCATCAAAAGACAAAGGTCCAACATTAACATGATCTTGCTTGAGAGTGTAATCTTTATTTTCAGCCTGAGAGTTCTTAGAGGAGAGATCCTTATAGTATGCATGTTTATAATCAACGTGGTAAACTTTCTCTTCCTCAAGTGAAATAGATGGATCATCTAGGTATTGTGCATAGAAATCATCAAAGTCTCTTTCATAATCAGAATCATATGGATCACCCTCACGATCTATCCAATGTGACGGCCCATTTGTAGTAAGCAGGAATGGATGATGAGGAGGACTCTTAGGAACAGAGGTGTCATAGGTATCATTACATTGTCTGTCGTCATAGTCATCATAGTCTTCAAAGCTAGATGTGTCACTCTCCGTGGAAGAGGTATCATATTGCTCAAATTTTTTTCGGGAGCATGGTGACATGTACAAGTCTTTATCAAATGGAAAAGAGTATAGAGATTCCATGGAGAACTTTTTAGATTCCTTCTCTTTCTCAAGTTTGTCAAGTTGGACTTGCATAGCTTGCAGCTGCTTCATCATAGCGGTGATTATAGCTTCTTCCTCTTGTGTACTAATTCTTTGAGACATGTGTATTGATTCTCAATAGCTATTGCTCTATTCCTGACACAATGATATTTTTGATAGATTCTGGAACTAGGCTGGAAACATTGGATATCTTGCAATTTGACAATTTCTGACAACTCTCTCAAATTTTTCCAAACGACACTCTGCAGACTCGTACGACATTGGGTAGTCTATGAAATGACAGTTGCTAAACTGATACGATTGTTGGGTAATACTGAAACGACACTTGACAAAACTCGTACTACTTTTGACTTCCTGAAATGACTTTTGACTCCAGAAAGATTTTACGTCAATTTTTGCAAAATTTAAGGTCTTCAGTTTTGGATTGTTTGCAAATTGTATTGTCCAGATTTTGAAGGTTATACCAGATTTGATCATTTTTAATAGCCAAGTAGATAAATAAGCACGCAGAATAGCAAGAAAATGATTCCAAGCACGTCTAAAAATAATGAACAAGGGCAAAAGCAACCTTGTGCATGAACAATCAAGTGACCAAATTGTGCTAATCCCTGAGAGTACTAATTGTGTATGTTCTAAAAAGTTTTGCAATAACACACATATACCTGAAAGTGAACAATTGGCCTCTCTAGGGTTTTTAGTAATGGTTTGACTCTGCAACTTTTATGATTCAAAGGGGTGAACTCCAATCCCGGCGCACCAGGGTTTTGACACAGTTCTAGAAATTAATCTTCAAGAGCTGCTAGGGAGATCTGACAACCCAACAATGAACCATACCCATGGAGATTTCTTCCACAAGGACATTTATATAGCGGCTGTCACTACCATGGCAAAAATAGCTATTACCGCTTGAGGTTCTGTCAACGCAGTTTGCCCTGTGAAGGGATTGTCCGCTACGGTTAACCCTCTCTAAAGATGACTCACAATAGTATACCACAAGGGGACTTGGCTCCAGATTCAAGGTTTTGACACCTCTTCACTTTTAACCCAAACAAAGCAAGCAGATTAATCCGACACGCTAAGACAAAGTTTTGTTCCACCAAGGTCTATGATATCAACTCCACGTGATCTATCAACCTCTCCGGGGAGAGAATGTATCAATCAATAAGAGAAGATGCACTAACCAATTTTGATTCACCAAAACTCGTGATATCAACCCCACGTGATCTATCAACCTCTCCGGAGAGAGAATGTGTTGATCAATAAGAGAAGATGCACTAACCAAGTTGAATGTGAAATGCACTAAGTATCCTCCCTACCTACAAGGATTCTGTCGTCAAGAAAGATTTTGCTAGGAATCCAATCTCTCAAGAATCACGAATAGTGTTCATAGGGCCTAATTACTATGTGAGCACAGATATATTCCCGAAAGCAAATCTACCAAAAGCATCCAAAAAGTAGAAAGAGGAACACTTAACGCTTAAAGAAAATATGAGATGAGTCCACAAGGTGGAACACTTAACACCTCACACAAGCTAAAATGAGTCCCCAACTTAGAAAACAAGTGAGTTCCTAAAAGCACAAAAGGGTTGCCAAGTGGAACACTTAACGCTTCTGTCCTGTTGACCCCTCCCCTTTATGGCGCTGAGATTGCAACCACGGGGTGGAAATGAGGGGCCGGCGGATTAGCGAGTCCAATAACCCAAGATAGCAATCAAGATCAATCACAAGTATTCTAAGACTACTTAATGAATCCTTAAGGGTTCACAACCTAGTATCAATTATGCAAGTGTGTAGAAATAGATCAAAAGCATGAAAAGATGCACACAAGCTTGACACATAAGAGATTTATTTTAAGTCCCAAATCAAAATATTATTAGATGAAGGAGAATACCTGTAGTAGATTTTACTTGATTTTTAGCAAACTTTGTTGAGCTTTTCCATGCAAGCAAGTGACGAACTCTCCAACAAGCAAACAAGCAAACAAGATATGCAAAATATATTCAACTTATGAAAACCATAGGGTTAGCTCTAAAAATCAATTATTATCAGTAATAATAACCAACAATTAACCCAAATGACAACTCATATCATTCATTGAACCATGTAAAAAAAAGAAGTGCATACCCATCACAAAACTTTATTTTTTTTGCTGCATTTGACCTAGTCAACAAGATCTAATTTTTTTGATATGATTTTGGCCACAAAAATAGAAATTCAAAATAGAGACCCCTGCTAAAAAATAGAGAGCTTTCCAAAAATACAAAAATTTTAGAAAAATCTCTTCATTTGTGCCCTAGAGACTCATTTTATCAAAACAGACCAGTTTTTGTAAATTAACTATTTGAGCTATGATATCATGTCCAAATTTAAAACACAAATAATGGACCCCCTGTAAAATTTAAAGAGCTTTCCGAAAATATTAAAATTTTTGAAAAATATGCTGATTTGCGTCAGATATTAATTTTTTCCAGAATTTGAAGAAAAATTTATTAAAAATTCAAAACATCTCAGAAAATTCTAAATTTTTTTTTGTATCTTCTCTGATATGTTTCCAACTTGAAAAAAAAATTTCAGACCAAAAATCTAAGCCGTTTGGGAGATAAAATTAAATCTTTGAAACTTTGGGGTTTTAGCTCTCGAAAAAATCAAAACCAGCATGCAAAGGTGGGTTGCCCCACGGTGGGTGCCAGAAATGTCTGTGTGAAAATTGTACCTAATCTGTAGACACAACACTCAGTAAAATATTAGAGGTTAGTGATAATCAAAATCGTGCAAAATTGAAAGCTATCTAACCAAGCGATTTACTGCCTTCTAGTAGGTGCGAGATTAATGTTCTCAGATTGTAATCGAGATCAGTGACCTAGATGACACCTAAATGAAGGATTTGAATGCAATTCTAGATATGGAATAAATGCAATTAAGCTATTTTTTTTGGTATTTTTCTATGCAATAAGAATGAATTGAAAACTGATATGAAATTAATCTATATAAAAACTGATATGCTATACTAATCTAACAATGATATGAAATATGAATGCAAAAATAAGATTGATCTCACAAAAATGCCGATTCGCAAGAGCTTTGATTCTTCAATTCCAATTCTCCAGCGTGATTGTGCAAAATATGAGATGATTTGTGAAGAGCTAAAGCCTTAATTTATAGAAATCCAGGGCTTTGGAGGTGCATGGATAAAAGCCATAAATCACTCAAATTAACTCATCTTGATTTTTGAGTTATCTGATCATGAAAGATAGTTAATTCTCAAAATCATGCAAAAATAGCTTTTTAACTCAAATTAGAGTTTAGATCAGCTTTTTTGAACTCCAAAAGGATGTTGAGTTCCAAAAAGTCAATAACTTGCATTGATTTTCTGATTTGGAGTTTAACTGTTTCTTTTGAATATGCATAATAATTAAGAATTAAATAAATAAATAAAGTGATTTATCCTCAACTCAACTGATTTTTGAAATAAAATAATTAATTTATGGGTTAATTAACTATTTTACCAAACTTTTATTAAAAATTATATTATTAAATAATGACAACATGTTTTAATTAATTAAATAAGAATTTAATCAATTAAAGATAGGAATTTTGATTTATTGTCAAAATTAAATAATACAATTAATAATAGATAGAATTAAATTTAATTACACAATTAAGTGGCAAGATATTAAATCTAATTAATTAAATATGAAAATATTCAATTAATCAAACTTAAGATAAATGTGATTTATTGCCAAATAATCATTAAATTAAAGATAATTAAGATGATTAGGAATATTACTAAGAATATTCCCCGATGCAGAATTTAAGATAATCAATTATGATTCGATGATGTTTAGATGTGCCTTAGATTAGGACTTTGATGTCGATTTCGTTCGAATTGTCGATGTAGGAGATTAATGAACTTATAGCCCATTTTTGGGGTATTACAGGTTTTAGGCTGAAGACTTGGAGTAAAGGCTTGAGAGAACTAACAGGAAAATTTCAATAATAAATTTCAACAAGTGTATTGGAAAATGATTTGACAAGGTGGGATCTAATCCCTAGTATTAGTTTCAATTTATATAAATGGTTGTATGAATGTTAATATCGCACTTCATTGAATGTGTAGTGTTTCTCAAACTACAATTTAAAATATTTGTGTTATTCTATTTAGATGTATTATACTAAAAATGTTATTTTCCCTCATATTGTTTGCAAATTACAAAAACACTCTCGCATAGAAGAGGGTCTCGATGTGGAGGGGTTCAATTGGATTTGGTTTCCATTGGGGAAATTTTTTGGTATATACCCATTTATTGTAGCTAGCACAGTTAGTAATGGAGGTTAGGAGTGATTTTTGGTGGAGAGAAGTTGTGTTGGGAAAATCTATGGATTTGATACAAATGATGGTGTTGGAAGAATTTATGATTACGAAGTTATGGAAGGATGTCAAATTTTAATACATAAAATTTTATCTTCTGATTGGTGAGTCCCTAATCCCTCTTAATGTGATTCTCTTGGCTAATCCTTGTGTGTGCATTCTAGGGGTTAGTTTGTGATTATAACTATAATTTTTATGTAATGGTATTATTTTTTATACATCACTATGTGACCCTTGGTTCAGGGATAGATTATTATATAACCCTATGACTAGGAGACGAGCCTTGATGACATGATAAAAGAGGTTTTGTTAATTTTATATAGGTTGGATTTCTTACAAAGGAGTATAGTTATGTTGGAAAGCTATCTCATTTAGTCATTAAGTCAAATGTGTCCCTGTTGCATATTGTTGTAAGTTTAATAATTTATTTTCATATGACATGAGTTAGTTGTTTATGATGTTGTTGATAAAAGATACAAATAATTGAAAATTTTATTAATATTTTTAAATATGAAGTTGTTGAGTACAATGCAACTAAGTTAATATATGTTACTTCTTGAAATTATATATTTTTAAAATGTTGAAAATAAATGTAGAATGTACATTCTAAATTTCTATTTCGCTGCATTTATGTTAAGGTAATGAGCGCCAAAAGAAAATATAATAGATTTTATTTTGAGAATTAATTGGTTTTTTTAAAATTCTATTAGACTTCATGACTTGCAAATTTAATCATTGTATTTCATCACTCTTTTATATGTGCATACTCTTAAGAGGTTGAAACCCCATGAGTAGATATTTTTATAATAACAAAAAATATTATTATCACCAATCGTGATCAGTTGTATCATGCAATTTGCAAGCCTTTTGAACTTCATAAAAAACCCTTATTTTTATATAATTTTCTATTCTTAAACTATACAAGTAAAACAGTATACCAAATGTAATGCAACACATCACTCTTAAATATGGATAGAAATGGATTTGATTGCTAAAAAAATGTAAAACTTATACCTGAAAAGTGGGGGATTTATCTCTTTTAGATTTATTGATCTTATCTACATACACCTTTGAAAGAGAAAATAAAATGGAATGGCTTCAAAATATTTCCATTCTTTGACTTTTTTAACTAAATTAGGGTTTTACTTTACTGTTATCATAGTGATTAGGGCTAATAAATACAATTTAAAATTACTATTTAATTTTTTAAGTGTAATTTACTTAAGAGAAAATAATATATTTATTTCTACATAAGGTTACTGAAGGGGGTATACTAAAAATAAATGTAGATGTTTATGTTCAACTCAACATAGTTTGAATATACATACGTACGTACGTACGTTCATGTGTGTGTGTGTACGTACATCCATACATACGTACATACATATGTAAGTATGTATCCTTTAAACTAATTTTATTGTTTCATCCCTTGTATAAGGATCTTAGTCTTTAAAAAAAAGTAAATCTACATTAAAAAAAGATAGGGTTGTGTAATGTCAAAAAAACTATACCCTAATTTTACACTACACCATGTCCCCACTTCTAGTTAATGATAGAAAGATATTTTTAATGTAAAGTGATAACATCAATATGTCTCCTCTCTAATAATTTTTTTGTTGATTTTGGCATTTTGATATTGTATAGGAGTTCTATGTGTGGATTCTATACTATGAGATATCATCTTGAGAAAATTCATGATTCAAGTGATAGTTGGAGCATTAAATTTCCAAGAATCTTACAAGAAGGTCATTTGGCAAAAAAAAAATTGACTTGCCATTGTAAAAATAAAATATTTCATTATCTTAATCTCTCTTTTACTTTCATGTTCTCACATTAGCTCTATACAACTTTCTTGAAGAAGTTTAGAGGCCTTGAAGCAACAACACTCTTTTGGCACATTGCATGTCATACTTTTGTGCTAAAATTGAGCTTGACATCATTTTTGTAGCTTTGGAATCCCTTTGGAGGTTTTATAGCCTTCAAGTAATCACAATCTATTTTGGTGTCTCCTTCTTGTATACAATTTATCTATGATGGCATTTAGATATATTTAGTCTTAGTATAGTGCATTTAATCTACTTGTATATCTTTGGCATCACATCTTGCTATATAAGATTTCAATCATTTTTGTTATCTTTATCAATATTATCACAATATTGGTTGTTCATGTAGATAGAAATACCAAAGAATGATTTTTACTAGGGCAAGCAAACCCCTAAACAACCAACCTAACATTTCATCTTCTTTCTATGTGGAGTTTTTTTCTAAAGAATGTCAACTATACTCATGACACATACTTTGAGATTTTCTAGAGTTTTGGTTTTACATTTATATAGGATGAGAGAGTATCATGATGATGTTCACATTATGCATGGTGTCTATGTCTGATACTTTGTAAAACTAATAGAATCACTATCATAATTTGTACTTCCTTTCTCTATTGATATTAAGTTGTAACTAGTAGTCCAAAGATACCTATTTTCACCAGTTCCTTATAACTAGACATTTGCATTGAGGTTGCAATAGTTCATTCCATTTCCAATTATAATCTTCATAAAAGGATTGATTATTATATAAAAAATTGTTTGATTCCTCCTAATGTTAGTATAAGAATCTTGTTTCTCAAGGAAACTTTCTTCCTTTGTTGGAATGAATTTTCCAATATTACATTTTGGTGAACACAACCTTTTGTGCCTCTTCTATTTTTTCAACAAAAAAATAAAACATTACAAACACTTAAAACATTCTTCTCTTGTCATCTAAATTCTAGATAGCTTATGTATTTTAATTTACTCTTATGAGCTTTATGGCCAGATATCTCTCTTCTGGTTAGAAGTCATTTTTGAAATCTTAGCAATATGTCACAATCAAGAAAATTCACCACATGTATTTGTACTGATCAAATTTTTCAAAAGAATAGTTTGTGACGACATGACTAATATTCCTAATTCTCCTCCTCATTATATCTCTACTAATCTTCATTTACTGACTTTTTCATCTCCCTCTTTAAATGGTGTCATTGACCATGATGCTACTCTAAAGGCCATTTTGATCAGATTTAGTAATTGGATAAAAACTTTCTTTATTTTAGAAGGGATTTAGCTAATCACACTTTCACACAAGAGGCACCTATTGTAGATAACACGTGCAATATGTTAATTTCCAATAACAAAATAGTTAAGTTTCTTTAGAGCTTGGCACATATTGTACATAGCAATGTCCTCTTCTTTAATTTTGGGAAACCCACAAGATGCACACTCTAGCATTCCTGGCATACATACATACATACATACATACATAAATATATATATATATATATATATATATATATATATATATATATATATATATATATATATATATATATATATATATATATATATATATATATATATATATATATATATATATATAGTTAGGATTTGGTAACACTGAGAGGGGGGTGAATTAGTGTTAGAGTACTTTATTGAATTATTAAACTTCTTTAACTTCTTTAAGCAACAGATAAAGATATAACAGAAAATAAATAACCATGAAACAAAGATAAACACAGAAGAACTCATAAGACCATATTTGTTTTTGAGGAAACCCTGGCCAAGGGAAAACCCTGGTGGGGATGGTACCCACAAAATTTTGCACTATGAATCTTGAAACCCTATTAGGATTTCTAGCCCTATTAGGAGATGATTAATACAATATAAGTAGATCCCTATTATGAGATATTTACAATGAGATCCCTGATAAGGAATCAACCCTGTTAAAGGTCCTATCCCTGCTAAAGGTGAACAAACTCTGTTAGGGGTGTACAATAGGTGCAACAACACTTACAATAAATCTATTGTCCTGAATACAAAGAGTTAACAAAGTATTCCTACAAGAAATCCTCTTGTTCTCCTTTCTCATGATCTTTGCTCTTCCTTTTTGGTGTCTTCACAATTCACATCTGACATCTGTATGCACCCAAAAATGGTCGCCTAGACTTTGGGCCCCATTTATTTGATTTATCAATCCTGAATTAGTTTTATCAATAATCAATATTTTCAACATTATCAATTTCTTGATCAAATCTTAGTTTTGATCATATATTGGATTTTTTGGATTAACCATTTTATCCTAAAGTCTTTATTTACTTAAAAGGAATATTTCCTCTCATTTTATTAAATAAAAATCCCCACCTTTTCTTCTTATCCTAAGTTGCACAAATAAAGCGCTATTCTTATTTTATAAAAAAGGGAAAAAGAACTTTTTGTCTCATATGGACATAAAGTCAACTCCTATTTTCCTATTGGAGGATACTTGTGCACATGGATTGCTCCTCTTTCAAGCTCCACCGTTGATTGATACTTTTGCCTCTTAATCTCCATGGTTCATTCCTTTGCATTTCTTATAAAAGGAGAGCTCTCTCCCTCATTCTAAGACACTTGTTTTATGCTAACTCTATGTTGCAGGAATTCTTGAAGACTTTGGAGCTTTTTGGAGATCATTGTTGCATTACATCTTAGAGTTCCTCATTTGCTTCATAATTTAGTTTCTATTCTTTCATGGTAGTTCATGTTTATGCTTTCATAGTTTAGATTTCACTTTCAAGCTTTAGAATAACTCACATAGTCTAATTAGGGGTTTGTAATTCATTGCAATTTCCTTTCATAGTTGCATTGTACTTTCATTTTGATAGATTAATCTTGCATATTCATATTAGTTTGCATTGCATTTTCATACCTTGATTCCATTTGGGGATATTGGCATTGTTTCCCTTGTCTTCATTGTGAATCTCTCATTGTATGGTTGACTAGCAAGGTCACAAGTTTGTAGCTCTAGCTAAGAGCAAATTCATCATAGTCCCTTGCAACTCCATGCATAGAGAGCTATGAGCCGCTTTGTGAGGCCTCATTGTTGAGAAACCTTGCAAGTAATGGTTCATAGAAGTGTGGTCACTTTTGATCCATACAAAATCCATCCATATATTCATTATTATCATCGCACACTTTTACAAAAGTGTCTATATACTTATACCCTGTTAGAGGTATAATTACAAAAGCTATCCAGCATTACTCTGGCTAAACATCATATTAATTCAAGTTTAATTGTGTGCTTTATTATCATCCTTAGTCAACCTCAAATCTAAGATAGCATCCAAAAATATCTTTCCAAATGCTCACAAGGTCTTCCTCAATGATCGCTAACAAGTTATGTTATGTTTACTATCTTTGCATCCAATCAGCAAAACATATCTCTCTGATCCTTCAATAATAAATGTGCAACCTCACACATATGTTCATTGGTGTCCTGCAAGTATGTCCTTAAGATTGCAATCCTTAATACAACTTAAGTAAATCTTGTTAAGCTTCTCTGTCAAACTGGGTTACTGGAACAGTTTGTGGACTTAGGCATTTTTCCATTCACCAACTGTATTAAACATATTCATCATATCCAATATGTGCGACCATAACACTGACAAGTGTTGCCATAAATGACAAAAATTCATATGTCTGCATATGCATACATGTGCATATGTCTGCATGTTTTGACCACTTGCCAACAATCCCCCCCTTTGGCATTGATGGCAACACTTAGTGAAAAAATGACTAAGTGCATCATCAAAGCAAAAATGTAAAAGGAAATATACTGACAAAAATGCAACACATAAAAATTCAACACATAGCCTTCAAAAGAAAACTTCCCTTTATTTATGTGTGTTGTATTTTCATTTTACATATGCATACTTGCTCTCTTACGTTATATTTTGCATTTTTTCTTCTATCTCTCTCCCCTTTGACATCAATGGAAAAGGGTGCCAAAATGCCAAAATTTGTGACCAAAACAACAAAAATGGAGTGTGCAAGATTACATCTTAACTCTCTACAATAGATCTCTATAATTTGTCTTTAAAATCTACGTGCATGCATCCCAAGATGTTTTGATTACCTCTTCTACCTAAATCATTCCATTAAGACCAAATGCAGCCTTGTCTATTTCCTCTACATCAGTAGGTACTAATCCTTGAAATGTTTTGAGCCCAAGCTGAAGGTCCTCATGGGTACTCTCCAAGACACCGATCTTTGGACTCAAAAATCTCCTTAATTCTATGAATCTTCTCTAAACTCTGTCCTTTTCTAATTGTAAGGTATGGATTTTATCCATGATCTTTTTTCCTCCTTATTAATGTCTAGAATTTTGTTATTTTCAAAATCCTTAGAGAGTTTTGTCAAATCCTCTTCATCCTGAGCTATAATATTTGATATACTCTTTACATGCTTATGCAAAGTCATGCAGAGTCTATATAGGTTGTGTCCATCCTTAAGACAAGATTTGATTTCCCTTTCAGTGGAAATCAATGTAGTAAGATCACTCTCAATCCCATCAAGAGTATCTTTCATCCTTAACCTCATAAATTCATCTACCACTTTTATTCTTTCTATTTCTTCTAATGTATCAAAATTGTGTTCTACTATACTTAGAACATTATCTAAATTATTTATATTATCTCCAATATCTACAAGAGGTGTAATCAAAAAATTACTCAACACTTGTGTTGCTCATTGGATTGTCTTTGCATTTTTATCAATCTTATTCTCTGATTTATCCTTTGCTTTAGCAAAAGAAAGTATTGACCACTACATTAGATCTATGACATCCATATCCTCTAAGCTAGTTGGAAGTGATAGGGATCCACTTTATAACATACTAGGTGTAGCAAAAGAAGTTATAGGTACCAATCCTTGTGCACTGGGAGTGCTAAATCCCTGCTCCTCTCCCTTTTCTTGTTCCTTCTCCTTTTCATTTTCTTTTTCTTCACCTTTTTCTTATGTTACCTATTATTTTTCATGTTTTTTATCCTTTTGTTTCTCCTTAATAACTAACTCTTCATGAGCGATCTGGGGACGCTCAAGATTTGTTACTATTGCATCAATGTTGGTCAATGTTTTGGTTATCTGAAATGGATCAGATGTATCCTACTTTGTGTCTAGTGAAATTCCAATATGGTCAATTTAAAAATCAGGTAAGGTAGTATCTACTACCTCTAGCTCTTCAGGAACTATAGCTTCTTCTACAAGTTTAGCAATTTGAGGCTCAGTAGGGGTGGTCACTGGGGTTGGGGTCCTTGTAGATTTTCCAAGATCAGGTTGCTCCTCAAGGAGTAGCTGTCCAACCTTGTCATGTGTTTCCTTTTCAACCTCTTCATACTTTTGGGCCATAAATTTGATTATTCTAGTCTTGGCCCTTAGTTTTGGCCTTAACTTCTCAATCCAATCTACCATTTCACTCCCTATCATAGTAGGAATATTACGTAAAAGGATATCTTGTCTCATCTTTGTGTCTTCATCCAAGGCTCTCTTCTTTCTTTCCTCTAATCTCTCAAATAGGTCCTTACTGATTTGACCTTTTATTTCAATCAGATTCTTTTTGAGGGTGAGCATGTGCTCCACAACTATATCTTATATCTTATTTTTCTCTTCCTCATCATATCTATCAAAATATTTTTTTAATAGAGGCAATTTTACCATCGTTCATTTCTCTCTCTTCTCTAGAACTTTCAGGAAGGGTTTGAACAAATACCTTTTTGCTCCCTAGCCTTTCTTATGTTATTTCTTTGTTGCTTTCTTCTTGTCTATTTCAATTGCCCTTAGGTTGGCATCTTGAAGTTTTCTATCTTTTTCATCTTCTTTTTCTTTCTTCTTTTGGTCCTCAGTCTTTTTTGTATCGATTACTTGGATTTCCTCTTTTTGTTCTCGTTCTTCTACAATCTTTTTTCATTTATCCTTCCCATGCGAAGATGAAGGAGTATCAAATGCTTTCCTCTTTCTTCCTAGTCCACTAGCCATGGCCTTCGGTCTAGCTTTGGGAGGTGTTTGACCTTGTGTAGCTGCATGTGCAACTTGCCTCTTTGATGTTCTCCTAGTAGGTGTAGGAGTGTCATCCTTGTCCTTTTATTTTTCTTCTTCAACCTCCATCACTTGAGGTGCCTCAATATTAGGTTGAGGAGGGGGAATATTATATTTCTCTCCAAAAATTGTCTCTGACAGTCTTCATCTCTTCTTTAGTTATTCCATGTTGCCCTGTTATTTTATCAACAAGGGACTCAACTTTCTTTTCCCTTCTTCCTTTTAACAGCTCTTCTTTTACTTCTATGTATTTTTCTTCATATGTGCCCCATCTAGGAGCATTGGGGTCTTTAGGGGACTAAAGGACGTTGAATGTGAAGCTCCAAAATTGTGTAATCAACTTCATATCCCATAGGGGTATCCCATGAAGTTCTAGGTTCTACTGCTTCAAAACATGTGTTTTTAGTTTCCACCATGAAATATATATCATTTTTATACTTATCAACTATTCTCCAAGGGATTCTTTCCCTTTCATGCATTTTTTTTTAAAGAGTTTCATCATACCTACAATCTCAGCATACCTATTTTTCTCATCACTTCTCCTATAACAATCACTAATCATCTCCATGGAGCATCTATCAGATCTCCATAGGTACATGTTAGGAAATCTTCTCATAACATGAAAGAATATGTACATAATCAGTGAACCAAATCTAAAATGTGTTGTCTTGTTCCTCTTTATTCCTGTAATATTTTCCATCAGTTGTTGTCTTATGACCTCGCATGGGTCATACTCTTCATCCTCAATTACCATCTTGTATGCCATGTGAACAAAACTGGCTGAAACACTATTTATTCTGCTTCTATATTGGAATTTGTATCCCAATATCATTTCTACTAGTTTGACATCTTCTTGTGTGATGTCATTTACAGTCATGCCTCTTTTGTTCCATTTGCTTTTTGTCAATTTTTCTACTTCAAACCTTATGTTCTTCTTTGCAGTAGGTATTTTACATGTCATAGGTAATCCAGTAATCTCATGTAGTAGTTGTTTGCTAATCTTAGAGGGAGTTCCACCAATCCATATGAATTCATCATGTATTCTAATTAGTATAATCTTGATCCAGTCTAATTCATCAAATTCAAATCTCTCCATGAATTTGACCAGTGGCAACCAGTGAACTTTCCTACAATCTTCTCTTAGGGTTTTTTCTGCATTATATAACCCTAGCATTTCATCATAAATCTATGTGGTGCCTATGAATTCAATATTATTGTGTATATATGCCCTGATGTCTTCAACTTGAAGAACACCAACCAGAGTGTGTGAAAATGCACCCTCTTGATCATCTTCGATAGATTTGAAGGGATGACTCTTAAAATTGTATCTATTCCTCTCATGTACATTGAAAACATTAAGTGTATCCATACTGATTACTTTGTTACTGCAATTGACAAAGTTTTCTTAGAGTAATCACAAATACCTAGCTCACGTGGTTGTGTGAGGGTTTTGCAAACATGGTTGTAGATAATTCAAGCTCCAACTACTTCTCCACACTCTTCAATGCTCTTTGATCTCAGTGTAAATGGTAGATAATTTGACCATGGTATTAATCTTATACATAATTTGGCACAAGTCCCAAAAACTACCCATAAAGCTACAAGAAACCAGTGTTGTCTCACACTAGTAGACCTTCTCATAGACATCTCCAAAACTAATGTGATCTTGTCCAAGATCACACAACACAGTAAATAATTTTCCTTCAAGTTCGCATAGCTCAAGTCATCCAAATAGGGGCTATGTATCTAACTGGTGTTAATTTTCCATGCTCCCCCTAATGCATACATTGTCCATCATAAATTTGGTGAAGCAATGCACCCTAGAAATGATTCAACAAGACTCTTAGGACTCTTTTGAATGCTTTCATTCTTCTCTTCATATGTCTTAACCTCAAAATCCACATATTCATTCTATTTGACCCATTTCTCCTTAAATTATGCTTTCAACTCTGCTAGCTCTCTATCTTCTTTATTCAATTCTTTTTCCTTTACGAATGCTCTAAAGGATTTCTTCACTGGTCCTTTAAATCTGCAATACTTCGCTACATGTCCACCATTGTTACACGTAAAACATGTCACCTTCTTCTTAGGTTTCAATTGAGTTTAATCAATTTGCAACTCGAAATATTTAGCCATATGACCAAAATTATTTCATTTGTAACACATAATCTTTCTAGGTCTAGCAATAGGTTTCTCAACTTCTTCAATTGTCTTGTTAGCTTCATCCTTATTGGTATTAGAAACATTATCTTGCACAATATCATTACCTTTACTTGTTTAATTATCCTCAGGTTGCCTAAGTTCAACATTTTTGCTACATTCACCTTTTTCCATATTTTCCCCATTCAAGCTTTTCTCTTTTTTCTTCTTAAGAAAATCATCCATGTGATCATATGTGTGTGTGTGTGTGTGTGTGTGTGTGAATTTTGTACCTAGTTGTAGACACAACACTTCAGTAAAACATTAGAGGTTAGAAAAAATCAAAATATGCAAATAAGAACAATATAGCTAACCAGGTGATTTATTGCCTTCTAGTAGGTGCGAGTATGGTATTCTCAGATTAGACCGAGATCAGTGACAATGCAACACCTAAACGAAGGATGTAAATGATGAAAGCAATAAAATATGAATGCAAATTAATCTTTTTTATTTTTATTTTTGATGCAATAAGATGAGAAAAACTGATAATAAATTAATATAAATGGATTGAAATGATATGCAAATTAAGCTAACAATGATGTGAAATATGCAACTAGAATGAATTGAAAACAAGATTGATCTCACAAAATGTTGATTTGCAAGAAGCTTGATGATTCCTGTGATGTCAATTCACCATAGTAAGTATGCAAATTCTGTGGATGATTTGTAAAGAGCTGAGCCTTGATTTTATAGAAATCCAGGGCTTGAGGGTGCATGGAAAAAGTCATAAATCACTCTTGATGAACTCGAGTTGATTTTTGAGTCAACAAGAAATTAGAAATAGATAACTCATAAAATCATGCAAAATCATGCAAGAACAACTTTTTAACTCAAATCAAAAGTTTAGATCAACTTTGAACTTAAAATAGATGTTGAGTTTCGAAACGATAACAACTTGAATTGATTTTCTGATTTAAAGTTTAACTGCTCTTTGAATGTGCACAAATAATCATGAATTAATTAAATAAATAAAGTGATTTATCTTCAACTTAACTGATTTTAAATTTAAAAATAACTGATTTGTGGGTTAATCAATTATTTTAATCAAACTTTTATTCAAAACTATATTATTAAATATTGACAACTTGGATTTAATCAATTAAATAAATATTTAATCAATTATTCGAAGGAGATTTGACTTATTGTTAAAATTAAATAATATAATTAGGAATAAATAGAATTAAATCTAATTAAATAATTAAGTTGTAGTATTAATCTAATTAATTAAATATTCATCATATTTAATTAATCAAATTTAGGATAAATGAGATTTATCGCCAAATAATTATTAAATTAAAGATAATTAAATTAGGATAAAATATGAATATTTCAAGGAATATTCTCTGATGCAGAATTAAGATAAAATCAATTAGGATTTTGATGACTTGATGTGCAGATGTGCCTTAGATTAGGACTTTTATGTCAATTTCGATCAATTTGTCAATATAAGAGGTTAATGAACCTATAGCCCATTTTTGGGGTATTACATTTTGCCCCTCTTTGAATCACTGTGCAAAGTGTAGTGGTTCAAAGAATAGTCTATGTTTGATATACGTATGAAACTAATATGATTTGAAAGATTAACTGATTTTGAGACAGAAACCGATTGAAAGATTTAAAGATTCAAGAGATACCGACCCAGGCCCAGGATGACCAAGAATCGAGATGATGCTATCTATATCAACAATGAACTGGTGATTACGAAAAAGTGCCAAAATGCCTAATTCTGAACCTTATGATTGTGAAGAAGTGAGTGACCGATTCCAGACCTAAATGTCCTTGTATGAATCATATTGGTATCACATCCTAAACCCATCAGTTACGAAGAACCAAGGAAATAACACTAATGAATTGATGGTTATGAAAAGCTGGTACAATTTACAAGATAGATTTAGGATACCAGATGAATCTGATATGCCCCAAGAGATGATAGATTTTCCCCAAGCGATGATGACTTTAGATGAATCAATAACTAGACGTGGTTTTTGTCTTGATTATTGAGGAAAGATTGATTGAGATTTAGATTTATAGACTTGAATGATGTGCAATACCATGCCCCCTTCGGGATTAAAATTGAAATCTGACAAGAAAAGTCAACGTTATAGTTTAGAAGCATGTTAATTGATTTGAGAAGTGGTTATACACGTTCAAGAATGTGTTCTGCATCGTTTGGAGGTCCAAAAGACCAAGTTTGACTAGGTTTGACCATGAGTTGACCATGGCTAATCAAGTTGAAATTTTGATAGTTTGATGTGAGATAATCAGTTAAGTTGAATTCTAGATTTCTATGATGATTAGAAGGTTGATTATGCAAGCAGTTGGCATTATAAATGATCTTAGATTTTGATTTTGATCCCGAAAATGGATTGTACTTGTTGTTTCGTTGGATGGACCTTCTTGTAGGATTCAGCTCTTTTTCGATTCGAAGATGTGATTGAAAAAAAAAAATTGTTTAAGTGTTCAAGCAATCTGTGAGACCATGCAAACATGCAGAATGCAAAGAGATATGCAAAATGAAATGCAAACCTAAGACCTAGGACCTAGTCACTAATCATGTGTCAGTCATTCTCATCATTGAATTTTTAGGTAACTGGATAAATCAATACAATGCCCACTAGTTATGAAACCATAGACATATGAATATTGATTTTTATGCTCAAGAATCAATACAACGCCCACTGGCTAGACCACCATAGACATATGAATATTGATTTTGTTTTCAGAATGTTGGATTAGATATAAGCACCAAGGCATAAGTGCCAAGATGACCTAAATATCATGTCCATTTTGATATAGCAATTTGTATAAGCATCAAAACATAGATGTCGTGATGACCTGAATATGCCTTGCATTACAAACACATTAAGCAGTCAAGAGATCATTCTAAATCTAATGTGAATTATCCTTAGTGACCCTTTATCGTTCACATCCTTAGGTAAGATCGTGTTTCACAGTAGGAGAAAAAATGTACTTAAAAAGATAATAGTTAGATCAAACTTCCTTGAATTTTTTGGGTATCAATGGTCGAGGTACTCATGGCCATCCAATTCGAGATAGAGGCTCTTACAGACAAACACCATTTCAATCCAAAATTTCCAAAGTTGTTAGATTTTCACATACAAGCAGAAGGCAAAGAAAAGATTATGCCCCCAGTCATCACTCTCTAAATCCTATAAAGGACATCATCGAAGAGCTCGAGGGAACATAATATGCAAAAATCTCAATGTGAATCAGTAAGCATACAAGGAGATAAAAGCATGTGAAGCATAGATTATTTTCAGTTTGTGTTGATGTTTGATTGTATTGTTGTAGAAGCAAAATCCTTTCTGGAGACGAGACTAACTGACTGACTCGGATGAAGCTTCAAAGGACTCTGACTGGATATGATACGTCTAAGATACATTGGAGGCCATAGGATATGACTTTGATTGCCCCCAAGTTTTAACATTGATGGGATACAGATGCTTTAGCTGATTGGTGTACAGACTGACTTATTGAAAATAGGAATGCAGGAACAAACCAAGAGATATGTACAAACTAAAGCAAAACTGAAAGCTGGAAAAGACCAAGATTGCGTTGATAGATGGAGTGTTTTGAAACAAGTGGTGCCCGTTTGCCGGGCTTTCACCATCTTGGCAGAGATTCTATTTTTTCTACCAAGGCGCCTATTTCCAGGTTTTCACCAAGGCACTTTTTCTTTTTCTCATTTTTTTGTATTTTTATTTTTCCCAATTTTTTTTGTACTTTTGATATTTTTTACTTTTTTTGTGAATCATCAAGGCACCCATTGCTAGGTTTTCACCAAGGTGTTCATTTTTTTAGGACTTTTTCAGATTTTTAAGATTTTTTTAGGACATTTTACCATAGATTGAATGCCTTAGGCATAGAATTTCTTCAGATAGAGAACGTTGATTGGTTCTCGGAGCTATTCTCCTTCAGTCGTTGAGAGTTGATAGGCTCCAAAGCCAAAAGTAGCAGTGATAACAAAGGGACCCAGCCAGTTGGGTTCAAACTTCCCCTTGCATTCTCTATGTGATTGATTTTTAGGATTCTCTCTCAAGACTAGATCGCCAACCTAAAATTCTCTGTGTCTGACTTTCTTGTTGTAGCCTCTAGACATTCTCTTCTGATATACTCTAAGATAATCATATGTTGCTTGTCTGCGCTCATCTAGTAGTTCCAGTTCCTGCAACCTAGACACTGTAGTCATCATCAATTACTAGACCATGCATTCTGATTCTTAGTGATGGGATTTCAACCTCAATAGGTAGTACCACTTCAGACCCATAAACTAAAGTGAAAGGTGTAGCCCCAGTAGGTGTTCTGATACTTGTTCTGTAGGCCCAGAGAGTTGGACTGATCATGGGATGCCAATCTCTTCCTATTTTATTAACTGTACGATGCAATATTTTTAATAGATTCTTGTTAGAAGCCTCAGCTTGTCCATTCCCTTGAGGATAGTAGATAGATGACCAATGTTGTGTAATCTTAAATTTGGCACATAGATCATCCAAGTCTTTGTTCTTAAATTGCCCACCATTAGCTGTGACTATAGAATGTGGAATACCATACCGGCATATGATGTAGTTCAAGATGAACATAGATATTTGCTTACCAGTTGCTTGTGTCAAAGGGCCTGCTTCTACCCATTTTGTAAAATAATCTGTAGCTGTGATTATATGGGTATGTCTATTAGAAGAATGAGGATGTATGGATCCTATAAGATCAAATGCCCATTGATGAAAAGGCCATTGAGTAGTGAAGGGAATTAGATCTCTCCCTGGAGCATGAATTAAGTTGCCATGCACTTGGCACTTTTGACAGTTCTTAGCAAACTTGATAGACTATTTCTCCATTTTAGGCCAATAGTACCCAGCCCTAATAAGTTTTTGAGCTAGTGTTAAACCATTCGAGTGTGACCCACAAATACCATCATGGACTTCCTATAATGCACATTGAGACTCTTCCCATTCTAAACATCTAAGTAGCGTACCATCTAGACCTCATTTGTAAAGATCATGACCAATGATGACATATCAGGAGGCATTACAGATAAGGTATCTCTTTTCATGGTGGTTGAAGGTATCGGGAATGATTTGGTCTTTGAGATAGGAGAATAGGTTTTTATATCAAGATGAATCATGACCTACAACAGTGCAGATCATATAGGTATCAAGGGATTCATATGTAGGATAAGATAGTGCTTCCACTAGGAACTCGTAGCATAGCTCATGTTTAGGCTGCTATAATAAAGTAGATAGCGTTGCCATTGTATCGGCAGCTTTATTCTCTATTCTAGGTATTTGCTCAAAGGTGATAGATATGAAGTATTTCTTTAGATCATCTACCATTCTCTTGTATGGAATGAGCTTTTCATCTTTCATTTGGTATACATCATTGACTTGATGGATTACAAGTTGTGAGTCTCCCTGAATGTGTAGTTCTGTTGCTCTCCACTCAATTGCTATTTTCATACCATTCAAAAGGGCTTCATATTCAACAATATTATTTGTACAAGGAAATTTAATTATGAACGCCTTAGGAATGGAGTATCCTTGAGGAGTGATAAACAAGATACCTACTCCAAATCCATTCTGTGTATAGGAGCCATCAAAGAACAATTGCCATTCTCTAGAAGAAATATTCATGATAGAGGAATCTGGAAATTCCATTTGCATTGGTGTGTCATCAAACAAAGGTGCATCTTCTAATTGATCAGCAATAACTTGGCCTTTAATAGCTTTTCTTTCAACATATTCAATGTCAAATTCACTTAAGAGCATGACCCATTTGGCTAATCTACCTGTGAGGCCAGCTTTGCTTAGTAGGTACTTTAGTGGATCAATATTAGATACTAAATGTGTAGTATGAGCCAGCATATAATGTCTCAGTTTCTATGATGCAAAGACCACAGCTAGACAAGCTTTCTCAATCATTGAATAGTTCTTTTGTATGCCACCAATGTTCTACTAATATAGTATATAGCTCTTTCCTTCTTGTTCTCATTATGTTGTGCAAGAAATGCCCCTAGTGATGTATCTATAGCAAAGACATATAAGATCAAAGGCTTCCCTTGAATGGGAGGCATCAAGATAGGAGGATTTGATAGATATTTCTTGATATAATTAAAGTTCTTTTCACATTCCTTGCTCCATGCAAGGGTCACACCTTTATGTAATGTCTTTGTAAAAGGTTGTGATATGTCTGCTAGCTAAGATATGAAGTGTCTGATAGATTTAACTCTACCTTGCAATGTCCTCATTTGACTGATGTTCTTGGGAGGTTGCATCTCCATTATAGCCTTTACTTTAGCTGGATCAACTTCAATGCCCTTCTTTGAAACTATGTATCCTAAGAGCTTTCCAGAAGTGACACCAAAAGCACACTTCTTAGGATTTAGTTTGAGACTAAATTTTTCCATTCTGTCTAGTATCTTGCTCAAGTCATTTATATGTTTAGCTCTAATCATAGATTTTGCTAAAGTATCATCAACATAATCCTCCATAGTCCTATGCATCATGTCATGAAAAATAGAATTCATAGCTCTCTGATATGTAGCACTGGCATTCTTAAGCCCAAATGGCATGACATTCCAACAAAAGGTACCCCATGCACATGTGAAAGCAGTTTTCTCTTGATCCTCTGGAGCAATTTTTATTTGATTATATCCAGAAAACCCATCCATCAAAGAATACATCTCAAAGCCCGCAGTCATGTCCACTATCATATCAATGTTAGGTAATGGAAAATCATCCTTAGGGAATGCTTTGTTTACATCTCTAAAATCTATGCATACTCTTATTGATTTGTCTAGTTTTGAAATAAGTACAATATTAGAGATCCATTCCGCATAATCAATAACTCGGATAAATCCGGCTTTTAGGAGCTTCTCTAATTCAGCTTTTACCAAGAGTGCAACATGTGGATGCATCTTTCTCAATTTTTTCTTAACAGGTTTAACATTTGGAGCTATAGATAAATGGTGCATTATAAGATCAGGATCCAACCCTAGCATATCTGAATATTTTCATGCAAAGTTGATCTTCTTCTCTGTTAGGAATGTTGTAAATTTTTGCTTTTCTTCCTCTGATAAAGATTGTGCTACATGGATCAACTGTGGTTCTTCTGTTGTTCCCAAATTGATAGATTGAGCGGGCTCAATTAGAACTAGAGATCTGTCCTATAAATGACTTAGAAGGACATCAAATATCTCATCCTTAGGCACCTCAGAGAGGTTTTCACCTTGGGATACATCTTTTATTTTTACTTTTGTAGGTTTTGAGACTGCCACAAAGTGGTTTTCACCCTCAAAACTCCTTTTCTTTTTATTCTTATTCTTATTTTTCTAACTAAGATACTTGATGTCCAACTCTGTCATGCTAACGCTTGGTTCATTGATGGAATTCCTCATAGGCTCAACTGCATTTAGGTAGCAAGCAAGGGCATAGTCATTGGAAAAGGTATAAATACCTTGGTTCAAGTTGGTGGATGTTATGTCAAGAAGGTCAAGGCGTTGGATAGTCAAAGTGGTGAAAGATTGGGAAAGAGTGTTTACGGATATGGATGTGTCATCATTGGTCCTAACCCGACGCTCAAGTTCAAAGGTGATATTACAACTTAAGACATTCAATTCATGAATAGGCTCAATGTCATTGTGAAAATCTACTTCAACCATCGGTGGATCAGACTCGATAAGTTCATCATTTTGCTCTAGACTTACGTTAGGTTGAGGTGCATATTGGTGAATAACATCAACATGCTTTTCTGTAACAAGTTCATCTGGTTCTGGAATGACTCCCCATTCATAGTCATTTGATTCATCTTTTGTTTCTTCATCTAGACCTCTAGGAAATCTGAGAACATGAGTAAAGTCAGGATGAATACCCCAAGAAAGATTTCCCTCAGATTCTGATTTGAATTCATACTCATGGGAATCTGTCTCAGAATAACTACCACCTTCCTCTTTTTTATTACCTTTGAGATTAGCTGGTTCTTGTGTTGCAACTATCTCTTGCTCTACAGTAGGTTCTTGTGTTTCTACTACATTAATTCTTTTTATTGGATCATCTTTAGCTTCAAGGAGGTCTTTTATTTCTTTAGGCAAACGCTCATAAGGAATGAGTTCATCAGTGGTGTCTGAATCATCACTATCAGATTGTTCAATTATTTCCCCCTTTAGTTGATTTGCTATGGAAGGCTCAATTTGTTCTAGAACATGCGAGGAGTTCTTGCTAAGACAGAAAGGATTCTTCGTGTATCCTAGACTTGTTGTATTCTTGTTTGCTTGGCCATGATGATCAAGAGGTGACAGAAGACCTTTACCCTATAGTCCTAGAGGTCCTTTTCCTTTATATCCCATCTTTGTAATCAATTTATCCCCTGGGCCATATGACTTAGATGGCATATTTGGTATTTTAGCATCACGTTTTTGGACAACTTGAGATTTAGGTTCATCTTTGTATAGCCATGCGAGCACAGCTTCATCCTCTTCAAACTCATGTTTAGATACTTGTTCTGCAACAAAATTTCCTTTGTATGCTTCAAGAGGTTCTTTAAATTCGAGCTTGGATTGTTTTAGAGTTTGTCCATAAGACTTTGGAGAGATAGGGAGAGATGTCAAAGATAAGATTGGCTCTATAGTATATTCTCCCATACCATTTTCTTTGATTTTAACCTCTTTAGCAATGTCTTCCATCTTGGAGGTTGAAGCAACGTCTAGCTGCTTAGTGGAAGATTCTCTATTATTGGGAACAAGTTTATCTACACTCTCTTTCAAGGTATTGCAAGTTGTATACAGATTAGCTGGAATCGTCACCTCAATTCCTTCATAAGGAAATTTCAAACACTGATGGAATGTAGAGGGAATGTCTTTCATGTCATGTATCCAGGGTCTTCCTAGGAGGATATTGTAAGCCAAAGGTAGATCAAGAATTTGATAGGACCTACTCTGATAGGTAGGACAATAGTTCCCTTAGAAGATCTTTCTTTCTCATCATATGCTTTGATAGTTATCTTCTTCCTAGGATCAATGGCCATTTCTTAAAATTCCAATTGTGTAATCAAGCTAAAAGAACATATGTTTAGGTCAGCGCCTCCATCTATCAACACACATTTGACACGATGGTTTTGGATCAAGACTTCAATATGAAAAGGCTGGTTATGCGGATGACTCAAGGAGTTATCATCTTCCTCTAAAAAGGAAATGTACAGTGGAGACGTAAGATGACCAACCATAGTCTGGAATCTATCTAAATCAAGGTCATCAGGAACATTGGATCTGAGTAGAGCTTT
The DNA here is from genome assembly GCA_027943335.1 of Chamaecyparis obtusa. Lineage (NCBI taxonomy): Eukaryota > Viridiplantae > Streptophyta > Pinopsida > Cupressales > Cupressaceae > Chamaecyparis > Chamaecyparis obtusa. The sequence goes on along the minus strand of BSBK01002093.1, from coordinate 838,924 downwards.
ATCTAGAATGGCTCTATGAGCTGGAGATATCTGAAGCAACTCAAACATGGAGATTTTAGCATTTGTGTGTTAGAGTTGTTGGACAATACTGTATGAAGTAGGCCTCGTGTCTTTAGGATTTGAAGATTTAGATGTATCCTTCTATTTAGAAGCATATGAAAGATTGAAAGGCACCTTAGGGACATTTGATGAATCTGGTATTTGTCCTTGTAGGTGTGCCTGAGCTTGTGATCAAGTAACTACATTAGCTGATTGATTATCTCTATCTCTTCTTACAATTGTGATGACATTGCAATGCTCAGATAGGCATGGTTCAACCATATTGATAACAACATTGTTTCCTGAGTAGCCATAATTGACTTTAGCACCCATACTAGGTTGAGAAGAAGAATCTTCTTTACCATGTTTAGGAAATGGTTCTGTGAATGTTGTATGATCGTTATTGCTCTTATGATTGTCAATCGTGATGTTGCCATTATCAATTATGTCTTGTATAATGTGCTTCAAGTGAATACAATTATTAGTCTTATGACCTTTATTGCGATGGAATTCATAGAAATCATTCTCTCTCCACCATTTTGGTTTAGGTTCTAGATCAAAGACTTGCATCTCAGGCAAGTAGATGATTTTGTTTGCCAATAGAGTTTTCATGGTAGATTCCAAGGATTCTCCGAGAGGAGTGAATTTGCAATTAGGATCTGTAGCCCAAGGTTTGTAATCATATGACTTTTTGTTGGACTCTATGGCTTTGCCTTCAGAAGCTTTGATGGCTTGGGTACCAACAGTAAGATTGAAAGCAGGTGCCTTAGATGGGGCACAGATATTATCAACAACGCCATCTGTGACAACGCCTTTATTCTTGTTCCAATTTTTGTTCTTGTCCTTAGAACTAGATCCAGATTCATACTTGTCTTTTTGAAGTGATATGTCTCCTTTTTGCATAAGTACTTTCTCAATTTTGATTGCATTATCTACCATCTTGTTAAAAGATGTATGATTTTGCATTTGTAAAGGGTAGTTGATTTCTAGAACAAGATTGTTGATGAAGATTTCCAACTTTTTAGTTTCTGGAATAGGTCTAGCATATAGAGAAAATTTCTTCCTCCACCTCTTGAGAAATGTCAGGAATGGTTGTCGTGGATATTGTTTCAGATTGTAGATGTCGATCATGGTGACCGGATGTTGAATATTGTAGGAGTATTGTTGATAGAATAGTTTGATTAACTCCTGAAAATTTTTGATAGTAGGGGGCATTCTAGAGAACCAATGAATGGCTGCTCCTCCAAGAGATCGAGGGAAAAGATGCAGTAAGTAGGTTGGTTCGTGCATAAACTCCATAGATTGAGAACAAAATTCTCTGACATGATCTTGAGGGTCAGAGTTTCCATCATACTTATCATATTTAGGCATCTCCACTCTTTTAGGGAATGGCGGCATGTACAAGTCTTTATCAAATGGAAAAGGACATAGAGCCTCCATGGAGAACTCTTTAGGTTCCTTTTCTTTCTCAAGTTTGTTAAGTTTGACTTGCATGGCATGCATCTATTTCATCATAGTCGCGATAGGAGTTTCTTCCTCATGTGTAATGATATCTTCCACATTAAAGTTTGGAGGAAGTTTAGCTCCTTGATGAGCTAACTCTAGAAAGTATGCTTCTCTATCTTCCTTCAAGAAATGTTTCATCATTCTTTTGAAGTCATGATCATTTTGATATCAAACAATTTCAGAAGGTGTAGGTTCTCAATCTATACTGTGTTGAGATTGGTGTCCTTGAGACCCATGATGTGTCCCTCTGTGAGACATGTTAGGATTTTTAGGGCTCCCTGGATTAGATTGAGGTGGGGTTTGTTGATTACCTCTGTGAGTTGATGGAGGGGGTACGTAACCAATTTTCAATCAAAAATTTCCAAGACCGTCATCCTCGTAAAGACCAGAATTGTAGAGTTGTTCAAGAGTTGGGGCCTAAAGAGTATTTAGAGGTATTGTATGGGATACCTCTCCAGATTTCTTGTGTGACAAAGCTCTGGTTTCTACCATTAACCTTGGGTGAAGCCAAAGAATAAGATGAAGACAACTGAAGAATGAATTGATTCTAGAAGATCAAATGATGCAACCTTGTCAAGATTGAAGTGATTAAAGAATAGATCGGACATAAATGAAGGATACTGTGCCACATTAGTGTGGGTAGATGCCCAACAGATGGCAGGCACGAGCTCACAACACTTTGTTGTTTAGTAAAAAGATTGAATTTTGAAGATAATTTTGACAAGGTTTTGACACAAGATGAAAAAGACTCAAATCGATAAATTAGAAGGCTAAATCAGACTCAAGTGACCACTTTAGGAAAATGAATGTATTCGTTATAGGTTCTGCTCTATTCTTGACACAATGATTTATTTGAAAAATTTTGAAAATAGGCTGTAAAATTGGATTTCTGACAAATTTGACCAATCTCTGACAACTTTGACTTTAGCTTTGATACGAGTTTTGAAATTTTAGGATGACTTTTGACACCAGAAAGGATTTTTGCTTCAGATTTGCAATTTTTTAATTTTCAGTACGAGTTTGTTTGCAAATTTTTCTATCCAATTTTTTAAGATCTGTGTAAAAGTTTGTCTCAAGTAACCAAGAAGATATCAAGCACGTAAAATAGCAAGCAAGGGAAGAAAGAAATCATCTAAAAACAATGAACAAGGGAAAAAGAAACCTTACGCATGAACAAGCAATAGTGACTTATTGTGCTAATCCCTAGAAGTGTTAATTGTGTATGTTCCAAAAAGTTTTTCAATAACGCATATATTCCTAGAAAAATTTAAAAAAATTGGCCTCACTAGGGTTTGTAGTAATGGTCTGACTCTGCAACTTTTGTGATCTCAAGAGGGAAAACTCCAATCCAAGTGCACCGGGGTTTTGACACATTCTAAGAAATTAATCAATCAGGAGCTGCTAGGAAGATCTAAGAGCCCAACAAGAGACCACACATATGAAGATTTCCTCCACAAGGACATTTATATAGCGGCTGCTGCTACCACGGTGAAAATGGCTATTACCGCTTGAGGTTCTATCCATGTGGTTGACCCAAATAAGGGAATGTCCACTATGGTTAACCCTCTCTAAAGGTGACTCACAAAAGATACCATAGGGGGACTAGATCAGATTCAAGGATCTGGGTTTCTGGTACTATCCAAAAAGGAAGTAGAGCATAATCCCCTAACCTCTTCACTTCACCAAGACAAAGCAGACAGATTAATTTGAAACGCTAAGACCAATATTATCTCACAAAAATATATGACATCAACCGCTTATGATCTATCAACCTCTCCGAAGAGAGAATGTATCAATCAAAAGTTCAAGACACACAAATCTAGTAGAATGTGAGACTTTCTCAGTACCTTCCCTACCTACAAGGGGATCCTTCGTCAAGAGGAGCTTCACATGAATAAACAAGAGAAAGAAGCTCAATCTCTCAAGATCATCCACAAATAGTGTTCATAGGGTCTATTTACTATGTGTAACAGATATGCAAAAAGCAAATCTATGTTCATTTTATAGCCCAAAAATTGAAGTCTGATTTATGAAAGCAGGAAAGGCACTCAAGCTAGACACGTGAGATGTTTGTTTTATGTCCAAATTGAAATGTTTTCAGATGTATTAGAATACTTAAATTCTCTCGCAATGCGCTTAGTAGATTTTACCTGATTTTTAGCTTTGTTAAGCAATCTCGCCCAAGCAAGCCACAAACTCTCTGACAAGAAAACAAGCAAACAAGATATGCAACGTATATTCAACTTATGAAAACCCTAGGGTTAGATCTGAAAATCAATTATTAAGAGAAATAATAACTAGCAACTAATCCAAATGACAACTCATATCATTCATTGAACCATGTGAAAAATAAGTGCATACCCATCACAAAATTTTATTTTTTTGTTGCATTTGACCTAGTCAACAAGATCTAATTTTTTTGATATGATTTCGACCACAAAAATAGAAATGCAAAATATAGACACCTGCTAAAAAATAGAGATCTTTTCAAAAATGTAAAAATTTTAGAAAAATCTCTTCATTTGTGCCCTAGAGACCCATTTTATCAAAACATACTAGTTTTTGTAAATTGACTATTTGAGCTATTATATTGCATCCAAATTTAAAACACAAAGAATGGAACCCCTATAGAATTTAAAGAGATTTCCAAAAATGTAAATTTTTTTGAAAAATAAGCTGATTTGTGTCATAAATTAATTTTTTCCAGAAAATCAAGAAAAAATTATTAAAAATTTAAAAAATCTCATAAAATTCTAAATCTTTTATTGAAGCTTCCCTGATATGTCCCCAACTTGCAAAAACAATTTCAGACCAAAACTCTAAGCCGTTTGGGAGATAAAATTAAATCTTTGAAACTTTAGGGTTTTAGCTCCAAAAAAAATCAAAACCAAAATGCAAAGGTGGGTTGCCCCACGGTGGGTGTCAGAAATGTGTGTGTAAATTTTGTACCTAGCTATAGACACAACACTTCAGTAAAACATTAGAGGTTAGAAAAATCAAAATATGCAAATAAGAACAATATAGCTAACCAGGCGATTTACTGTCTTCTAGTAGGTGCGAGTATGGTATTCTTATATTAGACTGAGATCAGTGACAATGCAACACCTAAATGAAGGATTTAAATGATGAAAGTAATAAAATATGAATGCAAATTAATCTCTCTTTTTTTTTAATGCAATAAGATGAGAAAAACTGATAATAAATTAATCTAAATGGATTGAAATGATATGCAAATTAAGCTAACAATGATGTGAAATATGAAACTAGAATGAATTGAAAATAAGATTAATCTCACAAAACACTGATTCACAAGAAGCTTGATGATTCCTCTGATGTCAATTCGCTAGAGTAAGTATACAAATTCTGTGGATGATTTGTAAAGAGCTGAGCCTTGATTTTATAGAAATCCAGGGCTTGAGGGTGCATGGAAAAGGTCATAAATCACTCTTGATGAACTCAGGTTGATTTTTGAGTCAACAAGAAATTAGAAATAGATAACTCATAAAATCATGCAAAATCATGCAAGAACAACTTTTTAACTCAAATCAGAAGTTTAGATCAACTTTGAACTCAAAATAGATGTTGAGTTTCAAAAAGATAAAAACTTGAATTGATTTTCTGATTTAAAGTTTAACTGCTCTTTGAATGTGCACAAATAATCATGAATTAATTAAATAAATAAAGTGATTTATATTCAACTTAACTAATTTTAAATTTAAAAATAACTGATTTGTGGGTTAATCAATTATTTTAATCAAACTTTTATTCAAAACTATATTATTAAATATTGACAACTTGGATTTAATCAATTAAATAAATCAAGTCTATTAGATTTCCACAATCCATGAATATACTATATCAGTTTTTGGATTTGATTGTGTAGAATTTTTTAACCATCATACCCCTTATGATCTATCAACCTCCCCGGAGAGAGAATGCATCGATCAAAAGTTGAAGACATGCAGATCTAGTGGAACATGAGACTCCCTCAGTATCCTCCCTACCTACAAGGGTTCCTTCATTGAGAAGAGTTTCGCTGGAAACTCACTCTCTCAAGAGCCACGAATAGTGTTCATAGGGCCTATTCACTATGTGTAACAAAGATGTTGAAAGCAAATCTATGTTCATTTTTAGAGCCCAAATGAAATGTGTGATATGGAAAAGAAAGGCACTCAAGCTAGACATGCAAGATGTTCATTTTAATCCAAATCGAAATGTTATTAGCTGAGAAGGTTACCTGAATTCCTCGCGACGCACTTAGTAGATTCTTACCTGCTTTTAGCAATTCTTGCACTTTTTCCAATCAAAAACCAGTGAAAATCAATCAAAAATAGAGAATTTCAATTATTAGGGTTAGCTGTTAGTCGAAATCTGAAAACCAAATTTGACAAACTACCTAAAAAAGTGAAACGACAATTGAACCCTGGCACTAAAACTCATACGACAATGGGTTACCTTCCAGACGACAATCCAAAAACTCATACGATAATGGGTATTAGATCACACGACAATCAAGATTCTAGACGACAGTGGGTTTCTGCTTGTGCGATCCTTGATCAAATCAACTATCGTATGACAGTGGGTATCTCGTGGTATGATTTTCTGACAAAACTCATACGAAAATTATACGAACAAAGAATAAAAATCATGGTTGGGAACAAAAAAAGATAAGAAATGATAGAAATTGATAAAATTTGAAGGGAAACTCATTTCAGGGCCCCACGGTGGGCGTCAAAAATATGTGTGTGAATTTTGTACTTGATCTGTAGACACAACACTTCAGTGAAATATTAAAGGTTAGTTGAAATCAAAATCATGCAATAAATGAAAAACTAAACTAACCAGGTGATTTACTGCCTTCTAGTAGATGCGAGTATGTATTCTCAGATTATACCGATATCAATGACCTTGACGACACCTAAACGAAAGATTTGAACGTAAAATCTAGATATGGAATGAATGCAATTAATCTATTTTTTTTATTTTTCTGTGCAATTATGATGAAAACTTGATATGAATCTATGCTACTATGAAAATTGATATGCTAAAATGATCTAACAATAATATTCTAAATGATATGGATACTATGCAAAAACAATGAAAATCTCACAACAACTCGAATTCTTAAGATTGATTCTTTAGTCTCCAATTCAGTAGCGTGAGTGTGCAATTCATGGATGGATGGATCGATAATGAAGAGCTGAAGCCTTAATTTATAGAAATCTAGGGCTTTGGAGGTGCATGAAAGAAAGCCATAAATCACTCAAACAACTCAGGTTGATTTTTGAGTTATTTTTAAATAAAGGATAACTAACTCACAAAAATATGCAAAAGCGGAGTTTAACTCAAAATAGAGTTTAGCTTTAATTGATAATTGATAGTTGTTTGCTTTTCTGATTATGGTGTTTTATTTATGAATTAATTTAATAATGAAGTGATTTATTTCCAACTTAACTGATTTTAAAAAATAAAACAATTGATTTATGGGTTAATCAATTATTTTTCAAACTTTTATTCAAAAATAATATTATTAAAAATTGACAACTTGCATTAATTAATTAAATAAGAATTTAATCAATTATTCATAAGATTTTGGATTTATTGTCAAAATTTAAATAATACAATTTAGGAATAATTGTAATGAACTTCAATTACATAATTAAGTGGCAGAATTAAATCTAATTAATTAAATATTGAGAATATTCAATTAATCAAACTTTAGGATAAATAGGATTTATCGCCAAATAATCATTAAATCAAAGATAATTAGGATAATTAAGAATATTTTTAGGAATATTCCCTGATGTAGAATTTATGATAATCAATTAGGATTCGATGATGTTTAAATGTGCCTTAGGTTAGGACTTCGATGTCGATTTTGTTTGATATGTCGATGTAGGAGATTAATGAACCTATAGCCCATTTTTGGGGAATTACATTTTGCCCCTCTTTGAATTACTGTGCGAAGTGCAGTGGTTCAAAGATAGTCTGTGTATGATGTTGAAACTAATGTTTGAAATTGATAATTGATATGAAGCAGAAGCTGATTGAAAGATTTGATATGAAGATAATAGGTCATGAATGACCAAAGATAATGTTAACTATAACAACAATGAACTGATGATTGCAAAAACAAAAAAGTGTCAAAACACTTGATTCCGAACCTTATCATTGCGAAGAAGTGAGTGACCGATTCCAGACCCGATTGTCGATAAGAATCACATTGGTATCACATCTAAACCCTTCAGTTATGAAGAACCAAGGAAATAACACTAATGAATCGATGGTTGTACAAAACTGATACAGTTTACAAGATTAAGAGAATACCAGATTGATATGGATCTTGATGAATCTGATATGCCCCAAACGATGATTGATTTTCCCCAAGCGACGAGGACTTTTGATGAGTCAGCAACTAGATGTAGTTGTTGTCTTGATTACTGAGGAAAGATTGATTTCAAATTTAGATTACAGAATGATGTGCAATACCATGCCCCCTTCGGGATTAAAATTAAAATCTGACAAGAAAAGTCAGTGTTGATAGTTTAGAAGCATGTTAATTGATTTGAGAAGTGGTTATACATGTTCAAGAACGCATTCTACGTCGTTTAGAGGTTCAGAAGACCAAGTTTGACTAGGTTAAACCATGAGTTGACCATAGTTGACCAAGTTGAAATTTTAATAGTTTGATGTTAGATAATCAGTTAAGTTGAATTTTAGATTTTTGTGATCATTGAAGGTCGATTATGCAAGTAGTTAATAATATGAATGATCTCAGATTTCGATTTTGATCCCAAAAAAGGATTCTACTTGTTTCATTGGAGGAACCTTCATGTTAGGTTTCAACTCTTGTTAGATTTAAAGATGCGATTGAAGAATCGTTTAAGTGTTCAAGCAATTTGTGAGATCATGCAAAATGCAAAGAGACATGCAAAATGAAATGCAACCTAAGACCTAGGACCTAGTCACTGATTATGTGTCGGTCATTTTCATCATTGAATTTTTAGGTAACCGGATAAATCAATACAATGCCCACTAGTTATGAAACCATAGACATATGAATATCGATTTGTATGCGTAAGAACCAATACAACACCCACTAGTCAAACAACCATGGATATATGAATATTGATTTTATTTTCAGAATGTCGGATTAGATATAAGCACCTAGGCATAAACACCAGGATGACCTGAATATCATGTCCATTTTGATATAAAAATTTGTATAAGTATCAGAACATAAATGGCATGATGACCAGAATATGCCTTGCGTGTCAAACACATCAAGCAGTCAAGAGATCATTCAAAATCCAATGTGAATTACCCGTAGTGACTCTTTATCGTTCACATCCTTAAGTAAGATTGTGTTTCACAATAGGAGAAAGAACTCACTCAAAAAGACAATAGTTAGATCAAACTCCCTTGAATTTTCTAGGTATCAATGGTCGAGGTACACATGGCCATCCAATTCGAGATAGAGGCTCTTATAGTCGAACACCATTTCAATCCAAAATTTTCAAAGTTGTTAGATTTTCACATACAAGAAGAAAACAAAGAAAATATTATGCCCCCAGTCATCACTCTCTAAATCCTGCAAAGGACATCATCGAAGAGCTCGAGGGATCATAATATGCAAAAATCTCAATGCGAATCAACAAGCATACAAGGAGATAAAAGCATGTAAAAGAACAGATTGTTTTCAATTTGTGTTTGATGTTTGATTGCATTGTTGTTGATGCAAAATTCTTTCTGGAGACAAGACTGACTGACTGACTTGATTGAAGCTTCAAAGGACCTTGACTAGATACGATACGTCCAAGATACATTGAAGGCCATAGGATATGACATTGATTGCCCCAAGTGTTAAGCATTGATAGGATACGGACGCTTGAGCTGATTGGTGTACAAACTGACTTATTGAAAAACTAACTGGGAGATATGTACAAACTAAAGCAAGACTGAAAGCTGGGAAAGACCAACATTGCGCTGATAGATGGAGCATTTTGAAACAAGTGGCACCCATTTGTCAGGTTTTCACCATCTTGGCAGAGATTCTATTTTTGCTACCAAGGCACCTGTTTCCAGGTTTTCACCAAGGCACTTTTTCTTTTTCTCATTTTTTTTTTTGGTATTTTTCATTTTTTCAATTTTTTTGTACTTTTGATATTTTTTTACTTTTTTTGTGAATCATCAAGGTGCCTATTGCTAGGTTTTCACCAAGATATTCATTTTTTCAGGACTTTTTCTAATTTTTAAGATTTTTTTAGGACATTTTACCATAGACTAAATGCCTTAGGCATAGAATTTCTTCAAATAGAGAATGTTGATTAGTTCTCGGAGCTGTTCTCCTTCAGTCGTTGAGAGTTGATAGGCACCAGAGCCAAAAGTAGCAGTGATAACAAAGGGACCCAGCCAATTGGGTTCAAACTTCCCCTTGCATTCTCGATGTGATTGATTTTTAAGATTCTCTCTCAAGACTAGATCACCAACCTGAAATTCTCTGTGTCTGACTTTCTTGTTGTAACCTCTAGACATTCTCTTTTGATATACTCTGAGATGATCATACACTGCTTGTCTACGCTCATCTAGTAGTTCAAGTTCTTGCAACCTAGACACTCTGTAGGCATCATCAGTTAATAGACCATGCATTCTGATTCTTAGTGATGGGATTTCAACCTCAATGGGTAGTACCACTTCAGACCCATAAACTAAAGTGAAAGGTGTGGCCCCAGTAGGTGTTCTAATACTTGTTTTGTAGGCCCAAAGAGCTAGATTGATCATGAGATGCCAGTCTCTTCCTGTTTTATTAACTGTACAATGCAAGATTTTCAATAGATTCTTGTTTGAAGCCTCTACTTGTCCATTCCCTTGAGGATAGTAGATAGAAGACCAATGTTGTGTGATCTTAAATTTGGCACATAGATCATCTAGGTCTTTGTTCTTGAATTGTCCACCATTATCTATGATTATGGAATGAGGTATCCCATATCTTCATATGATATAGTTCAACATGAACATAGATATTTTCTTTCCAGTTGCTTGTGTCAAAGGGACTGCTTCTACCCATTTTGTAAAATAATCTATAGCTGTGATTATATGGGTATGTCCATTAGAAGAATGAGGATGTATAGCTCCTATAAGATCAAATGCCCATTGGTGAAAAGGCCATTGTGTAGTAAAGGGAATGAGATCTCTCCCTGGAGCATGAATTAAGTTGCCATGCACTTCGCATTTTTGACAGTTCTTAGCAAACTTGATAGACTCTTTCTCCATTTCAGGCCAATAGTACCCAACCCTAATAATTTTTTGAGCTAGTGTTAAACCGTTCGAGTGTGACCCACAAATACCATCATGGACTTCCTCTAATGCACGTTGAGACTCTTCCCATTCTAAACATCTAAGTAGCGTACCATCTAGACCTCATTTGTACAGATCGTGACCAATGATGACATATCAGGAGGCATTACAGATAAGGTATCTCTTTTCATGGCAGTTGAAGATATCGGGAATGATTTTGTCTTGGAGATAGGAAAATAGGTTTTTGTATTTGGATGAATCATGACCAAAAATAGTCCAAATCATGTGGGTTTCAGGGGAATCATATGCAGGATAAGATAGTGCTTCCACTAGGAACTCGTAGCGTGGCTCATGTTCAGGCTGCTATAATAAAGTAGATAGCATTGCCATTGCATCAATAGCCTTATTCTCTATTCTAGGAATTTGCTCAAATGTGATAGATAGGAAATACTTCTTTAGATCATCTATCATTCTCTTGTAAGGAATGAGCTTTTCATCTTTAGTTTGGTACACATCATTGACTTGATGGATAACAAGTTGTGAGTCTCCATGAATGTGTAGTTCTGTTACCCTCCACTCGATCACTATTTTCATACCATTCAAAAGGGCTTCATATTCTGCAATATTGTTTGTGCAAGGGAACTTTAATCTGAATGCTTTTGGGATCGAGTATCCTTGAGGAGTTATAAACAATATGCCCATGCTTGACCCATTCTGTGTATAGGAGCCATCAAAGAATAACTGTCATTCTCTAGAAGAAAGAGTCATGATAGAAAAATCTGGAAATTCCATTTGCATTGGTGTATCATCAATCATAGGTGCATTTGCTAATTGATCAGCAATAACATGTCCTTTGATAGCCTTTCTTTCCACATATTCAATGTCAAATTCACTTAAGAGCATAACCCATTTAGCTAATCTACCTGTGAGGGAAGCTTTGCTTAGTAGGTACTTGAGTGGATCAATCTTAGCTACCAATTGTGTGGTATGAGCTAACATGTAGTGTCTCAATTTTTGTGATGCAAAGATCACAGCTAGACAAGCTTTCTCAATTATTAAATAGTTCTTCTCATATGCAACCAATGTTCTACTGATATAGTATATAGCTCTTTCCTTTTTGTTCTCATCATGTTGTGCTAGCAATGCCCCCAGTGATGTATCTGTAGCGGAGACATATAAGATCAAAGGCTTCCCATGAATAGGAGGCATCAAGATAGGAGGATTTGATAGATACTTCTTGATATGGTTAAAGTTGTTCTCACATTCTTCATTCCATGCAAAGGTCACACCTTTATGTAATGTTTTTGTAAAAGGTTGTGATATATCTGCTAGTTGTGATATGAATCTTCTGATAGATTGAACTCTCCCTTGCAATGTCCTCATTTGACTGATATTCTTTGGAGGTTGCATTTCCATTATAGCCTTTACTTTAGTTGGATCAACTTCAATGCCCTTCTTTGAAACTATGTATCCTAAGAGCTTTTCAGAAGTGACACCAAAAGCACACTTCTTAGGATTTAGTCTCAGACTAAATTTCTCCATTCTATCTAGTATCTTGCTCAAGTCATCTAGATGTGCAACCCTAAGCATAGATTTTTCTAAAGTATCATCAACATAATCCTCCATAGTCCTATGCATCATGTCGTGAAAAATAGATGTCATAGCTCTTTGATATGTAGCACCAACATTTTTAAGCCCAAATGGCATGACATTCCAACAGAAGGTGCCCCATGCACATATAAAAGTAGTTTTCTCTTAATCCTCTGGAGCAATTTTTATTTGATTATATCCAAAAAAAACCATCCATTAGAGAATACATCTCAAAGCCCACAGTCATGTCCACTATCATATCAATGTTATGTAGTGGAAAATCATCCTTAAGGCACGCTCTATTTAGATCTCTAAAGTCTGTGCATACTCTGATTGATTTATCTAGTTTTGAAATAGGTACAATATTAGAGATCCACTCTGCATAGTCAATAACTCGGATGAATCTGGCTTTTAGGAGCTTCTCTAATTCAGCTTTTACCAAGAGTGCAACATGAGGATGCATCTTTCTCAATTTTTGCTTGACAGGTTTGACATTTGGAGCTATAGACAAATGATGCATTATAAGATTAGGATCCAACCCTGGCATATCTGAATATTTTCATGCAAAGTTGATCTTCTTCTCTATTAGGAATGTTGCAAAATTTGTGTTTCTCTTCTTCTGATAAAGATTGTGCTACATGGATCAACTATGGTTCTTTTGTTGTTCCCAAGGTGATGGATTGAGTGGGTTCAATTAGAACTGGAGATCTGTCTTGTAAATGACTCAGAAGGACATCAAATATCTCATCCTTAGGCACCTCAGAGAGGTTTTCACCTTTGGATACGTCTTTTATTTTTACTTTTGTAGGTTCTGAAACTGCCACAAAGTGGTTTTCACCCTTAGAACTCCTTTTATTTTTATTCTTATTCTTATTTTTTTTACTAAGATACTTGATGTCCGACTTCGTCATGCTAATGCTCGGTTCACTAATGGAAGTCCTCATAGGCTCAACTGCATTAAGGTAGCAAGCAAGGGCATAGTCATTTGGGAAGGTATAAATACCATGGCTTGGATTCGTGGAGGTTTGATCAAGAAGTTCAGGATGTTGGATAGTCAAAGTGGTGAAAGATTGGGAGATAGTGTTTATGGATATGGATCTGTCATCATTGGTCCTAACCCGATGCTTGAGTTCAAAGGTGATATTACAACTTAAGACATTCAATTCGTGAATAGGCTCAATGTCATTGTGGGAGTCCAATTCAGCCATAGGTGGATCAGACTCGATAGGTTCATCATTTCGCTCTAGACTTACGTTGGGTTCAGGTGCATATTGGTGAATAACATCAACATGTTTCTCTGTAATAAGCTCATCTTCTTCTGGAATGGCTCCCCATTCATAGTCATTAGATTCTTCATTTATGCCTCTAGGAAATCTAAGAACATGAGTAAAGTCAGGGTGAATACCCCAAGAAGGGTTACCCTCAGATTCTTATTTGAATTCATACTCATGAGAATCTGTCTCAGAATGACTACCACCTTCCTCTTCTTGATTATTTTCAAGATTAGTTGGTTCTTGTGTTGCAACTATCTCTTGATTGATAGTAGGTTCTTGTGTTTCTACTACGTTAATTCTTTTGTTTGGATCATCTTTATCATCAAGAAGGTCTTTGATCTCCTTAGGAAATTTTTCATAGGGGATGAGTTCTGAGATGTCTGAATCACTATCTGATGGTTCAGCTTCCTCCTTCTTAAGAAGAGGTTCATCTAGTGCGATCTGCTCTATGACATGAGAACAATTACCTTTGAGGAGAAAGGGTTTCATTTTAAATCCTAAGCCAACTTTGTCTTTGTTTGCTCTACCAGTATGTGGAAGAGGTGCCTCAAGACCGTTTCCTTTGACTCCTAGAGGTCCTTTACTTGAATATCCCATCTTAGCTATTAATTTATCTCCTAGGCCATATGATTTAGAAGGATCTTTTGGTATTGCTGAGTTACTAGTTTGAATATCATGGGATTCATAATCATCTTTGTATAGCCATGCAAGCACAGCTTCATCCTCTTCAAATTCTTGCTTGAAGACTTGTTCTGCTACAAAATTCTTTTTATATGCCTCGAGAGGTTCTTTGGATTCTGGTTTGGACTATTTCAAAGACTGCCCATAAGACTTAGGTGAGATACGGAGAGATGTCAAAGATAAGACTGGCTCCATAGTATATTCTCCCGTACTATTTTCTTTGATATTAACCTCTTTTGCAAGATCTTCCATTTTAGATGTGGATGCTTCTTTAGTTGGTTCAATGGAAGATTCTTTGTTATTAGGCACAAGATTATCTGCACTTTCCTTCAATGTATTGCAAGTGGTGGATATGTCTGCTAGAATAGTGACCTCTACTCCTTCATAAGGAAATTTCAAGCATTGGTAAAATGTAGAAGGAATAGCTTTCATCTCATCTATCCATGGTCTCCCTAGAAGAATGTTGTAAGCCAAAGGTAGATCAAGAACTTGACATATAGTATCTCTGATAACTGGACCTACTCTGATAGGTAAGACAATGGTGCCTTTAGAAGATCTTTCTTGTTCATCATAGGCTTTGATAGTTATTTTCTTTCTAGGATCAATAGCCAATTCTGAAAATCTCAATTGTGTGATCAAGCTATAAGAACAAATGTTTAGGCCAATGCCTCCATCTATCAACACATGTTTGACTCTACAGTTCTGGATCAAGACTTCCATATGCAAGGGCTGGTTATGTGGGTGACTCAAGGAGTTGTCATCTTCCTCTGAAAAGGATATATACTGCAGAGACGTAAGATGTCCAACCATAGTCTAGAACCTGTCTAAATCAAGGTCATCAAGAACATTGGATCCGAGCAAAGCTTTATCTAGAATGGCTCTATGAGCTGGAGATATTCGAAGTAACTCAAACATGGAGATTTTTGCATTAGTGTGTTGGAGTTGTTGAACAATGCTATAAGATGTTGGCCTTGTATCTTTAAGATTGGAAGATTTAGAAACAGCCTTCTATTTGGAAGCGGAAGAAAGATTGAAGGGCATCTTAGGGACTTTTGATGAATCTGGGATTTGTCCGTTCAGATGTGCCTGAGCTTGTGATCGAGTAACTGTGTTAGCTGAAGAATGATCTCTATCTCTTCGTACAATCATGATGACATTGCAATGTTCAGAGAGACAAGGTTCAACCATATTGATAACAACATTATTTCTAGGGTAAGCATAATTGACCTTTGCCCCCATATTAGGTTGAGAAGATGAGACTTCTTGACCATGTTTCAGAAATGGTTCTGTGAATGTTGTATGATCATTATTGCTCTTATGATTATCAATGGTGATATCTCCCTTATCAATCAGATCTTGAATAGTATGTTTCAAGCGTAAGCAATTATTAGTTTTGTGACCTTTACCTCGATGGAAATCACAGAATTCGTTCTCTCCACCATTTTGGTTTAGGCTCAGAATCAGGTGGTCGGATCTCAGGCAAAGAGATGATGTTATTGGCCAATAGAGTTCTCATAGCTAATTCTAAAGATTCTCCAAGAGGAGTGAACGTTCGTTTATTATCAGCGGACCACTTTTTATACTCTGGCTTCTTTTGAGATGATTCAGGCACCTTTTGTTCTGATGCTTTTATGGCTTGGGTACCAATAGTTAAATTGAAAGCTGGTGTCTTTGATGGGGCACGGATAGTATCAAAAACACCATCTGTGACAATGCCTTTATTCTTGTTCCAATTTTTATTCTTGTCTTTAGAACTGGATCCTGATTCGTACTTGTCTTTTTGAAGTGTGATTTCTCCTTTTTTCACAAGCACTTTTTCAATCTTGATTGCATTATCAACCATTTTATCAAAAGATGTATGATCTTGCATTTGTAAAGGATAGTTGATCTCTGGGACAAGATTATTGATGAAGATTTCCAGTTTTTCAGTTTCTGGAATAGGCCTAGCATATAGAGAGAATTTCTTCCTCCATCTCTTGAGAAATGTCAAGAATGGTTCCCTTGGATATTGTTTGAGATTGTAGATATCGATCATGGTGACTGGATGTTGAATATTGTAGGAGTATTGCTGATAGAATAATTTGATCAACTCCTCAAAAATTTTGATAGTAGAAGGCAATTGAGAGAACCGGTGGATGGCTGCTCCCCCTAGAGATTGAGGAAAGAGATGCATCAGATAGGTTGGTTCATGCATGAACTTCATAGATTGTGTACAGAATTCTCTAACATGATCTTGGGGATCTGAGTGTCCATCATACTTATCATACATGGGCATCTCCACTCTTTTTGGGAATGGTGGCATGTACAAGTCTTTGTCAAATAGAAAAGGACATAGGGCCTCCATGGAGAACTCCTTGGGTTCCTTTTCTTTCTCGAGGTTATTAAGTTTGACTTGCATGGCATGCATCTATTTCATCATAGTTGTGAGTGGAGTTTCTTCCTCATGTGTAATGATATCTTCAACATTAAAGTTGGGAGGAAGTTTAGCCCCTTGATGAGATAATTGCAAAAAGTATGCCTCTCTGTCTTCTTTCAAGAAATGCTTCATCATTCGTTTGAAGTTATCATCATTTTGATATTGAGCAATTTCTTCAGGTGTGGGTTCCTGATCTGCGCCATGTTGAGAGTGAGCTCTTTGAGAGCCCAAGTTTGTCCCTGCTTGAGACATGGTAGGAGTTCTACCTGGGATAGATTGATATGGAGTTTTTTGGGTACCTCCGTGAGTTGATGAAGGAGGAATGTAACCAGTTTTTAATCGAAGGTTGTCAGCACCGTCGTCTTCATAAAGACCAGAATTGAAGAGTTGCTCAAAAGTTGGACCTATGTGAGTCAAAGGTAAAGTATGAGATATTTCCCCAGATTTCTTGTGAGAGGAAGCTCTAGTTTCCACCATTAACCTTGGGTGAAGCAAAAGAATAAGATGAAGACAACTGAAGAATGAATTGAATCAAGATGATCAGATGACGCAACCTTGTCAAGGTTTGATTGATTGAAGAATAGATTTGACTTAGATGAGGGATATTGTGCCTTGGATGTATGGGTAGATTCCCAAAAGATAGTGGACACGAGTTCACAACACTTAGTCATTTTGATGATTGATTGAAGATTGATAGTTATGACAAGGTTTTGACACAAGATGATAAAGACTCAAATTGATTAAACAGAAGGCTAAATCGGATTCAAAAGGCCACTTTAGGAAAATGATTGGATTCTCAATATTTGCTGCTTTGTTCCTGACACATTGATTTGTTTGACAGATTCTGGAAATAGGCTGGAAAAGCCAGGTCTCTGATAGTTCTGACAACTTTTTAAAATTTCTCAAACGACTCTCTGCAGGTTCGTACGACAGTGGGTATAGCATGAAACGACAATTGACAAGCTCGTACGACAATTGACGACAGGGAAATTGATTTTTGAAAATGACTGGTAGAAAAACTCGTATGACAATATACCTGATACCATACGACAATTTGGGGGTTCTAAAATGACAATAGCCAAAAGTCGTACGACTTTCTGACTTTACAAAATGACTGTTGACTCGAAAAAGGTGTTTTACTTCAATTTTTGCAAATTTTGGGTTTCCAGTTTCAGATTATTTGCAAATTTCAATGTCCAGATTTGAGGATTGTAATAGATTTGTTCATTTTCAGTAACCAGATAGATAAGCAAGCACGCGAAACAGCAAGCAAGTGATTTCAAGCATGTCTGAAAATAATGAACAAGGGCAAAAGCAACCTTGCGCATGAACAATCAAGTGACGTATTTGTGCTAATCCTTAGAAGTGCTAATTGTGTATGTTCCAAAAAGTTTTGCATTAACACACATATTCCTAGAAAATGAAATTTTGGCCTCACTAGGGTTTTTAGTAATGGTTTGACTCTGCAACTTTTATGATCCAAGAGGGCGAACTCCAATCCAGCTGCACCAGGGTTTTGACACAGTCCGAGAACTTAATCTTCAGGATCTTCTAGGGAGATCTGACAGCCCAACAAAAGACCACACCTATGGAGATTTCTTCCAACGGGACATTTATATAGCGGTTGTCACTACCATGGTGAAAATGGCTATTACGGCTTGAGGTTCCATCAACGTGGTTGACCCAATTAAGGGAATGTCCACTACGGTTAACCCTCTCTAAAGGTGACTCACAAGATATACCACATGGAGACTGGTTCCAGATTCAAGGATTTGGGTTTCTGGTACTAACCAAAAAGGAAGTAGAGCATAATCCCCTAGCCTTTTCACTTTTAACCCAAACAAAGCAGATAGATTAATCTGACACACTAAGACCAAGATTATCTCACAAAGATCTATGACATCAACCCCTTATGATCTATCAACCTCCCCAGAGAGAGAATGCATCGATCAAAAGTTGAAGACACACGGATCTAGTGGAATGTGAGACTCCCTCAGTATCCTCCCTACCTACAAGGGTTCTTTCATTGAGAAGAGTTTCGCTAGAAACTCACTCTCTCAAGAGCCATGAATAGTGTTCATAGGGCCTATTTACTATGTGTAACAAAGATGCTAAAAGCAAATCTATGTTCATTTTTAGAGCCCAAATGAAATGTGTGATATGGAAAAGAAAGGCGCTCAAGCTAGACATGCAAGATGTTTGTTTTAATCCAAATCAAAATGTTATCAGCTGAGAAGGTTACCTGAATTCCTCGTGATGCGCTTAGTAGATTCTTACTTGCTTTTAGCAATTCTTGCCCTTTTTCCAATCAAAAACTAGTGAAAATCAATAAAAAATAGAGAATTTCAATTGTTAGGGTTAGCTGTTAGTCGAAATCTGAAAACCAAATCTGACAAACTGCCTTAAAAAGTGAAACAACAATTGAACCCTAGCACTAAAACTCGTACAACAGTGGGTTACCTTCCAGACGACAATCTAGAAACTCGTACGATAATGGGTATCAGATCACACGATAATCGAGATTCCAGATGACAGTGGGTTTCTGCTTGTGCGATCCTTGATCAAATCAACTATCATACGACAATGGGTATCTCCTGGTATGAGTTTCTGACAAAACTCATACGAAAATTATACGGACAGAGAATAAAAATCATGGTTGGGAAAAAAAAAGACAAGAAATGATAGAAATTGATAAAATTTGAAGGGAAACCCATTTCAGGGCCCCACAGTGGGCGTCAAAAATATGTGTGTGAATTTTGTACCTGATCTATAGACACAACACTTCAGTAAAACATTAGAAGTTAGTTGAAATTGAAATCATGCAATAAATGAAAAACTAAACTAACCAGACAATTTACTGCCTTCTAGTAGATGCGAGTATGTATTCTCAGATTATACCAAAATCAATGACCTTGACGACACCTAAACGAAGGATTTGAATGTAAAATCTAGATATGGAATGAATGCAATTAATCTATTTTTTTAATTTTTCTGTGCAATTATAATGAAAACTTGATATGAATCTATGCTACTATGAAAATTGATATACTAAAATGATCTAACAATAATATTCTAAATGATATGGATACTATACAAAAACAATGAAAATCTCACAACTCGAATTCTTAAGATTGATTCTTCAGTTTCCAATTCAGCAGCGTGAGTGTGTAATTCGTGGATGGATGGATCGATAATGAAGAGCTGAAGCCTTAATTTATAGAAATCTAGGGCTTTGGAGGTGCATGAAAGAAAGCCATAAATCACTCAAACAACTCAGGTTGATTTTTGAGTTATTTTTAAATAAAGGATAACTAACTCACAAAAACATGCAAAAGCAAAGTTTAACTCAAAGTTTAGCTTTAATTGATAATTGATAGTTGTCTTCTTTTCTGATTGTGGTGTTTTATTTATGAATTAATTTAATAATGAAGTGATTTATTTCTAACTTAACTGATTTTGAAAAATAAAATAATTGATTTATGGGTTAATCAATTATTTTTCAAACTTTTATTCAAAAACAATATTATTAAAAATTGACAACTTGCATTAATTAATTAAATAAGAATTTAATCAATTATTCATATGATTTTGGATTTATTGTCAAAATTTAAATAATACAATTTAGGAATAATTGTAATGAACTTCAATTAAATAATTAAGTGGCAAAATTAAATCTAATTAATTAAATATTGAGAATATTCAATTAATCAAACTTTAGGATAAATAGGATTTATCGCCAAATAATCATTAAATCAAAGATAATTAGGATAATTAGGAATATTTCTAGGAATATTCCCCGATGCAGAATTTATGATAATCAATTAGGATTCGATGATGTTTAGATGTGCCTTAGGTTAGGACTTCGATGTCAATTTCGTTTGATATGTCGATGTAGGAGATTAATGAACCTATAGCCCATTTTTGGGGTATTACAACTGGTACACAATAAAAATGGGAAATGCATCATGAAAACCCTTTTTGTTTTTGTTGCATAATAAATGGCATGATTGTTTCATCCATTTCTCCATGGTATGGACATGACCTTCACCTAGACAAGTATCTCTTAAAAGTCACTTTGGCGGCTAACATGATCATTACTGGTAGGTCGAACACTCTTCATTTATTAACTAGTCCTTTACTGCAGTTATTTGTTTATACTCTGTTAGATCGGACCATACTTGAGCAAAAATCCGATCTGCATGGTTAATAAATATTCACCTGCTTCGGCCTTTTCAAGTCTACAACCTTGTCCTTTATGATTCAAAAAATGAATCAAATTTTGTTAGGGTTCATCAACCTCATTTTCTACTGAAAACCCCTATAGAGATTCAAAATTTTAAAATATAACGGGTAATATCCAAGTTTAAAACACAGTCATTGATTACTATTTTTCTCGATAGATCGTGTGGCTTACAAAAATTGGCAAAACAGTCAACTTGACCTTTGAAAATAACCAGCCACATCACCACCCTCAGCAACCAATCAGAAGCAGGCACATTGGATCTATCTGGCACCAAGGACCCACTGCTTAATTGTCTTTCACTCACGGAAGATCGGACAGTTGTCGTGATCCCACATTGAATATCTTTCGTGCACTTTCCATAACAGCTTTACGCTCACCATTGGATCATTTCTAATCTGACTGCTCTTTATCTTTCACCTGAGCTTCTAACCTTGGTCCCATCATCGCCACAAACTATCCACGTGACACCATCGGCAATCAGGAAACCAAAAAATGCTCCCCACCGATTTGCTTGTTCATCCCAATAACTTTATTGGCAATAGAAATCTCAAAACACTTATCGTTATATGATACCCCGATGGCACATCAGCATTCGAGATGCATGAAATTATTATTTGTTGATCACCCTTAGCCTCTGAAAGACCTATCACCATAAGACACCCCAACGACCAAACTCAAATCACATCAGTAACGCAAATAGCGATGAATAAACGGACATCGCATGAACTATAAAATAAGACTTCTGATCACCGATGAGGTGATCGGAAAAAGTCTTGGCGATGCAATAATATCTCTTTGTTTTTCTCTTTGACCTCGGCCCCACTGACAGCCAGGTATTTCTCAATCGTGATCCTACGATTAGTAACCATTGTGCGTCTTCTCATTACAGGATCACGCCAACCATAGGATAAACGCAGATCTTGCATGATTTTACTCTTAATGGAACCTTTGCCATAGGATATTTTGATAACCTCATCGAAGATCGGGATGCTTGAGAATTGCCCTTGTCAAAGCCTTTCTTCACCCAACTGAAATATCAGTGGGCCTCTTGCTAATAGACAGTGCTTAACACTTGCTCAGTGAAACATATGGCGAAGAAAGAACACACATTGCATGATCCTGAAATGAAGATCACCGATCACTGATGAGATGATCGGGAAGGGTTATGGCGATGCAAGGAACAACATTGTCGAGGACGTAGGAAATATTGATGCTGAAGACTTAGGAAAAACAATGAGCCCGCTAGGTAAATAACTTAAAGAAAAACATGGCCCCACCTGATGGTACATTAAGACATGTGTAGGAAAAGGACATAAGTGACCAAAAAAGTAACGTGAAAAAAGAAAAGGGGTGGGTTTAGAAGACTTAAACAAATTTTGAAACCCTTAGCACATGGATAAACCCTAATTATTCACCCTGCCACATGATATTGCAACTTTAATGAATTATGGGCATGACAAGAAATTTGATCAACAGTGGCTCTGACTGAGGATGATTGAATGCAGGTTCAAAGCAAAAAAATAGTACTCTGGGGCGCATACCACACAAAAATAGGAAAAATAGGAAAGGAAACACACAAACTAAAAAGAATATTTGCAAACTTCTACAGGACTAAAACTTTACTCATTGGCCCCAGGCCACCAAAACCCTCCTGTGTCAAAAGTTGGATTATCATCCACATATGTGACCAGCCACCTGGAAATATCATAACAAACTTGTTGCCAACATACATGAACATTCTTGGGCTGAAAAGTAACTTTGTATTTGTAAGTGTCCTTGTTTTTCTAGTCATAACCCCCATCATAGTCACACTCTAGCAAGTATTGAACATATTTTACCTCATCTTTAGGTGGACTGAAAATAAAAGGTCTACCCAGTAGTGCATCAAAATATAAAATGCAATGATCAATGTGCATTATCATAAACTCACCTAGTTGAGAAAAAATTGGATTTTCAAATTTATCTTCATGAAATGGTTCAACCATTGAGCAGCTTGGTTCCTCAATGACATTTTCATCTAGTGGATTATGAACCAAGTGTAAACCCTTTTCATAAACATTGTGACATAGGGACAACCGATCTGCATCATCATTCCATTAAATAATTCATTATCCCTAATCTTGAAGACAAGGTCCTCAACATTGTCACAATCCTCTTCATTAGAGGAAGAAGAATATGAACATGAACAAGAATCGTGTTCATCACTACAATCTTCATGACATGATAGTCCACTATCATGATCTTCATTTTATTCTTCTGCAACAACACTACATGAGGGGAACACATGCAACATGAATCATCCAAAGCAACAATATTAACACTTGCATCATCATTATCAGATGTAAAACCTTCTTCTTCTTTGTACACACTAGATGGAACCACAGAAACATAGGACATTTGATCCACATCACATGTAGCCATAGACATGGAGCCAAAAATCAATTCATCACATGATATAAGGTCTAAAAATAAGTCAATCTCCAGTTCATCTGTGCACATATCTTCACTGGCCTTTTCATTATCAATAGGAGGGAAAACCATTGTTTGCAACCCTTTCTCTTCTTCTTGCAAATGTCTATACAAAACATCTTGCTCTGCCTCTTCCTTTCTGAGAGAAACAACTTCATTATGCAAATCCTCATAATCAATCTTAGTGAGATCAATGCCTTGGTACTAATCATCATTATCCATTTCACATTCAAGATTAACCGGCTGATGACAGTGAGGATCAACATATAAAAGATCCCTTGGGATCTCACACTTCAATTCAGTCTCCAAATCTTATGCCATCCTAAAAGCTTGAGGGATTGATTTAGGCTCTCTATCCCTTACCAAGGATCTTAACTACCTAGTGAATGCATCCAAATAGAACACAAGACAATCTATCAATCTAGGCCTACATCTTCTTGGAATACCAACAAATGCTTCTATAAATCTAAGATTAAAAGAAGCAACATCTTCATTTTCTTCATGTCTAGTATTCAAGAATTTTCTGGTTGCCACCATTGGATCGAGGCTTTCATCAGAATATTTTAAGAATGTTGCACACAACTAATCCCAAGAAGAAATTGAACATGGAGGTAGGAAAAAGAACCATTCCCTTGCATCCTCTATAAGAGTTTGCACAAATATCTTCATAGCGACATCTTCATGTTCACCTCAAACCTATTAAGGATATGACCGACATCATCCAAATGTTTGCTTGTTGTAAATAATTCATCACCACTAAATTCTGGCATGTATTCCCTAATCCCAATAGGAATAACATTGGGGAAACCCTCAATGTTATCAAAACAAATGGGCATATACTCCTCCATGGAGACAATACTACAAGAACTTGTCATGGGTTATCTACTATATGAAAACATGTCTGAGATCTTCTCAAACATGTACATGGAAATCACACCCTTGACAAAATGTTCTGATTCATAACTCGTAGTAAGAGTACACCCTCTATCACAAAATGCATACATACTTCTACACCTTAAAAGCATAAGTTGAAAAACATGTCCCAGAAGTATGTAGCAACTATCCTTCCCTCACTTAGTGTTGAAATCACTGAATAGGGAAACAAGAGTTTTTTTCTTTACAACTGATTTTCATGAAAAACTTGCACATGAAAATCAAAATACTTGGAGGCGTTGTGGTTGTACACCAACCTATTGGCTGGAAAACTTGGTAGATCTAAAGCCTGCCTCACATATCATTGTAATTGTTGGTAGAGTTGCCACCTCTTTTAAAGAGGAAATATATTTTAACTGTTGAAACTCCTCCACACCTTCTTTCTAATAAGCACAACAAATCTTTACCAACACCTCAAAACTGCTTATCAGAATTACATACTTATCATATTTTCATTCTAAACATGCACTGATACAACAGAGACTTTCAGAGTCGCCACTCACACTTTGTGAGATGATATAAGATCTTTTAAAACATGACTCTATGACCTTCCCCAGTAGAGTTTCCAATTTCTATTGTCACTTTTTCTTGCAAGTCATTATATAGCAATTTATGCCCTCAATTCTTTGTACCCAATTCCAGACCTACTAGGAAAAGAACAACATTATTAAGGATGGGGAATCCTCCTTCAACTTTGATCTCCATAGACTTGGGCGGGTGTACCTTATTAGTTTATAAAACTTCAACAAACCAAGTAGTTGATAGGTGTCTTAAAACACTAATTTGATCATTTACCAAACAAAACATAAAAAGTAAAGATTTGATTTGATTTTAAAAGGTTTACTGTCTTTCACCAATGTTGTTATCCAAGGGCACATAGTCTAGATGAATACACATCAACTATAACATATAAGTGAAAGGAAATTTGAAACCAAAAGGTAATTTA
This sequence comes from Chamaecyparis obtusa, assembly GCA_027943335.1. Classification (NCBI taxonomy): domain Eukaryota; kingdom Viridiplantae; phylum Streptophyta; class Pinopsida; order Cupressales; family Cupressaceae; genus Chamaecyparis; species Chamaecyparis obtusa. Next base: position 813,530 of record BSBK01002093.1, on the reverse strand, counting down.
TGCCTTACATAGAACCTTCAACAAATCAGTACCAGGTCATCAAATTCATGAACCCCTCCAAATCCTCAGAAATAATCTCTGGGACTCACACTTTCCTTGAAAGTGGCTTGTAACTATTTCACAATCTGCCATACAGACTGATGAACAAGAAGTGCCTTACAAATCCAATTCATAAGGAGTTCAGAGAAAACTCATAAAGACAATCAAATACCAAAAAGAGGGCTTAAAACAACACCTTCAATAACATGCCAAGCTTTAATACATTCAAAAGAAATAGGGTATCCTCATACAATAGCCACAAAATCTCAGAACAGGATTGTACTTTAGTTTCCAACAGGTATTTTCAACAAAGAAGAGCACTTCCTCGGGAAAAAGACCCCCCTAAATGACCTTGGGAATCCTTTTATATGAACAAGGATTGCAACAAGCTTGGGGTCATTTAGGGAAAAAATAGGGCAACACCACTGTTACCTCAACACCCAATAATAACATACAATTACTACAAAAAAGACATGCCACCAAATTCAAAGCAAGTGGATCCAATCTGATCTTCAGTTAAGGCAAATCCCTAACTGGTACACAATAAAAATAGGAAATGCATCATGAAAACCCTCTTTGTTTCGGCTGCATAATAAATGGCATGATTGTTTCATCCATTTCTCCATGGCATGGACATGACCTTCACCCAGACAAGTATCTCTTAAAAGTCACTTTGGTGGCTAACATGATCATTACTGGTAGATCGGCCACTTTGCATTTATTAACCGGCCCTTTACTGTAGTTATTCGTTTATACTCTGTTAGATCGGATCAAACTTGAGCAAAAATCTAATCTGCATGGTTAATAAATGTTCACCTGCTTCGGCCTTTTCAAGTCTACAACCTTGTCCTTTATGATTCAAAAAATGAATTAGATTTGATTAGAGTTCATCAACCTCGTTTTCTGCTGAAAACCCCTACAAAGATTCAAAATTTCAAAATATAACAGGCAATATCCAGGTTTAAAACACAATCGTTGATTACTATCTTTCCCGGCAGATCGTGCGGCTTACAAAAATCATTAAAACAGTCAACTTGACCTTTGAAAATAACCAGCCACATCACCACCCTCAGCAACCAATCAAAAGCAGGCACATTGGATCTATCTGGCACCAAGGACCCACCACTTCATTGTCTTTCACTCACGAAAGATCGAATGGTTGTCGCGATCCCACATTGAATATCTTTCGCGCACTTTCCATAATGGCTTTACGCTCACCGTTGGATCATTTCTAATCCGACTGCTCTTTATCTTTCGCCTAAGCTTCTGACCCTGGTCCCACCACCGCCACAAGCTATCCCAATGACACCATCGGCAATCGGGAAACCAAAAAATGCTCCCCACCAATCTACTTGTTCCACCTAATAACTTTATCGGTAATAGAAATCCCAAAACACTTATCGTTATTTGATACCTCGATGGCACATCGACGTTCAGGATGCATGAAATTGTTATTTACCGATCACCCTTTGCCTCTGAAAGACCTATCGCCATAAGACACCCCGACAACCAAACTCAAATCACATCGGTAACGCAAATAGTGATGAATGAACGAACATCGCATGAACTAGAAAACAAGACTTTCGATCACCGATGAGGTGATTGGGAAAAGTCCTGGTGATGCAATAATATCTCTTTTCTTTTCTCTTCGACCTCAGCCCCACTGACTACTAGGTGTCGCTCAATCGTGATCCCGCGATTCATAACCATCATGCATCTTCTCATTACGGGATCATGCCAACCATAGGATCAACTCAGATCTTGCAAGGTTTTACTCTTAATGGAACCTTCACCATAGGATATCCCGATAACCTCATCGGAGATCGAGACACTTGAAAATTGCCCTCGCTAAAGCCTTTCTTCACCCGACTGAAATATTGGTGGGCCTCTTGCCAATAGGCAATGCTTAACACTTGCCCAGTGAAACATATGGCGAAGAAAGAACGAACATTGCATGATCCCGAAATGAAGATCACCGACCACCGATAAGATGATCAGGAAGGGTTATGGTGATGCAAGGAACAACATTGTCGAGGACTTAGGAAATATTGACGCTAAAGACTTAGGAAAAACAATGGACCCGCTAGGTAAATAACTTAAAGAAGAACATGGCCCCGCCTGACGGTACATTAAGACATGTGCAGGAAAATGACACGTGACCAAAAAAGTAACGCAAAAAAAAGAATAGGGGTGGGTTTAGAATTTAAACAAATTTTGAAACCCTTAGCACATGGATAAACCCTAATTCTTCACCCTGTCACGGGATATGGCAACTTTAATGGATTCTGGGCATGACAAGAAATTGGATCAACAAACCACTATATGTACTTGCTTGTTTCAATGAGAAGACCATTAATAATATTCTTATTGATCTTGTTTGTAGAGTAAATGTTATAACAAAAGAATACTTTTTATTAATAGATTTCATAAAGATAGATATGATAGTGCTATGATGACCATTAGTAATCATGGTGGCCTTTCTTTCCTTACAATAAGTTCCATTACTCTGACAATTTAGGTTGGACCCAAGTCAATGGCAACTACATTTGTTGTTATCCCTAGATTTGAATAATTTAGAGTGAAATTAGGAATTCTATAGCTAAATTTCATGAGTGTGGTTGCTTTTGTGGTACACATCTAAAGTTTCCCCATAATGGAACTATGCATACCATCCAAGGTACTAGTACAAACAACTTGTATCTTGTGTGGTCTATTCTCTTGATTATTTGTGGCCTACTCCTTTAACACCTCTACAACCCCACAATTATTTACTATTCAAAGCATATTCAAAATTTGAACCAAGTTCGTGTCTTGTGTTGGCTTTTCTCTTGATTATTTGTGGCCTACTCCTTTATCACCTCTAGGACCCCACGATGATTTACTATTCAAATCATATTCTATATTTGAAGCGAGTTGTTCACCATCCTTGTTTATAGTCCACTTTGCATCCTCTCTTTTGATCACTTCACTTACAATCACCCAATCGCAACTGTGTGTTCCTACACCCATGTCTTCCTCTTTAGGGGCTAAAGATAAGCATGTTGTGTAGACCATATACTCCCCCAAATATCTTGTAGCCCTCAATGACGTATATCATTCCTCCTACTATTCCTACAATAGAAAGAGGAAAGGCATCTATGTTGTCTTAATCTTTTCCTCATGTTGTGCATCCCCTAGTAGCTATTGTTGTTTCAGGACCTACTCCACTAGTAGGGAAGGAGAAGCAATCTACTAGAGGTCACCCTTTCATGCACCGTTTATGTATCATCCTTTAATGGTAACTTCTATTCCTCCTACTAACTCTAAGAAACAAAAAAGAAAGGTACTTGTGACACACACTAGACCACATTCATGCTAGGGTCTCTTGGCCCCCATTTGTGGAGCCTATTCTTCCTCCTTCAAAAGTCAAGATTACTTTGCAAGTAGAGCAGAGTTTGTTTGTGTTCCATCTCATTTGGTTGTGCCTAATCCTCACAACTACAAAAACCAACTTGCATGTAAATGCGAGTGCCATAAGCATACATTATCCAATGGGTAAGCTTTTTTTTCTAATCCAATGAGTAAGTTACTATATAGATCCCAAATAATGAATGTCCTCCTCAATATGACCACCTCTTAACTTAGTGATGCATAAGTCTCCTCCTCCACCTCTATTCATTATTTTGCCTACACCGCCTTTAGTTGTTCTTAGTGATCTTGATGAACCTCACCCCAAAAGGGTGCAAGTGTTCCTAGCTCTTTCAATAGAACCTCTCCTAATCCAAGACCTTTCTAGTATTCCACCTTTTATTGAGCCATTGGATATGCCAAACACAAAGGTTATATCTAGTGTTGCCTTAGTTGCACATCCTTTGTTTCAATGCACTTAGCATCATATCTTTCAAGATGGTATTTGTCCCACTACCATTGATGTCAATATCCCTCAAAATCCTCCTAAGAGAAAGTTTGGGCAAGGTCCTATTCTGTCATTCTAAAGGAAAAAAAAAAAAGATAAAAGATAAACCCATCTTCCTCATCTCCTTTAAACACTTATGCATCAAATTGTTTTCAAAAAAAACATCCAACTTCTTATGTCCCTGCCACTATTCCTATTTTGGAGATTACCAGTGAAAGTTCTCTTGCTTCTTGCTTTTAACACCACCTTTGTACTCCTCTTCTCAAGAGGGCCTACTTGAATCTCTTACATAATCTTATTTTGGTAATCTATTTTTTAGAGTTGCAAACACATTCATAAGTTATTATTATAGATTAGTTTCACCTTGTAATCAATATTCCTTTTCTTTTGGGTCACCATTATAGTTTTACCTCCCACAATTTCCTATAAATTGAAGTCTTTGGATGGTAGTTTTACAATGAGTTCTTGCAAGTCATAGAGTTTTTCTAGATTGACAAGAGGATAGGAGTGAAGTGGATTAATGCACATCTCTTCATTCAAGATTAATAATATATTGCTTTCACGGGAGAAATTATTTTCCGAAAAGGTTTTGCCACATAAATTTGGTGTCTATTACAATTTCTAATATTTATATTGACATTGAATGTGCAACACACACAATGTCATTTTGGTAATCTAGTTTTCAGGTTTGCAAACAAATTGACAAGTTATTATTGTAAGGTTGATATCACCTATCCTAGCATTTGGATTCATATTCATTTTCAGATGCCTCCACATTCCTTGGAAAGTGTTCCAGGAAAAGTATTCAAATTCAGCTATCCATTATCCTTTAGGCATCAGTTTTTTTTTGTTTTGTTTTGGGATGCCACTTCAGTTTTACCTCCCACAATTTGCTATAAATTGGAGCCATCGGGTAGTAGTTATATGATGAGTTCTTGCAGGTAATAGGTTGTTGTCGGATTGATCAGAGAATTACTGCACATCTCTTCATTGAAAAATAATAACACATTTTCCCTCTTCTTGTGTGGAGTTGTCTCCCAAAAGGGTTTCTACACGTAAAGCTAGTCCCTCATGATTTCCTTATCTTTACGCTGATGTTGAATGTGCAACAAAATCTCATTTTGGTAATCTAATTTTCAGATTTGTAAACACATAAGTTACTATTGTAAGGTTAATGTCACCTGTCATTACATTTGCATTCTTATGTCGTTCTCAGGTGTCTTTGTATTCTTTAGAAAGCGTTCTAAGGGACGAAAGAAAAAAACATTTGATATTTTTGCTGTCTACGAGGCATGGGTTTTGCAAGTTGTGTTTTTTTCGTTTTTTTTTGTCTTGTTTTGGGTAACCACCATGATTTTACCTCTCACAATTTGCTATAAATTGAGCAACCTTAGTAGTTTTATGATGAGTTATTGCCGATAGGGTGCTGTCCGATTCATCTATCCCACCTAGGTTGGGTGGACTTGAGTTATAGTTGTGGTTGTTTTGGGTGCACTAAAATTATGTGGTAAACTATGAGCATCCTTGGGATCACCCAAGTATTGTCAAGGTTGCCTAGGTGGGGGGCATTGTAAAAGGGACAGCCTCGATATTTTTTATTGGCACATGAAACTCTCAGTGTGAGCCATTTTTGCACTTGATCTCAAGTCCATCTCTGTCCTAGTTCCATCTAATTCTGTTAGCTCTTGATTTCCCTCTAATTGTATATTGGATTGAGATTTCAAGTCTATATGAGCACCCTCATTTGAATTCCAAAAGTTATTTGATTGTTCATAGGAAGCCTCCTAAAATGACACTGATTTTGTCACCTCTCCTTCTGTAGTTGTTTGAGTAGGCTATAAGGTTCGTTTGGTTGTTTCCAAGCCAACTTCCAAGTTTTCTTTGTAGTGCCCATGCTTTATACAATCTCTAGGGTTTAAGTTAATTTAAAGCTTCAACGGTTCCATTACAATAGCATAATTCCTAGCAATCCCTCCTAGACTGAAGTACTCATACCGCTCTACATCTAATTAGCTGATTGTAAGACTAATGCATGCAACATCTTTATTCCGTTGGCAAACGCAGGCACAAGATTCTAAACGTCTAGAAATAACCTTAACCTAACTCTATAATATAATTTAAAAAATTAAAAATTAAATTTAAAAACGTCGCTAAAAACAGGTTTCCTTATATCCAGATCTGCTAAAAAGTATCTAATTCATTTCTAAAAATAGGAACTTTTTTAAATTAGAGAAAACATAGGGCGATAACATTTTCCTACATTAAGACTACAAACAACATACCTTACATGACCAATAATAAAAAATGATAAATTATTTTAGGCATGTGAACAGAATCATACTACGATAGAGGATGATAGGTAATACCAAGGAAGTGCCGGATGAGGCATAAATACCGCTTTCAGTTTACTTCAGTGACAGAAAGGGAACGCACTACACACCATAATTCATACAAATGAGAGACATATTAAGTAAAAATAGTTTAAATTATATAATTATATATATATATATATATATATGCAAGGTTGCAAGATATGGCGACGCTCTCTTTAGAGCATGAAGTGCAGGAGCATAATGCAAAATCATAAATGATAACAAATACAAATTTCAATTGATCTAGAACAAAATACATTTTTCCGATTTTTAAAAATGGAATATACCAGTTAAAAAATAACTGTTAGAAACAAACAAGAACACCTAAGTCATAAAAAAGAAAGCAATATTAATTGATTTTCACAACTCAAACTTTAATCCTTCTGTTTATTGGAAGATTGGGAAATCTCTCTGTTGAGGTGAATATTGCACGTTTTCTGGATCTTCCTTATATATATATATATGCAAGGTTGCAAGATATGGCAACGCTCTCTTTAGAGCGTAACACATGTAGTATGCAGGAGCATAATGCAAAATCATAAATGATAACAAATACAAATTTCAATTGATCTAGAACAAAATACATCTTTCCAAATTTTTAAGAGAATGGAATATACCAGTTTAAAAATAACTGTTAGAAACAAACAAGAACACCTAAGTCATAAAAAAGAAAGCAATATTAATTGATTTTCACAACTCAAACTTTAATCCTTCTGTTTATTGGAAGATTGGGAGATCTCTCTGTTTAGATGAATATTGCACGTTTTCTGGACCTTCCTTTGATCCTATGCATGCTGAAGTTTGTTGTTCACTATCACATGCCATCTTTAGGAAATAACTGTGCCTGCAAAGCAAGGTATCGAAGATAATCTCAGAAAATGCCATTATTTGGCCAAAAACAACATAACCAACTGAATTGAGTGGAAAACTAGAAGAGAAAAAACCAGGTAATGAAATAATTTCATGATTTACAACATCTGCTGCTATTTTTGCATTCAATATTTTTTATATCATCAATTGAACCACATACCAACGAGTGTCTGATGTCAACTCTGGATGAAAAGCTGTTGCTAATAGGTGCCCCTGCTTCACAGCTATAATGACTTTTTCTACTTGACTTTTCCCCTGTCAAAATGTGCCCCAACAAGGATAACCTTTAGAAACATATTATAGACTCAAATATTTCCTTTTTTCTAAACTCCTGTGCAAAGCTGGCAGAATTTGAAGTGTTTGTACCTGGGTGCAGACATATAAGTGATCAACCTGATAGATGTTTAATTGTATATCAACTCTTAATCCAAGCTTTTCTTAAGGAATGTACTTTTAAAAAAAGTAGGGTTGGCAAATTGCCGCCCCCTCCCCCCCCCACCCCCCCGTGAAGAAATTTTTGAATAAGAAGCCACATGAAGAAGTATCTATTCTATCAAATACTGCGAAGACTTGCACCTACCCTTGGCCATCAAGGTGTGCTGCACTCAGAATTGGATGTGATGTATTACTTATATTTACAGAAAAAATAGCATGGCATCCAGCATTTGAACTTTGGGCTCCACCATGAAAGCCTCAGTGCTTTACCAGCTCATTCCATTGACTGATGGAGAGCAGGTTTGAAGAAGGAAAGATATCTTAGGCCTTCAAAAGAAAACTGTGATGATACAGAAAAGGTTTTGATTATAAATGCCTACCAGTTATATTGGAAGAGAACCCTCTCCCCATGATGTGAATCAAGGTACTGCATGCAACCTAAGGAAAACTAAGAGCTCCAGGATTGAGAAAGAATCAGAAAACTAATCTGCTATGGAACTTTGACAATTTTTTTGCATCATGTTTCCAATCAAAATGGCTCTATCTTTCAAATTTGAAATACATGAGCACTAATTGTTTGTACATGCAAGAACTCAAAATGGTAAATCTAATGCTTTTATGCTTCCTCTTTCAGTCTCGGCCAAGAGTCAAATTAACATGCAGAGTTTGAAATTTTGGATAATGCAGACGAAGTCTTGCTTCAAGTGTCACGGCTTACAGAAACAGTTGTCTACCAGATAAAATCGACTCCTATTTCTCTCCATAAAATCCTGGCCCATAGGAACTAGTCTGGGTTCGGGTTCACAAATTACCTGATACAAAGGTATGTTTTTCCCATTATACCCTGGTCCAGATATTCCAGTGTGAATTTGGCCACCTGACAAATTTTACACTGAAGAGATGCTAACAATCATTGGTTTTTCCTTTTCAGGAGATTAAGTTGGATACTCTAATTAAGGAAACTCATTAAATCACGAGGGCATGATTCAAAATACATTTGCACAATAGGGGTCTCATGGATCATATTTATTTGTCTTGTTAATAGTTGTGAACTTCATCCAACAAACAGAGGCTGGCAAGAAGTTTTATTCAGGGGTTCACATTGACATGGTACAGGCCATCCCATCATCATTTTTGTTGCATGCATCCCAAGCATGAATCCTTAAAAAATAAGCAAAGGAGGTGGGAGGGTTGCAAGGAAATTAACATGCAAGTGCAGGTTCCATGTGTTCAACTCAGACTTCAGTTTTGATCAGCAAGGGTTCCCAGGAATTCATGCAGAAGGCATTGAACGGCATTTCTTTACAAGAAACCTCAGAAAAGCAAACAAAACCTGAATTGTTAGCAACAAGCTAGGGGTTAACAGAGATAATAGAATTTGTGTTCCTTCTCAAGTTGGCTAACTACTGTCAAATGCCGGTAAAAATAACTTTCAGAATACTACAAAAAGTCTCTATTTTGGGTGATAACATTAAGAAAATTGAGTTGTGGGGGGTGGAAAGTCAAGAACTAGTAAAGGTTGGCTTCAGAAAGGTGGAAAAAGCAATTTATATAAAAGATAATGGCAGTAATAATTTACAAATTGTTAGAAGAAAGCAACATGGATAATACTGATGTTAGCAGAAGCAAAAAGGAAGAGCTCTCAACATCCAACACAACCTTCTTGAGTTTCATGCTTCAGAATTTGGATCTTTGTGGTAGAACGTCAGAGGATGCACTATCATCAGGGCTAAATTCTTAGAAGATCAATATTGTAAGATTAGGTAATCAGCAATTTTCTTAACACAATGTCACCCTTTGCCTTCTAAGTTACATTTTCTTGGTTAATCAACAAAGCTTGATTTTTTCACCCTGTACATATGCATCGTTCAGAGTAAAATCAACACCAGCCCAGTTGAGAATAACCGCAGCCTCTGGTTGACCATCATTTCTTTTTCGAGAGTTCACTTTCAATGGGATAAAAGATTCAAAGAACCCTGAAGTTTCTGGGATTACAGGAAACTGAGAGTTGAATATTTATTTTATTTCAGTAAAAACACGGGGACGCACTCCCCCCCAAGCCCTGCATTTCCATGACGGGGACCCGGGGATGGGGATGGGGCATCCCCCCGCCATCCTGCCACAGCCATTGGGACATCCGGAAACGGCCAGGCATCCCTCAAGCGTTTGGAAATCTCCCATCCCCAAATGTCTCAAAAGTGTTTTTTTTTTTGGGGGGGGGGGGGGGGTGGGGGACTTTAAGTTCAAACCCTAATTTGATGTGGGCCCCATCCATATCCTCTATGCCTTACATAGTGCTTTGTGTCTCATTGACCACAAGACACTTGTGTTAGACATATTGAGATGTTGTTGGCATTGTTGTCATTGATGTCAAAACCTTCATACCGACTACCTAGCAGTATCGGTTGGTTGTTGGTAGTATCACTTGGATACATGTTGCCTGTAGGTAAAGTATCAGTGTTCCAGTACATATAGTTTTGGTGCTTGGTGACAAGTGTACTTGATTCTACTTATGGATTACATCTTTTGGTATACTTGTTTACTTTCAATTGTTTGGAGTTGTGTGGAGTTTTTCTGTCAGTACCTGTTGACTGCTATGCTTATAGTGTTGTTCCAAGAGTTTCTGATATCTGGACTTTCTTGCAATTCATCAAATGGTTTTAATATAAAATTTATATTCTATTCTGGACAGGTTCTATCTAGTTTCGTCTATCAATGGATTTAGATATTCTATTGATCAAGACATGGTCTTGGTTGTGGCGTTCCAATGGTTCGAGAATTTACCTATGTTTAGGTGAATGTAATATGCATTGTATACATCTTAAGTGTGACCTATATTTAGGTCCTGTGGTAACATGTTGTAAAGATATCTTAAGTGTGACCTAGATTTAGTTTCGGTGGTAGTGCATTAAATACAATTGTAATCTTTTTGAATTGTGACCGACGCACTCTTTTAGTGTGATCGACACTAGTATAAATAAAGGAAACGTTTTTATATTTGATATATGTGAAGAGAGACAAAGCAAGTGAATAGGTGTGTGAGTAAATGTGCAAGTTGGAGACAGAGAACCGAAGGTGATATAGTGCGAGTCTGTTTCAGTATATCAGGCAACAATGTGAAAGAAGTTGAGTGGTACAGAAAGAAGGCTTTAAATACTATGTTGCAGAAGTTTGGTGTATGCTAGCAAAGGGTCTGTATCGGATCTCTGTTGTCGGTGATCTGTGTGCTATCAATTGGAATTGTCTCATGCATAGTCAAATACAATTCTATCAATTCACATTTTGTTAGTAAACATTTATGTATTGGCAGTTCGCCATATTCATATTTTGGGGTAGTTAGCCCGACCGACAGTGAGCCAACATGCAGTGAGCAAATCGATAGTGAGCCCTTGTAAAAATCACCTTAAGCGGTGTTCATTTCATGAGAATTAGCTTCTTCGTGGTTTTTCCCACTTTGGGTTTCCACGTAAATTTTGTTCTTCGTTGTGTTGATGGTTTTTTGCTTTCATGGTTACATCTGTTTTAAGTACTTACTAATAGATCAGAAGTTAAAATATCTATATTTGTTTTGAATAGTTTATGTGTTTACAGACTCTAAAAAAGTTTTAGAAGTTGTCTATGAATAATTGATTCACCCCCCCTACAGTCTGTTCAACAATTGGTATCAGAGTCTGGTCACATGCAGGTAGAGCTTAACTGCTTGAGGGAGATCTTGGTTGTTTGAACAGATGGAAGGAGGATACTATGTTGATGAGGATTGACAAATCATGATGAGCAATATTGAGAGTACCGAATCAGAAAATGAGGAGTTAAAAGAAAATCTAAAGGAAGCAAATCCATGTATCAGTGAGTTGAGGGATCAAATCCGGAAGTTTAAAGCAAGGCATAAGAAAGTCGATCAAGTATTGAAGGAATCAAAAGAAAAGGTGGCGGAATTGGAGAAGATATTGAATGACAAGAAAAATACAGAGGAATTCATCAAAGATGGGTTAAAGCATAAAATGAAAGGCATTAGGAGGACTGAAGAAGAATTGGAGATTGTAATAGAGGAATGGAAGAAATCTAAAGAGAACCTCAAAAATATCATCAAGATGAAGTCAAATGAAAATGAGAAGCTGGATCAGGAATTGAAGAAGTTGAGATCTGAAGCAAAGGTGTGTGAGAGCAATACTATTTTGGATCAGTTATTAGCCCTGCAGAAGAGTCACAAAGATAAAGAAGGATTAGGGTTTACCGGTGAATGTTCGAATTTGGAGGACAAAGGAAAAGAGAAGGTAGTTGAAGACGAAGCGAAGGTTGAGATAACAAGCAAGGTCAAAATTCCGAATACATCTACAAAAAGGCCTTAGGTAAGGCAACCAAATGCTCAAAGGTACTTATCTTTTAACAATTATTGTCACATTTGTAAGAATTTTGGTCATAAGGTTGTTGATTGTAAGATGAGAAAGGAACAGAAGGTTCAATGCTTTAGTTGTCATAAGGTTGGTCATAAAGGAAGTCAATGCAAAAGTCTAGTTTCTAATCCGATTAAGAAGAATGGAATGGGTAATATCTTTCATGGAAATTGCTATGTATGTCACAATTATGGTCACAAGGCTAATCAATGCAAATCTAGAATTTAGTCAATAAGATCAGGTCAAGGGAATGTGAATTGTTTCAAATGAGGTCAGAATGATCATTATGCTAACACATGCAGATCTGGTAGTGCTCCGGTGAATACTAGAAATCGTAATAATATTACAATTTCAAGTGAATCTCAGAAGACTAACATGACATAGAAGAAGGATGTTGCCGGTGAAGAGTCCTGAAGTAAAGGACCCTGACACTAGCTCTTCTGATAATTGAGTCAAATGCTTTGGCTCAGGGTGAGTATTAAAATGATATATCAGTCACACCCCCTGCCCTGAGGTGATACCGGTTGCAACTATCTTGTCTCCAATATGATGAATGGATAGAGAATGATTGCAGAATTGTCAGTTGATTGATGTGTGCAATACGGCTGAGATGTGTCAACGATAATTAATTTTCGGCAAGAAAAGAGTAATTATGAAGGTTCAAGGTTATGCGAGTTCTTGAAATCATTTGACACTGTTGCAAGGAGAAAAATCAATGTTTTTTTAGCTGAGCTTAAGAAAGGTTGAAGAAGAATCCGTGAAGGTTGAGCCAATGTCTAAGTAAGCCATATAAAATTGCCTAAGTAAAATTGCCATAAAAGGGAAAAATAAATTAAAATTAAATCAAATGTCATTTCCCCTTTTAATATTGACACTTGAAGGAGTGGAATCCGCCTTCTCAAGTGGCAAGGTTGCGACATCGAGTGGAATCCACCTTCTCATGTGGCAATTGACACATGAAGGAGTGGAATCCGCCTTCTCAAGTGGTGAGGTTGCCACATCAAGATGTGGAATCCACCTTTCCATGTGGCAAGAGATGAAATCATGATTCATTGGGCAAGGAAGACAATTCAACTTGGTGAAATCAATTAAGGGAGAGAAGAACAATGCAAATGGGAGAGATAAGACATTTTTGACCAAAATGTTTTTGGGGGTTGGGTTCATTTGGCTTTGTTTGTGCAAAAACATATAAAAATGAAAAAGATGTGTGCATAAATTCAGTGGTAATTAAGTTCAAAATACACCACTATGCTAATAGTCAAATAACATAACAAAATACACCATATTATAGTCAAAACTTGACTATTTATGACATATATTAAAGTTTCAGTTCAAATTAAAATAATATAGCAAAATACACCAGCATATTAATGTTTTAGTTCAAAAGTGATAATGTCAAGTGCCAACAATCAGCCATAACTGAGTAAATGTCATATGGATCATTAGAAATACCATCCTCCTCCATATGTTGCGGTAAATTAGAACCACAAATAGTGCCACTGGCACTAGCATTGGCAGCGGTACTTGCATTCTCAGACTCGTGATCACTAGGTGGCTCTTGGTCATCAACAACTCCAAGGGTAGCAAGGCAGGAAACTGAATCCTCCAACTCAACATGTTTTGCATCAATATCCCATTGCTTTGTCTCCCCTTGTTTATAGGAATTTTCTTTGTAAAGAGCTACAAGTTTGAATGCACAAAGACCAAGTCCTCTTCCTTTTTGGAGTGTAGTCTATTGCACTTTATAGAATGGATGAAGGAGAATGTGCTCAAATTCCTCTCGAATGAACATGAACTAGCAACCCATCAAGATTTTGAAATTAGAGAGTTCAGAGTTATAAATAAAATTAGAATATAAAAAAAGTTGTAAACTTAAAAAGCGAGATAAAAGATTTTTTATAAAACTAAGAAGTTGAGATAAAATTTTGATGGCAATAAGTTGTAGGTGCTCGTATGATTCTCCATGCAAGTACCACCAACTATGAGCATCAACCCTATACTTGTCCTAAAGTGCTTCAAGACCACAATCATTTGTGCTAGCAAAACTCATGAATTGATCCATCACTACAAGTCGTGTGTCACAGTGAAAGAGTCTACAAAGTACTGACTTTTATCCTTGAGTAACTTCGGGATCTATGTATGGGCCAATTCTTGTGCCAATAAGGAGTTGTTGACTATAATACTTGGGACTCAATGCAAAGGCAAGGAAATGCTATAGAGTGGTCATTTTGTTTCATCTCTCCACCATGATTTGTTTAGTTCTTTGAAAAATGTTTCTTCGGAATCTTGTTCTTTTTCATTTCTAATGACTTTCATCTTCTCAATCATTCAGTAGATGGCATCATAAACCTCACCCAAACAAGGCCTATCATGTAAGTATAACATATCATGCTCAATATAGGCTCAATGAAACTCAAGAGGTACTCAGCACGATCCCAACAAGTGACATCTAGTATCATTCTCCTAATGTTTGTTGCAATTGCAGTGCTAGATTGCCTCCATATGCTCCAATTAGGGTTGATTACCATGCTAGATAGAACCTCACGAACCTTCACAAGTCTCTCAACACAACTCTGTTGGATGAAAAACAGGGCTCAAAAGCCTATTTCAAAATCAAAATGATAAAAAATAAAATTAAAATGTTTATTGAAGTAATACATATTTATTATTTAACTTACCTTAAACATTTCCAAGCTTGAGAATTGTCTAAATATACCTTGTGACATATGTTAGTTGGTGATGAACATTTATATATCCTCAACATCAGCATACACCTGTTCGATCCATTCAACTTTGTTGTCAATCTTTTGCAGCATTAGATTGAGTGAGTGGGCAGCACAAGATGTCCAAAAAAAAGAGTGAATAGCGCTCCTCAGTCAATAACCTAGCAGCCCTACAATTTTTGGCATTGTCTATTACAACTTAAACAACATTTTGAGGGCCAACTTCCTCAACGGCTTGGCAAAGAATGTTAGCAATAAATGGACCGTCCTTCACCTGTCCTTCACAATCCACTACTCTCAAAAACAACGCCCCTTCAAAAGAAACAACAATAACATTGATCAATGGGCGATTTCTTGCATCTTTCCATCCATCAGATATGATGGACACCCTTGTTTCAACCCATGAATCCTTGATGGGCTTCAAGAAGTCCTCTACATGTTTCACCTCTCTATCCAATAAGTATGCACCTTCTAATAAGCCGGGCCCTTGAACCCCTTTGTAGCCTCATTAATTGATCTCACTATTTTTTGCCAATAAGGTTAACAAACAATTTTAAATGCCAATCCATTGGCATAGATACATCTAGCTATGTCTTGCTCAGCAATCTCTTTATCCTTGTTGTGAAATGTCGGTTTCCAAGGGTCCCTTTGCTCCCTTATGTGTCACAAGTTGTTTTTCAGGTACAAACAAAAATGGATGCCCCTCTGTAGGTTCAAGATTGGAAGGTGATGGAGAGGCCTTTGATCCTTTCTTAGTCTTTAGCAAAGGCTGAGCACTTGTAGCTGTTTTCCTTGCTGCCTCATTTGCTTTTGCTTGCTCTTCAATATATGCCAATACTTGTTCCTCTTAAAGAAGACCTTTACCTTTTGGCGTGCCTAGACAAAATTTGATGCCTTAATGAGGGATAAAGCAAAAATGTGCTTTTACTTGACTATGAGTTGTTATATCGTGCTTTGTAATAAGAACGAATCCAAGTGAAACCTCCTCCACTTGGAAGTTGTACCATTTCCACGTATTTCCAAAGGGGAGAGTGTGGATCTGTTTTAAAGCAAAGTTGGCTCCCAGAGGTAGAAGCACTTACCATTTTAATACCTAACACAAGTAATTCTATAAACAACATGGATAGGCACAACGGAACAAACCAAAATGAAAAAACAAAACAATACTAGAGAGAGAGTTCATTTCAATTTGTAAACAAATTGCAAGGAAATCTTTTTTTTTAAAAAGCAAAAATCAACAAAAAAAACCCACCTCTTTGTTAAAATCTTCCTCTACAATGTCTTTGCGAACAAATCAACACTTGAAACCACATAGAAATAGCACAAGAACCAGCTTTAAGCATGCAACAATCAACCTTCAGCTCTGTTAAGCAATGGCAAGCTAAAAAGAAAGTTCAGCAATGGAGCAAAATGGTTTTGTTTTTCATTCTACTGAGCATAAACGAATTAGTTTTTGAATTTTTGTTGTTTTCAATGGTAAAATTAGGGTTGGGGGGGTTGAAATTGCTTTTTTGGCAAAAACAACACTTAAAAAAAATTTAAAAAGGCAAATTCGCCTCAAGTTTGCCAGTGGAAGTATTTCACTTTGCAAATTCTCCTCAGGTCCACCTGGCTTCGGCAGGACCAAACTCTCCCAGACCCACAGCGAAACGCATCCAAACCCAGTCCCAGTTCAAATTGGACCAAGACCCAGGGGAACTGAGTGAAGGACCCAGTAACATAGGTTGGAAACTTTTAAGTCATAGCTGACTCTATTTTGAGATTTTTGGGACCTTACTTTGGGTTCCAGCTCCAAATTTGAACTGGTATAAATTAGGCCTTAGAAGACTCGGCGCATCATCTGATTATGGTTTCGTATGAAATTTCAAAGAGCAAATCGCCATTTGCAATCTAACCACTGCTTGGGATGAAACACTCGAGACAGTGATTGGTGCAACTGCTAATTGAAAGAGGAGTTCAGAGTTCATCAGACAGAGCCAGTTCTCATCATCACTGGTAAATATCACAGGTTTGGCTGGGCAGCCAATCAGCACCCTCCAAAGAAGCTGCCATCACCTATAGGTCTAAACCAACAGCAGAAAGTATAGAGGAAAGGACAGATCTGGACTAGTTCGATCATGCAGACCTGAAAATCATTCCTTGGCACCTCGATGTGAATGATCTGGGGATTCCAAGCACTTGAAGGGGTGAATATCCAAGGGCTGAAACACTGTCACGGTTTCACTCAGAACTGGGTGAGTGAACTCCCACCACTTACTGCAGAACTGGCATAAAACCCAAACCAGGAGGCAGTGCCAGACAGATAAAGGAGTCCCTGATCACCAACAGCAACTACATAAGTAGACATGGGCAGATCTGAAGATCCCACTTGGAGAAAGACATATGAAGTTATGAACAGCTGGAAGTTAGGGGTTTGAAGTGCGCCGACCTACAACTCTAAGAACCTAAGCTCTCGGTCTGTAAAGATCACCCATTCAAAGTAAGAACTGGGTTTGTGTGCACCAGAAAGTTGAAAAGGTCACAGTCCAGGGATGCTGAATGGGACAAGGACACAAGACCTAATAATTTACCTTTACCTATAATTGCAAATGTCTAGAGGCAAAAACAAAATATGATGGAATGCCTGCTTTATAGAAAATAGTTAGTCCTTTTCTAGTCTTCCTGGAAGTAGAACTTTTTTCTTGGACCCAAATTGAGATGTCAAATGCCAAATAAATGTCCAATATATATCTCATCATTTTGGGTTAAACCAGTGCAATGCAGGGATATCAAGAATCCTGCTAAATGTTTTTCTCAACAGCCAAATATTACTTAAGTACTTTAATTACTGAAGGAATTATTTTGAAAGAATAGAGGGCGAACCTCATTTTCACTATCAGCACACATCTTTTTTGACTCCTTTGATGGAAGATTGTACTCAGCTAGAATTTCAACAGATGGGCCTGCCTCAATAATGGCAGGAGCACGAATAAATATAGCACGGAAAGTTTCGGGTCCACCTTCCATTGCAACAAGTTCGGGAGCTGGAATTTCTGTTTCAAAACTGTTTAGCTGCACCCAATCACAAAATAAAACTCATTAAGTGGAATTATTTATGCGACAGCCTCTTACTGGTCATAAGCATAATTATAATAATCACATTTTATTACAGAAAATTAAATTCCCTACGACAAGAAACTAATACATTGTGTTATATAACGGATAATGAATTCCTGTAAAATTATCAGTTTAACAGTTTGTCCCAATTACCTGGCTGCCAAAAAAGTTACGATGCACAGTGCAATCCAGTCCTCCAATAAGTTCCTGGCCCCCTTCTTTCTGCCCTGTAGAACATACCTACCTTGCTTCTAAGCTACTCCTTGAAAATCATTCAAGGTTAAAGTTATGAATTCTTGAAAAAGGAAAATATGATACATCTGCTACTCACCAACAGCTTTGTTAGCCAAGAAAATAAGTCCGGCACATGTGCCCCATATAGACTTTCCTTTGTTGCTGAACTCCCGCAATGCTTGAATCTGCATTTGAGATATATATGGCTTAAACATCAAACAAGCATGGACCTTTATCAAAACTAAATGCAATACGTGTAGCTTTTTCTTGGATGAAAGCTTTTTATTGTGGCTTTGTAATATTATGTCAAATTTCCAAAATGATAAAAACCCAATCAGCTGCCACTAGATGAAGTATGTGCAATGCTTACATTCATGCTTTATAAATGCAAACAATTTAAAGAGATTATAAAAAATTAGAAATAACAATGCCATCTATACAATAAAGAGCATATACATGTATATACTGATAGAATGATTTACAAATAGATGCACAAGATTTCACAAAGAGAGCAATAAATTGGGCATAAATTATTGAAGGCCAAAATCTCCACCTAAAATTCAAGTAGGGGAAGTTGGCAAATTAGGCGAAATCAATTCAAATGAGGAAAAAGAGAAGATAGCAGTAGGATTTAGTGTCCAAAATGCTTGATCCAAAACTCAAAATCCTATCACAAAGGGTTATAAGTAAAGCTTAATATGAGTTAACAACCAAAAGCTGTATATCTGATTTGCCCTTTAACATCGTTTCCACGTGGATTTATTTTCTTTTGTACTTTTATACAGGACTCCATGCATGTTGGCTAAGTTGCTGCTATGGTTATGGGCTTACTGGTGCAGCAATTATTTTTCTAGATACAATATGGCCGTCTAAAGCTGTGCTATACATATATACCATAATTTGCAAAATACATACATACACACACACACACACACACACACAAAGTTGAAAACATAGTTGTTCATCACTTGGTTCAATTGAACAAGACGCAACCACAGCACTAATCACACTATCTTCATCTTGTGTAGAAGCCTCCTCATCATGTAAACATATAATGTGGTTAGCCAAGCAATAAATGCATCCAAGTCAGCAGACTCAAAAGTTCCATCCCAATCCTTTGTTGCCCCTTCTTGTAGTTGACTTGCTTACATGAGAGAACACACAACTTGGAATGCACATAAACTAACATTTTTGTTTCTTTTTCTAGCCAACCAATTGCACTTAACTAAGTGGATGGAGTGAGTAATATCCTTCAAAATTTCTTCAATCAAACTTCAAAATTTTACAACTTGTTCATTCAGACATTTCGTCAAACAATTTGACTTGTTTTGATGGAATATCATGAATTGTTTTCATAACGCTAACTTCTTAATTCTAAATGTTCATAAAAACTCCATTTCTACAAACATTATTGGACAATGTACAGAGCAGAAATCTCTCAACAATTTTGAGTATTGCTGTTATAAAAAATGATCACAGAAAATTGCATACAATAAAAATGACAAACAAATGTCAATATTTGAAAATTCATTTGCTGACCTCATGTAATGTCCCCAACTAGGAGGCTGTCAATTTTCAATGATTAATGTACATTACTATGCATCTAAATTGAATTTATTTTAAGAAATGATGGATAACTCATAATAAATTTAACGGTTAACACATTTAAGCCCTATTCCTTCTTTCTTAAACATGCCATAAGGAGGATGGGAATTTCCATGTCGCAGGGCACTTGACACCAATCTACAAGTAGGCTTCCTCAAGGCATTGGGACTGCATGTTCGTACCCATCTCGGGATTTTCCCTCAAGGCATTGGAAATACATATCCTTACCCATCTTGGAATTCACCTATCTTGTGAGGATTTACTCCGCCCCTCTCGGATTGACAGAAACCTATCCTCTTAAGGGCTATAGTAAGCGATTAAGGAATAGACAACAAACATTCTAATTCCTTGATATATATTTCTCTATGTGTATGTCTTGATATACCCCTTTTTCTAATAGATTGAATTATATATATATATATATATATAGCCTCATCTCTAATATTATTCAAGCATCATATTTACCTGGTCGCTACCCTATTTCTTACGAACAGTTTTATGAGATTCTGTATCTTGTTTGCTAACAGCTATCTCGCTTTGGAAGCCGGCGGCCAAGGATAGGATATATATATATCCTTAACGCTGACTCAGTTCTCCCACTGACTCAGCCTGTAATCCCTCCTTGAGTGGTCTAATGAAACATATAAATACGATCCAGTTTTCATAGCCACGTCATGTGATAAAGAGACAGCTTAGAGAATATTGTAAGCAAATAAAAATAAAGATACGATGATAGTCTTTCTTCTGCCCCAACTTCCTCAGTCCTATATTTCTCTGTCCATACTTATATTTGCCAAGGGTCGTGTCTCTTGAACAAGCGACGCAACTTACCCAGTCACCGCCAGCGTGGAAATTCCCCTGTCGATCAT
Organism: Chamaecyparis obtusa; assembly: GCA_027943335.1. Classification (NCBI taxonomy): domain Eukaryota; kingdom Viridiplantae; phylum Streptophyta; class Pinopsida; order Cupressales; family Cupressaceae; genus Chamaecyparis; species Chamaecyparis obtusa. The sequence continues at coordinate 792,998 of BSBK01002093.1, read as the reverse complement.
GAGGATTAGTCGATAATAATATCATTTTAGTGATTATAACATATTATAGATTGATATTAATTATATTAATTAATATTATTATTAATTTAACATTTTTATGTTTAGTGTTATTAATGTTGATTACTATTATTAATTAATATAATACTGATTATTATTATTAATATTGATTAATAACTCTTACTCATTAAATAAAGAACATTATAATTTAAGGAATAAATAAATAATTAATTATATATTTATATTTAAAGCAATTATATATGTATTAAATATATATATTTATACTGTTCATATGTCAATATCGGGTCATGACAGTCGACCCCTCCCAAAATTGCTTGTCCTCAAGCAATTATATCTTTTGTCTTTATAGACAACTTATTTCTATTCCTCTCATCTTCTAGGAAAATGACCTTAGATCATTGGATTTGCCAAAACCACTTTTGCATGATAGAATGCCACAATTACATTGCTCTCTAGTTAATCTCTTACTCTTGGATAAACTAAGGAGTATACACCTGAAAATATGAAATACATGCATAAAAAATATGAAGACACAAAGCATATAGGAAGTACACACTTTAATGCATGAAGACACGAAGCATACACATAGATGCATGAAGTCGCGAAGCATATACATTAATGCATGAGGACATGTAGTATACACAAAGAATACATATAATACAAATAGCTCTTCTTATTGACCAAATACATTCATTGATTCATCATATTACAATTTAACTGTGGAGATTTCTAGAGCTCTAGGATATGAAAACATCATGGTTCCTCCATAAAGCTCCATCTATCTGTTGTCTCTTTTTCTTTTGATTGACTGCTCTTAAGATCTGCTTCATCATACCTTGTTTTCTTGATCGGGTTTGCTTCTATTTCTTTGTTGAGTATTTGCTTCTATCTTGTGGACTCGCTCTTTCCTTCCACATCAATGCTCTGGATCCCATTTCTCTTTACATCTAAAACACCTCTTTTTCCCTTCAGATCCTCCTCTATGGCAAATGTGCCCTTGTCCCCAAGGTTCTTGGCATTTAAAGCATAGATTATTTTTTTTAAGTTCATCTTTGAACATCAAAACCTTCTCGTGTCTATCTTCCTTATGGAAAGTTTTTGTATGTTCACTTGTGGCTTTGATATTCATAGATGATGTTTCTAAACTTAAGGCTATTTCAATAGCATCGTCTAGGGTAGTTGGTTTGAAGGCAGCCACCAATCCCTTCATTGATTCTTTTAACCCATCCACAAATAGATAAGTTAGTTTTCCCTCATCTATTCCTGTGACTCTTACTGAAATCTTTTGGAACCTAGAGATGTATTCATCCACTGTCCATGTTTGCTTTTGCTGAGTCAAATCTTTGAAATCTTTTTGGGGATGTTTACAGTCAAACCTTTTGGTCAACTTCTGTGAGAATTCTTCATAAGAGGTAATATTCTGGTGCCCTTGGGTGAGGATACCATGGTGCCACCATTCATGGGTTGTACCTTCCAAGTGTAGGATGGCAAATTGGACTGCATCCTCTTCTGTCATAGGGTTGGGGGTCAAGTAAGTATTTAATTTCTGTAGCCACCCATGAGCTGTGGTTTTTCCTGATCTGTCAAAGTTTGGGAGGTTTACCTTATTTATTTTAAGTTTTGAGTCCTTATTAGACTGTCCCCTTTCTCTCTTAGGAGCTTCTAATTTCTTGGCTGCACAATAATCCCTGAATGATATGCTCCTCCTTATTTCAGGTCTTAAATTGGCGTACGCTTTTGCCAATTCCTCCGTGCTGTTATGGAGGTGACTGATTTATTCTTCCTCTCTTGGGGTATCCTTTCTTGGTAGGAAGGATGGTTTCATGATCTGAGGTGTGGATGACCTACTATTGTTTTCTGAATGATTTGCACTAGTGTCTCTTCCACTAGGATGTGACCTAAGATCGTTGATTGAAGTATTCATGTTTTGCAAGGCTTGCACGAGGATTTGGGCCCTTTCATTTTGTTCCATTAAAGTCTTGGTTGTTATTTCCATGAATGCCCTCATCTCCTCACCTGTCGGTTCACCCATTGTATTGTTCTGTTTTGGGTTAGATTTTGTTACTAGTTTTCTTCTTTCCCTTTCGAATGCCCTTTGAGCCCTTTGGCTAGTTTGCATCAACTACCTCTCACAAGGTGGCAGGAAAGAGGCTCTAATACCAATTGTAATGTCCCCAACTAAGAGGCTTTCAATTTTCAATGATTAATGTACATTACTATGCATCTAAATTGAATTTATTTTAAGAAAAAATGGATAACTCATAATAAATTTAACGGTTAACACATTTAAGCCCTATTCCTTCTTTTTTCTTAAACATGCCAACCTTAAGGAAGATGGGAATTTCCATGTCGCGGGGCGCTTAACACCAATCTACAAGTAGGCTTCCTAAAGGCATTGGGACTGCATGTTCGTACCCATCTCAGGATTTTCCCTCAAGGCATTGGAAATACATATCCTTACCCATCTTGGAATTCACCTATCTTGTGAGGATTTACTCCACCTCTCCCGGATAGACAGAAACCTATCCTCTTAAGGGCTATAGTAAGTGATTAAGGAATAGACTGCAAACATTCTAATTCCTTGATATATATTTCTATACATGTATGTCTTGATATACCCCTGTTTGTAATAGACTGAATTCTATATATATATATATATATATATATATATATATATATATATATGTATATGGCCTCATCTCTAATATTATTCAAGCATCATATTTACCAAATCGCTACCCTGTTTCTTACGAACAGTTTTATGAAATTCCATATCTTGTTTGCTAACAGCTATCTCACATTGGAAGCCGGCGGCCAAGGATAGGGGATATATATATATATATGTGTGTGTCCTTAACGCTGACTCAGTTCTCCCACTGACTCAGCCTGTAATCCCTCTTTGAGTGGTCTAATGAAACATATAAATACGATCCAGTTTTCTTAGCCACATCATGTGATAAAGAGACGGCTTAGAGAATATTGTAAGCAAATAAAAAAAAAGATGCAATGATAGTCTTTCTTCTGCCCTGACTTCCCCAGTCCTATATTTCTCTGTCCATACTTATATTTGCCAAGGGTCGTGTCTCTTCCTTGAACAAACGACGCAACTTACCCAGTCACCGCCAGCGTGGAAATTCCCGTCGTTCATGAGGATTAGTCAATAATAATATCATTTTAGTGATTATAATAGATTGATATTAATTATATTGATTAATATTATTATTATTAATTAACATTTTTATGTTTAGTATTATTAATGTTGATTAATATTATTAATTAATATTATATCAATACTGGTTATTATTATTAATATTGATTAATAATTTTTACTCATTAAATTAAAAAAATTATTGTTTAAGGAATTTAAATAAATAATTAATTATATATTTATATTTAAAGCAATTATATATGCATTAAATATATATATTTATATTGTTTATATGTCAATATTGGGTCATGACACCTCAACTACAGAACTGGCAAACATTCCAGTCAGCATTCTTTACACCACATGCCAAGTCTTGAAGTGAGCTGATTGTGACGATGAGCACAAAGTTTCAAAGAGAGATTACTCCAGGCTAACAGCTATAAATATCTGAGTTTTTTTAATCAAAGATGTCCCCAATGAGATATCCGATGCTAGTAATGTTATGGATCCTACATATGAGGAGCAGCAAATTATTAACAAGCCTATTCCAAAACTTAATTGGTCATTACAAGGGATAAATCAATCAGGGACAGAACTTAGCATGTTGTCAAAAGGAGTTTACCATGATAGGAAATTAAGATCAATTAACCAAAGGAAACAAAAGAAAGATCACCCAAGAAGAAAAGGGTAAAGCAGACCCTTAAGCAAAGGAGGATTCCTTCTATCCCTACAACTCGGTTTGCTCAAGCAACGTTGGATAAAACAATGAGTACTTAACACTTGAAGCAAGAATCTTCTAATGAAATAAAAATAGGGAGAAAAAAAAACCCTAAAATAACAATTAAGTTTACCAGTGGCCCATAGGAAAGTGAAGATGTTCAAAACTTTGGTTCCTACTCGTCTCCACAGAAACTTCCTCCGTCACCTAAGAAAATTTGTGTGTCTCTTGTTGAGCAACATTCTTTATCTCCCAAAGCATCTCCATTAGTACATAATTCCTCTTCTCCTCCAAAAGCTCTTCCTTCTCCACTAAGGCAACCTCCTCCTCCTAAAACTACTCCACCTCCTGAAAGATCTCCATTTCCTCCAACTCAAAACTCTCCAAAGACTCCTCAGAAATCCCCTATATCTCCAAGACCCTCTCCAAAGCAAATCCCTTTGAAGGAACAGGTTGAAACTGAGGTTCCGGCACAAGAAGGTTCTTCTGCTTGCAATGCTCCAACATGTTTTAACAAAGTTTTTAAGAAAAGGAAAAGGATCACAATGCCTATGGCAGAAGATGTTTCAAATCTAGCATCAAGTTTTACACAAAGACCTCCACCCAAAAAGGCTAAGGTAAGATTTTCAATTACCACCAATGCTTTAGTGCATAAGATATTTTGAAATTGCTGCTCCCTTGTGCGAGAAGGAGAAGTAGAAATGCACATATTTGATTATTAGGTCATTAAAATACAACCTGGGGAGAAAATGAATGGAGATGTGAAACAGAATGCAAAAATTTGCTATAGACACAATGATCTAGAAGATGGTTAAGGATAAAGAAACTAAAGAGAAATGGAAAGGAAAGGTCAAGCAATTAACATCTTATGTGCAGTATTTAGTGGGACCTGTTTGATCTTCATCTACAATACTGGCTCCTTCATTTGTCAATGTTGCAGATAAAGATATGCCTCTGCCAGCGAAATAATAAATCAAAGGCTACTCCAATTTTAACTGAAGACTTGATTTCACTTGGATCTAAACTCATTGATGAAGTTTTTATTTAATTTCAAGATGAAGTGAACTCCATTGATTTGAAGGAGAAATTCAGTCAAACGTTAGAGACAGTATAACAAGGCTTTCATCAGATTCAGGTGATGGCTCCAGTTCATTTTGATGTTCTCATTTCAGGAGGAGTTTTTTATGGGACAACTCTTTCCCTACAAATTGAATGGGAGGAAACTATTTAATGGACAATTGGAATTTCATGTTAAGGATAAGATAAATTTAAGGAGGCTAACAATTTAGCTCGTAAAACCTTTTAGGTGATATTCAAGATTTCATTGAAAAGATTCCATGGAATTTTTACAATGAACAGAATTCCATCAACTCAACAAATGTCTTGAAGCACTAATTTGAAAAGTAATAAACAAGGAAAGCATCTAAAGAATTGAGATTTGATGTTGCCTCCGTAGACAAACTTGTGACATTGAAAATATTATGAAAGAAAAGGAGGCCAGTATTGGTTTAGTGTGATGCTTTAAATGTGGTGTTGTTGTTCTTGACACCAAGGTTCAAAGCCCATTGTGTGTTATTGTTAAGTGTTTATGTCAGGGATGAGATCCCTCATTTGTGACCTCACCAGTTCATAGGTCAGGATCAAAAGCATTTACCCTTCTTTCTGAAAAAAAGAACTGGAAAAGGAGACTATTAATATTGGAAACAACCAAGAAGAAGCTCATTAATCAAAGACTTGCGACATTCAAATGAATGTCATATTTTTGTTGAAGAGTAATATTTTAAATTTATATGAAGTCACTTTAAAAGGCTTATGAAATAATATTTCAATGAGCCACAAATGTATGCTCATTTTGGACTTTCTATTTTATTTCTTTAATTCTTGTAAAGATTAATGAGTAGTTAAGCAATTACAGAAAAAGTTGAATCTCTCTCCCTTATTTACAGTAAAGTAGAAGCAATCTACAGGATTTGGAGAAAGAAATTGCAGGAATATGTTAAAATAAACAAAATATTTTGAAATAAGATGCTGACAAAATCAATAAAATCATTAAAAGAACTCTGTGTCTTGAGTGTTTTATTGAGATTTGCACCATTTGTGTATTTGCTATAATTCTGAATTTTCTCAGTTACTTCATTTTTAAATCTGCAAAAGAAATACAGTTGTCAAGTTACAAAACCTTTACACAGTTCCCCTGTTGGATTAAATTGATCTCTGTCTTCTCTTTTTATTTTATAAAGACATGATTTTAATTTTCTTTGAAGTATAGGATTTCAGTCCTTTTCCAGTTTTGTTAAATGTCCATGTGGTGCATATCTAAAAAAATTGACACTTAACAAGGCAGCCTCCCTGTCTTGAGGAGGACATTTACCCCAATAGTTATTGGTAAATTGATTGTGCCAAATTACTTCTCAACAAGACTAAGACGTGTAAAATTTGTAAATAGTAATTAAGGCTTCTATTATTACTAAAACTAAGCACATAAAGATAACCAAAATATTCATTGATTAAAGAAGATGAGAGAGATTTCTTATATAGGTTTACAATGATACAGGCAACAGGCCACTTTATGAACGTGGGATAAACTAATAAAGCATAAAGAATATCCTAAGTCAGAACAACTATATTAAAGCCTACAACTAAAAGCTATTGACCATTACTAAGTATTGCTTATTTTACGGCCCTCCCTTAAGTCAATCTATTAACTACTCCAAGCTTATCCCAAAATTGTACAAATTTGTCGGGACCTAGAGACTTGGCAAGCATGTCCACAATTTTGGTCCTCTACTGGACAATGCTACAACATAACAAATCCATCTTCTACGAATTGTCCGATGAAGTGACAATGTAGTTCCACATGTTTGGTGCACTCATGGAAGACTAGATCCTTGGCAAGTTTGAGCACCCCTTGATTGTCACATAACAAGGGTGAAGGTTCAATTTGAGGCAACTTCATGTTTGAAAGAATCCTTCTAAGCCAAACTACCTCACACATTTCTTTTATTGCTCCTCAATATTCTATTCCAGTCAAAGAAAGATCTACTGCATTCTACTTCTTGTTGGTCCATGTGACTACCCCCCATCAAAGCTGAAAACATATCCAGGAGTGGATTTTTTTTTTCTCCACAAAGACTACTCAATCTGAATCTATAAACCAATACAACCTAGGGTCTTTGTTCTGTTGTACAAAATGCCAGAGTCAAATTTCCCTTTCACATATCTCAACACCCTCTTCATTGCAATCCAATGTCTAGCTTTGGTGCTATCATGAATCTAGAAATGAAACTAAAAACATAACTCAAATCAAGTCTAATGGCTTTAAGATATATAAGGCTACCCATAGTCGCATGTCAGCTAACCCATTAACCGTCTTATAGTAAGTTTGCATAAAATCTTCATCCCGTTCTCCATAGGCGTGGACAAGATTTCACAATTTGTCCTTTTGAATTTGTTAAGCAAATTCCTGTTCAGCATATATAAAAAAACTTAATCACTTATTATCCATTCAATCCATTTAACTCATGTCCAACTTTAAATAACACAAACAATGAATACAACACACAAGGACACCAAGATTTTTACGTAGAAAACCCAGTGCTGGAAAAACCACAGAGAGAACTATCTCACTATATGAAAAATTAATTACAAAAGTTTTAGGCTCAAGGCCCAAAAAGCTCACTGCTCCTGAGATTTAGGGTCACTACTACGGAAGGACTTGCGAACTAAGGTGTGCAACCTTAGAGCAAGATGCAATATGGATTGATTACAAAGAAATATGTTTATTGAACTGCAGCAAAACACATCCTCTAAAATGCTAATTACAATTCACTGCATTATATATCATAAATTGACTTCATCACTGATTATCTGTACTTGCGAACCTTCACACACACCATACACCATACACAGATCCACATCCAACTCATACAATCCACAAAAGGATCTAATCTCATATATCTCCTCCGCAACATTTAATTACATTAATTAGATCAACCTAATTAGATGAAACATGTAGTATACAACCTGTCGGCCCAAAATACTATCTCCAACGCCTTGCAGAAGGAAAAACGTGTGAAGCATCAAACAATGTCGGCACACCATCCAATTACTCCAAAATCATTGCCTATAACACCTCATTTACTGCACAGTCCCAAACTACTCAAGTCGACTCCAAAAGATAGAACAGGTAAAGCAAGCCAACAAAGCAAACTCAAATCACAATGCGGACCTTCACAACACCCCGAATGTCAACATAGCTTAGCCTGAAATCAACAAAACACATCTGAGAACAGCAACACAAAATCTACAAAGGCAGAGGAATGCAAAGCATTCCAACAATCAAGTACTCTTTCACTACAGAAACTGATCCTCAGAACTTCACCATTTCTTCTGCGGAGGGAACTAGCACTTGAAAACTGAAATATATCTTCTCTACACATCTGCCAACAACATACAAGAACTGCAGTCCAAAATGTTTCAATGCAGAGCAATGCAGACAAAAAGAATAGTACTCTGTCATTCATACTATCTGTCGGAACAGTCATACTTAGCCAAAATCTGATGCAAGCACTTGGATATCACTTCATCATTCGGAAATAGACATCAATCATCCTGATACTTTGAATGATTACCAGCAATTTCCCCACATAAATGACAACACTATACAGTATCCTAATAAAGTAGCATTTCAAAAACAGGAAGTACTCATCTAAACACATACTTCTGGACCTCATCACACATCAGGTTGACATCAATAACAACACTGCTAACTCATATTTGTAACAATTCCTAGCGTATTTGGATTGTGAAACAAGAATGTTTCCATTTGTTTTCCAAATTTCTACACCTATACAACCTAAATCAATCATGTAAAAAGCTTTACTTGTAGTAGATTTGATATCTTCAATTGCATGTGTCTCAATAACTGTAATAATAATATCTTTTACATATATGACCAACAAAATGAGATCATTACCTATGCTTTTGACATACATATGGGAAGACCAATAACTACACCAGAATTATTGTTCAACCAAATACCTATCAATTTTAATGTCCCATGCCCTAGATGCCTATTTTGAGTCATATAGGACTTCTTTAGGAAACAAACAAGATGCTCCTTCCATGTAACCTAAAAACACTGTGGTACAGACATGTACGCTTCAGAGATTGGGAAGGCACTATTCAAATCCATTTATTGGACTATCCATCCAAACATAGTTGTCACGGCTGGGATTGATCAAATTTTGCTCATCTTTGTTGTAAAAGAGAAGGTCTCTGCATGATCAATGCCCTCTCTTGCATAATCAATGCCCTCTCTTTGTAAGAACCCTTTTGCAATGAAATCAACCTTACATCTGACCGTGTACACCAATTTACAGCCAATCCCCAATCGAAGATCTATGAGAAACCACATCCTATTTTTCATAAAACTCATATTCAATTATCATGGCCATTCCCCATTCAAATTTTCCTTTAGCCTCCTTAAATACTTTTGGCTCATAGATTACCTAAATATTGGCTACTAGAGCAAAATTGACCATGTTCCTCCTGCTTTTGCCTCTCGATGATCATCCCTCAACCATTTCACTTAGCAAACATCTCCAATGGTGCTTTTCTACCACTTTGGTCTCTTCTTGGGATGCTCTTCATTCAAATTAATGTTATTACCATGACATTGGCTACTTGTACCTATGTCATCTTATAGTGTTGTAGATTGTAACCCCTTACAATTTCACACTCCTCTTTAGGCCCTTGCTTTTAGTGTGCCTTCTTCTATCTCATTTCGAGATTATTTAAGGTTCTATCCTATTTTAAATTTCAAAGCACTTTATCCCACACTTAAATGTTGTCAATTCTAATATAAATTCTAGATTCGAGTTGACTCCCTTAAAATTGGGACCCATTTTGTTAGGAATATGTGGCTTAGCCACAATCCAACATTTTTTGACTGAAATTTCAAGAAAGTAATGCATTGGTGTTAACATTGTCGAATCTGGTCTCGATATTGGGATATGACCATTGTAAGTCGGCCAAAATGCAAAAATATCTTGAGAACCCTATATAAGACATCACCTTTAATTCATTTGATCATCACATCTCATCATTCCGATTACAGGCAATGTTCTTCATCAAGAACAAATCTAAGTACAAGGAGTATCAAGCTACAAAAGTTGACTTCAATAATGTTTCATGACAATTGTTGTTATGATGTTACTGCAACAACACTAGGACAACTTACCTAAAGATTATTGCATCACCAATCAAAGGTATAATCATTTTATTTAGCTCTTCAATTCGAGCATTTCATTTTAGATTAGCCTTTTCCCTACAAGGGTAAGGTCTCTTTCTAATCATCATTGTTGTGGTGGAGATTAACACCTACCCAGGGTTTGACTTAGGCAAGTCCCTCTACAGCCCAACACCATTTTCCTCTCCTTTTGTGCATTTGCAAGCTTAAAAACAAGTTCCATGCTCAGAGTGAAGGTACAAGAGCATGGTGCAAACAAAAACAAAGGCAACCAGACAAAATTCAGCAAAAAACACCACGACTATGTCAACTAGCACCAATGTCTCCAAGAATAGAAACTTAGCGCCAGTGTCCTCCCAGTTTGACCTGAAATTTGACCAGATGGCAATTTGGAGGCTCCTAAGACCAATTTGACCCCAATTTTGCACCTTAGACACCTATCAAATCTATGGAGCCCAGCTCCATTGTCCAATCATTTTGAGCTCAAATTTCAGACACGGGTTCTTTTTTGTATCCCATTTCCACTTTTGTACATCTTACTTGATTCTCAGCTTTGTATTTGTCTGTTTATGCTGATTATTGTCATTTTTGCTTCATTTGGCCTAGTTCTTGCATTATTTCTAATCAGATCCAATCAATCAAATTAAAAGAGAACAATCGAACCACAATTGTCCGGCTCTCCCTAGGGTCTAACATTGGGACTAATTGGTTGCTCTCCAATGTAAATGTTTGTAAATGGTTCCTAGTTTTACATTCTTTGGATAGACTCATTTTTCCTACATTTTGGTGAACCCAACATGTCCTACACTTGCATATTTTTTTATTTTCATTTTCAGATCAAATAATTTTCATGAAACTTTCAGATTTAGGTGCCTTCATTTCTGAAATATATTGCTTATGTGCTTGCATTGGTTCGTCAATCACATTTCTTTATCGAAATTACTTAATCATATCATTGTTAATTGCATATTTTCCTTGAAAGTCTCATTGTGTGCTTAAGTAGTTGGTCAATTTAATTTTACAATGAAGCCATTTCATGGTCGTGATAGTTTTTGAGCTCTTCTTATGACCCTTCATCCCTCTCCTAAAGTCCTATCCATAACAACATTTTGAGGCAAAAGGATGATCACACTAGCACCTTTCTCAATGCTCTCCTCTAATAGGATGAAGCATTGATGAATTGTGCTTGTCCTCTCGAAATTGATCCCACCCATGCGAATATTGTAGTGAAAGAGGATGATTCAATTCGTACTTCCCTTCATCACAGTTTACCTACCCTCAATACATCTCTTCTAGAGATGAACTATTGATGAATCTTGCTTATCCCTCTCCCAAAATTGACCATATTCATGAAGACATTTTGGTGCAAGTAGAGCATATCACTAGCAATGTTTCCAATTCTCTCTTTCCTAAACATGAAGCTTTAGTGGATAAAGAGCATAATCAAGTCAATGTTATTTATATTCCTAGTTATGAGAAGCCTAAAATTGTTGTCCATCATCATCATGATGCCCCTTGACCTCAAAACAAACTTGTGCTTGTTCTAAAAGGAGCCAAACAACCCAATCATCATGCAATAGGTCACACATATAACATTTGAAACAAACAAGATTCAAATGTTCTTTCTACTTCCCAATCTTTACTTCCTCCATCCCCTCCTCTTTCACAACATTTCGGTAAAGAGTTTGATCTTGTTGAGCAACTTCATGCTACTCCAGCTAAGATCTCCCTTTGGGATTTGATTCAAACGTCACCTACATACATACCATGGAATGCTCCAAAAGAGCCTTACAGAAGGTAGTTGTATCGCCTTATACTAGACCAAATGATGTAGTAACCTTTCTTGATCACATGGACGAAACAAAGACTAATATTGTGTTCTAACAAAATGAGTTACCTCCTTTGGAAGTCCAAAAACAGTATGATCCCCTCATGATTATTGTGCTCGTCAATGGTAGAGCTATAAGACGTACCTTAGTTGATAATGGCTCGGCTCTTAATGTTTGTAGCATAAACTTGTTGCAAGAAATCAAGATATATACCTCCCTAATTCAACCAAATTCTATCTCTATCCGTGGTTGTGATAATGTTGGTAAACTGTCATTAGGTACAATTATATTTCCTTTTTATGTCTTGTGCTCTTACCCACACCTATCCATGTCATGCTTGTACATTCATTGCAATTTCAAGTTTATCTACAACAAGAAGATGTATAGCGTAGAGGGTGATAAGAACTTATAAAAATTGTTTGCACACAAAAGCAAGATCACAATCTCCTTCAAATTCTTCAATTCCTTCTCCAATCCAAACAAACAGTCCATCTCCTATTAAGATACTCCTTCGCCTGAAGAGATGCTCTTAGAGGTGATTGGGGGTCCTTAGACTTTACACCCTCCTTTTGTGGAGAATATAAAGTCCACAAATTTAAAACTAAAGCCTCAAAGGGGCCTAGTGTGTCATTTGTTCAAGCTTCTTCTAAATCTATTCCAACTTCCTCTTCAAACACGTCTTGATGATGATTGGAGCTCTTTAGACTTCAACCCAATTGAAAATAAGAATGAACCCTCTCCTCCAAGCGTTTCAACACCCATTAAAACTTCTACATTTGATTTGGAAAAACAATATGAAGTTGGTTTTAAAATCCTTTGTAACATAGATACAATGGACATGGTTTAGGATGTGTGCAAAAGAGTGTTGGGGTTCACAAGAAATCAAAATCACACTTTTATAAAGAAAGTTTGGGTTTCCAACTCCTCCTTTGTCAACATCCCCTCACCCATCGTCTAATACATCTATGTCTTCTCCTAACTTTTCAACACAACAAGAGAGTATTTTGTTCAACCCTCTTCAAGCCAACTTGATTACTCTCCCTTGACCCAAGAAAAAACATGAGCAAAACCATTTTGTTTGTGTATATCATCAAATGCATGGTCATTCCACTAATGCATGTCAAATTTTGGAGCATAAAATTCAACAATCCATTGATGTTGGCATTGTTGGCATTGTTCAAATGACAAGTTACAATAAAATGGCACCTTGGTCTTATCCCTTCTAAGTAACACTTATGTCCTATTATGTTACTCCTCACTATGTGACATTGGTAGCTAACCTTTTGTGGGCTCATTATCATTCATGGTAGTACAATGTCATGTGCAATCATACTTGTCTTGCAACATAATAGCCTATTTATTCACGTTTCTATGTTGGGGGGCAAGAATAGTTCTCAACTGTCCCTCCTTCCTAAGGATCCACTTTCCCCTTGTTAAGTTCCATCTCTTGTGTCAATTTTCCTTTCTTGTGTGGAATTGAGGACCTCTTCCTTGCTTGAAAGCGTATAACTTTTTAAAGATCTCTCCTTGGTGATTGAAAGTGTGCAATCCTTCATCAAAGAATCCCCTTTCATGGCAATAGGGAAGGTATGTATTCTTGACCTTCTTCCTCTTTCTTAGTTGATGTCATCTTTATCAAAGATCTCTCTTTTGGCGGTAGATATATGTAAGGATCTCTTCCTCCCCCTTGATAGTCATGTATCCTTGATAAGGATCTCTTTACAATTGTCGCAAGATATATCTTTTCCAAATATCTCCTCCTTGCTTAAAGAATTGTATCCTTTTAAGATCTTCTCCTAGCTTGGAATGTATGCATTTTTTTGTTGAGCATATCCCCTTGGTGTTGAAGGTGCTTATCCTTGATGTGGATTTCTATCTTCCTTAAGGTACCAACATGGAGGAATGTTGACATCTTAAGGGAGAGGCATGTGAGGCCTCCTTGTTATTTGTGCTTGGTGTCTCTGCAGTTTTAGATGCTTAGCAAACAATGGGTTTTCTTTGGTAATCTTTGTGTTTGGTGCACACTACAACACCCATATTGTAGTCATGTTTTCAGATTATCTAGAAAATGGAGATTTTTCTTTGTAATCTTTCCTAGCATGGACTACCCAGCATAATACAACTTGCTAGCAAGTAGAATACATAATGCAAAATCACCCAACATAACACATCTCATTGGCTAGGCCCTGCCAGGGAATTCATGCCTTCTCTCATTAATTGGTGTATATCATTGTTCTTTTTGTAAGTCCACTTGTGCTCTTGCAATAACATACCACAAATGATATTAGCAATTGAGACATTTTGACATCAAGGTCTCTTTGACTAGTTGACTTGGAACCTTTTGTTTGCTTTAGTACTAACATTGTTTCCTTTATGTATATTTGAAGGCTTTTGCATGGATTGACAAGATCATATGCGTGGGGGCTTGATCATCCCTCAGACTTAGTACATCCTATCCCTAGCTCGCCTTGCTCTCGAATGCTTTATCTCTTCCTTTCTATTTTACTGTGAGCATGAGCGTAAGGTCATAGTCCTATTAAAGTGGGGGCTAAATGTAGTGTCATAAATTGTAACCTGTTATATTTTCACACTCCTTTTTGGGCCCTTGTTTTAGTGTGCCTTCTCCTATGCCATTTCAAGCTTATTTGGGGTTCTATCATGTTTTAAATTTCAAAGCACCTTATCCCACACTTAAATGTCGTCAAACCTAATATAAATTTTAGTTTGAAATTTGGGCCCTATTATCTTACTTCCCTAAAATTGGGGCCTATTTTGTCAAGACACTTTTTGGCCAAAATTTTGGGAGTAACATGTTGAACTTAAAATTACGAAATCTGCTCTCAATGTTGGAATATGACCATTGCAAGGTCACCAAAATACAAAAATACCTTTAGAACCCTATATAAGACATCACCATTAATTCATTTGATCATTTCATCTCATCGTTCCAATTAAAGGGCAAATATTCTTCTTCAAGAGCAAATCTAAGCACAAGGAGCATCAAGCTACAACAAGCTATTTTCAAGTATGTTTGTTTACTCCCTACCATGGATGCTTTAACTTATAGAGTAAATAGAAATATAACAATGAACATATTTAATACCATAATTCATTAACCACAGATCAATATGGAAGAAAGATATAACTTTATTATCAACATGTAATGTGTACCAACAATAGAATCCTTGGTTCCCGATACAACCCAGAAATTTATAGCACTCAATGATTAGTTAAGAGTACCAACTGCCAACAACTAACAACTACCCGAGAACTAAAATCCATTACATTGTCATTTATTAAACAAAACATTATTTATTCTTATCAGCAAAACTGCAGCCAACATCACCCCCCCCCCCCCCCAAAAAAAAAAGAGAAGACGGCTTCCAATCAACGGAATAAAAATGGAGTTGATGAACTACAACATCTACTATTGAGAAGCAAGGTGAGAGGACGCCCCTGGAGGGTCTAAGGACATCGGCCTAGGTGCATCGGAAAGCTGTTGAAAAAAGAATCGTAGATCCCAAAATGCTACCTTCTATCTCTCGCCTGTTACACTCACCATCTACACGACCTCCATCAAGCCCTTCTTGGTACTCCCAGGCTCTCCACTCACTGCTGCCAAACATTCATCCATCTCTTTGAACTATACCTCCTTCCTTGCTTTGACTGGCCTCTCCTGCTCTAACTGCTCCTCCAAGGCCAGTCTCTGCTCCCTCTCGATGATGATCAGTCTCTGCAACTACACCAACTCCTTCTGAGCAGCTGTCACCTGCTCTATTGCGGCCATTCTCCCTGCCTCGGCCTCACCAACCAAGTGGGTTACCTTCTGCAACCAGAAAAAATGTGACCCGAAACACGCTCTCCATACTATGTAGGGTGTCTATCATACAACCATGCCCCTCCTTTGAGTGTGGATTGGCAATGCCTCCATCATCTCAAGTGTTTTCATGGCAGTCCACCCATGGGTTGTAAAGTGTTGGGCAAACTCCTACTTGCAGCCATTCCTAATGTTTCCATGAACCAACTATATGACTCTCTTGGCTCTCCAAGCTTGTCCATCATCAAATATAGATCTATGTTGCTTCCCTACCTACAAGCTCCGCAAGCACCCTATATCTATTGTTGGATGTCAAGAAGGCCATCTAGAAAAATCTCTGAAGTCAACAAAAAGAGGTTGCAAGAATTAAGGTGCTTGTACCACTAATGCCAAAGTGTAGTAATGTCTAATGCACTCTTGGGTGCCAATGCATGCTCCTTGACCCATCCAATGTCAACTAGCTTATACATTCTAGGATCTTCTACACCAACAACAACAGTCTTCTTAGTCTCTTTGTCAACTATAAAGCATTTGCGGTTGCTAAAAATGACATCTAGATTGGGACAATGTCCAGTAATCTAACTTACTAACGGTAGATTAAGCTCCATTCCTAACACATTGTACACATTGTCAAAAATTCACATTTTGCCTCCAAAAATATTTGTGCAATCCCTCTACCAGCAACCTTGTACTCCTCCCCGCCACCAAAGATCACTAAATTGGAGAAAGCAATGTACTTTGTGAACCAATCTTGCCCATTGGTGAGGTGATGTGATGCTCCTAAATCTATGTACCATGCAGATGAATTGGATTGATATGTTGGTCTTTTGGCCACGAATGCATAGAAGGTTGACGACTCCTCTGAATGCTCTACTATATGAGCTTTTTGTAGAGGCTCTTCCTAGTTGGATTTTCAATCAACCAACCTTTTTCTACAATGCTTTCGGCCTATCTTACCACAAATATGGCATATGATGTTCTTCAAATTTTTTAATGCATCCTCATTGTTGCCTTGTCCTTTCTTTTGTAACCATTTTCCTTTGCCCTTGTCTTTAGTTGCAAACACCTTTTCCACACTCTTTATCTCATTGAAACTACCAAATTATTTCTTCCATCTATCCTACTATAAAAGTTTATTGCATATCTCCCTAAACTTAAGCTCAACATTCATGCAGGTGATATTCAAGGTCTCAATAAAATGTCCGTAAGCACTTGGTCAATTTTTAAACATGATTACCACCATGTCCTCTTCCATCTTCCAACCAGTGGTTGACAATTGATCTTTGATGTCTGTGATCTTGAGTAAATACTGCAAGGACACTTCCTCATTCATCATGGTAAGAAATAGCATACTCTTAGGAAGAAGGCTCTGCCCTTGCCTAAAGTCTCATGTGATCTCAAAAATGCTTCCAAATGTCAATTGAAGTCATCCCTGACTAGTTTTTCAAGAAGCATTTCATCTATCACAAAAAAATGATCAACATGGTTGCTTTTCTATCACTTTCATCAAATTTATCCTAGTCTTTACTCACAATGTCTGAAAGGGAATATTTACCAAGGGCAATATTGGTAAGGCATCTATACTCAAAAATAGTCAACATACAGCATTTTCCATTTATTGTAATTTTTACGAAAGAGCTTCTAACTACCTTCTAACACAACACTGGGTAACGAGGTCATTTTAAAATGTTCTTCCCTCCCTCAACCTACAGTCTTGGAGTAAGACAAAAATAAATGCCACCTTGCTCACTCTACTACAAAAAGAAAAATTGCAAAAATCCATGCCCTAATAGTTGCCAAAACAAAATAAACCCTAGTTCACAATAGAATGAAATTACAAAATTTTCAAAACTTGAGATCCATGGTGAAAGCTCTAGCCATAACAACAAAAAATAACACTCTTCTTTACTTGTAAACCTAGAAAAATGGTGCAATTGGAAACATTTCATATTTGTAAAATAAACATGAAGGGTTTCATATTCACACCACAAAGGTTTTAAAAGGAAAAATCATATGATTTTCCTTTTAAAACCTTTGCAACACAAATTTGAAACCCTCCATTTATTTACAAACAAAAACGAACATGATTTTGTGCAAAAAATTATTCAATGTTTACTGATGAAAATACCTTTATTTTCTAAAAAAATTGACGTGCGATTTCTACCATTAGAATACTACATGATTTAACTTGTTCAAAAATACATAATTTTCCGTGAAAAAAATTGTGATTTTCAACTATAAATCCTTGCACAATTTTTCATAACCAACACGATTTCATACGATCTATCATACAAATCCTTTTAGCTCCTTATAATACTAGACTACCAATCCCTCTTCACCCACACGATTCCATACGATCTATCATACAAACCCTTTTGGCTCTTTATAATACTAGACTAGCGATCCCTCTTCACGCTTTCACAATATTTGTAGCTTTAGCTGAGCTCTAATGCCATATTATGAAAGTTGAGCACATAAAGATTATCAAGCTATTCATTGATTATATAAGGAGATTTCTTACATGGGTTTACAATGAAGGGCAACAAGCCATTTTATTGAATGTGGGATTAAAAAGAATAAACTAATAAAGCATAAAGAATATCCCAAAGTTAGAAGGACTTTATTAAAAAAGCCTATGACTATAAGCTAATTGACCATTACTAAACAATAAATTTTCAGAGGAAAAGGTAGAAATTTTCATCTAGTGGTCTTATCATCATTTAGGTTGGTCAAGTTTAATAAAGGTAAAATCGGATTTTTGAAAGGGACGGAGCCTTTTTACAACACATTAGCCATTGTAATGTCCCCTTGTTGAAATAGAATTTATTAATAAATAATAATAAATTAAAACATAAAAGAATAAAAAAAATTTAATATAATTAAAATTTAGTTAAGTTTAATGAAACACCAAAAGGCATGAAATGAAAAGTTGTGACTCTCTCAAACATGAGATATAAAAGGGAGGGAAGAGAACTTCATTTAAAAGGGGAGATAGAAAGGAAGAAAGAAGGGAGCAAACGAATGACGGAAGCATTAAGGGAAGAAGAGAAGAACGGGAAGAAGATAAGTAAGTAACTCTTCCAAAGGGGCAGCAATGATGAAGGATTGTGACCCTTTCGAAAGGTGGCAATTGAAAAAGGTTGTGACCATTATAAAGAGGTGTGACTCTCCCTCACATTGGAGGATATAAAGGGGAGAAGATTTCATCTGAGGTAGATCAATTTGGGGAATAAATAGATTATATTACAGCTATTAGGCAAGAGGAACAAATTCCATGAGATATGAAACAACTAAAAACAACTAAGCCCTACAAGAACAGAAAGCAAGTAAAAGAACAGCAACAACACAACACTATCATCAACAACTGGCAGAATAAGCACCAAATAATTGATATTAGTCGGTCAAGTTTGTTTCGGAAGGTCTCAATATGCACTTTATATCATTAAAAGAGTTCATTTTTAAGTAATATTTATATTTGCAATGATGAGATTTATTTAATTGTTTTTTCAAAGTCATTAATTATTGAAGTGCATGGAGATATTTTATTATGGACGAAGGCAATCAAAACAAAAATAGTAACTAAGCCTGTGATTGGACAAAAAGGGGGAAGTTCTCATCAAGCGGTCATATCACCATGTTACTGTAAAGTAGATTAGATTTTAGAGGTTGGAGGTTTCCCTAAAGGCTGCTAAAAATGAATTTGGTAATCTTCTTTTTCACAAAATCTGATTTTCAGCATGATGAATGGGATTTTATCATATCCAATTAATCATTTTTCAACTGCATGATATGTATTCTTTCTCCTTCATATTTTGTGATGTTAGGGTTTAAATGGTGAGCTGTGAAACGTGCATTCACCTGCATGTCTCAAGATTTAGTAAAAACTTTGTGTTTTGAGATGATTTTAGTTGTTCCCTTATGCAAATCATACACCTATTTACATTGCCATTAGTGAGGAACAGCTTCAAATTTGTCATATTTTCCTTTTTGGTAAGTTACCCAGGTGTTGTTCTGCATATCTAGTTCACCTAGGGTTTCTCACTTTCTTTTTATCTGTCCTCCTTTTAACTTTTAACTTTTCTGTTTATTTTGTGTTTGCTGGTAAAAAGTAGACAAAAGTACAAAAGCCCCAACAAGGGAGACTGAAGGAAGTCGCCCCGTGATGATTTTCCCATCTTCTATTACAGAATTCTTCACTGTCCATTTGGCGATTCACTTCTATATTGCAAAGGATTGAAGAGACATATTAAAAGATTAACAACCTAACACAGGCAATTTTAACAATTTTTTATGCAGTACAGAATCCAGGACATCACTCGGCAAAATCTAAATTGGAGAAACAGATAATGAAAACATGAAGCAGCTATTCATCCCGACAGATTTTTGACAAAAAGGGTAATGGATAATGTTGCATTGGGGATACTATCATACCATTTCTCGTATCAATCATATACAAGAAAGAAAGAATTAATTCCAATTTACATTCTAAGAACTCAAAAAATAAGTGACAAAACCATCAGCAGATGCAGAAACGTGGTGTAGTGATAGTGACCTTGGAAATTTGACATATACAACATTTTATTTTACTTCGTAATGGGTATTTTTGTCAGAATAATTTCAACCAAATTCTTTTGAAAATACTCCCGCTTTCCATCATTATTTGAAAATTTAACAAAAATTATAATGGAATTGTAAAAGGGAGAAAAAGGGACCTACAAAACTGTGATACTCTGCAAGCCTTGCAATCGTAGTACTCTCCCCGCCCGGGATTATTAGCCCTGAAATCCCTTCCAGCTGCTCTGGCTTTCTTACTAAAACCCCCTTCACCCCAAGTTTTCCAAGAGCTGCCATCCAAATACTTGTCAATTCCATATTTTCAATACAAAATTCTTATTATTTTCCAAAAATAAAGAATTTTTTTAAACCCAAAGAACTTTTCAAGAGAAAGTGTCACCTGTCAAATGCTCGTGGAAAGAGCCTTGCAGAGCCAGCACCCCAATCGACATTTTCCCTCTTCTTTGTCCCCTCACTAATCAAATGTGCATCTATTCAACAAATGACAGAAGTTGATAGTCAATATGTAAGCTTTAGGTCATTCAATCATGGCGTTGTAACTTATTGACAATTGAAGAGAGATAAATGCCGAAGTTTTCTTGGGAAATACATTACCTTTCTATATTAGAGACGTGGAATTTTCCCATGCATAGAGAAGTTGAGTCGTACTCGCATCTTGGTTCTTCAAACCATGGACTGGAGAATGTGTGTCCACAACATTTTGGCGGTGGAGACATTATTTAAATGCTTTATACGTGCAGATATCAGCATTCAGTATACAGGTTATTATAAATTGGTTTTGGACTAATAATAAGCTTTAATTTTTTATTGAATATTTTTTTAAAAGAAAATTATAAAGTTAATATGTTACACTTTTAATTTTATAAATTTTTAAAAATATGTATTTTGAATGTGATTGGTTAAAGTTGTTTGGGTGTATTAAATATAGCAGTTCATAATTAATAATATTAATATTATATATAAAAAAAAAGCTATGCAAATATGAATGTGAATGTGAATTTCATTCGAAACTTGCAACTTGTGGAATCGGGATGGCAAATGGTTAAAAGTAAGAAAATAAGAAGGGTTGAGGGGGAAGTGGTCGAATTGAGCAGAAATGAAGAGGGACAATCTAATGGTAGGGTTTCCAGAATATGGACAATTCCTATCACATCTAGGACCCTGGATTTTGTGTTTGGTGCTAATCACATCATATTGGGTAAGAGGAATTATCCTCCCTCTACTTGTCATTTTAGGTCAAATTTGGTGGCTCGCATATACCCCTTTGCATGTAAGAGGAATCCTCCTCCCTCTACTTGTTATGATGTCATTTATATTTATGGATTTACTAACCTCATAATTGCATATGTATGGATTGCATGTATGTTTTATATTTATGTTTGATGTGTTTGATGTGGTTGAGGGATGGAGTCATAGTTACTTGCTTGTGAGATCCACATGGTCGGTTGATCCCCGCCATTGTTTATTATATATTTATACATATATGTACATACTCATCTTTTATGCAGGATTTCAGGTGTCGGACATCGACTTCCCTGAATTATCAAGATGAGTGTGTCCTATTGCAATATCTCAATGGTAAGAGAGGGGAGATAATGGACATGTCCAAATTCTAACCTAAGTCATTTATTGTCCAAAAATAATGGACAAGTATCTTAGTTATTACCATCTAAATTCGTCAAAGTGATGTCATTCGTGAACCATTCATTTGTGTTTGATTTAGTATTTTTTATGTAATCAATTTCTTCAGGTTTTGCATGCTTGTAGGTTTGATGTGATTTTTGTGTTAAAATAGATAAAGGATTTAATTAAAGTTAATTATGTGATTAATTATTTATATCTTATAAAATATTGGAATGTTAAAATATAAGGTTATTTAAATAATGAGAATTAATTAAATACTTATGTTTATTAAAAAGAATTAATTAGAAAGTTTAGTTTTGGAAAGTGGAGATTTAATTAAATACTAAGTCTAAATTAGAATTTAAATGCATAATTAAAATATAAAATAATATTTATTATTAAATTGCTAGAAATTTTAATTTAATTAAAATATAAAAATTAATTATTAAATGCAAAAGGAGTTAAGTGATTTTAAGGTTGAGTTGCATATTTAGAAAACACTTTATTAAATCAGAACTTTACCTTTCAAAATAAAAGTTGAGTTAAAGTGACTTAAGTGGAGGTAAATAGAATAAAAGTAAATATTTTTATATTTTAGAGTGGAGTTCACCTTGTTTATGATGTTGCATGTTTTGAAACCCTAGCTTGACAAGTTTTTTATATTAAAGGGTTTTGGTCATTATAAGGAATAAGTTTTATCAGATTTTGGAGGATGGTTGTGGAGTTCAAAATTAGAGAATAGTTTTCAAAGCTTGGATTCTGGAATATTTCAATTTGTTGTTCTGATCAGTTTGTGGATTCCATGTAGGGTTTGAAAACGCATGTTAATATTTCTTTCGAAAAGATTGTCTACGTTGTGTTTGTAATTGATTGTTGAAAATCATGGTTTTATTTGGATTAAGGATTATGGTTTGATTTTTCATTGTTTTTAGTTTGAATTGGTTATTGAATTTCTTGTGCAAGAAAAAACTCAATATTTATTTGGAAAACAATAGGGGAAATTTTGAAATTAATTCAATTAGGGTTTGATTCAAATTTTGACAAAAACCCTTATGTTTGGACCCAGTTGGTGTTTGAAAATGTATGTGTTTGATTTTATCAAATTTATATTAAAATATTTTTTATATGTTTTGGGAAACTCATATTTGCAAAAATATTGTATTAAAAAGGGGGAATTTAAAATAAATAAATATATATATATATATATATATATATATATATATATATATATATATATATATATATATATATATATATATATATATATATATATATATATATATATATATATATATATATATATATATATATATATGTAAAATAATAATAATAATGCTTGTTGTTTTTGTGTCAAAGAATTCTGATAGAAATTAAAATAAAAATTATAATAAAATAAAAATAATAATTAAAAAAGGTGTGGGGGGATCACCACTTCTCCCACACCTTCTCCCACGGTCCACGAGGGGGACCGCAAGGCCCACACGACCTGCGGAGCCCATGCGACTCCCATGTGAACCGCACGCCTTGCGGCCTGCAGTACTCCCGTGAGGGGAGGGGGGATTGTGGGGGAGCCCATTGGGCTATGGCCCCATGGGGGCCACCCCTTATGGTTGTTTTATAATTTTTTTAAAAGAAATAAAAATTGAAAAAATATAAGTTTATAATAATAATTTTTATTATATTAAATTAAATAAAATATTTTAAATTAAGATATTTATTATGTAATTAATAAATATTAAATATTATATTAATATTTGATCAATAATTATTAATTAATAAATATTAATGTAATTTATTAAAGGTAGGGATTTTATATTGGTTATTATTTAATAATATTATTTAAGGACATCTATTTTGAGATGGGTAATATTATTATTTTAAGATGTAAATTTATTTGACGCTTTCTATATTCAAGAGATTTTCTTACATTTAAAATATAGAAATGTATTTGAGGAAGCTTATGGTCAAACTAGACCTTTGGTAGTAAAGTGATTGTTAACTGGACTTGTAACTGGACTTAGATGCTTTTCTACATTTTTGTTGTGTTGCCTAGACCATGTTGTGTCAATTTTGTCTACTTTGGGTTAGGTTAGCTATTAGAGAATTGTATACCAGAGGCTTTGAAGTGTTTTTTTTGTTGATCTCTAATTTATGTGTCGAGTCTTTATAACCATTTTAAAGTCTCATTTAGATTATGTATGATTTTGTGATATTTGTGAGTGATCTCATATGTTGTATTATGTCTTGATCTTTATTTCATTTGACCAAAAAAGTTGATGACTATTATTATGATTAAGTCTGATTTACTTAGTCACCTTATGTTTTTTATTATGATTGTTCTACATTCTGGATGATTATCTTAATGGGTTATGTTACTTCATGTTTGGATATGGATGTCATTGATGTTGTGATTATCGTTGGTTTTGTGATATAAGACTATGAGGATTGTTATTATTTTTATTAAGATATCCATTATGGGATGGATGATCTTTGGTAATGTCTATATTGAGATGGAATATTTGATCCTTGTACAAGATGTGTTGTTCTCTACTATGCTCCATTAGTTTACTTTGGTGATTATCATGGTTTATGATTTATGAGAATCTTTTGTGTTATTGGTTCATTCTTCTCTTTGTTATTTTGGTTGGAGCATTAGGGTAGGTTATCTGAGTGTATAGATGGGAAGTGGCTTGTTTTGGAGGTGTCAGAGCTCAGAATTCACTACATGGGTACCCTTTAGAAGTTACTTAATAAAGTGATAACCTAAATACATTGAAAGTTTAAAATAAATTAATAAGATAGTGTGTGCCTCGCCCATGCCTGAGTACTTGATTGAGGTCTTGACTAGGATGGGAGTGGAAGATGCTTGCCATCTATTTGGACTGGATATAGCATAGTTGGTGCCTCATCTATATGAGAGGATTACTAATACCTTATAGATTCACTAGGGCGTCGGGGTCTAGAGAAACTACCAGGATAACCTTAGAGTTGGCTCATGTGATGACACTTCCTTTTATACATCTTAGGTTTCCTACATGTGTGTTGGTTGCCTCTGGTTGAGTATGTTTTATCTTTGCAGTTGGTGTTGTACCTTTTTGAGATAGAGAGCTTTCAAGATCCCTTTCCTAGGTGTTGTATTATGTTGGATTTTGGCATTTGTTATCTGAGTGGGATCTGTTGTTATCTCCTCGGCATGGTGAGAGTGGACCTTTGGTTCCATGTGGTCAAGTGGTAGTGATTCTTTTACCATTTGAGATTCTGATGTCCTCGTACCAGTGCTAGATGATCCTTTTAGTAGTTGTATCTTCTTGTTTATCATTGGAGACCTACTCTTATCTTTCATTTATAATATTGTACTTTGTACTTAGATTATATTTATATATCATGAGACTTGTGCAATGCATGTGGATTATCATGTATACCTTATGGATCAATTTTATTTGGGTATTCTTTTATGAGATGATGTACTTCATTTGAATGGTTATTATACTTAATAGATTAATTTATATTTACGTAATTCTATGTCAAGGAACCCTTGAGGCTTGTAATATGTTAATGAGTTATACTTATGAGTATGTATTATCTTTATGTTATATTGCTTTCGCTTTGTATTCATTATTGTTTGTATACTCTTAAGAAAAAAAATTATTCTATAAACTTAGTACCATGTTTTAGGTTAATTTCTCATGTGTTCCCTGACAGGGCATTACATATCGTCCTTCAATAATTTAGGGCGTGAAAAAAAGGTTTTATCAAAACCATATTGCAATCAAGGTAAACCTTGGGGGATTCAAAATCACAAGGAAATTTAATTTGAAAGAAACCCTAGACCTCCACCAAGATTATAACAAAAAACCTCACTACATATTCCACAACTTGTGGATAGAAAGGAAAGGGTATCGGTTGAAATTAACAATAAATATATAGATGGAATGTGGGATCATTGCAGAACTTATGGCTTATTTGCTTGGTAGTGTGGATATGGGTTTCCTGCGGGAGACATTGTTGAGTGGTTTCAAGACACCTTCAAGGACCAAGTAGGTATAACTATCCTATCTAAGGAGTTTTTTTTCATTGATTGTAAAAGCTTAAATCTAAAAAATGAATTCTTATCTAAAAAAATCTTTGTTATAGAGGGCATAATTTCAAATTTATTGAATGGCATCCTAATTTTGATCCTAGTAATCTTCAACAGTTTAAATTCACTAGATGGATTAGTTTGCCCAATCTACCTGTAGAGTTGCTTCGCAGTGAAATTTTGAAGGAAATAAGCAATCAACTGGAAGAATTTGTAGGGTTTGAGGAGCATTTTTTTATCATATTCTAATATTATAGTCTTAGTAAATATGGATATTAATATGAAATCTCTTAATCCAATTGATTTAAAGACAAAAAATACCACATATACTATCAAGTCAGCATTCTACAACAGTCCTATTCATAATAAGATAATTAAAGAATATACAAAAGCACCTTATCAGAAAATAAACCTCCCACAATCATCAAAGGTTAATATTATATTTAATGATAACATGAGAGGACTTATTATTGAAGATCAGAAGAATGATCTCCCCTCCTCACACTTGCATCAGAGAAATATTATTATGGACAACTCTAGATTGATTCAGACCCCGAGTATTGCATCATCTCTACCCAATGCAAATTCAAGATCGAACAAGAGCATTAAAGGAAATAATAACATCCAAATTAAAGGCATCCCTCAATAGAATAGTGAAGTTAGACCCACTCAAGAAGAGCTGGAAAAAGTCTTATTATCAATAGATAAAATTTATGAGGAAAGATCAAGGGTCATCTACAAATATGTCCAAAGATGAGGTGGGCATGGAGTTAGAAGAGGGTGAGTTGTTTAAAGAAGAAGATAACTAGTATTTAGCCTCCATGGAGGTTTTGAGGATAGTAATGCCTAAAAATTTAGGGGTCCTAGAGGGCTCTGTAGTGAATCTTGTAAGGGAGAGATTACTTAATATTGATGGGTTGGAAGGAATTCAAAATGCGATAAATACAAGTCTAGCAAATTATAGGAAGGAACCAGAAAAGGATAGCAACATTAATTTAGAAGACCTATGTAATGAGGTCTTGGAAGAGATCATTAAGAGGATGGTTGAAGACATGGTAGATAAGGAAGAAATTGCTAGAGAAAGGGAATAGCTTATTACAAAAATATTAGAATTGGAAGAAGAGGAGAGGAAACAAGAAGGGTTGGAAGAAGAAATAGTTGAAATGGGTGATAGGGAATCAGAGGAGGCAAAACCTACACTAGGAATTGCACTAATAGTTTTTAGTAATGATACTCCAGATTGCGCAAATAATAATAAGAAGAGAGGTAGGAAGTTCCTCTTTGAGATGAGAAAGAGAGATGTCTTGGATTTGGATCAAACTAAGATCGCCACAATATTTAATGTTGGGAAGGGGAAGATCCTTCCCATAGAGCCATGAGGATCAATACATGGAATGTTAGGAGTTTTGACACCCCTAACAAGCAACATATTCTAAAATGCTACATAGCTGTTACTAAACATGAAATTTCACTAATTCAAGAAACTAATCTTGATAAAGAAGAAGCATAAACTTTTAGAAAGAAAATGGAAATTTGGGACTTAGTTGGCATCCTTTCTGAAGGAGCCTTAGGTGGTCTTGCGATATTATGGGATCCTAGGATGGTCTCCTTAATAACTAGCAGTGAGAAGAATTGGATGAGTGGTGTTGTTAACAGTATTAGGAGCAACCTCCAATTTACATTGATCAATGCCTATGGTCCTACTCAAAACAGAGACAAAGAGATAATTTGGAAGAAGTTAGAGAAACTTTAAGAAACCATTCCAGATTAGATCTACATGATAGGAGGTGATTTTAATGTCATCCTTGACCCCAAAGAAAAATGGGGAGGTTCAACAAGATTATATAGCACCAATTGGCTTTAAGAAATGAGTTAACAAGTATAAGATTATTGAAATTAAGACAAAACAAGATAGATTTACTTGGAATAACAGAAGGTAAGGATTTAGTAATATTGCAAAAAAGCTTGACACATTCCTATTGAGAGGTAATTGGGATAAATTTCCTTACAATCTTTCAACAAAGATCTTACCATACTCGAGCTCTGATCATTCTCATGTCCAACTAAACATCTCTGAGGATAACCAACCTAAATAATGTCCCTTCAAATTTGAACAAATGTGGCTTAAAGATGAAAATCTTTTAAAATTAATAGAAAAATGGTGGAATGAAACAAATGTTACAGGTTCAAAGCTTTTTTGTCTAATAGCCAAACTAAAAATAAACTACTCTCTTGGAACAAAAATAACTTTGGCAAAATCTTTCAAACAAAAATAAGATTAGAAGAGGAATTAAAAAGCCTTAATAATATAGTCATTAAGAATGGTATGGATGAAGATCTGTATCTAAAGGAGAAACAACTGAAAGTTGATTATGAGGACATATTAACAAAGGGAGAGATCTTTTGGCATCAAAATTCAAGGGAGACTTGGCTTGATGTAGGAGACAGGAACACAATTTTTTTTCATAACAACACTAAAATTTTCATAAATTTAAATAGAATAACCAAAATAAAGGATAGCAATGGCTCCATCATTGAAGAGCCACAAAAAATTGTGAAGGAAGTATTCAATTACTATGAAAAAATCTTAAATAACTGGGATATGTCTAACCCGATCCATTAGAAAGATATACTAAGAAATATCCCAAAAAATTATATCAAAGGAACAAAATAAGGCCCTAACAACAAAGTTCTCTAAATCAAAAATTGAACTAACTGTAAAGTAGATGCATCCAGATAAGGCTTTGAGTCCAGATGGATTCTTGGCCTTCTTCTTTTAGAAATGTTGGCATTTTTTTGGGGATGAGGTGGTGGATGCTCTTAAAGGGGTTAGAAACTTTGGAAACCTCTTGAAAGAAGTAAATAATGCATTTCTCACTCTTATACCTAAGAAATAAAGGCATAATGTTATGATGATTTTAGACCTATTTTGTTATGCAACATGATCTACAAAATACTAACCAAAAAATGGCTAATAGAATTTAGAAAGTCTTACCTTATATCATTATTGAGGAATAAATCAAGTTTGTTCATGGTAGATCTATTTATGATGGTGTAATAATAGTCTAACAAGCTATATTTTTTGTCCAGCAAAATAAGAATCCTAGTATGCTAATTAAGTTGGACATTAGTAAAGCCTGTGATAAAAGTAGATCGACACTTTCTTTGCAAAGTGTTGAAATCTTTTGGATTTGCAAGATAATGGATCAACTTAATATTTGAATGCATCTCGAGTCCTAAAATCTCTATCCTAGTTAATGGAACCCCATAGGGATTTTTCAACATTTCAAGGGGACTGAGACAAGGAGATACTTTATCTCCTTTCCTTTTTATTATAATGGTATAATCATTGGGCATAACTATATCTAAAGCTAGAGAAGAAGGCTAGATTCAAGGGATTAGAATTACTAACGACCTAGAACCTAAAACCCATCAACAGTTTGTTGATGACATAATACTTTATGGAAAATGAAGTATAGATGAGGCCATTGTATTAAAAAATATAATAGACTCTTACACTAAGGCTCCAGGACAAGAGATCAATGAAACAAAATTAGATTTTTTCCTTTTCAATACTGATACTAGCATAGAAAGGGAAATATGTAAGATCTTGAACTTAAAAAAAGGGGAGTTGCCCTGTAAATACCTAGGCGTACCACTAGGTAAAGAAAACATATCCAAGGAACTATGGGATCATATAATTTCAAAAATCAAGAACAAGATTGAATCCTAGAAAGGGAAATGGTTATCCTTAGCAAGGAAAACAACCATGTTAAAATCAGTTCTCTCAACAATCCCCATTTTTCAACTATCCTGCATGAACTTACCAGTGGAAAAAAGAGAATAAATCAATAGAAATATTAGAAATTTATTTTGGAAAGGCACAAAAGATAATAAAAGGATGGCATTAGTTGCATGGGGCAAAGTTTGTAGACTGAAAGAGGAAGGGGGATTGGGGTTAAAAATATCAAAGAACAAAGTAAGGCACTCAAGGTCAAATTGATATGGAGAATGTGTAGTAACCCAAATTTAAAATGTGTAAAGACCCTAAGAAATAAATACCTAAAAGGAATGGATTCAATAAGACTTTTTAGAATGGCCAACCCTCCAAGGGGGTCTTGAATATGGAACTTCATGATGGACTTCTGGAAAACTATTTTGGAGAAACTAACATGGAACATAGGTGATGGCAGAGAAACCTTATTATGGGATGACTCATGGGGAAGATATGAGGATATATGGCATAACTAAAACCTAGAAAGCACTAATAGAATATTAGAATCCCAATGGGGGAGACATGTCAAGGACTACATTGAGTCTCCCAATGATGACATGTCTCTAGGATGGAATTGGAAGTCATTGGATAATATAAATATCTTGGAGGATGAAAAACAAAATTTAACTGATATTCTTCACAATAGAAGTATTTCCTTAAAAAAAAAGAATGATATGCTAGTCTAGGATGGATCCAAATCAAGAAATTACAACAGTAAAGAAGGCTATAATATATTGATGAATAAATAACTCAAACCAAAAAGTGATCTCCCCTGGAGACTTTGTTGGGATAAGAATTACCTATCAAAAGTAGGTTTATCTCATGGATTTCTTTACAAAAGAAAATCCTCACAACAAACAGGTTCACAAAGATGGGCTACAAAGGACCAAGTAGATGTCCCCTATGTGAAAATGAGTAGGAATCAATAGACCATATTCTACTCAATTGTAACTTCTCAAATAAGTGTTGGCAATGGTTATGTGGTAAATTGGGTTGGATAACAACCCTTCCCAATAGAATACTAGGACTTTTTCAATGTTGTCCTAACACACATAAACAAAACCTATATAATATGCTATGGACAATTACTCCCTCAATCATGATATAGAAATTATGGAAAGAAATAAATAGGTGTATATTTAAAGATAAGAAAATGACTTGGGAACAACTCACTAATAAAATTGACGCAGTTAATTATTGAAACAATTAATAGTAGGATCTTAAACCACTCTAAGGAAAAATCCAACTTGACCTACTAGGATGAAAAGATGTGGGGTAGATGGATTGGTTTAAAAATACCACCCCCTTTATTGGACTTGGGAACATTAACAACACAAAAGAGAAAGGAATGTATTTGGCAACCCCCCAAGAAATGATAGTTGAAACTAAACTTTGATGGGGCCTCCAAAGGGAACCCTGGGGTGGAAAGATTAGGTTATTGTGTCCATAACTGGAATAGCCAAGAGATAGCCATAGTTGCTTAACCACTAGGCCAAGTATCCAATAATATGGAAAAACTCTATGTTCTCATTGAAGGACTTAAGAGTATGTAGAAATCTTAAGATCGATAAGTTAGAAATTGAAGGAGACTTAGCCATAATTATTAATGCCTTCAAAAAAGGCAATATGCCAAACTAGAAATTAAACTCTTTACTATCCACTGCCCTTGATTTAGTATCATATTTTTGAAAATGTACTTTTAATCACATATATAGAGAGGGTAACTCAAGGGATGATAAATTGGATAATGAAGGGGTAGATGGAGTTTATCTGATTAATATAGGAAATTCATGAAATCCTCTTAGGCTTATAAGTGCATATGTAGCAACAAACGGTAAGATTTACATATAGACAAGGGAGGAACCACATATATTATTCCTTATTATTAAAAGCAACATATATACCCACACAAGTATATTAGGACACACACACAAATGTATACACATACACTTGTATATACTAATATGTGTGTGTGTGTCTGAACCTACTTTAAGGTTATACTTGTGTGGATACTTTTTTATATTAACAATGTTTAGCTTACCCGATTGGTATATATACTTATGAGTAGATCTTTCATTATGTTCTTATTATTTCATTATTTCATTATGTCTTTGACTCATATTTATTGATCGTCATAATTATGTGGTGATGTCAACACAATATGACACTTGGACAACTCTCTTTAAATCTGTCAAAGTGTATTGTCTTAAAATCTTGTAAAGGGGCTCTTTGGCTTATGCAACTACTTAAAATAATGATTTCTCCCTTTAGAATTTTCTTGAGCTTTAACCTATCCCTTTATTAATCCCTCATGTCTTCAGTATCTCATACTTGTGAACTATAATGGATACCCCAGTAAAATTTTATTGCAAAAAAAGGCAGATGGCACTCACAGGGGTTGTTACTAAGGATCGAATGCAAGGTATTGTGAAATTATCTCATAACCTGGTTATTAGGGCTATAATGAGAATCTTTGGTGATGACTACATTTTTAATGAAGACTACACTAGGGTAAATCCAAATATTACATCAATATTCTTGGTGGTAGTCATGTTTTTTCGAGAATGACTGGGATATTGGGAAGAAAATCTATAAAAGTGTTTTCATTGGGGATATTCTAGCATACCTAAATAGAGTTTTAGTTAATATTTATGAAGACCTTACTATACCCAAGCTTGGGCTCTATGGGAGACTTATGTGGAATAATAAGCCAATTCCTAAATACCCAATACTAGATATTGAAGATTAGGATAGGTTTGAGATGAGGAAACCTGAAATTACCCATAACTTGAATTTCCTCCTTTAGTTATTTCATGTCAAGAGACCAGACAATCCCAACTAGTTTTCTCAATATTAGATTGAGGAAGGTATAAAAATGTATGCAAAAGTCATTGACATCCCTAATGCCTCATTCTTGAATGATGATATGGACAATAAAGAGACCAAAGGGGAATCTAGTGGCAGAGTTGGGAAGAAGTGCAAATGCGGTCAGAGCTACTAGGCAAAAATTGCAAAAGGTTATCCCAGGACCAACAATTGTGATGGAGGAAATGAAAGGAAGGGAAAAAGGATTAATATTATATACTAATTCTCCAACCTTTGGGTTAGGCCATTTTTTATACTTTTAGCCCCTCCTAGATATCTTAGACTTTAGTTTTTTTTGTTCATCTCGATACTCTTATAATAGACAATCTTGTTGCTCAGTTGATGTAGCTATATCTAGACTTTTGATTAGACGCTTGGATAGGTTCTGAACTACGGACAATCTTAATGATCTTTTTGTGACAACTTGTATATATTTAGCTCATCTCTATATATAAAGAAACATAGTGGATATTATCTAAGTGCCTTCCTATAGATTTATGAGTTAACTCCTTGATATGTTTTGCAATTTTTGCTTCTTACATATACATATACATATGTGTGTGTGTGTGTGTGTCTATATAAATTTATACATATATAGACATACATATGTATACATACATACACACACACACACATATGTGTGTGTGTGTACATATATGTATATATATGCATGTATGTGTGTGTGTGTGTGTGTGTCTATATATATATATATATATATATATATATATATATAGACACACACACACACACACATATACACATATACATATATATGCATACACACATATACACATATACATA
Organism: Chamaecyparis obtusa; assembly: GCA_027943335.1. Taxonomy (NCBI): domain Eukaryota; kingdom Viridiplantae; phylum Streptophyta; class Pinopsida; order Cupressales; family Cupressaceae; genus Chamaecyparis; species Chamaecyparis obtusa. Next base: position 759,501 of record BSBK01002093.1, on the reverse strand, counting down.
TATATACATACATATATACATACACACATATACACATATACATATATAAACATACATATATACATACACACATATACACATATACATATATATACATACATATATACATACACACATATACACATATACATATATATACATACATATATACATACACACATATACACATATACATATATATACATACATATATACATACACACATATACAAATATACATATATATACATACATATACATACATACATACATACATACATACATACATACATACATATATATATATATATATATATATATATATATATATATATATATATATATATATATATATATATATATATATATATATATATATATATATATATATATATATATATATATATATATATATATATACCCACAGGGTCTATATATATACAAATATAGTTTTTTCTCATCCATTTGTTTCTGATTATATTGTGTCTATAGAGATGATGTCTTTCTTATTCAACAATGTTATTAACTATGATGGCAATTTGGCTAGTGAAGATATTATTTTTGGTATAAGATTTAATCTTTAAGGGTGATATATATATATATATATATATACAAATATAGTTTTTTCTCATCCATTTGTTTCTGATTATATTGTGTCTATAGAGATGATGTCTTTCTTATTCAACAATGTTATTAACTATGATGGCAATTTGGCTAGTGAAGAGATTATTTTTGGTATAAGATTTAATCTTTAAGGGTGACTAATAGGTGGTGATGCAAAGCAAAGGTAATTAGTCATATATTACTATTATTTGTAGCTAACAAGATGGTAAGTTTGTAAAAGTATAGTTAAATGTCCTATTACATGAAGCAAATAATCAGTTTAGCAATAATGGATATCAAAGAATCCTTGGGAGTATTAGCATAACATGGGACAAAGAGTTAGATGGTTGGACCCGATGCATGTCTACATTGAATGGAGTATTAATCAGAGACAATATTTAGAATAAAACTCCTGAGCTCATCCTTCATGTATATACAGGATGAGAGAGGTGTAATATGCATGGATCTCTTATGAACTAAGGGTATGTAAAATCAATATAATGTATTATGTAATCAGAATGTTGTCAGCACACAATTGTAAATGTAATTATAAATGAGGAAGTCTATCTCCTCACAAATGCCCTGTAACATATATATGAGAGGAATGTAAAAATTTAATATATTTATTTGTTTTCTTTTTGGGGGAAAGATTGGAGGTTTTCTCTAGTTGACTCTTTCCTACCAGTGCCCCTAGTGATTCAACCTATAAATAGAGTGATTATTAATTAAAAAATTTGGCCAAAGCCTTTTACCCATAAAAAAAATTTTAAAAAATAATTTGGTTGTTATAAGAGCATAAAATTAGTTTGCATTTTTTAAGGCTTTTTTAAGGTGTTAACATTTTTCCACTATGCTTAATAGGTCTATAAATGTTTTTGTTGTTTTTGAGTGAGTTTCTTTATATATACAAACCATCAAATGATTATCTTAAAAAATACATGAATTTAGGGAATTCTTCTTGACTTCAAAGGCTATGGACTTTGATCAACATTCTACAATAAAGAAAATCCCGTGGAATACACTGTTGGACTTTTCAACATTTTTGGCATTCAAAGAGTGTCCAAAATTATGTTTAATATATTTATGAATGAAATCCCCAACTTGTGTCCAAAATATTTGCCTCCCCTAGTTTACATGCATATGTTGTCCTTGAGGATGTTTTAGCAAGGCTTGCATATTGTGTGTATCTCCTCTTCCAAGAGCAAGTAAATGGTATAAGTTATGTCTTATTTGACATTAGCCAATCCATCAAAAACACATTGGGTAGAGACAAAATTTCGACTACATTTGTTGAGACCATCATTGATAAAGTAACAGATCATGTTGTGTTTGAGAAACTAATTGGTGGCATAAGAATGTGACTATTAATTAAGGGCCTATAAAAATCAGTAATAAGGTTGTTTAGAAGATATGAATGAAGGCCATCAATTTCAATCTTATTGTCTTATAACTTGAGGTTAGGTAGAATTTTTGTTATTCCATGTTTCCATCTAGGAAATTATTTTAATATAACAAGGAGATTCGTTCCTCTTAAAATTATTAAGTATGGATCTATTAATTGTATCATCTTAAAATGGAAGCACTTCCATCTTGATAGGTTTAGCACCCTCTTTTAATACACTTATCATGACAGACATGCATTTAGGATGCATTTTGCACTCATCTTCTTCATTCTAGGTGAAATTAGGGTTAGAATCCTGAGGATTCTCCTAAATTCCCCTCTTCCATGGCTCTATTTTCTAGGTAGGATTTAGAAATAGATCCTCCTAGCCTTCATTTCAGTAATCATAGGATTTTATGTCTATCCCTGACATTCTGTCCTGTTTCTGCATCAATTCTAGGTTTCTGGGCATCCCTGGGACCTCTACACTTGATTCTGGGTCAACCTGGGAAAAAGGTCAATGTCTTAGGTCGACCCTGACTAGGTCGGGGTCAATCTTGACTTTGACCCCTTTCTCTAAATTTTCCAGATCCTTAATTTCTGGGCTTCGGGCTTTCGGGAAATTTATTTTCCTACCTCCGGGTTCGCCATTTCGGGTTTCGGGATGGTAAATCCTTTAATTGCATTTAATCTAGGTATATTTTCTAAAGGTGAGGACCTAATTGGGATTTAATTCTCCAAGGTGGCCCATCTAGAGGAGTGTGCCCTAGATCACTATAAAAGGAGGCCTTCCTCTCTCATTTTCACATCAAGTTTTCAAGTCTCATCTCAAGCAATTGCAAGCTCTTAAGTGCAAGCAAGGGAAGAATAGTGAAGGTGCAAGTTAGCAAGAGGAAGATAGAAGATCAAGCCATTGTTGACATCAAGCATCTTTGTAGACTCATAATTGGAGCAAGAGAGATCCTTTCTTCCTTGATCCACCATTATCAACTTTCAAGCATTCAAGGATTCAATCATGGGGTAGCAATTACGGATTGTGAGTTTGGGAGAAGTACTTTAGCCTTGGGGGCTTGGTATGCTTTTCTATCTCATTTAAATCTATGCATTGTTATTTCATACATATTCATGCTAGGGTTTTGATCTAGAGGATTAGATCTTGGCATTACACTTTCAATACATACACACACACATTCTATTTCAATCAAATATTTGTGGAGGTGGAGACCACCAAAATGGGGGTTTGACTAAGGCAAAACCCTATATAGCCACCCCAAAACTCCCTTTTTTAGATATCTACAGTTGCTATTTTGAGGATCAAAGGACAAATTTGAGTACCCTTTTCGCCGAACTTTCGAGATCTACGAACAAAATTTGAATTAGACTTCAAATAAAGAATGTGGTATTTGACCTTTTATGAGGGTCAAACCCGAGCTGAGACATCTCAGCAAAAGATTTATGGGTTTTCTTCGTCTCAGCATTTCCAATCCAAGATAGGTTTTAGATTTTTCTAAAAGTGTGCACAGACTTCAGAAAATAGGTATTTATGAATCAAATTCATGATGAGGTATGTATCTTGACCTAATTGATTTTCAAGTATTTTCAGATTTACTTATGCTACTTCAATTCCAAATTCAATTTCAAATGAATATGTGTTGAATGTTAGGTATATTACTATGTTTCCATTTTAACCATATTCATTAATGTAAGGATATTGTGCACTTCCAGTATAGACATGTTGAGAAACTAGATGGGCTTGGGAGTGAAGATTCTTCAGATGCTACTGAGGTAGAGGAGGACAAGGAGGAAGAGGATGTTAATGAAGCAGTGAATGTGGATGAGGTAGAAGAGTATGTTGTCGATGATGAGGAAGAGGATGAAGCTGAACAAAGGTCTTTAGAAGAAGAATTTGCTGATCGGGAGAACTTCACTGGATCTCAAAATGAGTACGAGGACACTCATGGCTCCTCCACTAGTTCATAGAATGACTCTACCTCTGCCTCTGATTAGCAATGGTGCTAAGTTCCTAAATTTGCCTTTTTCATCTTTATAGTTTATAGTTTTCAGTTTAGTTTTTATCTCAACTTATGTTTGATATACGGGCATTCAAGATGTTCTGAGCAATGTTGCTCAGTTTTTTTTAGGTTGCCTCTGATACTTTACTTGCAGATTCTTCTACTTTTAACATGTTAACTTATGAAAACTTAATATTTTTAATAGAATCCTTCAACTTCGGCCCCTTATTGATAAAAAAAGGATATTGTGCACTAGGTATGCAAGATTATAGAGCTAAATATCAAATGATGCAAACCCACATTGGTGAGAGAACTCTATCAATACTCACTGTGAATGGTTGACATGCTAGCATGTTGAATATTTAGGGTGAAGTGTTAAAACTCTTTGCACGTAATATATTGACCCTATTATAAAATATTGATAGGTTGAACACAACATAGAAGCAACACGTCAAATGATGAAAGAGATGCAAAATTGAAACAAGCTATATCAAATTGATAACAAGCTTCATCGAACATTATTTTAGATAAGGTAGTGCACAAGTTTTGAGTTTATTTTATCTAAAACTAACAAAAAGATAGCCATGGATAGATATTTTTGTTCTCTTCCCCTAATTTAGCTAAGAAAATTATGCATTTCACCAGAGGATGAAAGATTCCTTCTATTAAATGAATCTTTTAAAGTTCTTAGAAATGTGGTAGCAATTTAATATTTGAGATAAAGGTTCATGGATAGTGTTATGGATTTTATATCTTGTCATGCCCAAAATTTGAGCAAAAACACACCAACAATTTTTTTGAGCTAAACACTAAAGTTGACTAAGTTAGCTAAACAAATACAGTTTAAAGGTTACAAGGCGAAGACCTCAAATGGGTCTAAGGGGCATCATGACTAAGTGAATCCAGTCAACCTCTCTCTAGGATAAGAGTCTCTGATTTAATTTCCCAATCGATTTTCCATAGAAACACTAGTGTAGAAGGTTTGACTACATTTGACTAAAATTTATCCCTCCAATGTAAAATCACAAAACTTGATCTTAAAAGAAATTACTAACTAGCAGTTGCATGCTTTTGTGCATGCAACGGTGAGCCGATAGGAAATATAAATACATATATATGTGTCGATTAACATTACAACACATTAACTTTGTTTGTTATTACTTTTCTCTCTTATTATTAATTTTGTTGTTTGTTAATTGCCCTAAACATTAATTTTTACACCTTGATTGACCCTTCATGTTTATTTTTCGTATCTTCAATAATACCCTTGATTGACCCTTCATGTTTCGTTGGAGTTTTTTTACCTTTGTGACCCAATTGTTGATAGACTTCATGGCTTAGAGCCTATCTTTAGTTTGATTTGCAAAACAAAATTACATCCATAATATTTGAACAATCCTAACCAAAAGAATCCACATAAACGTTGGATCTAGACTCAAAAATATGATATTGAATGAGGTGTATGTCAACTTTTACATACAAAAATATTATTAAAATAGTAACTATTATATTTAAAACAAAAGTCAAATTAATTTAACTTGATATAAATTAGCATTAAGATGCTCTGAAAAAATAAGGTAAGTTGTTAGGAAGAGGGCTGCAAATTATTGTCAAATTAAAAAAATCTTCATTATTATGTACTTTTCTAATGATATTTTTTACTTAGTTCAATATTTTTACAAATTAAATACCTTCAAACTTTGTGATAGAAGTAAAAGAATTATTATTTTTGCTATCCTTGAGATAATTTGAAACATTGAATGAAAAATTGAACAGTAATAAAAATTTATATTATAATTAACATTGTATTAGTCTTCAAAAATTTTGAGAATTTTATTTAAATATTCTTAAAAATTATTTTCATAAAACTAATGTTTTGAATTTTTTAAATATAAAATAAAAGAATTCAAATTCAACTAAGAAATAAATAGGGTATAAATGAAAAAATCACATTTATATGATAAATTAGATAAGTTTCTAATAGAAACATTAAAAAAAATTTTGATCATTTTAAACTTAAAATTATATATTATTAAAATAATTGTATAAGTCTACTAAAAAATAAATACAGTATATAGAAAAATCACATCTATGTGATAAATTAGACATTATTTATGAATTATTTCTAATATTGATTTTTTGAAATTTAGAGACATTCCATTTTTATTTTTCAAATTTAGAAACAATAGATTATTTTAAGATGTGATGAAAGTATATAGCATTCTAGTATTTAGAAATTTAATAAAATGTTTTCCATCTATTTTAAACTATTGAAACTTGTTTTTATTTTAATAAAATAATTATTTTTATGTAATTATATTACTTTAAAATAAGAAACGATTACAATAAATTACAAAATGAATAAAAATGTTTATTGATCATATAGGAAAACACTAGTGTATAAACAATTTTGTAACATTTATTTTTAAACAAAAAAACATATGTAACAGATAAGAAAGTAAACAAAATGGTGATTTATGTGATGAATAACTTTTTCCTCATAGAGTGGCAAATACATTTCCATTAGTTATCACTTAAAAAAGGAATTGTATTAAGTGCATGCAATATATATATAAAAAATTGAATTCACTACATACAATATCTATTTTAATCTTAACAAATCATGTTAGTATAAAGAACCTTTCCAGATTTCTCCTGATAATATAAATTGTTAGTAGAAATGAAAGCATTTTTTCATAACCCTAATCTTTTACAAAAACCAATAAACGTAACAAAGACTAAAAGAAATGTAACTTTACCATTGGTTTTTGTTCATTTTTCTGTGATTCATATTTGGAATATTGTGTCAAATTGATCATCTGGGTATGGATCACTGTGTCAAATTGATCATCTAGGTAATCTTGTGACACATCAATTTAGAATGAGAAACAAGTCTAAAATTGAATAGATACATGGCAATTTTTAAGTTGAATTGTGAAAAATCTTGAAACTATTTAATTGGCTAGTTGAAACTATTCAATAGGATGAAAGAAAAGGCAATCAATAAATTTTGAACTAGGAAAAAAATCTAAAGATCACCTCCAAAAATTCATGTACTTTGCCCATAATGATGAGACACAAAGTTAGAGCTACAAGGGACAAAGACGATCCATCTGCGCTAGTGAGCAAGATTGAAGGAGGAAAATCCAAGATCTAGAATAAAATTTTTGGTAAATTACAATTGAGCTTGATCCTTTAGCTTGAAACCCTTTCCTTGTTCAACAAAGTTGTAAAAGTAAAACTATTGAAGCTTCAATTTAAAGTAATTTTGTAAAGCTTATCCTTCTACATGGAAGAGAAGGAGCATATCACAGAATTTACAAGACTGAACAAAGATCTATAAAATTAAGGTAAGTTGCTATTTTTCACAAAAAAACTAAAGTGTTTTCTATAGTAAAAATTATTCGGGAATAGGGCTGACAATTTTCTGGCAGGAAAATTATTTTTTAGGGAACAAAGCTCCCACAAATAGCCTATCGACTAAATAAAATTCACCTTCCATTAAGTTCCTAGTAAATAGGAATTGACCTAGGGGTTTAATAATAGTATAACCATTCAGTTGCAATCTGTAAGTAATCCATATGATATGGATCAAATTATCAAATTATCAAATTATTGTAACATTAAGTCACAAAAGCATAAATGGCTTGATGGACTCTGCTGCTACGGGAATTGCAGTTGTAAAGTTTTTCAAACTTGTACATGAGGACCCCTTGTCCTCATTTGTCACTAACCCGCATAAGAAATCAGGATATGCAAACTATTAATGAACGTGACTTATTTTAAAGTCTCGGGCTAGACTGAAGGTTTTCTTTACTCCGTTCTTTCCTACCAGTGCCCAGATTGAATAGAGGTGTACATTTTAATTTTTATTAATAAAATAAACTTGAGGCCTTGGCCAATTATCTAAATAATAATAATAATAATAGTCTAACCATTAATTATAACTTTATCAAATTTTTAAATATCCTTAAATAAAACTTCGCATCATAATAATATTTATTTAAACCATTAAATGGAAAACATCAATATTTAATTTGTTAAAGTCCATCTAATAATTTCATCCATTATATCCTAATGAATAAATTTAATTCAAAACATTAAGTATTAAAGACTATTATGATAACTTACTTTAATACATTAATTTGTCTATCTAATTAGTTCACTATATTCATTTGATTAATAAAACACACTAAATTGTAAAATATTAAATAAACTTAATTTCTAACATTAATGTTCCATTGAATTAAAAATTCAAATGCAACCTTTTTTAAAGAGACACATGAATTTAAATATCTAATTGTAAATATTAGATTTTTAATTAGGAAATCTAATTTTCCCAAAAGTCAAAAATGACAACTAAGTGTAATTAATATTGGAAACTTCATTTTCCTTCCAAAGTACAATTAAAGACAACTACTAAAAATTAATTGAGAAATTACCTATTTCCCTAAAAGTTAATTTTGGCAACTATTATTTCATTTAATGGAAAAATCAATTTTCCCTCTAATTCAAACCTGACAACTAAATTAAATTTCAATAAGTTTTGAAATCCATTTGAAAGAAAATTCTTTATAAAAGCTTATTTCTTTCCACTAAAGAAAATTGCTAATTTACTTATCACAATCTCTTCTTATCTTCATTCTATTCTTTATTTTATTTTATGTTGATGTTGCAGGTTTGGAGCTTCATTAATGGAGGATGCCATATAATTTGGCAAATGAAAGCATATATGTTGATTACAAAATATAACACCCTTTGTTCTCTATATAAATTAATTTGTTGTTGTTTTCTATACACTATTTTCAGAATATTATATTCTTATATAATATAATATGATGTTGCTTTGTTTTCTTATTTTTTTGTTTTACTGTTGCTACTGATAAAAATATCATATTGTTTGTCTTCTCTCTTTTTTTTACTCATTGTCTATCATCATATATTTTATATGATAAAATGTTGGTTTTATTTTATATTTCTTGTTACTATTTTTATTTATGTTTTTAAAGTGTTGATGTTCTGATATTTAAAACAAAAAAATGAAGTTGTTTTATAAAATAGCAAACCTCATAAGTGCTTGGGAAGGGGAGCCATGACCAAAGAATGACAACGGTTGTCCCTGTGGGGGTCGCAAACCTCTTGGAGGGTTGCGACCTCCCTCTTAAAAAACAATGGGTAAGGGAGGGGCTTCGACCCTCCCTCTTTTTTTTGTTTTATTAAATTTAAATTTTCTTTTTATGTTGATTAGTATTTATTTAATTTTATCATATGTATTTTTCTTTAAAAACTATTTTCCAAGAACAAAGGTTTAACTAGAATTTAAACTTTATTTTATTATTATTATTATTTATATATATATATATATATATATCAAAAAATAAGTATTTAGAATTATTTTTCTTTGTTTCATAAATTTAATAAAGTCAAGGAGGTAAAATATGTCTTTTTTTTTATTTGTTTGTATGGATAAACATAAATTATATATATATATATATATATATATATATATATATATATATATATATATATATATATATATATATATATATACATATATATATATGTATATATATATATATATATATATATATATATATATATATATATGTATATATATATATGTATATATATATATATATATATATGTATATATATATATGTATATATATATATATATATATATATATATATATATATATATATATATATATATATATATATATCCCATATTCACTAATGTATAAGCTCAATATTTATTGTTGTGAACAATATATTTTCTTCAATCAATTTATACTTGAATATTTAAGTTTTATTTTATAAATGTATTCCCTCTTAGCAAAAATGAAATATATAAATGCTTAATATATATTTATGCAAATAATTTTTATATGTTAATAAGGGGAGTAATTGGCTTCAATTTTAACAATAATTTAGGATTTGATTTAAATATATAAAAGTATAATGAATATAGAATATTTAAACCATAAGCTTATCTTTCCTTTAATAAAGTAAATTTTACTAACTTTATTTGAAATGATTTATATTATATTAGAATGATAGGAAAATTATGAAATTATAACAAAATGAACTATCACTATCCTTGAGATAAACTTAGAGCTTAAATTAAATTTATTTTAAACTACAATTATTATTTCAAAAAGGAAATAGCGATTGTTACATATTATTTTGCAAGGAAATATAACAAAAACTTTCTTCCATATATATTTACAAAAAATAACTTTTACAACCCTCAACTTTTAGAAAGCATAGAATAACTTTCTTTACAAATTTTTTGAAAATACATTAATAGCCATAAGGCTAGGAGCTCAAAATTGCATAAAGTAGAAGAATTCCATAAAACTCTATCCAAGCCTTCTTCATAGGATTCAAGCATAGAACCTGGATGAGAAATCAGTTGACCATAGAGGCTCACCTCCTAACTTAGACCTTTACAAGGTTACCCTCGAGCTAGGAGAACAAAGAGAAAAAAGGGAACAACAAACATGCTTAAAACAAATTTTCAAACACAAGGACACATAAAACTCCCAAACCCATGGCTAGCACATAAGCCTTCAAAAGACTATTAAACAAGGGGTGAAAGTGGACCATACCCATTAGGAGAAGCCAAGTTGATATAAAAAAAAACAAAGACCACACATGGGCTCAAAACAAATTCCTTCCCAAATTCATTGTCACACCAAAATCATGGCTTCAAGTCAAGAACACTCATTATGACCCTTACCCATAGGCAAAACTTGGCATCATGGAGAACAAGGCATCCATGTTTATCCTTCTCACACATGGGTAGACTCTACACTAACAAGGCTGACACTAATTCCTTTCACCCTTCAAGGTTACTCTGGCCTCCCAAGGGTGAGTGTGCCTTGAAAACTCCCTTAACATACAAAATAAAACTCAATACTAGAAGAAAAATACATAACAAGGAAGTAATAAAAACACAACAATACCATAAAGACTATATGAGAGCACATCCAAACTTTCCACATTATATTGCACAAAAATATGAGTATGAGCACCAACCTACTTCCAAGCTTAAGGTAATGAGAGTTGAGAAGAGCTTTATCCTTTTATCCTAAGCTCTTCCTCCAAGAAGTCCTTCCAAATTAGTAAGTCTTTAAGGGTAGAGAGTGAGTGAACAACCTAAGAAGTCTCCTAAAACCCCTCTAAATGGTCTCCTACTCAACCACTAACTTACAACCATTAATGAAGGAGCACCATCACCATAACTTCTCCAAATATCTTCCCTGCCTCATAAATGAGGTTTGAAGACTAATTAGAGTTGAGAAGATGGCTTGCCCAAATTCTCAAAACTCCTAAACTCGGATCTTGACTTTGGGGGTGCTTTTAAGGGTTCATTTATGAGTCTTAGGCATCCCAATGACCAAAATTTAACCCCTAACCCTTATTATACCAAGTGGGATAGTTACATTTGACCCTAACTACCCTCTACAAGTTTCCTAGACCCTCCAAAACCTCATTTGAAATTAACCTACAAGTTTATCCATCCTTGACCCATCTAGAAACTTCTTAAACCCTGACTAACCATGAGGATACAAGTTAACCCTCTAGTTGGTGTCATACTTAACCTAGTTAAAAGGGTTAGTCATGTCAATACCTCATACACCCATGTGTAAAGTGATATTACATAAATTACAACCCATTCACAAATAAAATGACTAAAATAAATCAATTTGCTAATTTAAATACAAACATTCAACAACACTTTTACGAATAAAATACAAGACAACGAGGTTCATGTCTCTTCACTAGGCAAAACCTTGGCTTTACTAATATATACATAGATTCACTCTTTTTTCTTTGCATTTATAACCATGGTCAATCTCCCACACACTCACTGCAAACATTAGTAGTCCAAAAAATAGCCAATGACATAGCAAGTAAATGATATAATAAAAAACACATCATAGCACTTGCATTTTAATAATTTATTATAACATAATTCAACATCTGCATTTGATCCCAATATGCATAAACATGTATCCCTAAATAAATTTGCATCATAGTGTGTGTGTGAATTTTGTACCTATTATGTAGACACAACACTTCAGTAAAACATTAAAGGTTAGTTGAAATCGAAATCATGCAATAAATGAAACTAAACTAACCAGGTGATTTACTGCCTTCTAGTAGATGCGAGTATGTATTCTCAGATTGTATCGAGATCAGTGACTTTGACAACACCTAAACGAAGGATTTGAATGCAAACTCTAGATATGAATCAATGCAATTAATCTATTTTTTTTTTATTTTCTGTGCAATTATGATAAAACTTGATATGAATCTAATCTAGAATGAATTGATATGAAATTGATCCAACAATGATATGAAAATGAATCTAATTGAATGTAAAAACCAAATTGATCTCACAATAGCCTTGATTCGCAATAAGCTTTGATTCTCCAAATTCCAATTCTTCAAAATAATTGTGCAATTCGTAGATGATTTTGGCAAAGTAAGCTCGCAAAATTATGAGATGATTTATGAAGAGCCGAGGCCTTAATTTATAGAAATCTAGGGCTTTTGGAGGTGCATGAAAAAATCCATAAATCACTCAAATAACTCAAGTTGATTTTTTAGTTATTTTTAAATAAAGGATATTTAACTCACAAAAATATGCAAAAACAAAGTTTAACTCAAAATAGAGTTTAGCTTTAATTGATAGTTGATAGTTATCTGCTTTTATGATTGTGCATGTTTTATTTATGAATTAATTTAATAATAAAGTGATTTATTTTCAACTTAACTGATTTTGAAAAATAAAACAATTGATTTATTGGTTAATCAATTATTTTTCAAACTTTTATTCAAAAACAATATTATTAAAAATTGACAACTTGCTTTAATTAATTAAATAAGAATTTAATCAATTATTCATAGGATTTTGGATTTATTGTCAAAATTAAATAATACAATTTAGGAATAAATATAATTAACTTCAATTAAATAATTAAGTGATAGAATTAAGTCTAATTAATTAAATATTCAGAATATTCAATTAATCAAACTTTAGGATAAATTGGATTTATCGCCAAATAATCATTAAATCAAAGATAATTATGATAAATAGGAATATTGTTAGGAATATTCCCCGATACAGAATTTATGATAATCAATTAGGATTCGATAATGTGCAGATGTGCCTTAGGTTAGGACTTTGATGTCGATTTCGTTCGATTTGATGATATAGGAGATTAATGAACCTATAGCCCATTTTTGGGGTATTACATTTTGTCCCTCTTTGAATTGTTGTGCGAAGTGCAATGGTTCAAAGAAAGTTTGTGTATGACATTGAAACTGATGTTTGAAATTGATAATTGATATGAAATAGAAATTGATTGAAAGATTTGAAGATGTTAGGTCCTGAATGACCAAAGATAATGTTAATTATAACAGCAAATGAACTGATGATTGTGAAAAAGTGTCACAATGCCTAATTCTGAACCTTATGATTACGAAGAAGTGAGTGACTGATTCCAGACTTGATTGTCCTTAGAAGAATCACATTGGTATCACATCTAAACCCTTCAGTTATTGAAGAACCAAGGAAAATAACTCTAACGAATCGATGGTTGCTAAAAGCTGATACAGATTACAAGATTAGGAGAATACCAGATTGATATGGATCTCGATGAATCTGATATGCCCCAAGCGATGAGGTCTTTTTGATGAATCAACAACTAGACGTGGTTTTTGTCTTGATTACTGAGGAAAGATATGATTTCAGCTTTAGATTAGAGACTTTGAATGATGTGCAATACCATGCCCCCTTCGGGATGAAAATTGAAATCTGACAAGAAAAGTCAACGTTGATAGTTTAGAAGCATGTTAATTGATTTGAGAAGTCGTTAAACACGTCCAAGAATGCATTCTGCATCATTTGGAGGTCTCGAAGAGTTTGACTAGGTTAAACCATGAGTTGACCATGGTTGACCAAGTTGAAATTTTGATAGTTTAATACTAGATTTCTATGATGATTGAAGGTTGAATATGCAAGCAGTAGACCGTCCTGGGCCCAAAATTTTAAATCATGATTTTGACATAATAAACGATCTCAGATTTTGATTTTGATCCCGAAAAAAGATTCTACTTGCTATTTCGTTGGAGGAACCTTCGTGTGAGATTCAACTCTTGTTAGATTTGAAGAGACAAGTGAAGAATTGTTTAAGCATTGAAGTTCATTTAGCCATTGTGAGATCATGCAAACATGCAAAATACAAAGAGACATGCAAAATGAAATGCAACCTAAGACCTAGTCACTGATCATGTGTCGGTTATTCTCATCATTGAATTTTTAGGTAACTAGATAAATCAATACAATGCCCACTAGTTATGAAACCATAGGCATATGAATATCAATTTGTATACGCAGGAATCAATACAACACCCATTGATTATGAAACCATGGGCATATGAATATTGATTTTATTTTCAGAATGTTGGATTAAATATAAGCACCAAGGCACAAATGCCAAGATGACTTGAATATCATGTCCATTTTGATATAGCAATTTGTATAAGCATCAAAACATAAACATCGTGATGACCTGAATATTCCTTGTGGTACAAACACATCAAATAGTCAAGAGATCATTCTAAATCCAATGTGAATTAGCCGTAGTGACCCTTTATCGTTCACATCCTTAGGTAAGATCATGTTTCACAATAAGAGAAAGCAATCACTCAAAAGACAATAGTTAGATCAAACTTCCTTGGATTTTCTAGGTATCAATGGTCAAGGTACACATGGCCATCCAATTCGAGATAGAGGCTCTTACAGTCGGACACCATTTCAATCTAGAATTTCCAAAGTTGTTAGATTTTCACATACAAGCAGAAGATAAAAAAAAGATTATGCCCCTAGTCATCACTCTCTAAATCCTGTAAAGGACATCATCGAAGAGCTTGAAGGGACATAATAAGTAAAAATCTCAATGCGAATTAGTAAGCATACAAGGAGATAAAAGCATGTAAAAAGAACAGATTGTTTTCAGTTTGTTGTTTGATTGCGTTGTTGTAGATGCAAAATCCTTTCTGGAGACAAGATAGACTGACTGACTTGGATGAAGCTTCAAAGGACCTGGACTGGATATGACACGTCTCAGATACATGGGAGACCATAGGATATGACATTGATTGCCCCCAAGTTTTAACATTGATAGGATACAGACGCTTAAGCTGATTGGTGTACAAATCGACTTATTGAAAACAAGAAATGCAGAAACAAACCTGGAGATATGTACAAACTAAAGCAAGATTGAAAGCTGGGAAAGACCAAGATTGCACTGATAGATGGAGCATTTTGAAACAAGTGGCACCCGTTTGCCGGGTTTTCACCATCTTGGCAGAGATTCTATTTTTGCTACCGAGGCGCTTGTTTCTAGGTTTTCACCAAGGCACTTTTTCTTTTTCTCTTTTTTTTTTTGTATTTTTCATTTTTTCAATTTTTTTGTACTTTTGATATTTTTTCCTTTTTTTGTGAATCATCAAGGTGCCTATTGCTAGGTTTTCACCAAGATGTTCATTTTTTCAGGACTTTTTACAATTTTTAAGATTTTTTAAAGACATTTTAGCATACACTGAATGCTTTAGGCATAGAATTTCTTCAAATGGAGAATGTTGATTGGTTCTCAGAGCTGTTCTTCTTCAGTTGTTGAGAGTTGATAGTCACTAGAGCCAAAAGTAGCAGTGATTACAAAGGGACCTAGCTAGTTGGGTTCAAACTTCCCCTTGCGTTCTCGATGTGATTGATTTTTAGGATTCTCTCTCAAGACTAGATCACCAACTTGAAATTCTCTGTGTTTGACTTTCTTGTTGTAACCTCTAGACATTCTCTTTTGATATACTCTGAGATGATCATATGCTACTTGTCTATGCTCATCTAGTAGTTCAAGTTCTTGAAACCTAGACACTCTGTAGTCATCATCAGTTACTAGACCATGCATTCTAATTCTTAGTGATGGGATTTCAACCTCAATAGGTAGTACCACTTCAGACCCATAAACTAAAGCGAATGGAGTAGCCCTAGTGGGCATTCTGATACTTGTTCTGATACTTGTGTGTGTGAAAATTATACCTGATCTGTAGACACAACACTCAGTAAAACATTAGAGGTTAGCTATAATCAAAATCATGCAAAATTGAAAGCTATCTAACCAAGCGATTTACTGCCTTCTAATAGGTGCGAGATGAATGTTCTCAGATTGTAATCAAGATCAGTGACCTAGACGACACCTAAATGAAGGATTTGAATGCAAAAGATGGATATGGAATAAATGCAATTAAGCTATTTTTTGGATTTTTCTATGCAATAATAATTGTAAAAACTGATATGAAATCTATGCTAAATGAAATTGATATGCTATGAATGCTATTGAAAATTGATATGCTATGAATCTAACAATGATATGTAATATGAATGCAAAAAAAATAAGATTGATCTCACAAAGCTTTGAATTCGCAAGTTGATTCCTCAGTCTCCAATTCTCCAGCGTGATTGTGCAAAATATGAGATGATTTGTGAAGAGCTAAAGCCTTAATTTATAGAAATCCAGGGCTTTGGAGGTGCATGAATAAAAGCCATAAATCACTCAAATTAACTCATCTTGATTTTTGAGTTATCTGATCATAAAAGATAGTTAATTCTCAAAATCATGCAAAAACATGCAAAAACAGCTTTTTAACTCAAATTAGAGTTTAGATCAGCTTTTTGAACTCCAAAAGGATGTTAAGTTCCAAAAAGTCAATAACTTGCATTGATTTTCTGATTTGGAGTTTAACTGTTTCTTTTGAATATGCATAATAATTAAGAATTAAATAAATAAATAAAGTGATTTATCCTCAACTCAACTGATTTTTGAAAATAAATAATTAATTTATGGGTTAATTAACTATTTATTCAAACTTTTATTAAAAATTATATTATTAAATAATGACAACATGCTTTAATTAATTAAATAAGAATTTAATCAATTAAAGATAGGAATTTTGATTTATTGTCAAAATTAAATAATACAATTAATAATAGATAGAATTAAATTTAATTACATAATTAAGTGGCAAATATTAAATCTAATTAATTAAATATGAAAATATTCAATTAATCAAATTTTAGGATAAATGTGATTTATTGCCAAATAATTATAAAATTAAAGATAATTAAGATAATTAGGAATATTACTAGGAATATTCTCCGATGCAAAATTTAAGATAATCAATTAGATTTGATGATGTTTAGATGTGCCTTAGATTAGGACTTTGATGTCGATTTCATATGATTTGATGATATAGGAGGTTAATGAACTTATAGCCCATTTTTGGGGTATTACATTTTGCCCCTCTTTGAATTACTGTGCGAAGCGCAGTGGTTCAAAGATAGTCTGTGTTTGATAAAGATATGAAACTGATTCAAAAGATAAACCGATCTCAAGATAGAAACCGATTGAAAGATATTGAGATAGGAGTTGATTGATATTGACTTGATATGGAGATAATAGGTCTTGAATGACCAAAGATAATGTTCACTGTAGCAGCAAATGAACCTATGATTGCGAAAAAGTGTCAAAATGCCTGATTCTGAACCTTAGGATTGATAAGAAGTGAATGACCCGTTCTAGACTCGATTGTCTTAGCAGAACTAGCAAGTATCACATCTGAATCCTTCAGTTGCCGAAGAACCAAGGAAAGAACACTATGATCCGATGGTTGCAAAAATTGATACAGTTTACAAGATTAAGAAAATATCAGATTGATATGGATCTTGATGAATCTGATATGCCCCAAGTGATGATAGATTTGCCCCGAGCGATGAGGACTTTTGATGAATCAGTGACTAGACGTGATTGTTATCTTGATCACTGATGAAAGATATTGATAGATTTGATCGATAGAATTTTGATTTACAAACTTTGAATTGATGTGCAATACCATGCCCCCTTCGGGATTAAAATTGAAATCTGACAAGAGAAGTCAGCGTTAAATGGTTTAGAAGCATGTTAATTGATTTGAGAAGTGGTTATTTACATTCGAGAACGCATTCTGCATCATTGGAAGGTCCCAAAAGACCAAGTTTGACTAGGTTTGACCATGAGTTGACCATGGTTGACCAAGTTGAAATTTTGATAGTTTGATGTAAGATAATCAGTTAAGTTGAATACTAGATTTCTGTGATGATTGAAGGTCGAATATGCAAGTAGTTAATAATATGAATGATCTCAGATTTGAATTTTGATCCCGAAAAAGGATTCTACTTGCTATTTCATTGGAGGAACCTTCGTGTGAGATTCAGCTCTTGTTAGACTTGAAGATGCGATTTGAAGAATCATTTAAGCATTGAAGTTCGTTTAATCATTGTGAGATCATGCAATGAGACATGCAAAATGAAATGCAACCTAAGACCTAGGACCTAGTCACTGATCATGTGTCGATTTGTTATCATCATTGAACTTTTTAGGTAACCGGATAAATCAATACAATGCCCACTAGCCATGAAACCATAGACATATGAATATCGATTTGTATGTGCAAGAATCAATACAACACCCACTGGTCAAACAACCATGGACATATGAATATTGATTTTAGTTGTTGAATGTCGGATTAGATATAAGCATCAAGGCACAAACGCCAGGATGACCTGAATATCATGTCCATTTTGATATAGCAATGTGTACAAGCATCAAAACATACACGTCGTGATGACCTGAGTACGCCTTGCGTTACAAACACATCAAACAGTCAAGAGATCATTCTAAATCCAATGTGAATTACCCGTAGTGACCCTTTATCGTTCACATCCTTAGGCAAGATTGCGTTCCACAGTAGGAGGAAGAACTCACTCAAAAAGACAATAGTTAGATCAAACTTCCTTGAATTTTTTTTGGGTATCAATGGTCGAGGTACGCATGGCCATCCAATTCGAGATAGAGGCTCTTACAGTCGGACACCATTTCAATCCAAAATTTCCAAAGTTGTTTGATTTTCACATACAAGCAGAAGACAAAGAAAAGATTATGCCCCCAGTCATCACTCTCTAAATCCTGTAAAGGACATCATTGAAGAGCTCGAAGGGACACAATATGCAAAAATCTCAATGCGAATCAGTAAGCATACAAGGAGATA
Organism: Chamaecyparis obtusa; assembly: GCA_027943335.1. Taxonomy (NCBI): domain Eukaryota; kingdom Viridiplantae; phylum Streptophyta; class Pinopsida; order Cupressales; family Cupressaceae; genus Chamaecyparis; species Chamaecyparis obtusa. Next base: position 740,368 of record BSBK01002093.1, on the reverse strand, counting down.
AAAGCATGAAAAGCACATATTGTTTTCAGTTTGAGTTTGATGTTTGATTGTTGTTGATGCAAAATCCTTTCTGGAGACGAGACTGACTGACTGACTCAACTTGAAGCTTCAAAGGACTCTGAGTGGATATGACATGTCTAAGATACATTGGAGACTATAAGATATGACATTGATTGCCCCCAAGTTTGAACATTGATAGGATGCAAACGCTTGAGCTGATTGGTGTACAGACCGACTTATTGAAACCAGGATATGCAGAAACAAACCGGGAGATATGTAAAAACTAAAGCAAGACTGAAAGCTGGGAAAGACCAAGATTGTGCTGATAGATGGAGCATTTTGGAACAAGTGGTGCCCGTTTGCCGAGTTTTCACCATCTTGGTAGAGATTCTATTTTTGCTACCGAGGTGCCTGTTTCCAGGTTTTCACCAAGGCACTTTTTTTTTTATATTTTTTATATTTTTTTTTTTTGTATTTTTCATTTTTTCAATTTTTTTGTACTTTTGATATTTTTTTGATTTTTTTGTACTTTTGATATTTTTTATTTTTTTTTGTGAATCATCAAGGCGCCTATTGCTAGGTTTTCACCAAGATGTTTATTATCCCATCGTTTGAATGGCTTCTTTGGAGATGGTTCAGCAGATTTTTGCTCTGAAGCTTCAATGGCTTTGGTGGCAAGGGTGAGATTGTAGGCCGGTGCCTTTGATGGGGTGTGGATAGTGTCAACAACACCGTCAGAGACGATACCTTTGTTTCTATTCCAAGTCTTGTTTTTATCTTTTGAGCTAGATCCCGATTCAGACTTGTCCTTTTGAAGTGTGATTTCTCCTTTCTTGACAAGTACTTTCTCAATCTTGATTGCATTATCCACCATTTTATCAAAAGATACATGATCTTGCATTTGCAATGGATAGTTGAGCTCTGGAACAAGGTTATTGATAAAGATTTCAAGTTTCTCCATTTCGGGAATTGGTCTAGCATATAAAGAAAACTTCTTTCGCCACCTCTTGAGAAAAGTTAGGAATGATTCCCCTGGATATTGCTTGAGGTTACAGATATCGATCATGGTAATCGGATGTTGAATATTGTAGGAATATTGTTGATAAAACAATTTAATCAATTCCTCAAAAGTTTTGATCGTAGAAGGTAATCTTGAAAACCACTGAATGGATGCTCCTCCCAAGGATCTAGGAAAAAGACGCATTAGATAAGTCGGTTCATGCATGAATTCCATGGATTGTGTACAGAACTCTCTGACATGATCTTGAGGATCAGAGTGCCCGTCATATTTGTCATACTTTGGTATCTCCACTCTTTTTGGGAATGGAGGCATATACAAGTCTTTGTCAAAAGGGAAAGGACAAAGGGCCTCCATGGAGAATTCCTTGGGTTCCTTCTCTTTCTCAATTTTATTCATTTTGACCTGCATAGCGTGCAGCTGGTTCATTATGGCCGTCATCGGAGTTTCTTCCTCATGTGTGATGATATCTTCGACATTGAAGTGAGGAGGAAGTTTAGCTCCTTCTTGGGCTAATTGCAAAAAGTATGCCTCTCTATCCATTTTCAAGAAATGCCTCATCATTCTTTTGAATTCATCATCATTCTGACACCGATGGATTTCAGAGGGTGTAGGGTCTTGGTCAGCATTATGTTGAGAATGGTGTCCCTGGGATCCTCCTCCTAGAGAACCATGGTTTGTCCCTGCTTGAGACATGGTAGGAGTTTTTGGGCTCCCTGGAATAGATTGAGGAAGAGTTTGTTGATTACCTCTGTGAGTTGATAGAGGAGGTATGTAACCAGTTTTTAATCGAAAGTTACCGAGACCGTCGTCTTCGTAGATACCTGACTTGATGAGTTGTTCAAGAGTTGGACCCGGGGTATTGGTCAAAAGTAAGTTCTGAGATGTTTCTTCTGATTTCTTGTGTGAAGAAGCTCTGGTCTCCACCATTAACTTTGAATGAAACAGAAGAAAAGGATGAAGACAACTGAAGAACAATTTGATTCGAGAAAATTGGATGGCGCAACCTTGTCAAGATTATGATAGTTTTGAAGATCTGATGAGATGTGGGTGAAGGAAACTGTGCCCTGGATGTATGGGATCGATCGCCCAAAAGATAGCGGACACGAGTTCTCAACACTTAGTTTGTTTTTGAAGATTGATTGATTGAAGATTGATAGTTATGACAAGGTTTTGACACGAGATAAAAAGGACTCAAATTGATCAAACAGAAGACTAGATCAGATTCAAAAGATCAAACTCAGAAAATGGTAGAATGCTCAATAGCTACTGCTCTGTTCTGACACAATGATATTTTTGACAGATTCTGGAACTAGGCTGGAAACATTGGATATCTTGCAATTTGACAATTTCTGACAACTTTCTCAAATTTTTCCAAACAACACTCTGCAGACTCGTACGACACTGGGTAGTCTATGAAATGACAGTTGCTAAACTCATACGACAGTTGGGTAATGCTGAAATGACACTTGACAAAACTCGTACGACTTTTGAATTCTTGAAATGACTTTTGACTCCAGAAAGAACTTTACGTCAATTTTTGCAAAATTTAAGATTTTCAGTTTTGGATTGTTTGCAAATTGTACTGTCCAGATTTTGAAGGTTATACCAGATTTGATCGTTTTTAATAGCCAAGTAGATAAATAAGCACACAGAATAGCAAGCAAGTGATTCCAAGCACGTCTGAAAACAATGATCAAGGGCAAAAGCAACCTTGCGCATGAACAATCAAGTGACCAAATTGTGCTAATCCCTGAGAGTACTAATTGTGTATGTTCTGAAAAGTTTTGCAATAACACACATATACCTGAGAATGAAAAATTGGCCTCTCTAAGGTTTTTAGTAATGGTTTGACTCTGCAACTTTTATGATTCAAAGGGGTGAACTCCAATCCCGGCGCACCAGGGTTTTGACACAGTCCGAGAACTTAATCTTCAAGAGCTGCTAGGGAGATCTGACAACCCAACAATGAACCATACCCGTGGAGATTTCTTCCACAAGGACATTTATATAGCGGTTGTCACTACCATGGCGAAAATGGCTATTACCGCTTGAGGTTCCGTCAATGCAGTTTGCCCTATGAAGGGATTGTCCGCTACGGTTAACCCTCTCTAAAGATGACGCACAATAGTATACCACAAGGGGACTTGGCTCTAGATTCAAGGTTTTGACACCTCTTCACTTTTAACCCAAACAAAGCAAGCAGATTAATCCGACACGCTAAGACAAAGTTTTGTTCCACCAAGGTCTGTGATATCAACTCCACGTGATCTATCAACCTCTCCGGGGAGAGAATGTATCAATCAATAAGAGAAGACGCACTAACCAATTTTGATTCACCAAAGCTTGTGATATCAACCCCACATGATCTATCAACCTCTCCGGAGAGAGAATGTGTCGATCAATAAGAGAAGACTCACTAACTAAGTTGAATGTGAAACGCACTAAGTATCCTCCCTACCTACAAGGATTCTATCGTCAAGAAGGATTTCGCTAGGAATCCAATCTCTCAAGAATCACAAATAGTGTTCATAGGGCCTAATTACTATGTGAGCACAGATGTATGTTCCGAAAGCAAATCTACCAAAAGCATCCAAAAAGTAGAAAGAGGAACACTTAACGTTTAAAGCGAATATGAGATGAGTCCACAAGGTGGAACACTTAACACCTCACACAAGCTAAAAATGAGTCCACAACTTAGAAAACAAGGGAGTTCCTAAAAGCACAAAAGGGTTGCCAAGTGAAACATTTAACGCTTCTGTCCTGTTGACCCCTCCCCTTTATGGCGCTGAGATTGCAACCACGGGGCGGAAATGAGGGGCCGGCGGATTAGCGAGTCCAATAACCCAAGATAGCAATCAAGATCAATCACAAGTATTCTAAGACTACTTAATGAATCCTTAAGGGTTCACAACCTAGTATCAATTATGCAAGTGTGTAGAAATAGATCAAAAGCATGAAAAGATGCACACAAGCTTGACACATAAGAGATTTATTTTAAGTCCCAAATCAAAATATTATTAGATGAAGGAGAATACCTGGGATCCTTGCAACGCGCTTAGTAGATTTAACTTGATTTTTAGCAATTTTTGTTGAGCTTTTCCATGCAAGCAAGTGACGAACTCTCCAACAAGCAAACAAGCAAACAAGATATGCAAAATATATTCAACTTATGAAAACCATAGGGTTAGCTCTAAAAATCAATTATTATCAGTAATAATAACCAGCAATCAACCCAAATGACAACTCATATCATTCATTGAACCATGTAAAAAAAATAAGTGCATACCCATCACAAAACTTTATTTTTTTTTTGCTGCATTTGACCTAGTCAACAAGATCTAATTTTCTTGATATGATTTTGGCCACAAAAATAGAAATTCAGAATAAAGACCCCTGCTAAAAAACAAAGAGCTTTCCAAAAATGCAAAAATTTAAGAAAAACCTCTTCATTTGTGCCCTAGAGACCCATTTTATCAATACAGACCAGTTTTTGTAAATTGACTATTTGAGCTATGATATCATGTCCAAATTTAAAACACAAAGAATGGACCCCCTGTATAATTTAAAGAGCTTTCCGAAAATATAAAAATTTTCGAAAAATATGCTGATTTGCGTCAGATATTAATTTTTTCCGGAATTTCAAGAAAAAATTATTAAAAATTCAAAACATCTCAGAAAATTCTAAATTTTTTACTGTAGCTTCCATGACATGTCACCAACCTGAAAAAAAAATTTCAGATCAAAATTCCAAGCCGTTTGAGAGATAAAATTAAATCTTTGAAACTTTGGGGTTTTAGCTCCAAAAAAATCAAAACCAGCATGCAAAGGTGGGTTGCCCCACGGTGGGCGCCAAAAATGTGTGTGTGAAAATTATACCTGATCTGTAGACACAACACTCAGTAAAACATTAGAGGTTAGCTATAATCAAAATCATGCAAAATTGAAAGCTATCTAACCAAGCGATTTACTGCCTTCTAATAGGTGCGAGATGAATGTTCTCAGATTGTAATCAAGATCAGTGACCTAGACGACACCTAAATGAAGGATTTGAATGCAAAAGATGGATATGGAATAAATGCAATTAAGCTATTTTTTGGATTTTTCTATGCAATAATAATTGTAAAAACTGATATGAAATCTATGCTAAATGAAATTGATATGCTATGAATGCTATTGAAAATTGATATGCTATGAATCTAACAATGATATGTAATATGAATGCAAAAAAAATAAGATTGATCTCACAAAGCTTTGAATTCGCAAGTTGATTCCTCAGTCTCCAATTCTCCAGCGTGATTGTGCAAAATATGAGATGATTTGTGAAGAGCTAAAGCCTTAATTTATAGAAATCCAGGGCTTTGGAGGTGCATGAATAAAAGCCATAAATCACTCAAATTAACTCATCTTGATTTTTGAGTTATCTGATCATAAAAGATAGTTAATTCTCAAAATCATGCAAAAACATGCAAAAACAGCTTTTTAACTCAAATTAGAGTTTAGATCAGCTTTTTGAACTCCAAAAGGATGTTAAGTTCCAAAAAGTCAATAACTTGCATTGATTTTCTGATTTGGAGTTTAACTGTTTCTTTTGAATATGCATAATAATTAAGAATTAAATAAATAAATAAAGTGATTTATCCTCAACTCAACTGATTTTTGAAAATAAATAATTAATTTATGGGTTAATTAACTATTTATTCAAACTTTTATTAAAAATTATATTATTAAATAATGACAACATGCTTTAATTAATTAAATAAGAATTTAATCAATTAAAGATAGGAATTTTGATTTATTGTCAAAATTAAATAATACAATTAATAATAGATAGAATTAAATTTAATTACATAATTAAGTGGCAAATATTAAATCTAATTAATTAAATATGAAAATATTCAATTAATCAAATTTTAGGATAAATGTGATTTATTGCCAAATAATTATAAAATTAAAGATAATTAAGATAATTAGGAATATTACTAGGAATATTCTCCGATGCAAAATTTAAGATAATCAATTAGATTTGATGATGTTTAGATGTGCCTTAGATTAGGACTTTGATGTCGATTTCATATGATTTGATGATATAGGAGGTTAATGAACTTATAGCCCATTTTTGGGGTATTACAATACTTGGTATACTTGATAACATCTATTTCCATTTCAAACTCCCAAGCAAGATCATATCATGCAGTCCCAATGTCTAGCAAGGTGGAGAACAAGAGGGATTGGCAAGCTGGTGGAAGAGATGGAAGACAAGAGAATGAAGGAGAATGAAGGGAAGAAATCCTCAAGGGAAAACTCCTCAAGAATACCCAAGGTAGGGAAAAATTGTCATGTAAAGTGCATTTGAACAAGCAATGAAAGGCCAGCATAGGATAAGTCACAAAATCATAATGCAAGAGCAGGAAAGGATGCAGTCCAAAGGAGTAGACATGTCAAGAGGCTTCATAGCATCGTGTTTTACTCTTTTTTTGTTATTAGATAAAGACCAAAGGGGAAAAGGATGGCAAAAGGCTAGAATGAATGGAGGAAAATAAACATGAAGGCTAAATAGGAAGGGAATGAAAGCAAGATCATCGTAAGATAGCTCACAAAATAGCCAAATGTTCGTGTATAGATCAACATTGTCAAGATCAAAGAGAGAAGTTGGAATGGATGAAATATGTAGAAGAACTATGCATGATGCCTGATTGCTAGGTTTTCATCACGGTACTTATCCAAGGTGCCACAAGGGAGTGGTTTTCACCATAGGATGAATTTATTTCTCTTTACTTTTGCTACCAAGGTGCCTGTTTCCAAGTTTTCACCATGGCACATTTTCAAATTTTTGGAGGAAAGCAAGCTTTAGATAATGCTTCTTGAAAGGATAAACCATGATATGCCAAGGATTCAAAATGATATGCTCAAAGATGCTGATAGGGAAAGGAAGATGGAAGAGAAAAATGGAGGATAAGGTTTTATGTAAAGTGAGTGAGGTTGGAAGATATGAGGAATAGGAAAATGAGGAAAAAGGATAGAAGGTAAAAGGATAATGAATGGAAGAATTGTGAAAGGGTAGATGGAAAGGAAGGCAAGATCAACATCAACACACCTTGAAGGATGACAAGAGGATGGAGGAAATGTGAATGAAGGAATATGGCGAATGGATAGTAGAGGTTGTGGTTTAGGCACATGGAATGGAATAATATTTTTGGAAGAAGATGAGGTGGAAGTCTTTGGAAGCTTGAATGTCAACTTTACTTTTTGCTCAAAACCAGACTCTTTCAAGAGAGATTTTGGAATCCATATAGCCTTAAGCTTTTCATTTCTTTTTGATGATCTAGAGAGAATATCTTTAATGATGGATTTTAGAACCCATACTCGTCCTGTAATTTTTTTCTTAGATATCTCTTTTGACTTTATGCTTCCATGTCTATGAGAGGAGACATGGTGATATTCTCTTTTTGATGGATTCTTGTATTGCTTCTTTTTCTTGTATTGAACATTCAAGTTACTTACAAAAGACTTGGGACTTGTGGAAGAAGGAGGAGGATATGATTGGTTTAAATGGGTGGGTGGATGAAAAGGATTCAAGGGTATGCATCTATGTTGATCTTGAGGGAAGATGGGAGATGGAGGGGTGTAAGGACCCAAGATGGATGGTGAATTAGGAGAGTCAGGAGGGGAAAGTGAAGGGACATAAGGACCCAAGATGGAAGGCAGACGTGAAGCCCTTAGTATTGGTGGAGGAGGTCCAAGTATGGACATGGAAGATAAAAAAGGATAATCAATAAATTCATCAGCATCTATATGACAACTAAGGATATTAGCATCTTTAGAGTGAGCATTAGAATTTTCAATAGAATCATGGACATCTTGAATATGAGCACCTTCTTTGATAGGATTGTTCAAAGCTTGCAAAGACTTAGGAAGAGTAGAAAGTGGAAGCGAACATGGAGTGGTAGAACAAGAAGATGGAAGACTTTGATCTTGACAAGGATCTTTGGATAGCATAAGCACATAATTTTTCTCTTGATTTTCAATAGGCTTAACATTGGAAGTAACAACACCATTTTTACCAAGCTTAATTGAAATATCATCTTTGGAAATTGAAAGTGGGGTAAGGTTATTTTGATTGTCAATAAGCTCAATAGTGTAAGTAGTAGCGTGATCTTGCTTAGGAGAAGACTTAAGATAGGGTGGGATGAATGAGAAAGGGCGTGTAGGATCAAAGGAACCCTGGAATGGATAAGATACATCATGAAAAGGATTGGATGACATGGAGGTTTCTTGATCTTGATCTTTCTTTATGTTCTTTTCTTTATCATTTTTAGAGTCCTCTTGACATGGAGCCACTTCTAAGGACAAGGTATCATGTTGCAATTGTATGGAAGACTTTGGAAGAGATGGTGAAGGACTAGCTGAAGTAGGAATTATAGCATATAAGGGCTTAGGCTCTTTAGGTTTAGCATTATTGAAAGTATTTGTAGCCAAGTGAAGGTTAGCTTGAGTTTCTTTAAGAGGTAGCCCTTGAGGATAACTATTGGAAACCACATGAAAAGTATTAGGACCTTTGGTGGATGAAGGACTTGTGAAAGATTTGATAGGCTTGGAAGCTTTAGGAAATGTATGGGTATTGGAGGAAGTAGGGGATGGAAGGGAACCATCACAAGATAAAGGTTCAAAATTAACATGATCTTTCTTGAGAGTGTAATCTTTATTTTCAGGATGAGAGTTATTAGAGGAGAGATCCTTGTAGTATGCACATTTATAATCAGCTCGGTAAGCTTTCTCTTCCTCAATCAAAGTAGATGTATCATCTAGGTATTATTCACAGAAATCATCAAAGTCTCTTTCAAAATCATAATCATATGGATCACCATCATGATCTATCCAATGTGACGTCCCATTTCCAGTAAGCATGAGCACACGATGAGGAGGACTCTTGGGAACATAGGTGTCATAGGTATCATTATATTGTCCATCATCATAGTCATCATAGTCTCCAAAGATGGATGTGTCACTCTCTGTGGAAGAGGTATCAAAAGGGTTGTCACGTTGCTCACATTCTATTCGGGGGCATGGTGACATGTACAAGTCTTTATCAGATGGAAAAGGGCATAGAGCCTCCATGGAGAACTCCTTAGGTTCCTTTTCTTTCTCAAGTTTGTTAAGCTTGACTTGCATAGCATGCATCTGCTTCATCATAGTGGTGATTAGAATTTCTTCCTCATGTGTACTAATTATTTGAGACATGTTAGGAGTTTTAGGACTCCTTGGGATAGATCGAGGTGGAGTTTTTTTATTACCTCTATGAGTTGATGAAGGAGGAATGTAACCAGTTTTCAATTGAAAATTGCCAAGACCGTCGTCCTCATAAAGACCATAATTGTAAATTTGTTCAAGAGTGGGACCTTTGTGAGTAGTCAAAGGTATGATATGAGATGTTCCTTCCAATTTCTTGTGTGAGGAAGCTCTAGTTTCCACCATTAACCCTGGATGATGCAAAAGAATAAGATACAGACAACTGAAAAATGATTTGATTCAAGAAGATCTGATGACGCAACCTTGTCAAGGTTTGAATGATTGAAGTATAGATATGACTTAGATGAGGGATACTATGCCCTGGATGTATGGGTAGATGCCCAAAAGATAGCGGACAAGATATCACAACACTTAGTCATTTTGAAGATTGATAGTTATGACAATGTTTTGACACAAGATGATAAAGACTCAAATCGATTAACCAGAAGGCTAGATTGGATTCAAAAGACCACTTTGGGATAATGATTGGATTCTCAATAGCTTACTGCTATGTTCCTGACATAGTGATTTGTTCGACAGATTTTGGAAATAGGCTGAAAAAGCTATGTATCTGGCAATTCTGACAACTTTTCAAAATTTTCCCAAATGACACTCTGCAAACTCATACAACAGTGGGCATGCTATGAAATGATAGTTGAAAATCTCATACAACAGTTGCTAGCAGGATTTGACTTTTTGAATTCGACTGGCAGAAAGACTCGTACGACATTGGGTTCTTTACCATACAACAGTTGGGCAGTAATGAAATGACATTTGATAAAAACTCGTATGACTTTTTGACCTCCTGAGATGATAGTGGACTCCATAAAAGAATTTTACTTCAGGTTTTGCAAATTTTGAGTTTTTAGATTCGGTTTCTTTGCAAATTTCAATGTCCAAATTTTGAGGATTGTAACAAATTTGTTTGTTTTCAATAACCAGATAGATAAGCAAGCATGCAAAATAGCAAGCAAGTGATTTCAAGCATGTCTGAAAACAATGAACAAGGGCAAAGGCAACCTTGCGCATGAACAATCAAGTGATTTTATTTGTTCTAATCCTCCGAAGTGCTAATTGTGTATGTTCCAAAAAGTTTTACAATAACACACATATACCCTAGAAAAATGAAAGTTTGGCCTCTCTAGGGTTTTTAGTAATGGTTTGACTCTACAACTTTTATGATCCAAAGGGGTGAACTCCAATCTTGGTGCACCAGGGTTTTGACATAGTTTGAGAATTTAATCAATCAGGAGCTACTAAGGAGATCTGACAACCCAACAATGAACCACACCTATGGAGATTTCTTCCAACAGGACATTTATATAGCGGCTGTCACTACCACGGTGAAAATGGTTATTACCGCTTGAGGTTTCGTCAATGTGGTTGACCAAATTAAGGGAATGTCCACTATAGTTAACCCTCTCTAAAGGTGACTCACAAAATATACCACAGGGGGACTAGAATGGATTCAAAGATCTGGGTTTTTGTTACTGTCCAAAAAGGAAGTAGAGCATAATCCCCTAGCCTCTTCACTTCACCAAAATAAAGCAGACAGATTAATCTGACACGCTAAGACTAAGATTATCTCACAAAGATCTATGACGTCAACCCCTTATGATCTATCAACCTCTCCAGAGAGAGAATGCATTGATCAAAAGTTGAAGACACACAGATCTAGTAAAACGTGAGATGCCCTCAGTATCCTCCCTACCTACAAGGGTTCCTTCATTGAGAGGAGCTTTGCTGGAAACTCACTCTCTCAAGAGCCATAAATAGTGTTCATAGGGCCTATTTACTATGTGTAACAAAGATGCTAAAAGCAAATCTATGTTCATTTTTATAGCCCAAATGAAATCTGTGATATGGAAGCAATAAAAAGTCACTCAAGCTAGACACATGAGATGTTTGTTTTAAGTCCAAAATTGAAGGCTCATCAGCTGAGAAGGTTACCTGAATTCCTCACAATGCACTTAGTAGATTTTTACCTATTTTTAGCAATTCTTATGCTTTTCCCAATCAAAACTAGTAGGAGTCAATAAAAAATAGAGAATTTCAATTGTTAAAATTAGCTATTAGTCGAAACCTGAAAACCAAATATGACAAACTGCCTAAAAAAGTGAAATGACAATTGAACACTAGTATGGAAACTCATACGAAAGTGGGTTACCTCCTAGATGATAGTTCAGAAACTCGTACGACATTGGGTTACCTCCCAGACGACAGTCCAAAAACTCGTACAACACTGGGCACTAGATCATACGATAATAGAGATTCTGAATGACTCTTCGATCTTGATGGTATGATTCTCAAAAAAATAAACTATCATAAAATAGTGGGTATCTCCTGGTATGAGTTTTTGACAAAACTAGTACGACGACTGTACGGACAGAAAATAAAAATTGCACTGTACAGACAATTTTGATAGAAAAAGTGCTAATTTTTTTTTCTTTCTTGCAAAGTATACCAGAACCCTTGAAACCCTTAACCTCAAAAGATAGAAAATTGATAGAAATGAAGGGAAACCCCTTTCAGGGCCCCACGGTGGGTGCCATAAATGTGTGTGTGAATTTTGTACCTATTCTGTAGACACAACACTTTAGTAAAACATTAAAGGTTAGTTGAAATCAAAATCATGCAATAAATGAAACTAAACTAACCAGCTGATTTATTGCCTTCTAGTAGATGCAAATATGTATTCTTAGATTGTATCGAGATCAATGACCTTGACGACACCTAAACGAAGGATTTGAATGCAAACTCTATATATGAATCAATGCAATTAATCTTTTTTTTGGATTTTCTGTGCAATTATGATAAAACTTGATATGAATCTAATCTAGAATGAACTGATATGAAATTGATCCAACAATGATATGAAAATAAATCTAAATGAATGTAAAAACCAAATTGATCTCACAATAGCCTTGATTCGCAATAAGCTTTGATTCTCCAAATTCCAATTCTTCAAAATAGTCGTGCAATTTGTAGACGATTTTGGCAGAGTAAGCTCGCAAAATTATGAGATGATTTATGAAGAGCTGAGGTCTTAATTTATAGAAATCTAGGGCTTTTGGAGGTGCATGGAAAAAGCCATAAATCACTCAAATAACTCAGGTTGATTTTTGAGTTATTTTAAAATAAAGGATATTTAACTCACAAAAACATGCAAAAACAAAGTTTAACTCAAAATAAAGTTTAGCTTTAATTGATAATTGATAGTTGATAGTTATCTGCTTTTATGATTGTGCATGTTTTATTTATGAATTAATTTAATAATAAAGTGATTTATTTCCAACTTAATTGATTTTGAAAAATAAAACAATTGATTTATTGGTTAATCAATTATTTTTCAAACTTTTATTCAAAAACAATATTATTAAAAATTGACAACTTGCTTTAATTAATTAAATAAGAATTTAATCAATTATTCATAGGATTTTAGATTTATTGTCAAAATTAAATAATACAATTTAGGAATAAATATAATTAACTTCAATTAAATAATTAAGTGGCAAAATTAAGTCTAATTAATTAAATATTCATAATATTAAATTAATCAAACTTTAGGATAAATTGGATTTATCGCCAAATAATCATTAAATCAAAGATAATTATGATAAATAAGAATATTGTTAGGAATATTCCCCGATGCAGAATTTATGATAATCAATTAGAATTCGATAATGTGCAGATGTGCCTTAGGTTAGGACTTTGATGTCAATTTCGTTCGATTTGATGATATAGGAGATTAATGAACCTATAGCCCATTTTGGGGGTATTACACATAGAACATCTAATATATCCTTCACACTGCATCATCATATCATAATCTTAAACACAAGTACATTTGGATCAACTATTCATAAAGCATCAACTAAGCATAATAATCAACCAAATCAAGGTACGTAATAACATAGCATAGGATTTATCAATCTTCAAATAATAACATATGTTCAATAAGTCTAAGTATCTCAAATCAAAATATTAATTAAAGAGTCTGAACTGGAAATCAATGCTAAACTATGATGGGCTAGGGTAGGCCTCACATATCTAAGCCTCAAAACTTGCCATGGAAATTATTTTGATATATTGCTAGAGAACTACTTGCTTGTGTTATGCCCATGAAATCAAGAACTTAGCTAGTCTCACACACTTTTTGCGACTAATCATTCAGTATTAGCTTATAGTATAAATTTAAATTTACTACAATATTAATATTTAAACTTACAAAATTATTGTTACTAGTTTTTAAATAAAAAACATTACACCATGGTAATCATATGATAATAGAGGTAAACTGCAAGAAGTTGAGTCCCAATTAAGGGGAAGTTTCAACCTTAGAAAAATGACAATAGATATGGGTACCCATTTTGTAAATAATGAGTACTCCCAAAGCTAAAAGTAAAGTGTTTACTCAATTCCCTTCACAATTCCAATGGCATTTTTTAAAAACTATGTGAATCCATTTTTAGTATACCAATGACAAAGGTCGTGTCATAACAATGGTACCTATTTTTTTTGCACCACCTCCTCCCACAACTTTGTTAATCTATTATACATCCAGGTACACTTTAACACCATATTTAATGTTATTTTTCACTTCAAATGAATTTAGGTCTAACATTAAGCTTTTTAAGTTTTTTTAAAGTTATGTGAACATATTTAAAAACATTCAATTATATCCACTATAATGATCTCCTAATCATCTTAAAATATTCATTATAAGAAATGAAGACCTCTATTTGACACCACTAAAAATAGAAAATTAGGTTTTTTTTTGTAAACTCTATTACACTTTACATTGATGTCCTTGTAAGGGAAAAAAGTCTAATATTTTCCCATATAACAATTAAGTGTTATAAAATAGAAAGACAATAAATGGGTTACATGCTTTATGACTAGGTCACCACTAAGGTCTTGCTTTTAGAGGTTTGGAATTTTACAATTCATGGCATGTAAACAACCACATGTTAGTCTGAATAGGCACTGAGAGGTGGGGAGAGGTGAATCAATGCTACAATAAAATTGATTATTGAACTTACAAACTATAATAACTAACATGCAAAACTAAAAATAATGTAGAACACTATCAAATCCAACATCCACAAAGATTAACACAAGACACCAAGATATTTCTCGTGGAAGCCCTTCTTAGAGGGAAAAAATTACATGTGGGAATGATGCCTATAATATTTCACTGAGCTCAATAAAATATGGCCTATTAGGACCAATTACAATTACCTTGTCAAAGGCATACACGGTTAAGAGTATCTTAGCCCTGTTAAGAGCTAGAAGGTCTTGTTATAGACTATTGTATTAAGAGATTCAAAACACAAGCTAATGTATCCCCCTGTTAAAGGATTTAGCCTTTAGATCCTATTAAAGATCCTTCCCATGCTATTAAGTGTGACCCTGTTAAGGGATTTTGAATGCAAACTTGTTAGGGCTTGCCTTGAGATAAAACCAAGTAGAAAATGATCTAATGAAATAGCACTCTTGCTTTCTTGAAATCCAATTAATCTCAATCACTGCTAAGCTTACATACACACTTAGCTTATGAATCACCTCTTGAAAAAAATCTGCCATTGTTTCCACTCTCACACTCTTTTTCCTCCTTGTTTTGATATATTTATATTCTTCTCATTAAGATAGCTAAAAAACCCTAACCACTTGAGATTAAAATCTACCCCTCAAACATAGTCAACTTTCAATGTGCCTAAATCAGATTCTACAATAAAATCAACTTTTCAACCATAGGATTCCATTGCACCTTTGATTTATCCAATAATATTCATCTTCATCACTTTTTCCTAGGTACTTGCATAACTTTGAGAAATCCCTTCATTATTGATCACAAAAACATATTTTACCTTTCCATATCAACATCTTCCATGTATCACTATACTTGGATAATATATTAGTCTTTTATCAATATCAGATCAACCGATCTAAACATCTTTTTGATCAAACACTTAATTCTCCATTCCTTATTGTTCTTTCATTATCTCAGTCACATGAACTTGTAGTATCTCTCCCGATACATGGAATTAGATGATGTGATCATAGAAATAGTATTCATAAACATTATTCTATCATACTCTAAAATTGCACACCTAAACTCTGTATGCACTCTAAAATGGTCGCCTAGACTTTGGGCCCCATTTCTGCAATTTATCAAATCCCTGAATCAATATTTTCAAAAATCAACATTTTTCAATTATATCAATTTCCTTGATCAAATCATAATCAATTCAATATTTCCTAAGGTTTGAGCCTTATTTAATTTAAAAGAAATAAAAATAAAAATCTTATTTAATTAAGAGAACATGCTCCTTTTAATAAATTAAAAATCATTTTTAATTAAATAATAAAATCACTTTATCCTAAGCCTTTATTTAATTAAAAGGAATTTCCTCCCCTTTTATTTAAATAAAAATCCCCACTTTTCTTCTTATCCTTGTTGCACAAATAAAGTATTTAATTCTTATTTATAAAGAAAAATAAAATAAAAAATAAAAGAAAAGTACTTTTTGTCTCACATGGACATAAATTAAATGCTCAACATAAAGTAAATGCTTCTAATTTTCCTATTGGAAGATATTTGTGCACAAAGATCAAGCTTATTTTTTTCTCCACCGTTGATTAAATCTTTTGCCTTTTAATCTCCATGGTCCATTGATTTTTCACCTCCTATAAAAGAAGAGCTCTCTTCTTTATTTGCACACACTATACATACTTGAATTATTATGCTACAGGTTTTCTAAGTCATTGAAGCTTTTGGAGATATTTTTGCATCAAGTTTTGAAGATTTGGAGCATCATTGACATTCATCTTGCATCTATATCACATCCTAGCTTGCATCATAGTTGCATCATCATGGTATCATTCCCTTTCATATTTTAGATTAATCTCACATAGTTTAATTAGAGGGTTTGTAACTCTTTCATTTCCATTTTCATAGCTTAATTGCATCTTCATTCTCATAAGATTAATTTGCATTCTCATATATATTTTCATAGCATTGCATTCATTTGGAATCTCTCATTGTGTGGTTGACTAGCAAGGTCATGAGTTTATAGCTCTACCTGAGAGCAATTTTATAAATCTTGCAACTCCATGCATAGAGAGCTATGGATCAATTTGTGAGGGCTCATTCTTGAGTTTTCTTGCATGTAAAGATTCATAGAAGTGTGACAATATTTTAGCACACATTTTTGGCACCCACCGTGGGGCAACCCACTTTTTACATGCTGGTTTTGATTATTTTTGAAGCTAACCCTTGTGCAAATTTGTTTGGAGATGAAAAACCCTAGATTTGAAAGATTTGATCATATCTCCCAAACGGCTTGGTATTTTGGTCTAAATTTTTTTTTTTAAGTTGACGACATATTAGAGAAGCTCCAAAAAAAATTTCAAAATTTTTGGAGGTGATTTGTATTTTTTTATAATTTTTTCTTGATTTTTCATAAAAAATCAATTTTTGGCGCAAATCAGTGTATTTTTCAGAAATTTTTACATTTCTGGAAAGGTCTTGGAATTATATAGGGGGTCCATTCACTGTGTTTTTAATTTAGAAATCATATCATAGCTCATTTGGTCAATTTATAAAAACTAGTCTATTTTGGTAAAATGGGTCTCTAAGGCACAAATGAAGATATTTTTCTAAAAATTTTACATTTTTGGAAATCTCTCTATTTTTTGATAGAGGTCTCTTTTTTTCATTTTGGATTTAGGGTCCGAATTCATATGGTAAAAATCAGATCTTGTTGACTAGGTCAAATGCAAAAAAAATAAAATTTTGTGATGGGTATGCACTTATTTTTCATTGTTCATTGCATGATATGAGTTATCATTTGGATTATTTTCTGGTTATCATTGCTCCTAATAATTGATTTTTAGATCTAACTCTAGGGTTTGCATAAGTTGGATATACATTGCATATCTTGTTTGCTTATTTTCTTGTCTTGTTCATTTGAAGGTGCTCTTGCTTTCATGGAAGATGTTTAAAACAAAGCGTTGGACTTGAGGTACTTTGTTTCATCTCTACAACATTTGAATTTTGGGATTAAAATTGAACCTCTCATGTGTTTGGCTTGAGTGTTTACATGCTTTCATAGAACACATTTCAATTGATGCTCTTAATGGGAAATGAATGAACATAGATTTGCTTTCATACAAGTTTGTGTAAGTGAATGCTTGTGTTTAAACCTTAAGTAATTCTTGGTTCCAATATCAAATATCTCATTGAGTGATTGAGGGCATGAATTCATTCTTTGTTTACATAAGGAGTTAAATGCACCACTTTGTGGATTCACTCTATGTTTGCTTGAAAAGTTAAATATTCCATTGATTCAACCCTTTGTCATTTGTGAGTAGTATTGATAAGCAACTTTAGATTACTTGTGATTGATCTAGATTGCTATCTTGGGTTATTGGACTCGCTAATCTGTCGGCCCCTCATTTCTACCCCGTGGTTGCAAGATCAGCGCCACATTAAAGGGGAGGGGTCTACATGAAAGAAGCGTTAATTGCTCCACTAGGCAACCCTTTTGTGCTTTTTGGAACTCACTTATTTTCTAAAGTGTGGACTCACTTTGAGTTGATGTGAGGAGTTAAATGTTCCACTTTTGGACTCACTTTGAGTTGGTGTGAAGAGTTAAATGTTCCACTTTTGGACTCACTTTGAGTTTGTGTGAAGGGTTAAGTGTTCCACTTTTTTGGACTCACTTCACATTCTCTTGAAGGGTTAAATGTTTCACTTTTGGACTCGCTTCACATTATCTTAAAGGGTTAAATGTTCCACTTTTGGACTCACTTCACATTTACTTGAAGATTTAAGTGTTCCACCTTTAGTGCTCTAAATACTTTTGATAGTCAATTACTTAGTTTTTATTTTTAGAAGGCCTGCTTGGGGACACACCACCTCAAGGGATGACCTTAACTCCTGTGTTCCAGCGGAGTATAAATATCGGGAGGTGAATCCAAAGACACCTCTCTTGTAAATTGAGTTTGATATCACTCTTGGCTAAGCCTCAAAGAACTTTATACCTTTGAGAAGTGAAGGAGGAGATTTGGGTTACCGTCTCCCCCCGACTGTGTGATTTTGGATTCTTCTCATCTACGAATTTGGGCCTCACGTACCTTGTGTATATCGAGGACTCCTTTTAGAAAGCCACGTATATCCTTGTAGACAGCTTTTTAAGGTGTTGTTGTGTTCTATGTGCCTGCTAAAATATTTTCAAGAACATACACAAGTAGAACCTTTAAGGAGTAGAAATACTAAGTCACTATCTCTATTCATGCGCAAGGTTGCTTTGCCCCTTGCTCATTGCTTGAAGACTATTTGTTTGAACTCCCTAATTGTTGTTCTATGTGCTTGATCATCATTACAAAATCTTTTGAAAGATCTATTTGGAATATTGAAACTAAGTTCCGTCCTGCTGTAGTGAGTTCTCCTTAGAAGCTTGGTCTTCCTTGGTCAGTCCAGGTCAGATCCTAAGTGTTGTCATGTTGCTCAACATCTCAATGAACATTATGGTATCAATTGCACAAGATGAATCTTAGTCTTCTTTCTTCTCCATTTTCTCATGTTCTTCTAAAGTCTTCTATTCCCATGAGAAATTCTTCTTCTTCTTCTTGATTCTTTTCCTCTTACTATCTAGTCTACCTTCTTCTATTCATCTATTCATTTCTTCCATGCTTGATTCCTCCTCTTCTATAACCATGAATCTTGACTATCTGGTTTTGGAACCTTTATTAAGAATAGATGATCTTGAGCTCATTGACATATTCGAAAAGTGTTGTTCCTCCAAAATTTTCATGAGTGATGAATTTATAGCAAAAATAAAAGAAAAGATGATTAAATCAGATGCCTTTGCTAGAATCATAAACATGATCATATCACGATCTTCTTCTTCCAAACATTCATCATCATCTAAATCTTCTCATTCTTCTTCACCTTCCAAGTCTTATCATGACTCTTTCAGACATCATTCTCATTCTTCATCTTCTAAGTCTTATCATGATTCTTCTAAACACTATTCACATTCTTCATCTTCCAAATCTTATCATGACTCTTCTAAATAGTATTCACATTCTTCATTATCCAAGTCTTCTTCCTACACTAAGTCTTCAATTTCCTCTTCTTCACGATCTCATTCTTCTTCTACTTCTTCAAAGAGTCTTACTTCTTTTCACAAGATATACCATAATGAGCAATGTGATAGTCCTTATGATACCTCTTCCATAAAGAGTGACACACCCACCTATGATGACTATGATGATGGACAATGTAGTGATGCCCATGAAACTTCTCTTCCTAAGCATCATCCTCATGGTACACTTGTGATTTCTAAGGGGGAGTCATATTGGGTAGACTGTGATGGTGATCCATATGACTCTAAATTTGAAATTTTTTTTGATGATTTTTGTGAACAATACAATATTCCTACTGAGGAAGAGAAAATCTATCGCGCTGATTTCAAACGTCAAAAGAATCTCTCCTCTAAAAGTTCTCATGCTGAAAATAAAGGTTGCACTCTCAAGCAAGATCATATTAACATTGAACCTTTGTCTTGTGATGGTTCCTTTCCATCCTCTACTTCCTCCAATGCCCATACATTTCCTAAAGCTTCCGAGTCTTCCAAATCTATCACAAATCCTTCATCCAACAAAGATCCTAATACTTTTCATGCAGTTCCCTATAGTTATCCTCAAGGGCTATCTCTTAAAGAAACTCAAGCTAACCTTCACTTGGCTGAAAATACTTTCAATAATGCTAAACCTAAAGAGCCTAAGCCTTCATGCGCTATAATGCCTACTTCAACTAGTCCTTCGCCATCTCTTCCAAAGTCTTCCATACAATTCCAACCCGCTTCCTTGTCCTTAGAAGTGGCTCCATGTCAAGAGGACTCTAAAAATAATAAAGAAAAGAACATAAAGAAAAATCAAGATCAAGAACCCTCCATGTCATCCAATCATGTTCATGATGTCTCTCATTCGTTTCATGGTTTTTTCGATCCTTTACCCCCTTCCTCATTCATTCCACCATGTCTTAAATCTTCTCCTAAGCAAGATCGAGCTACTACTCACATCATTGAGCTTATTGATAAACAAAATAATCTTACTACACTTGCACTTTTCAAAGATGATACTTCCATTAAGATTATTAAAAATGGTGTTGTTACTTCTGATGTAAAGCCTATTGAAAATTAAAAGAAAGTTGATACGCTTATGCTACCCAAAGATCCCTGTCAAGATCGAAGTCTTCCATCTTCTTGTTCTACCACTCCATGCTCACTTCCACTTTCTACTCTTCCTAAATCTTCGCAAGCTTTGAATGATCCTATCAACGAAGTTGCTCCTATTCAAGATGTTCATGATACTGTTGAAAATCCTAATGCTCACTCCAAAGATGCTGATATCCTTGGTTGTCATATAGATGTTGATGAAACTATTGATTATCTTTTTATGTCTTCCACTTCCATCCTTGGACCTCTTCCACCGTTGCTAAGGGCTTCACATCTTCCTTCCATATTGGGTCCTTATATCCCTTCACTTTCCCCTCCTGACTCTTCTAATTCATCATCCATCTTGGGCCCTTATGTCCCTTCACTTTCCCCTCCTAATTATCCTAATTCATCATCCATCTTGGGTCCTTACGTCCCTCCATCTCCTATCTTTCCTCAAGGTCAACATAGATGCATACCCTTGAATCATCTTCATCCATCCACCCATCGAAACCAGTCGTATTTTCCTTCTTCTTCCACAAGTTCCAAGTCTTTTGGAAGTAACTTGAATGTTCAATACAAGAAAAATAAGCAATGCAAGAATCCATCAAAAAAAGAAGATCACCATGTCTTCTCTAATCGACATGGAGACATAAAGTCAAAAGAGATATCTAAGAAGAAAACTGCAAGACAAGTATGGGTTCCAAAATCTATTATTGAAGATATTCTCTCTAAATCATCAAAAATAAATGAAAAGCCTATGGCTATATGGATTCCAAAGTCTCTCTTAAGAGATTCTAATATTGAACAAAAAATGAAGTTGACATTCAAGCTCCCAAAGGCTTCCGCTTCATCTTCTTTCAAAAACATTCTTTCATTCCATGTGCCTAAACCACAACCTCTACTAAACATTCACCATATTCCTTCATTTACATTTCCTCCATCCTCTCGCCACCCTTCAAGGTGTGTGTTGATGTTGATCTTGCCTTCCTTTCCATCTACCCTTTCACAATCCTTCCATTCATTATCCTTCTACCTTCTATCCTTTTTCCTCGTTTGCCTATTCCTCCTATCTTCCAACCTCACTCTCTTTACATAGAACCTTATCCTCCATTTTTCTCTTTCATTTTCCTTTCCCTATCAGCATCTTTGAGCATATCATTTTGGATCCTTGGCATATCATGGTTTATTTTTTCAAGGAGCACTACCTAAAAGCTTGCCTTCTTCCAAAAAAAAGAAAATTCAAAAAAATAGAAAAATTCAAAAAGAAAAAAAAATGAAAAAAATTGAAAATGTGCCATGGTGAAAACCTAGAAACAGGCACCTAGTAGCAAAAGTAAAGAGAAATAAATTCATCCTATGGTGAAAACCACTCCCTTGTGGCACCTTGGATAAGTACCATGATGAAAACCTGGCAATCAGGCGTCATGCGTAGTTCTTCTATATATTTCATCCATTCCATCTTCTCTCTTTGATCTTGACAATGTTGACCTATACTTGAATATTTGGCTATCTTGTGAGCTATCTTAAGATGATCTTGCTCTCATTCCTTTCATGTCTAGCCTTCATCTTTATTTTCCTTCATTCATTCTAGCCTTTCGCTATCCTTTTCTCCTTTGGTCTTGATCTAATAAAAAAGAGTAAACACGATGCTATGAAGCCTCTTGACATGTCTACTCCTTTGGACTGCATCCCTTCCTTCTTTTGCAGTGCACTTTTGAGGCTTATCCTATGCTATCCTTTCATTGCTTATCCAAATGTGCTTTGCATAACAATTTTTTTTCCTAGCTTGGGTATTCTTGAGGAGTTTGACTTTGAAGATTTCTTCCCTCCGTTCACTTTCATTCTCCTTTCCTCCACCAGCTTGCTTATCCATCTTGTTTTCCACCTTTCTAGATATTGGGACTACACGATGTGATCTTGCTTAAAGAGTTTGATGCCCATTCTGTCTAGGGGCATCCTTTGTACATATTTTATGATCTTGAAAAAATACCAAAAAAATTGATATATGATGCTGAAAAAATTCTAAAAAGCATATAAAGTCCTGAAAAAATACAAAAAAAAAAAAAAATCAAAAAATCAAAAAAAAGAAAAGAAAATGTGCCATGGTGAAAACTTGGAAACAAACGCCTTGGTAGCAAAAATACAAAAAAAAAAATTTAAAAAAAAAATTGCAATAAATCCAAGTGGTGAAAACCTGGAAACAGGCGCTACTTGAGGCCTTTGCACCCCTATTTGTTAGCATGCGTCCTCAACACTTAGCCACTTTCCATCATTCCTTGACCTTATTTGACTTGGTCTGGAATTGGTCTTTGTCTTTGTCTAAGGGGCATACCTATTAGCATAGGTCTTTTAGGTGCGTTTGTCTCTTGGGGCATTTCACAACAGGTGTTTTTAAACACCACCCCAAACAGTGTTT
The DNA here is from genome assembly GCA_027943335.1 of Chamaecyparis obtusa. Lineage (NCBI taxonomy): Eukaryota > Viridiplantae > Streptophyta > Pinopsida > Cupressales > Cupressaceae > Chamaecyparis > Chamaecyparis obtusa. The sequence goes on along the minus strand of BSBK01002093.1, from coordinate 717,414 downwards.
TTCAACACTACCCTTGCGTCGAGTGTTTCTTAACACTTATCAGATGTCTTACCCAATATTCTAAGTATGATGCGATATTTCTCATTTGTAGATGTGATAATCAAAGTTTGACTCTATGACCAACACACACGAACTTAAACAATCAATTCACTTGAGATATGGTGACTTTACTTTTCTTTGTGTGTTGTCTATGAGAATTTCTTTGATGAGTGGTCTCTCCCTGAGAAGTTTTCGATGATGCATAGCTAGAAGACTGAGGGTATGAGAACATGTTTTCTTTCTTTATCTGCTTGTGGGTATATTTTGTTGATCCTAACTGTCATGAGCATTTATGCTGGTCTTACTTGACACTATGGATTAACAAGGTATTATCCTTGACTGTTTTGCGAGTGCATGCTTCTAGTTATCCTGACTTTCATGTGTCTTGATAAAAGCATAATCTCGCCATATCAAACTTAGGTAATCTCACTGCATTAGTCATCTTGACCTCCATGTCTTTGATGTCTAGGTGGGATTTCCACATTTCTATCTGATAAAGATCATATTCATATCCACATAGTTATGCTAGTGTGCATTGTATGATCTTGCGACGCTACCAATAACGCTCGATGATGATAATTAGATGTTTATAAGCGTTGCAACCTTGCAAGTCAACCACTTTCATAGTAGCTTGCATTCTTAGGTTCATCATAGTTTAGTTTTTGCATCTTACATATGGAGAGTGCTCTCCTTTTTATCATCTACGGACTAGTTGGTCAATTGTGCTCATTTTCTGATTCTTCTTGATCATATCTTTCATTTCTAGTCTTTCATGTCACATCATTTTCTATCCATTTCGGATTCGAAACCGAAATCTGAGTCGCGTTGACTAACCTTTTGAGGCATAATTCTTCAATCTTTGATGGAATTTCTTCATTTCCATGTCTTCCAAACTTCTAGTCTTTCATCCACCCTTTTCGCTTCCTCTCTCTGAGGTTTGACTTCATCTTTATTCTATATCTTTTTTAATCAAACCTCGTCAACCTAGGGCATATCTTCACTGTTTGATGGTTATCCTATCATGCTCCATCCTTCGATTATGATTTATTGTGACTTGATCAAGTTTATCAGTTTGTTGTTCTCCTTTATCTGATTTTGATTTCGATTCCGAGGGGGCAGTACCTATCAGCTTTAATCTTTGATTCAGCTTTATCATTCAGCTCAACTTGAGATTCTTATTTTTAGACTTGATTATCACCTAGCAGCGACGGTGGTGATTTTGTCTTTCAATTTTTATCTCCTTTTTTTTAGACTTGATTATTGCCTAGCAGCGACGGTGATAGTTTTGTCTAAAGCTTGATTTGCACCTAGCAGCGATGGTGCTGGTCTTGTCTTTCAGCTTTTGCTTATGTTTGTCCTGATGTGTTCCCAAAATGAACACACATCTGGGTTGTTTTGTGATCCCAAATCGATCTCACATTTCAATTCTTCTTTGATTGCATGTGTTCCCAGATTGATCACACATTAGTCAAAGAGAGGCAAATGTATGCACCCTAAAATGGTCGCCTAGACTTTGGGCCCCATTTCTGCAATTTATCAAATCCCTGAATCAATATTTTCAAAAATCAACATTCTTCAATTATATCAATTTCCTTGATCAAATCATAATCAATTCAATATTTCCTAAGGTTTGAGCCTTATTTAATTTAAAAGAAATAAAAATAAAAATCTTATTTAATTAAGAGAACATGCTCCTTTTAATAAATTAAAAATCTCTTTTAATTAAATAATAAAATCACTTTATCCTAAGCCTTTATTTAATTAAAAGGAATTTCCTCCCCTTTTATTTAAATAAAAATCCCCACTTTTCTTCTTATCCTTGTTGCACAAATAAAGCATTTAATTCTTATTTATAAAGAAAAATAAAATAAAAAATAAAAGAAAAGTACTTTTTGTCTCACATGGACAAAAATTAAATGCTCAACATAAAGTAAATGCTTCTAATTTTCCTATTGGAAGATATTTGTGCACAAGGATCAAGCTTCTTTTTTTCTCCACCGTTGATTAAATCTTTTGCCTCTTAATCTCCATGGTCCATTGATTTTTCACCTCCTATAAAAGAAGAGCTCTCTTCTTCATTTGCACACACCATACATACTTGAATTATTATGCTACAAGTTTTCTAAGTCATTGAAGCTTTTGGAGATATTTTTGCATCAAGTTTTGAAGATTTGGAGCATCATTGGCATTCATCTTACATCTACATCACATCCTAGCTTGCATCATAGTTGCATCATCATGGTATCATTCCCTTTCATATTTTAGATTAATCTCACATAGTTTAATTAGAGGGTTTGTAACTCTTTCATTTCCATTTTCATAGCTTAATTGCATCTTCATTCTCATAAGATTAATTTGCATTCTCATATAGATTTGCATAGCATTGCATTCATTTGGAATCTCTCATTGTGTGGTTGACTAGCAAGGTCATGAGTTTATAGCTCTACCTGAGAGCAATTTTACAAATCTTGCAACTCCATGCATAGAGAGCTATGGATCGATTTGTGAGGGCTCATTCTTGAGTTTTCTTGTATGTAAAGATTCATAGAAGTGTGACAACATTTTAGCACACAAACTCAATCTTCAACATCAGATATAATTCTTAGTTCCTTGTACTTCTACACTAACACTGTGTATGAATCTTCAATCCTTTATAGCTTCCTGTAGACATCAAAATAACTGATGCGATCATATGATTAGGTATACTAACCAGTGTAGATTCTATAGTTACCATCGCACATGTTGAATTGACCTCAAGCTCCCAATCTGATCAACTGTACCTCTCAAGATGCTCTGAAACATGATATACTTACCACTTGATCACTTCTTTAATTAATCCTTAATACCATCAACTAAACTAATCTGCATCCATCCAATTGACCTTGTTGCAATGCCTCAACCTTGTTTCTAGCAATGATAACACCTTAACATTACCAATCTCCCCATCATCTTCATCAAATGCCAACACCACCACCATTAGTGACCAAATTGGAAGTTGCAATAAAAAAAAGTTGAACATAATCTTTTACAAGTTGTGCAACTCTCATATATATTCTATTAGAAATACTTATTTGTGGTAGCCCAATTATCTTATCTTACTAACATCTATTTGACATATTAGATATCTAGACACAAATATATTAGGTTCTTTAGTAGAATTTAAATAAGAATTTTACAATAATAATAAAGTGTTAATCTCACAAAAGACTATGCCAATGAAAAATGTGTATGAAAGGAGAATGATATTTTGAAAGAAGATAAAAAATAAGAAAAGAAAAATATTTAAAAATATATATTAAACAAATTAAAATTTAAAGATAAAATGCTAAGAAAATATGTTATGTACGATTGGATTGATTCACAAAAAATATAAGGATTAATAACTTCCCTAAATTTTTATATAGATTAAGTAATTAAAGAACTCAACAAACACACAAAAAATAAACTAGATAATAAAATTGAGGGTCATATGTCTAGATATAAATATATTATACGGTAGAAAAATATATAAAATTCAAATAAGGAATTGAGTTAGATATAGGAATAATGTAGATGAGTAAGCCTATTGTTACAATATAATATTCTTATCTAAGTACCATAAATAGTCAACATAATATGGTATCTTTTGAATCATCAATAGATAAAGAAAAGATATATCTATAATCTCACCAAACCCCACATTAAGAATATGCCAATGAAACATATGTATGAACGAAGAATGAAATTTTAAAAGAAGATTAAAACAAAAGAAAAATATATATAAATATAAATACATAATAACTTTAAAATCAAATGAAAAAATGCCTATAAATTATGGCATATAAGATTAGATTGATTTATAGAAAACATAAGGAAAAATAAATTCCCTAACTTTTTATTTAGATTAAAACTAATTAAATAGCTCAATAAACACACAACATAAGCTAGATAATAAAGTTGAGGGCTAAATATCTAAATTTAGATATATTATATGGTAAGAAAATATATAAAATTCAAATAAAGAATTGACTTAGATGTAGGAATGATGTAGATGAGTAAGTCTATTGTTGCACTATAAGCTTCCTATCTAAGTACTATAAACAAACAACAAAATATGGTGTATTTTGACTCATCAATAGATAAAGAAAAGATATCTATATGAAATCTCACCAAACCCTACATTAAGAATATGTCAATGATATATATGTATGAAAGGAGAAAAATATTTTGAAAGAAGATTTTTTAAAATAAAAAATATAGAATATAAAATCTTTAAAATCAAAAGAGAATATACCAATATATGGTGTATTTTTTACTCATCAATAGGTAAAGACAAGGCATGCATATGTAATCTCACCAAAGCCTACATTAAGAATATGCCAATGAAACATGTGTATGAAAGAAGAATGATATTTTGAAAGAGGATTAAAATATAAGAAAGTATAAAATATAAAAAAATTAAAATCAAAAGAGAAAATGCCAATAAATTATGTCATGTAGGATTGGATTGACTCACAAAAAAAGTAAGGAAAAATAACTTTCCAAACTTCCTATATGTATTAATTAATTGAAAAACTCAATAAACACATAAAATAAACTAGATAATAAAGTTGAGGGTCAAATATATATATTATATGGTAAGGAAATAAAATAAAATTCAAGTAAATAATTAAATTGGATATAGAAATGATATAGATGAGTAAGCCTATTGTTGCACTAGATTCTTGCTATCTAAGTACTATAATCGGTCAATAAAATATGGTGCCTTTTGACTCGTCAATAGATAAAGAAAAGACATGTATATGTAATCTCACCAAACCCTACATTAAGGATATGTCATGTGTATGAAAGGACAATGAAATTTTAAAAGAAGATAAATTTAGGAAATTTAAAAATATAAAAAGTTTCAAATCAAAAGAAAGAATGCCAAGAAATAATGTCATGTGAGATTGGATTATTTCACAAAAAAATTAAGGAAAATAACTTCCTTAACTTTTTATATAGATTAAAGTGATTAATAAAAAAGACGGCTCTACACTTTTTCACTTGGAAAAATTGATTAGAACAGAAGAAGAAGGTTTTTATATAGACCAAATACGCGAATGGGTATTCTGCGATCGGTAGGGGGAATAGGGGTCCCCCTACTCAGCCACTAGAAAATGAATGGACTAGGGTAAAATCAAGGAGGACCATCATAGTAGAAATAAATGGATGGAAGGGCTTTGTAAATAGAAGAGGTTACAAAAACCCTAGTGCTCCTGCATTTCATTTCTCAGAAAGAGCTAATAGATTTTAATTATTACAAAATTCTAAGGAGGGTTCTATAAAACCAGTTCCCCAAATCAACTTGACCCATAATGCGATAAAGCAGGGTCAAAGAGGAAGACACATCACATATCTAAGCCAATTAATGATTGGAGACATCCTCATCAAAAACCTAATGATACTACAAGGAAGCTTGTGAATATAGGGCACAATGGGAGCTTTAAACAACAAAACCAACACCCTAATCCAGAAAATAGGAGGATTCTAAATATCAAGGATGGTCTAATTGAGTGAACATAAGATGCAAAATATTTGGGGTCTTTTCTTAGTGGTATGGGGTAGGAATCCAATTGGCACAAATCATAGGTTGGTTCAAAAAGGCTTATGATAACAAGGTAGGTATTGTAATCTTATCCGACAATTTTCTTTATGTGCATTGTAATAGGAAAAAAATAAAACAAGAATTTTTAGCAGGCAAATCCCATTGCTATAAAGGGAAATCCTTTAATTTTTTTGATTGGCAACTAGATTTTAATTCTACCAAATTAGAAGCATTAAAAGCATATAGGCTAATTTTCCTACCACATCTTCTAGGAGAATTGCTTGACAAAGAGACTATTAGAAAATAGGCAATATGATAAGAAAATTTGGGGGTTTTATAGAAGAAGAATTTTTTATAGTAGATACTATGATTATAGTAAACATGGATATAAAAATTAAGGAGATTGATCCCATAGAGTTAAGATCCAAATATTCTTCATTTATTATCAAGCCAAGGTTTTATAATGGGGTGCTTAGGAAGTAGAGGAAACTAAAGTAGAGGAGTCAGATCAAGAGAAGTAATTTTCTCATAGTATAGGGGTGGAAATTAGATTGAATGAACATCAGGGGGGATTCACTATTGTGGAAAAAGAGAATTTGACACAAGAGAAGGAGGAGGCAGAGGAAGGGGAGATAGTGGGGGATCAACACTGTGATATTGAGAATATGGATTTTGATGTGAAGAACAAGAATAAAGGATCTAACTTATGTGCAGAGGAAGGATCAGAGGAAGAAAGATTTAGTAAGGAGTTACAGGGGAAGGAAGACCAGAGGAAATTACTAGTAAAATTAAAGGAAAATATTTTGGGGCAAGATATCAACATCAATGAATATATGGAATCCCTAGAAGATATTCTCAACAAAGCTAAAGTAATGAAGAAAGTGGTAACTCAAGAATTAAAAAATATAGAAAGTGGGAAGGTCCAATCGGAATGGGATATGGATGCATCTTTAAGGAATATTTGGGAAGGATGAGATGTAGGGAAGGAGACATATTGGTTTGAAGAGGAGGGGAGAGATGGAACATAATTGGAAATTAAAGATTTAGAGAAGGCATAACTAGAGGATTTAGAGGACTTTTTGGGACTTGATCTTATTTATGAAGGTAACCAGAGAAAGAGTCAAGAAGTGCTTCAGAGGGCATAGGAGGAAATAGGGAATGAGAAGGAGCTAGCTCTTGATAGGGATGATGAGGCAGTAGAAAGAAATAGGCTTGGTCTTGTCCAAGGTGGAAAGGAAAAAAGGGAGGCAAATTGTGCCAAGGTTAGTAGGAGAAGAGGTAGGAAATCCTTGAGTGACCTTAGAAAAGATTATGCACAAGCAATAGGCTAGGCTATGATCACTACTCTGTATGTAGGGAAGGGGAAGTTCCTTCCCAATGAGCCATGAAGTTGATTGCATGGAATGTTAGGGGACTTAATACCCCTAACAAACAATGCCTTCTCAAGCATTGTATTAAAACCTTCGAGGAAAAGATTATTATGGTGTAGGAAACTAAAGTAGGTAATGAAGAAGTCAAGGAATTAGGTAAGAAGCTAGGAATTTGGAATTTGGATGAGGAGTCAGCAACAAGAGCTTTAACTGGCTTAGGAATTTTATGAAACCCTAGAGTAGTTCACTATGTTAAGATAAGGAGTGAAAGATAATGGATGTGTGGAGAAGTTAAGAGCATTAATAGCATCTTGAAGTTTATTTTGGTTAATATCTATGGGCCCATTCCCCTGCATGAGAAAAGGATAGTATGGGAAGAGGTAGGAAATTTATTTGCAACATTCCCAAATCAGAATTTTATTATAGGGGGAGACTTCAATGCAATACTAAACCCTAGTGAAAAATCAAGCAGACTGGTAAGAGAATCCTAAATGAATGGATTTTAAAGATTGGGTCTTTAGGCATGAAATGATGAAAATCAAGAGAAATAATGGTATTTATTCATGGACTAATAGAACATTAGGGTTTGGAAATATAGCCAAAAAATCATATAGATTCCTCTTCAAAGGAAATCCCATTAACTTTGATAAGGTTTTGGAATCCACAATTTTACCTATCTCTAGGTCGAGTCATTTTCCAGTCTCTCTCACTATTAAAGATGACAAAAAACCCATTAGATGTCCCTTTAAATTTGAAAACAATGTGGTTCAAAGAGGAGAATTTTACAACAATTTTGGAAAAATGGTAGAAGGAGGAAACATTTGAAGGATCTAAAGCTTTTGTATTTATGGCCAAGTTGAAAACTCTTAAAAGTAAACTAAAACACTGGAATAGAAATAACTTTTGGAATATATTTGACATCAAATAAAACATAGAGTAGGAGCTGGCAAAACTTAACAAGAAGGTTCTTAAGAAAGGCATGGATCAAATGAGTTCAACTAAAGAAAAATAGTTACTTAGAAGTAAGAATATATCTTGGAAAAAGAGGAAACCTTTTGGAGACAAAAGTCAAGAGAAATTTGCTTAGCGGAAGGTGATAAAAATACTAAGTTCTTCCACAAGAGTACCAAAATTTATAGAAATTTTAATTAGATCAAGTTGATCGGGAAATCTAATGGTGCCTTAGCAGAAGACTTGGTGGATATAGTTAATGAAGCAGTTAACTACTTTAATGATTTATTAAATAATTTGGAAGGTTCTAGATTAAATGTGTAGGAAACCATAATAGGGAGTATCCCCAAACTTCTCAACGAGGGTCATAATGATATGTTAAATGCAAAATTCACTAAACAAGAAATAAAGGCTTCTATAATGCAACTTCACCTATATAAGGTCCCTAGACATGATGGGTTTCCAACCTTCTTTTACTAGAAATGTTGGTCCTTCCTAGGGAATGAAGTGACTGAGGTTGTGAAAAACATTAGAAACACTAGAAAGATTTTGAGGGAAGTTAACAACACTCTTATAGATCTTATCCTAAAGAAAGATCAAGATTCTTGTTTAGATGATTTTAGGCCTATCTCCCTTTGTAACACAATATACAAAATCTTAACCAAGTCAATGGCTAATAGGATCAAGAAACTCATTTCGATCATTATTGCAAAATAAAAAATAGGCTTTGTCCTGGGTATATCCATACTAGATGGGATTATAATTGTCCAAGAAGTTATGCACTCAATTCAAAGTAATAAAGAGCCCAATATGCTTATAAAACTTGATATTAAGAAAGATTATGATAAGGCGGAATAGAGACTTCTATGTAGATGTTTGAAAGCCTTTGGGTTTTTGAATGAATGTATTAACCTAGTCTTTGAATGTCTATCAACTCTAAAAATGTTATTATTAGTTAATGGAACACTTTAAGGCTACTTTGATAACTTAGGGGTCTTAGGCAAGGGGACCCACTATCCCCCTTTTTGTTCATCATCATGGCATAAGCATTAGGAAGATCAATTTCAAAGGCAAGGGAGCGAGGTGTGGTAAAAGGCATCAAGATAGCAAGCAAATTGGATCCAACAACACATCATCAATTTATGGATTACACAATGCCACATGGTAAGGTAGAGGTTTCAGAAGCTAGAGGTATAAAGTCAATCCTTGAAGTCTACTTAGTAGCTTTAGGATAATTAATTAATAAGTATAAATTAGACATTTTATTCTTTAACTCAAGTGAGCAAGCAAAGGATAAGATATGCAATATTCTGGACTTTAGAAAAAGGGGTTCTTCCTAGTAGATACCTAGGGTTCCTTTAGAAAAAGGAATAAGATGTAACAATCTATAGAGCAATGTGTTGAGTAAGGTAGACAAGAAGATAGAATCTTGGAAAGGTAAATGACTCTCTTCGATTGGTAGATTAACAATGTTAAAATCAATACTTTGTTCTCTTCCAATTTACCAAATGTCCTGTTCCAAAATCTCAATAGAGGTGAGAAACAAGCTTATCCAAAAGTATAGGAAATTCTTCTGACAAGGATCGACAGACAAATCAAGGGTATCTCTCATTTCCTAGGATAAGTTATGTAGGTCCAAGAGTGAAGGGGGGATTAATCGTAAAGATGTTAAAGATTGTAATCTAGCATTAGGTGGGAAATTGGTTTGGAGAATAGATATAAGTATCTTGATGGAAATGAAAACCTAAGTATTTTTAGACATTTTAATCCACCTAATGGATCCATAATTTGGAGCTTTATGAAATAATGCAAGAAGATGATTAATATTAGTATCTCCTGGAATATCAAGGATGAAGGATCTATCTTGTTCTGGGATGACTTGTGGGGAGGTTACCCAACACTCTCTTCCCTTTTGGATGACCATCAGACTATAGACTCCTTCAAAAATCAAAAGGGAATTTTTGTCAAGGATTATGTAGAATTCCAAGATGGGAACCTAGCATTAGGATGGAAATGACAGATAGATAGTTGTCAAAATATTCTGTTAGACTTTAAGAATAGATTGTTGGAAATCCTAGGAACAAGATTAATATCCCCAAGCCTTAGGGAGGATAATATTTTTTTGGAACTAGCCAAAAATGGGGAATATAACATAAATATAGGTTATAATGTTCTTTATAAACATAAATGGTTTAGTCAAACAAAGCTACCATTGAAGCTCTACTGGGATAAGGAATGTTTTCCAAAAGCGGGTATGTTTGCATGTGTAGCATTGGAAAAAAGAATTATCACGATTGAATGATTCTAAAAGATGGGGTTTCAAGGACCCTCAAGGTGTGTACTTTATAAAAAAGAGGAGGAAATAATCAATCATTTACTATTAAATTGTGAATCCTTTAACATATACTGGTATTGGATGTTGGACAAATTCAATTAGAAAACTGCACTATTCAGGGATGTGATGGATCTCTTTTGTAGTTGGCCCACATACATAAATATAGAAGTTTATATTAATGTTTGGATTATAGCTCCCTTTATCCTAATATGGGAATTATGGAAGGAAAGGAATATAATATTTTTCAAAGCCAAGGAGTTAAGTTACGATCAACTTACAAATAAAATTGAAGCAACTATAGTGGAAGTAGTAAAGAGTAGAAATTTGGGTAGTAAGATAGGGAAAGTATTTTCCCATTGGGATGATAAGATTAGAATAAGTGGAAAGGCTTGAGGATACCAACCTTCATTTCCAATGACAAGGACCTCTCAGGAAAGTTGAGGAAGGAATGTAGATGGAAACACCTGGAAGAAGGGTGGTATAAGCTTAATTTTGATGGCGCCTCAAGAGGTAATCCCAAAGTAGTACATATTGGATGTTATTTTCACAATTGTAAAGGGGAATTAATGACGTAAGCTAAACCCATAGGGATCACTACGAACAATGTTGTGGGATTCACAACCTTACTGGAAGGCCTTAGATTATGCAGGAAAATGAACATAGAAAGGATAGAAATTGAGGGAGAATTAGCCTTAGTTGTCAATGTAATTAGAAAAGGAGAGAATCATAACTACTAGATTAATGGTCTAACTTTGTAAATTGTAGAACTAATAAATTATTTAAAGCATGTTACTATAAATCATATTTATAGGGAAGGAAATGGAATAGTAGACAATTTAGCCAATTTAGGAGCTAATGGGGGGCGAGGGAATTGGTTGATCTCAGATCAGATTCATGCTCTTAGAAGGATAGGAGTATAACCTTAAGTTTAGGCAGTAGTGGATCAAATAATGTTAGCTTTCCTTTAGAAATAAAACATAATCAACAAGACCTTTATATCTCTATCCATTATTTTTAAGTAATCAAGTTAAACTTTATGACTAATTCTAATTATTAGGAAAAGGGTTTTTCATACCTCTTTATTTAAATAGGCATTTGATGATTAACATGTACCACTCACCCCTCAAGTTACAAAGGCTAAATTACCCTCATTATTAGAGATTGGTTCAGACCTGTATCCACTTTAATCATTAATAATAGAAACTAATGTGGTGGGAGAAAGGCTTGATAGCTCAAATGGAAAGTATGGAAAATAGCTCAAAAATTACAAACTCCATCAATACACCAAAGGTTTAAGCATTATTAGTTAGGATACATGGACAAATATACACATAAGGTGGGTATTTAGAGAGCAACCCTATCTTTAAGTAGTAGTGCACATAGAAAGATCTAGAGTTTGTGAAGCAATGGATACTCTAATTTAGATGAAACCTGCAAAGAGGGAGATGTCCTTTTGGGGGAATAACAGAGCTAAGACTAGGGAATATAAGGATTGCTAAACACACCCTAATCCTTAGAGAAGTGTTGAAGATTGTAGGAAAGGATATCTCTATGATAGAAGATAGGCAAAAGAATAACACAGAGGTAGTGGCAATGTTAGTGGCAACTATAATGCATGTAAATCATTCTTTAGTGGGTAAATCATTTTTTTTTAAAGATGGAATTTACATTTTATAGTTTTCTACTCTGACAGATGAAAACTCTAAGATTATTACTTATAAAAAGGTCTTTTGGTTTGATTCTAGATTAAAATATTTAACGACAAACTTTTAATTTCTAATTATGGGCTTTAGCTCTCTAGGTTTTCTGTTTGGGTTATTTAAAAAAACTTTAGATGATATCTTACATAGACCTTGTAATATCCTAAGAAATTATTTTGGTTGTTTATGATCAACTAGTTCTTAATTATGGGGCTCAATAACTATCTCTAGTTTAATTTCAGATGGTTAGTTTCATTGTACATACACACAAGACTATTCTTTAAATACACACCCATACTTTCAATCTTATGAATAAATGTTTGCTTTGTGGATTCTCCTATGTTTCGTTATTTGAAATGGATAGGGTATACCTATGGCTTGGATGGTTCTCTCAGTTAGTTGCTCTACATCTATATGAATATAGATCTAAAGTGGAAGATCTATATGTATATGGATGCACTCCTTTTATAGTTCTAGTCTTTTAGCTTTTCTCTTATAGGTTTTCAGTACAACATTGTTTTGTCATTTATAGATGGATATCTTGGATTTTTTTTTAAATGTAAGGATTTTGGTTTGGTTACCTTATATTGTTTACAGTAAGCTACAATTTGCAAGATGGGTTAATCTCTTAGTTTATGTTGGGGTTTCTTAGAATAAGGAGGAGGATTTGTAATGTCTTTCCTTCCTCTTTTCAGTTCATTTATTACTTAATTAACAATCCTCAATATTGTACATTTACTTGTTCTGTTTAATAAAGGTTTTTTTTTATGTCAACTATCAGATGGTGTTTTGATGATTTGGAATGATAGTTGAGGTGAAAGAACTATTTAACCTTAAATCTTGGTATAGATCAATCGCTTCGTAGAAGTTTCCAGATTTTAATTTAAGAATGTAGTGGATTTGTCTTATAACATCAGTGGCTACAGGGTTATAATAATATTTGTTTTTAGACTTCAAAGATCCTCAGTAATCATGGTTACTTTGAGAAATCATAGACTATGATTTCATTATATAATATTCTGAATCCAAATTATCAGAGCTTCCATTCTTTTCTTCTTTTATGCAGGGATTTGTAAGGCCTTTAACATGATATGGATTAAATTGTATAGGTTTCTTAAAAAAACATTGTAGGTATTATAATCTAGACCTATAAAGGAGGATATCCTCTTATTTTTTCCTTTATGTCTAGGATGGTTTTTATGTATTTTTATTTGTTATTCCGAACTGCAAAAGTCCCAGGCAAGACCAGAGGTTTTCTTGTCTCCTTTCTTTCCTTCCAGTGCCCACACTAAATGAAGATTATATAATTTGTTTTGAAAATAATAAAATTTTGGCCTCGACCTTTTACTGAGCAAAAAAGAAACTTTTTATATAGATTAATTAATTAAAGATCTCAATAAACATATAAAATAAACTAGATAATAAAGTTGAGGACCGTATATATCTAATATACATATATTATATGGTAAAGAAATTTATAAAATTCAAATAAGAAATTGAATTAGACATAGGAATTATGTTAATGACTAAGTCTATTGATGCACTAGAATCTTCTTATCTAAGTACTTTAGACAAAAATCTATTGATAATTTTTTAATTAAAAGTATTATAGTGAGCTAAATTTGTTATGGATCAATAAAGTATATTTAAAGATGAATTATTAGTCCTCTTCAATAATATAATTAAGTTATGTGCATATAATATATTATTATATCACACACAATCTAAATATAGGAGTTTTAGCAACAAAATATGCGACCTTCAATCATTTTCATCCATTAGATGTAAGGAATTAGAGGAGAGGGAAAAATAATACATTAAGTGTAAGCATCAATGTGCAAATTATTGAACATGGTAATTGTAATTTTAAAGTAATATATGTGAAGTGTAAACATGGGTGTACAAATTATGTAATATAGCATTTTCTGATTTTAATATATGAAGTGTAACATGAATGTGCAAATTATGCAATACACCAAATTCTAATTACAATGTATGAAGTGTAAATATGAATGTGCAAATTATATAGCATAAACAAGAGTATTTTTACTAATAAATGGATATTCCATCTAAAGATTGGATGATTTTTAGCCCAAAAAAATTCAAAGGTTTGAAATCACTTATGTTGAATCACTCCATCAAATTGTGGTGTGCACTTAGTATCATCAAATTGTGGTGTGCACTTAGTATCATCAAATGAGAACTAAATATATGTCTCAAATCATCAACATAGAGGATAAGTATTCAAAAATTATCCATGCCCCTCTATTTGTTTAATACGGGGTCATAATGGAAATGAGTGGAACTAGAAGCAGGTAAAAAAACCAATGCCATCTAAGCTCTAAGATTTTTTTGAAGGCCATAGAGGGAATGGTTAAGTCTATATACAAGAGAAGGGTCCTATAAAATCCTAGTGGTTACTCCATATGGATCCCTTAATCCATCTTGACACACATAATGAGCATATAAAATTTATTTTGTGTAAATTTGCTAAACTCATTTGTTGGATCAAAAGGGAGACCCTCTCATGCCCATATATAACATTTATTCATATGTGGATGTGTCTCAATATTAATAATATGCTCAGGTATAGTATATACAAAGATAGAGAGACATAGAATGTGAAGGATGCCTATAAATTAGTATTTTATAAATTTATAAAATTTGATTAGGATGAACAACTAAAATAATTGCTCCTATCATCAATATCATCAACATATATATGATCCACTAATATAAATAAAATGAAACATTATAATTTATGCTTTAAGACCACAAAAGTCTATGTATAGGGTTCCCATTAACTTTGAATACAATGATTCTAGAAACTAGAAATCATAGAGATCAACTCCTATGTTGTGTACATGATCATGATACGTATTCTTTAGTGAGAGTTTTTATCTTTGATTTTTTGGAAGTTTAATTAAATTATTAGATCTAAATATATATGAACTAATGAATGACCTTATCTAATTTTTTTCTAGTCTAGTGTTTTAAAGATGTATAAAACTAAATATATATCCATAAAAAAATGGTACCCTTGGTTACACATGCTATTAGGTCAAGAGTTCATTGCACACAGAGGAAGCATGATCTAAATTTTATTAAATATAAGTTGAAATAATTTTGAGTCTACCTCCCCTATTATAACTCAAGTTTAAAAAAGGATATAAATAAATATTATAACTTTGTAATTTTATGATGGTTTTTTCAAGATTAATTAAAGAAAACTTACTTCACCAAGTCTTAGTTGATTTTTCTTCTATAATTAGGTTGTTTCTTATTTTAAAATGTATGTGATCAAGCATATTCTATTATTTTCATTTTTGTAGTTAAATAGCCTTGTTCTTTGAGAATTCTATAAAAATATTTGACAAATTTAGATGGATCAAGTGTAGGTTGAAATCGTTAAATTTTAATTACGTTTTTAATCAATAAAGTTACTTTGTGTGTGCATTGTTGTAATGCCCCACCAGGGAACCCGAGGTGACAACATAAAAAAACTAGCATTATGACAAAAAAAAATTGAATATAGAATGCATCTAGCATTACATTTGAAACCACATGATACAAGGATCATAACCAAAATACATTTCATTAAATGTAAACATGAATGATGAACATCAATCGGATAACACAGTCCTCTTAGGCTCCCCGATTTTGCTACTAGCAACACATACGTACATGACTAAGTCTATATGATAACATATGACAATGAAGATATTACAATATAAATTATCCTATTAAGTATATTACAACCAAATAATATACAGTCACATGATCATGATCAAGGTCTACATCTTTATCCATATTTTCATTACATCAAAAGTAATCATAGATACATGTTTACATTACAAATTTCAAGTAAGCACTGAAATTCATTTACATTTTAATTCTACAATTATCTCCTCGAGGAGATTACAACACTACAAAATACATGTAGATATGATGATATAGGCAATGTCACATCATTACATCAACATGAAGCTCCACAATAAGATACAACGAATCATAGAAATCATTTGGTTGCATGATTGAGAAGTTGGATGAGATGCATAGAGAAATAGCATGATCATTCAATGATCTCAAACCAACTCTGGAAAAATAATCGATGGGTAAAAAAATTTCCACCCAACCACATGGGACTCTGAGGCCCACTCCCCTGAGCTAGGAGATAACACAAGGCTTCACACCACAAAAACATCCAATCCAAGGAGTAACATAGGAATCCATAAGGGAATACAACAAGATAACATAGGATAATCATAAAGGAACATCCTATACCAGAGGAAAATCTAAAACAAACATGAGGGAATCCTAGGAAACATATTGAATGGTGTCATCATATAGCTCCATGCTAGAGTCACCCTAATAGTCTCTCTATACCCAATGCCTAGGTGGAGCTCATGTGGAACCAAACACCTCTCATGTAAATGAGGTGTCATACTTCTAGATCTACCTCCCATAGATGACCAGGCCTTCTCCAACCCATCCTCATATATACATGCAATCTCTAGGATATGGGTGAGGTAATTATCTTTTAATTTAATGTGAATTCCCTACCTAATTTATTTATTAAGTTTCCACTTGATTATAAACTCCATAATGTGTTACCTTGGAATGTTCACTTTGGGCCCTGACCCCCATGGCAATCCACCCTCCACGTTATGCCCCTAGAAAGACCCTCCTATGCTCCAAAATAAAATCAAAATAACGAACAAAGAAAATAATCTCAAATGGAGCCTCATACAATCCTTGTACTCAAAGGAAGACAAATAAACTGAGTTTGGAGCATAGAATCAAAAACATCAATATGATCCATAATGCCAACATAATAAAGAGGACATCCAAATAATATAAACATCATTATGAGGATCACATAAGAAATCTCTAGGTTCCAATATAACCATAATTCCAAGTACAACACGACAGACTACAACTGATTGAATACTTGAAAGGGAGAGATTGTTATACTAAAAAGGTATATGTGACACATTAAATTAGTTATTATATTGTCATTGATGTCAACTAGTTTTGACTATACTTATCATGATAGTTGCAAACATCTGAAGAAGGTATAATGGTGAAGGAATGAGATGTATAAGTAAGATATGGATATGGTATTCATTATGTACCTTTATTAATGAGTATATGATATTATGTTAGTGATTTGATTGTATTACACAATTCTGTTAAGAATTGAAGATCAAGAATCACACATGACTACTGTGAAAAGAATTTTGAGATACTTGAAAAATACTGGAAATTATGGACTATGGTATAAGAAAGAAGGCAATTTTGAACTTAAAGTTTACACTGATGTTGATTGGGCTAGAAACATTGATGATAGAAAACACACTATAGGTGGAGAATTCTTTTTGGGAGAAAAATTGGTAACTTGGATAAGTAAGAAACAAGGATGCATTTCTCAGTCCACTACAGAAGTAGAATATGTTGTTGCTGCTACTAATTGTTCAAATATTGCATGGATAAAACAACTATAGGAAGGTATGAGTGAGGAGATCACTAATCCAGTGATAATTTATTGTGATAACACAAGTACTATTAATATTTCAAAGAATCCAGTGATGCATGCAAAGACAAAGCACATATCTATTAAGTATCACTATTTGAGGGAGAAAGTTCAATGAAATCAAGTCAGATTGGAATATGTGAAGTTAAAAGAGCAACTTGCTGATATATTCACAAAACCCTTACCGAAGGATACATTTGAATACTTGAGAAGTAGACTAGGGGTCCATCCCCTGTCTAACATTCACTAAGATGATATGAGGTTGCATCAACTTATACTTTATTAGAAGATCTAATGATGTTGATGCATGATGTTCGCACTTTGGGATTCCTAAGGTTGTGAAGATGGAAGACAAACTAAAATTGCATATCTATACATGAAAGGTACAAGAATCTGAACTAAACAATAGAGTTACTGATTTGGCTACTGAAGAGCTGATTTATTTTTGGCATTGATGTCAAAGGGAGAGAGATTGCATGAAATATTCAGGAAAAATCTTCTACAAGGAGAGAGATGATCAAGAAACATTGGAGAGAGATATTGATTTTGTGTAGTGATTAAACATATCAAATGCATAAGCTAGGGAGAGCATACCGAGTCACAACATATATAGATAGAGTTGTAGACACAAGATGTTTGGTATTCTATGGCATATTTCATATTGCGTTTCCATCAATGCCAAAGGGCAAGATTGACAGACTACAACTAATTGAATACTTGAAAGGGAGAGATTTTTATACTAAAAAGATATATGTGACACATTAAATCAGTTATTATATTGTCATTAATATCAACTAGTTTTGACTATACTTATCATGATAGTTGCAAACATTTGAAGAAGGTATAATGGTCAAGGAATGAGATATTAACATGAAGATAAGGTGTATGAGTAAGATATGGATATGGTATTCATTGGGTAACTTATTGATGAGTCTATGACATTATGTTAGTGATTTGATTGTATTACATAATTCTGTTAAGTTTTGAAGATCAATAATTTACAAGTTTATGTGGTTGGTAAATGAACAACTTAGTATACACCAAGTTGAAACATTGTACACTGAGAAAGTGTAGTGTATACTGAGTACAATATTAACCGAGTTAGACATCACTGAAACATCACGATATTGACTGAGTGAAAGAAATAAATGGAACATGTGATTTTTGACTAAAGATGATGAGTTGGATGAATATGGATGATTTCAAGGTTAAATATAAAGTTTGTTATGAAGATCTACGACTGACAAAATTCAAGGATGATCAGATGATGAAGAATGAAAAGTGTTTGAGGCACAAGTTTCGAGGAAGGTTGAAGCGGCAAAATCAATGAAGGAGATTAAGATGCAAAATATATGGATGAGAAGAAAACAATTTATCATGTCTATAAAAGGAGACAAGAGATTCATAATGATTGAAATGCATGTGAGAAGATTGCATTCATGCAAAGCTGGTTAGACAGGTTAAAGTAAGAACTAAGCAATTTTGCAGACAACAATGAGTGTCAGAGAAATGAATTAACCGAGCATAATAGAGTTGGAGGATAGAAAAAAATTAAAGTGATTATGATTGCCAGAGGTATTTTGAGCTTAGCATAGATTTGAAAATCTACAAAGGAATTTGTATTTGAATCAGATAATTTATTGTTGCATTCTAACTATTTCTACAGATAAATCTCTTAACCGAGTGAGATTTAATAGTCTTTATTTATTTCATTATGACATTCAATGAATGTTGATTATTTTCTTGTTGACCCCATAGTGAATGTTTGGTCACAGAGAAATGTTAGTGATAAATCCTCTAACAAGATCACACCTTATAGTGTGTTTTGTAACATTTAACAGGGTTGGCTCTTAACCGAGCTCACTTTAAAATAGTGAAATTATTTCCGGTATCGTTCCGAGGTGGGTTTTCCCCTAACAGGGGTTCCACATTAAAAATTAAGTTTTATATGTGTATGGTTGTGATGATTTGTTTTTTTACTTTACACATTACAATTACTGGTTTGATCAGTATATACACTAGTTAATTTTATTAGTATTCAGTTAATGAACATAAAGGCACAAAAATAGTTTTACCAAGCTGTTTAGATTAATTGAAGGATTTTTTGTATACATATTGGAGCATTTGGGACTGTAGGATAATTAGACTTAACTAATTCACCCCCCCTCTCAGTTATCTAACACAACATAGCTCAGGAATAAGTCCTCTTTTGGATATGTTACAACAAAATTGGATACACAAGATCTCCATGATCCATTAAATGCATAATCAAGCTCCAAGAATACCAATAAAATATAATACTAAAACATCATGATCACCACATAACATAGAAGATGAAGAGAGCCACATTTATCAACAAGATGATGTTCAACCAATTCCAACAATCAGATATCAAGGAACATGACTAGGACCAACATGAGACCTCAATTACACAATTAGGCCCAAAACAATAGTAAAAGATCAAATTACACTCAGAAAAGAAAAATGAAAAATTAACTTCAAATAAGAATAGGAAAACCCCATGCCTCTGGTATTCACAAATAAAATGATGCAGGGGAATTCTTCGTCCTCAATGAATCTGCATGGTGGTGTGTTTCTTGGTTGGTGTTACTCGGTTGCAGCCTTAACTGATGGTCTTAGTTATTGAAGGAAGCTTAGTCGCTGAAGGAACTCGGTGAGACTTCTAGTGCTCTGTGGAACTAGTGCTTGGTAATGCCTGCGTTGCTCGGTGTTTCTTGGCTTGGTTGGTTGTTTCACTGGTGCTAGGTTTTTTCTCTTGCGCTCAGTAGTTCTAGCTTACTGACTGGAGTTCTGTGTGATTTGTTGGGCTGACTTGGTGCATTTATTGTTGGTAGTTGTTGTTATAGGCTGACATGTTGGATTTAATTATTGTAAGGCTATTTGAGAGCTGACTTGTATTATATTTAATATTTGTTAGGAAGATTTAATGGTTTCATCCAGACGACTTGTGGTTGATGATTAGTATTTAAGGGGTGTTTGGGTAGTTGTTTTAGGCATTTAGATCTGAGGTTCTGAGAGCAGATCTGAGGGTAGCAGATTAGTGAAGTTGTGGAAAAGTTCATGTGGGATCTTCCAGATTAGATTGTTATCTGATAGTTTGTAATAGCAGAGCTAGTAGTTTGCACACTTGGAGACAATGAGATTGCTTGGAGGCTTGCGAGCTCAAGTTTGGATCTACCTTAGGGTTTCCATTAGTTACTGATAGTTTTTAGAGCCGAACTGGTTGGAGTTGTACTGGATCTTGAAGATCTTGCAGAATTACTTATGATTGTAATTGTCCCTAACTCGGAAGGCCTTACAACTGGGTATGTTAATGGAAAGTTACTCTGAAACAATTATTGTGTTGTGTTATTCCGCTATGTTGTTATGAAGCTACAAGGCTAGGATTTTCCTTAATTGGATCCTCCTTCCTTGACTCCATCAGGTGGTATTAGAGCTGAGTTGATCTTAAGGAGAGAAGGTTGACCTAGCAAGGCTGATCTTGAGAAGTTGATCTTGTTGGTGAAGAGATCGTATGATCTGTGTTGTAGATCCGTGGCATTGAACTTGTGGAATCTTGACCTAGTTGTTTGTGCAAGGTGGCAAGCT
Organism: Chamaecyparis obtusa; assembly: GCA_027943335.1. NCBI lineage: Eukaryota > Viridiplantae > Streptophyta > Pinopsida > Cupressales > Cupressaceae > Chamaecyparis > Chamaecyparis obtusa. The sequence goes on along the minus strand of BSBK01002093.1, from coordinate 696,311 downwards.
GATCTGACTTGCATACAACTTGGAGATTGTCACAAGGTGGTCAGTGTAGGGTTTTTTATAGAGGGTTTCTCTAATCTTTAAGGATGCCTTCGAGAAGATTAGACCCTAGAGTGATTGCAGACCTTTATGATATTGTGGAATCTAGGATTACAGATAAGGTGAAATATGATTTTAGATCTGAGATGGAGTTGATGAAGATTGACATGGTCACTGAGATCATGAGAGCTGTTACTGGTGTACCTCAGGATGTTGGTATTGAAGATGGTTATGAGGAAGTTGCTAAAGACTTTGAACCTACTGGATCTAGTGGTGATGACCGAAGGGATAGATCTGGTGAAGACAAAACTGCTCAGTTGCCTAGATCTGAAGCTTGGTTAAGTAATAGTTACCGAATGGAAGTTTCTACTTTCTCTGGTACTTTGAAGCCTGAGAATTTGATTGACTGGATTGATGAACTTGAAGATTTCTTTGAGCTGGAATAAATTGAAGATCATCTTCAGGTGAGGTAAGCATAGATAAATTTGAAAGGACATGTTGCTCTTTCGTGGAAAGAATTACAAAAAGATAGAGAAGATGAAGGTGAAACGAAGATCAATTGGTGGAGGTTGATGGTGACTAAGTTGAAAGCTAAGTTCATACCTGCTGACTATGAGCTTGAATTTTTTAAGAAGTTGTAGAATCTGAAATAGAAGGATTTGACTGTTGAAGATTATACCGAGGAGTTCTACAAACTTACTATTTGGTCTGGACACAGAGAACTTGGTAAGGAAAAGGTAGCTTAGTATGTGAATGGTTTGAGATTCAATATTCAAGATGAGCTAGGTATGTTGAAGATTGATTCTGTTGAAGATGCTTATCAGTATGCTCTGAAGGTAGAAGATAAGTTGAAGAGGAAACAACATAGTAATCCCAAAGGGAAGGAAAACATTGATCACTTGGTGAAGGATAAACCGATGAATGCAGAAGATGAACAGAAACCTGTGGAACCGAAGAAGAAGATAGGTAGAATTATCTTTAAGGGAACTTGCTATAATTGTGGTGAAGAAGGACACCATTCTTTTGAGTGCACACAGAAGAAAATTGGTGACCGATGAACTGCTATGGTGAATGAGAACATTCAGAATGAACCTAAATCTGAGAACTTGCTGCTTCGACGAACATTACTCGATACAAAGGGGAACCTTGTCAGAGGAGTAACTTGTTCAAGACTCGGTGCAAGTCTAGAGGTAAACTTTGTGATGTTATTGTTGATAGTGGTAGTATTGATAACCTTGTTGCTGAGGACCTACTTCAAAAACTTGGTTTGAATAGAATGAAGCATCCTTGTCCTTATAGGATTGGCTAGTTGCAAGATGATCACACTCTAGAAGTAAGAGAACAATGCTTTATTGATGTTTAGATTAGCCAGTATAAGGATATTGTGTTATGTGATATTGTGGAGATGAATAGTTGTCATATAATGCTCGGTAGACCTTGGAAATATGATTGTAGAGCTATGTATGATTGTGTGAAGAATGTGTTTACTATTGAGAAGGATGACAAGAAGTTTTCCCTGATGCCTTTGCTAGATACAATGCTTAGTAGGAGAAGCCTGAGTATCAGTAGCTGAGTTGAGTTGGTGGATCCTGAGAAAATGAATGATCAGTTTGGAGAACATGCCTGTGTATTGTCAAGGAAAGACTTGAAGAGTCAGAGGAAGCTAAAGTGGAAAAGTATGCAAGCTGAGAAGATGGAAGACTTGTATGTGAAGAACCAGTTTAGGATTTATGTGCTGAATCTTGGAAGATGTTCTTCTCACATATGAACATCTTTTCAAACCTGGGGTGTCTGATGCAGGGGCATTCTTGGTCCTTGGTGAATTTGCATGGTGATGTGTTTCTTGGTCGGTGTTACTTGATTGCAGCCTTAAACAATGGTCTCAGTTATTGAAGGAAGCTTGGTCACTGAAGGAACTCGGTGAGACTTCTGGTGCTTGGTGGAACTGGTGCTTGGTAATGTTTGCATTGCTCGGTGTTGCTTGGCTTGGTCAGTTGTTTCACTGGTGCTTGGTTATTTCTCTAGCGGTCGGTAGTTTTGGCTTACCAACTAGAGTTCTATGTGATTCATTGGGCCGACTTGGTGCATTTATTGTTGGTAGCTATTATTACAGGCTGACATGTTGGATTTAATTATTGTAAGGCTATTTGAGAGCTGACTTGTATTGCATTTAATATTTGTTAGGAAGAGTTAATGGTTTCATCCAACTGACTTGTGGCTGATGATTAGTATTTAAGGGGTGTTTGGGTAGTTGTTTTAGGCATTCAGATCAAAGGTTCTCAGAGCAGATATGAGGGTATCAGATTAGCAAAGTTGTGGAAAATTTATTATGGTATCTTGCAGATTAGATTGTTATATGATAGTTTGTAATAGTAGAGCTAGTGGTTTGCACACTTGGAGACAAGGAGATTTCTTGGAGGCTTGCGAGCTCAAGTTTGGATCTGCTTTAGGGTTTCCATTAGTTGGTGATAGTTTTCAAACCTGAACTAGTTGGAGTTGTACTGGATCTTGAAGATCTTGCAGAATTGTTTTTTTATTGTAATTGGCCCTAACCTGGAAAGCCTTATAGTCAGACATGTTAATGAAAAATTACTCTGAAATAATTGTCGTGTTGTGTTATTCCACTGTGTTGTTCTGAAGCTGCAAGGCTAGGATTGTCCTTAATTGGATCCTCCTTCCTTGATTGCGTCAAAAAACCCCAAACAACAATGCTCACATTTCAATATATTCTGAAATCAACACATAAGTTAGAATCCAATAATCAATAATGAACCCCAAAAAGAAACTAGAACCTCATACACCCATGACATTTGGACGAGAAAACATTTACATCAAAATAATACAAGTAACTATATCAAGCACACTAATATTGAGCACATCTATGAAAACCAAATAACTCAATCTTCTAAACACACAATCTACATAGACTCATCAAGATATATATATATATATATATATATATATATATATATATATATATATATATATATATATATATATATATATATATATATATATATATATATATATATATATATATATATATATATATATATATATATATATATATATATATATATATATATATATATATATATATATATATATATATATATATATATTAGACACACACACACACACACACATATGTCCAAAAAATTTACATCAAAATAATCCAAGTAACTATATCAAGCACACTAATATTGAGCACATCTATGAAAACCAAATAACTCAATCTTCTAAACACACAATCTACATAGACTCATCAATATATATATATATATATATATATATATATATATATATATATATATATATATATATATATATATATATATATATATATATATATATATATATATATATATATATATATATATATATATCATGACCAACAACATATCACTGATTTACTACTTTAAACTTGACCATTAACATCACAAATTAACAACATCATAACAATATTCATATACAAACTGTTATGCCACCAACCTAATGGCGTTATAACATCTTTTAAACATCAGAAACCAAGCAAGGTTATAAGCAATATACTAATTAACACGACACATATTCTAACTAAGTTTGAATACCAAAGTTACCTACCCAATTATATTACTCAAATCCTATTGCCAAAAATGAAAGGTTAATTAACACCATTTCAAGATACTAAAATCATGTATCTGCAACCTGAAGATGTACATTTAAATCATATCTGTATTATAATACACATAAGGAAATTAACATATAAAACTCTTTTTGTTAAAATATGTCCTTATGATTAAACAAAAAATTTCTTTATAAATACCTATAAACACTTCCCCCCCCACCCCCCCCCCCCAAAAAAAAAAAAAAAAATCATTAATAAATATAAATTTTAATCTAGATTGGAGGGAATATGATTTTAATTTTAATGTCAACATATATATACTTACTAACCTAGATCCAATATAGTTCCTAATATTATAAATAATTATGGTATCTACCTAACTAGAAATCTAAATGATTCTTAAACTAATAGCATAAAATAATGTCTATGATTTATTAAGCTACACTACTAACATAACGTAACATTCCTATTTAAATAACTTAAAATGAGTTACCAAACTAACTTTTACCTCATAAAATATGAAACTAGTCAAGTCAACTACATTACTAAGATCACTTTGTTAGAGTAATAAGTTGTATGCTTATTAATTGGATCATATTGATTTAATTATTAAGTCACTTATTATCTCTTTCTACTTAAGCTAAACTTTAGGCATATAATAATTAATTATTTTATTAATTATTATTATGCAACCTAGGTTTCCTTTTAGGGTTTTGATCTCCTTTTACAAGGATTGATCTCTCTTGTAAACATAATAGATTGTAGAAAACATCATTCAACACAATAATATTTCATTGTGATTGCTGCAACTTTTGTTTTTGCACATCAAGGATGTCTCCTCTCTTATGGATCAATGCATTCATGCCTCTGTAGCTTCCTTCTTCTCTCTCTTTCTGTGATAGGTGTTTGTATGCAATTGTTCTTGGGAGCTGTGGGTTATTTTATCATCAACTCCAACATGATATCATAACTTCAGATCTATTTTCCCTTGTCCTCTTCTTGAGAGATTCGACCATGGTTGTTAGATCTATATTTTTAGAAGGTTTTCTGTTGGATTTGGGGGACCTCTTTTTTCTGGTCACTTTGGCCTCAAACGGACCTCATTATTGCGTTTAGAGCACCCAAGAACCTCTACTTCCATATAAAATTTGTCCAATTTGGACAAAGTTGCATTATGTGGAAAATTTTTTTTGCACTAGGGTCGTTCGACTCTGACACACATCTCAAGGCGATAACTATTTTTTGGAGCACTTTCGGCTTAAATGGACCTCACAGTTGAGCTCGCAGTGTCTAAGAACCCCTATTTTGATATAATTTTTTTGGGTTTGGACAATGTTGTCAAGAGACGCAAATTTTTTTTGTGTGCCAGGCCATATGGCCTTGGCATGCAACCTAAGAAAAAAATTAAAAAAATTGTGCTAGCAGCCTCCGCCAATGGAACTGTCACAGTTATGTGACCACTGCGGTGACCGCATGGTTACCGCTGGCTCCGCCTTTGGTCACATGGGTGATTAGGAGTTAGACTCCAGCCCCCCATTGGTGCCAACCCCTAAAGCCAGCTGCAAGGTCTTATGAGGACCAAGGGCCAGAATCTTCAACCCCTCAGCTGTTTAGCCCCCTGGTCACCCAGATGACTAGGGGCCTAGAATTTTTGGCCCCTGGGGCCTATTGTTTTTTTGTGGTGATGATCATTTGGCCTTCAAATTTAGGCCCATTAAGTGCAAATGTCAGCACTGTATCAACACATTTGGACACCATTTTGGGCCCTTTGACACAACTTGTTGTTTTTTGCTCATAACTTGAGCATACGATGTCAAAATAGGGCAAACGAGATATCGTCAGAAAGCTCTTTCCAAGCTCTATCTAGGTTTGGAGGTTTGAATTTTTTATTTTTGTTTTCTGATGGTGTTTTTTTTTTCTATCAAAGCTAGAAGTTCTATTTCGCAGTTTGGGAGCCATATCTTGCACATCTAGGTTTTTAGCTTCTCCAAAAGTTTATCTTAAGGGGGGGTGTTAGAGGAATAAGTAGTATTCTTATTAATTTAATCATATTTATTTAATTATTAAGTCAATTATTATCTCTTTCTACTTAAGCTAGACTTTAGGAATATAATAATTTATTATTTTATTAATTATTATTATGCAACCTAGGTTTCCTTTTAGGGTTTTGAACTCCTTTTATAAGGATTGATCTCTCTTGTAAACATAACAGATTGTAGAACAAATCATTCAACACAATAATATTTTATTGTGATTTCTGCAACTTTTTTGTTGTACATTAAGGATGTCTCCTCTCTCGTGGATCAATGCATTCAAGCCTCTGTAGCTTCCTGCTTCTCTCTCTTTCTATGAGAGGTGTTTGCATGTAGGTGTTCTTGGGAGTTGTGGGTTGTTTTATCACCAACTCCAACACACTCAACTCTAACAACATTACTTATAACAATTAAATTAAAATCAATTATGAACAACTCTATCTATCTATCTATCTATCTATACATCTTCTAAACAAAACTATACAAATTTGACATATTATAAGTCTTAACTTGATATTATGACTCCCTTGTCTAAAAGTTTATATAAGCTAAGTATTGAATCTACTAGTAATGGATATAGAAGCTTAAGGGTTCAAATGAAGGAATGTGTTAAGACCTAAAGTTCTCTTTGTTGTAATGGATTAAAGTTCATCTAGAAAATTATTTAAAATTCCTAGGTGTCTATTAATCTCAATCATGCAAGTGAATAATAGAAGTTGATTTGATAAGATACAACTATGATACGATGCTAGAAATTCCTTTGGAAGCACTAGAATTTAGGAAGGCTAGGGTAATCTAGCATACTTGATGCCAAATTTTGCTACCTCCAAATTCATGTTTTAGGCTAGGCAACCAATATGGAAGGAGGTGCAAGGTCAAGGGTCAAACTTGGCATGAAATGCTAGCAGTATACCAAATTCCTCATCTATTTGGTAGGATGAAGCATAATTTTTGACAACCTTTTCCAGCATCCTCGGTGCCTATGATGAAATGGGAGCTTTGGAACAAGTATGGTGATACCTAAAAGAACAATGATATGGAGATTTATTAGATAATATAGATCGAGCAGCTATGCCAAATTGAGAAGAATGCCACTCAAGTGAATATAAGTAACACCTAATACAATGAAAGATGAATAGGTATTTCTATCAAATGGAATTGTTAGTTGTAGATGATTATGGAATGATCTGGAGTGGAAATTGCACCAACAAGACAATGATTTGGTTCAAAAAAGTGTCACAAATAATCAAATGAAACATACATATAGTTTCTTGAAAGATAACGTCAATAAGTAAGAGACATATTTGTATAAACTCCTTGCAAATAGAAATTATGTTGTAACATTAGCCTACTTGGCCCACGAGGTAAGATAAAGGAGTATTCAATTTTTAGGTGAGACATTATGTACACTCAAGACAAATTAATATAATATAAAATGGTTCCATACATACCTCTGATTGCATCAGTAAGTCGGTGATGAAATTGTGTAAGAGGCCTAGTCTTACATTTGTTCTCCTCTCAATCTCCAAGCTTAGCATTCCCATGCTTTGTGCATGTATGCCTCCTGCGATATGACAAAAAATGAGAGAGATATACCCCATGAAGATCATTGAATGGAGACCTGCCACTCTTCTTTTCCAATGCACAAAAAAAAGGTTGGATCTCCACCATCCCTCTTTCCCTTATTTACATCATTGATAAGTATGTGTGAGGGAATTCACAATAATTTTCCAACAACACATTTGCACTCATCTAAATTGCTCCTAATGCAAACATCAATTTCTCTAAATCACTCAAGGACACACAAATGAAGCATCAACCCAATCCTTAGTTTATTTCAAACATGCTAAATACATCAACTCAATCTTTAGTTTATTTAAAACATGCTAAATACATCATTCCACATCACATTCTACCATTTTTTTGTCCTTGATTTTCACAAGGTCAAGAACTGAGAGACAACCATATGATTTTCATCTAATTCGTCACCCATACATTCTTTTTGGATGCTTTTTGAAGTTTGAGTTATATACTTTCAAATGTTTTTGTCATCAAGTTACATATCATCATAATCCCTTGTCTTTATTTCATTCATTTTCCTTATCTTAAAGTTATATTGTACAAGCCCCTTGAAATTTCAAAACTTTTTTCCTTCACTCCATGTGTTGTAGGAACTTTTTTCCTTCATTGCATGTGTTGTAGGAACCTTTTCCCTTCACTGCATGTTTTGTAGGAACCTATTTCCCTCACTGCATGCATTGTAGGAACTTTTTCCCCTCACTGCATGTGTTGTAGGAACTTTTTCCCCTCACTACATCTATTATAGGAACCATTTGTCCTCACTACATGTGTTGCAAGAATTTTTTTCCCTCACTGCATGTGTTGTAGGAACTTTTTTCCTTCACTACATCTCATTACACACGCATTTTAGAAAATCTTGTTTCGAAAGCATTTATATTTGCACTTTCATTGTACAATAGGGATTTTTGCACTCATTATGTATGCACATGCATATGTAGTTGGGGTTTTTACCCCTAACTGCATTCCTTCCTACACACAATTTTATATGTAATCAGAGCTTTTAGCTTTAACTGAATATATTACATTGATGCTACAATGTGTTGTGATTTTTAACCTTGACAACACTTTTGATTACACATAAATTTATAATAATGTTAATTGAAACACAATCGAAGGTTTTTTCTGCAACTGCATTACAAAACCATCATGACCATATGTGTATTTGGGGTTTTTAACCCTGACAACACATCATGTTACACTATGCTATCTAAAGTGTAATTAGAATATTTTTTATTTATTACACCTCATTCTACATACAAACATAGTGTAACAATTTTTTTTTGTTCCAATTACACATTCCACTTCACTTTGTGAATGCGAGCACAAATGCAATCTAGACTTTTAGTCCGATTGTGTGTACCTTCCAAAAATGCAATGTGTAATCAAAGATAAAAAATCTAATTACACATGAAATCTTGAGTTTGACCCTGGTAATTAGAGATTTTTGTTTAGATTACCAAACTACTACACTTTGCAAACATGTTCCCTCATGTGCAATGCATCCTAAAAACTATGAAATTGTACTTTTGGTAATTTTTTCTCCTTTTTTAAGTGTTCATTTTTTGTCAAGATTATTGTCTATCCTCTTGTGTATTATGCTGAGTTGGTGTTGAACATGGAAACCCTCAGAATCCACTATGGTGATGCCATTATAGATTCTCTCATTCATGGTTCAGACTTTTCACCTCAACTTCACAATTTTTTTTTCTTGAAGAACTAGTATTGCCCCAAGCAAGAAGATGAGGTTGGAGTTTGTTGACAAAGGACATGAGAACTATCAAGGATGAAATTTGGTGTCAAGACAGATGCTCTCATCCATGCACCAAGAATTTGAAGACTCCATGGGACATCTTGAAATAAAATTAAGACCAATTTGATAGAGGATGATGTAATATGAGTTGTCTTGTCAAACACTTAGATTAGTTTCAATTACATGCTTATGTAATTCATTTTTGACAAATTGCATGGAAAGTCAGAAAATGCTACATGTGATCACATCACATGTAAAATTATAAAATGCAATTACATGTAATAACATTACATAGGTTTGTAATGTTGAATATGTCAATAATTAGATAGGTTTATCCCACCTTTTTCTCACAACCTCTCTTCTATAAATATAAGAGGGCTCTTTGTAAATAGGGGATATTTTGACAATGCAATAAAAATATTCCAATTTGTTGAGCACTCTAAGACTTTGAGCTTAGAAGTAAATCAAATTGAATTTAACAAAAGAGGCAAGTTACTTTCAGGCTTTGTGATGATTCAATTTGTCATGTGACAACATTTTTTGAAGATTGATTATGCGTGTTATTTTGTTGTTCAAGAGGGATTTAAACTTGATCTTGTATACTTTGATGTATTTATTATGTTTAGATTTATAGTGAGGTTTTCAAACTTGATCTTGTAGAATTTGAGGATGTGGGTGTGCTCTCTAAGCACTTGGAGCATGTTCCTTATGCATTTGAGGATGGATTGAGATCCATGAAAACCTCATAAATGGCACAAAACAGGTATAGAACACCTGATTTGCCCCTAAGGTCTCAAAGATCCAAATGATGCTGAAATGAAGATTAAGCTATATGATGCTTATGCTAAGATTGTTATTAAGCAAATAGAGATGTGATATGATGCTATGCTTATGCAAAACAATGAAAGAAACTAGGTTAATCCATTAAAGCTATATTAAGATGAGCTAAAAATGCTTGAAAGTAAACTAAATTAGGATGATTATGCTAAGTCTAGAGCTAAATGAGCATGATAACAATGCTTAAAATGAAAGGTGAATGAATATTTTGCTCTTGGAAATGAGGAGCATTTATAGGATTTTGGGAAGGAGGAATGAGTGGCCAGGATCAAAATCTTTAAGAGAGGCCAAGATTCATTCAAAGGGGAGCACATGGGTTGTGCTAGTTCAGGGCCACCTCCTTGTGACAAGTGTCACAAGGGCATTGGGTTGAAAGATGGGAGGGATGTGCACAATTTGGGAAATGTGCCTAAGGTCAAAGAGTGTAAGAAAGTGGTGAGGGGCTTCTTAAATGCACCATAAATGCATGTAAGAGGGATAAGGAGGCTTTAAATGCATTTAATGCATGTAAGAGAAGTTTCTAGAAGTTTGTTGACTTTGGGTCAAGCTTAGGAGTTGGCTAACCTTGGTTAGGGAATGTGACAAGGTTAGGGAGGGGATTAGGATTAGGATTAGGATTAGGATTAATATTTAATTTTAATTAAATATTCTTGAGTTGAGATTAGGGTTAAGGAATGATGGGATTAGCCTTTAATCGAAATTAAAGAAGGATTAGAAGATTCTAGAAAAGGTTAGTGGTCTTAAGGAAATTGGCCAAGTTTTGGGCAAAAAATAAATAAATAATTTATTTTAGGATTTTTGGGTCAATTTATTAATTAAATAATTAATAAATAAGGAGATAATGTTTAAATAAGATTTAAACATTTTTGAGAGGGATTTCTTAATTAAATATTTTTAATTAAGATAAAGGGATTTAATGACATAAAAATAAATTAAATAAATAAATAATTAATTAATTAATTAATGATGATGTCATCAGGGGTTTTTCAAAAAATAAAAATACTTTATTTTCTAAAGGATTTTTAGGTGTCTACATTTTGCTCCTCTTTGATGCGATGCCGCAAGTGGCATGGTGTCAAAGACAAGAAAATAAGATGCCCAAGGCTAGAATTTGGAGGAATAAGGGATTGTGCCCCCTCGAGAAAATAACGCAAGGAGTAAATGTTGTGAAATTTTCTTGAAAGAAAATAGAGAAGGAAAGACCGAGGAAGAAGGGGAGATAAATAACAAAGCTTCCAAGAGTAAAGATGAGTGAATGCAAGATGAGATGGAATGCAAAATGTAGGATGCAGCTACACAAGGATGCAAGATGCAAGAGTAATCTATATGATGCAGGATGGGGGATTTAGGGAGATCCATGCTTTTTATCTTTTAGAGAGCACAACCTAGTTTGGTATAGCAATGCTAGAGACCTACCAAGGATACTGGGATCACGAGGCCTTGTCACTAGCGTTGCATAAGATTGACACTAAAAAGACACGTAGGGTTGCCTAGCATCACACATGAAACCCGAAGGAGGCATGGTGAAAATGATGTTGAAGAAACCACAAACACATGACTGAATCACAGGCAGAAACAAAAGATCAAAAGACTTTACCCCAGATTATCCTCATTCGCAGCGCACCATGATATAAAGGATCGTGGTGACTTTGAGTAGAGAACAACGAGAAGCCGTAAAAGATTAACAAGACTCAAAGGACAAAATCCAAGGTCAAAATGATAACTCCAAAAGACAACCTTTGCCAAGGAGAGAGATTTGATTCGATTGATGGTGGGAAGATTGGTCTGAACATGTGGAAGGATACATCGACACGAACTTGGTGTGCTTGGTGGAAGATTAGGTCAGACAGAAAGGATACAACTGAGGGGACCCGTGATTAGGCTTAGGTCAGACAAAACAGAAGCATACATCTATGCGGACCTGATGCTGATGGGGAGAATGTTGTGTTGCTGATTGGCAAATGATGCGGTTCAAAGATAGTCATGGGATCAAGAATAGTCGACAAGGGATGTTGCTGAAGTATAAGGCTGGTTAGGACAAGATGTTCTAATCAAATGATGCTGCAGGACTAACAAGGTTATGTACAACAAGGTGGGATGATATGTATAGCGGATAGGAAAAGATATACAATGGATATGTACAGAAGCTTAAGATTGGAGATAGGAAGATCTCGCTATACAGGATATACAGGAAGGATGATGCTATATAGGAGATACAAGATATGGTACAAGATATGGGCAGGTAGGATTGCGGATTTGCTTGAGGATTATGAAAAGAGGAATGTGGGGGGATGGTGGATGGGGATGGGATGGTAGAAAAAGGACTGAGATGGTGGGATGGGGGGAATGGGAGTTTGATAGATAATGACTCGGTCCACTATGTATGGCACCTGTTTGCCAGGTTTTCACCAACATAATTGTCCAAGGCACTTGAATTGCCAAGTTTTCACCATTGGAGGATTATTTTTTCTTTTTCTTTGATTTTTTATTTTTATTTTTTTGATTTTATGAATATGTAGGATCTGGTTCAGGCATAGAATCTCTTCAGATGTATGATGTTGATGGGATCATTCAAAGACTCACCTTCTAGTGTAGATAGTTGATAGGCGCTAGAGCCAAAGCATGCTGTGACAACATAGGGGCCCAGCCAAGTAGGCTCAAACTTGCCTTTATTTTCTCGATTTGCTTGGACTTTCTGATTTTCTTTAAGGACCATGTCACCAACCTAGAACTATCTAGGATGAACCTTCTTGTTATAACTCCTTTTGAGTCGATTTTGGTATGCAACCAGGTGATCATATGCTTGCTGTCTTTTTTCATCTAACAGGTCTAACTGTGTGAGATGGGCCACACGATAGTCTTCATCAATGGTGTAGTTCTTCATGGAGACTCGCAATGATGGGAGCTCGACCTCGATCGATAGAATGACTTCAACACCATATACAAGGGAATATGGGGTGGTGCCTATGGGAGTACGATAAGAAGTACAGTAGGCCCAAAGGGTGGGATTGATTTGGAGGTGCCAGTCACGACCAGAATCATTGACAACCTTCTCGAGGATTTTCAAGATAGTTTTGTTGGTTGCCTCAGCCTGGCCATTTCCTTGAGGGAAATATGGACTAGAGAAACGGTGATGGATGTGGAGTTTGGCACACAGATCATCCACATGCTAGTTTTCAAAAGGTGTGCCATGGTATGTGAAGATGGTAGATGGTATGCCAAAGCGACAAATGATGTGGTAAAGGATGAACTTAGATATTTGGATACCAGTAGTTAGGGTGAGTGGAATCACTTCAACCCATTTGGTGAAGTACTTTATGGAAGTTATTATGTACTTGTGTCCATCCGAGGAAAGGGGAGTGATTAAGCCGACAAGGTCAAAGCCCCAACATGAAAATGGCCAAGGTGGTGCAATGGGCTGCAAGTCTTGTGCTGGTGCATGAATCAAATTTGCATGCTGCTGACATGGTAAACATTTTCTGACAAACTCACAAGCATCATGTTCCATGGTTGGCCAATAATACCCAACTTGAAGCAACTGCTTAGCTAGAACCATGCCACTCGTGTGGGCACCACAAATTCCAGCGTGGACCTCTTGTAAAGCCAGGACAACCTCATTTGAATCTAAACACCTAGAGAGGATATTGTGATACCCTCGATGATAAAGGGTGTTGGCTACAAGAGTGTAGTGGGAAGCTCTGCAAATAAGGTTTTGGCGTTGGTTATTGGTGAGATGGGGAGATATGATACCATTCTTTAGATATGCATGGATGTCGTGGTACCATGGGGACTGAGGACCAACCAATACACACACCATTTCTGTATCGGCATTCTCATAAGCTGGTGTATGTAGTTGCTCGACTAGGAATTCATATTGTGATGCATCGTGAGGGATTTCTAACAAAGATCCAATAGTTGCCATTGTGTCTACTGCTTTGTTCTGAAGTCTAGGTATCTACGTGAATTGTAGATTCAAGAAATGCTCTTTCAATCTGTCCACTAGTTCTTTGTAGGGTAGCAGTTTGTCATCCTTTGTTTGATATTCATCAAGGACTTGTTTGATAATCAGTTGTGAATCTCCAAACACTTGCAGTTCTGTGACATTCCACTGAATGGCTGTTTTGAGACTTGAGATGAGTGCCTCATATTCTGCAATGTTGTTGGTACATGAGAATCCTAACTTGAATGATTTTGGAATGTAGCCACTTTGAGGTGTGACGAATAGGATTCCTGCCCCTGATCCATGTGATGTGTAGGAGCCATCAAAGTATAGTTTTCACATGGGTTGCTCTTCGATCATACATAAGTGTTCATTAGGGAATTCCATGATTAGTGGATAAGCATCTACCAGTGGTGCCTCTGCTAGCTGATCGGCAATGACTTGCCCCTTGATTGCTTTCCGATCTATGTACTGGAGGTCAAACTCACTGAGTAACATGACCCGTTTTGCCATACGGCCTGTGAGAGTTGTCCTTGATAGTAGATATTTGAGGGGATCTACTTTTGAAATGAGCCTGATTGTGTGACTGAGCATGTAGTGTCTAAGCTTTTGAGTGGCAAAGACCACTGTGAGGCATGCTTTTTCCATGGGTGAGTAATTAAGCTCATAGCTGACAAGAGTTCGACTGATGTAGTAGATGGCTCTCTCTTTGTTTTCATCATCATGTTGAGCTAAGAGTGCCCCCAGTGTTGTAGTGGTTGTCGAGATGTAGAGTATGAGAGGGCATCCTGGAACTGGTGGTACTAGGATTGGAGAGTTGGCTAGATACTCCTTGAGTTTATCAAAGCTTCTCTGACATATGGGATCCCATTTGAAGCTTGTGTCTTTGCATAAGAGATGCGTAAAAGGTTGGCACTTGTCTGCTAGTTGAGAAATGAACCGATGCACTGATTGAAGCTTTCCTTGTAGGCTTCTGAGCTATTTGAGTGTTCTTGGTGGAGGCATTTCTGTTATTTCTTTGACCTTCTTGGGGTCGATCTCTATGCCTCGTCGTGATACTATGAAACCTAGAAGCTTTCTAGATGTAACACCAAAGACACATTTCTTTGGATTGAGCTTTAACCCATAGTGCTGCAGGCGATCAAACACACTCTCAAGAATGTCAAGGTGTTCATGGCGTGTCTTTGATTTTGCAAGAATATCATCCACATAGTCCTCTAGGATCTTGTGGATCATGTCATGGAAGATTGCTATCATCGCTCTCTGATATGTGGCTCCTGCATTCTTTAGACCAAAGGGCATCATGTTATAGCAAAAAGTACCCCATGGAGTGGTGAATGCTATTTTGTGTTGGTCTTCTGCTACTATATGAATCTGATTGTATCCAGAGAAGCCATCCATTAGTGACAACATTTCATGGCCTGTTGTAAGATCTACAATCATGTCTATATTTGGTAGTGGGAAATCATCTTTAGGACATGCCTTGTTCAGGTCCCTAAAATTTGTGCATATTCTGATGTCACCTGAAGGCTTTGTGATAGGTACCATGTTGGAGATCCAATCTGAGTAATCTATAGCTCTGATAATCTTTGCATCTAGGAGCTTTTCTATTTCTGATTTTACCAATACAGCTACTTTGGGATGCATTTTGTGTAGCTTCTGCTTTACTGGCTTAACATTGGGGTCCACAGCTAGATGACGAACAAAAAGTTTAGGATCAAGTCCAGGCATGTGTGCGTATGACCATGCAAAGTTCCTAGTAGCTTCTTGAAGTAGCGCAGTGAAAGCCATTTCTTCACCTTCTGTCATGTTGGCTGCAATGTAGGTGATCCTCGAACATTCCTCTGTACCCAAGTTGACTGGCTTGGTTTCTTCTATGATGATAGGTGACTGCTCAGGTCTGTAATCCTGGATGGGAGGAAGAGGCAAGTCTTCATCTTCTAGCGCTTGAATTGCCAAGTTTTCACTAGAAGATACGCTCTTTATTTTTACTATTTTGGAATTAGAATGTGCCCCAGAAGGGTTTTCACATAAGGACTCATGTTTTACTTTTCCTATTTCACTTTTGCAGCTAAAGCTTGCCTCCTCCCCAAAGTATCCTTCTGGGTCAAGCTTATAGATGTGAGTTGACTCTGAATTGTGAACTGATTGTGGGCCTGATGCCCCCATGAACTCTAGGAGTGCTTCCGTGCTTTGGAACTCATCGATGTGTGCAATGCTTGGTTGGTCCCAATCTATGAGTTGAGGGTGAATGAGGGGAAGTTCTATGAGATTGATGGCAAGTTGTTGGAGGACAAAAGTCCCCAGGAGGGTATCATCATCCAAGATGTCATCATAGGATCTGATTTCTTTCTCTTCAGGAATGTCTTCGATTTCTATAAGGTTGTCCTGGCTATTCAAGAGGGGAACACTAGTCATGTTGGTGCCCCTAGTTGCGGTATTGGGCCCTTGTATATGCAGGCGAGGGGTATTAAAGCCAAGACCTTGATGCTCATGATTCTTTGATGCTATGATGGGGTATTGGCTGCCACCTTCTTGTGGTCCTAGACCACCACCTTGATAGTTCCATTGTTCAGTGGTATACATATGTTGTTTTAGATATTTATCTTTGAAATAGCCAAGAAGTTGAGTGTCAGGTGGTGGGGGATCTTTGTACAACCACCTGTTGATGTCAGGATCCATCTCTTGACTGTTTATGTTGCCATGGGATTCAAAAGTCATAGATCTGATTCTCTTGATTTCATGATGCTCTTTAATAGGCTTGCTTTGGTGACTCGGGCGCCCTTGAGTATGTGGATCATGTGGGAGGGCCCCTACGGAAAATGCATCATGTAGGCTATATTCACCACAGCCTTGGTTATTGATCTTGATGGAAGAGAGGGTGGAGGTGAGAATGATTTTTGGATTGCAATGGGATCAGGACGAGCTAGCAATAGAAGTACCAATGTCAGTTCCAGGACAATGAGTGGAGTGAGGGAATGATGCTTCCATTGCACGATAGTATGCAAAGGGTTGGGGATCAGCATGGATGGTAACCTTAGTGCCTTGATGCAGAAATTTGATGCACTAATGGTACGTGGATGGTACAACCTTGATGGAATGAATCCATGGTCGGTCGAGGAGGATATTGAATGGTAGATCAAGATCAACAACATGACAAATGGTATCTTGTGTTGCTGGGCCTAGTTGAATAGGCAAAGTAATGGTACCTTCAGAGGTACTCTCCAAGTTTTCATAGGCTTTGATAGTGATTATTTCATGTGCTATATCGGTCTGGGTGAACCCAATCTGCTGAATGAATTTCAAAGTACACAAGTTCAGGGCTAAGCCATTATCTATTAAGACCTGTTTGATGGCAAAGTCTCTGACCATGACGGTGATGGGGAGAGGGAGAGTATGGTCAGGTGCAACGTCTGGCATGTCAGATGTTTTGAAGGATAAAGCATAGGTTGTGGATAGATGTCCCATAAGGGTCTCAAACTGGGTGGTGTTAATGTCTATGGGGACATGTCCTTCTTTGAGAGCTCGGTCAAGGATCTCCTGATGGAGAGGTGAAGTGCGGAGAAGGTCCAAGATGGATATTTGGGCTGGTGTGTTCCCAAGATGTTCTATGAGGTTATACTATGCATTTTGTGCATTGTGTACTGGCCTTGGACAGGCACCAGCAACAATGATCCGGCCTCTACAGGTAGTAACAACACATTGACGATCCGCTCCTTTGACATGGATGGCATTGATTGTGGGGTCAACTTGGGTTATACATCCAACAAATTTATCATAATTGATGTAGGTAGTAGTGTGATCTTCTTGCTTGCCCTTGCCATGATTCTGGGAATGATTGGTATTAGTTTGGTTGTTCCCAGCATTATGTTGTGGGAACACATTTTGATAAATTTGCAAATTGGCATTTAGTGAGGCTTGAGCAGGTGTATCTACTTGGATCTCCTTTTGATCAATGAGATCTTGGATATAGTTTTTGAGTCTCATACACTTCAGGGTAGTGTGTCCTTTGACATGATGATAATCACAGTACTCATGATCTTTGTACCAATCGAGCTTGGGAGTGGTATCATCAACTAGCTGGATTGGTGGAAATGTGATCAGGTTGGCCTTGGCCATTCGGTGAAAGATAACATCCAGAGGTTCACCTAGCAGTGTGAAGGTCTTCCTTGGATTTTTCTGAGCTTTGGGCTTGTGTTGTTTGGGAGTAACGTTAATGGCATTGACCTGATTGTTCGGATTACCTTGATGAGCTTGATGGGCTTATTGTTGATAATTTTGCTGATTATTCTGAGAATGATATTGTTGTGTGGGTTGCTGATGGACTTGAGGAGGCTGCTGATAGATGGGTGTTTATTGTTGTTGGTATGCAGGAGTTGGCAGAGGACTAGCCATGAAAAATTGGACATGCTTAGTATCAGTGGCTCCATCAGTAACAACGTTCTTGTTACGACTCCAGTAATGGGATTTATCATTGCTGGGTTTTTGGGCATCATTTTTGAAGTGTCGGATCGTACCTTCATCTAGGAGGGCCTTTTTAATACCCTCCCCTTGCTCTTGCTATCTTGATAGGCTTGGAGACAATACATCCTCATGAAGTGGGACAGCTTAGGATGCAGATTATCAATAAAGATTTTGGTCAAATGTTTTTCAGGTGGCTGGTATGATAACCTGGTGGTAAGGTTCTGCCATCGTTGCAAGTATTCTGATAGGCTTTCTCCTTCTTTCTATTTTGAGTTGTAGAGATCTAACAAGGTCAACTCATTATCAACATTGTAGGCATAGTGGGCAATGAACTTCTCAGAAAGTTCAGCAAAGGTCGTGATAGTCCCACATGGTATTTTGTAGAACCATTCAACAGTAGTTCCTCCCAAGCTTTTGGGGAATAGGCGTAAGAGATAGTTATCACTGTAAGCCACTTCTTGGCACACCATATAGAATTCTTTAATATGGTTGACTGGATCTCCTTTCCCCTAATATTTATCAAATTTAGGTGTCTCAAAGTGCTTGGGGAAAGGTATAGCGGCAATGGATCGGTCAAACGGATAAGGACACACCTCCTCAAACTTGTAGGTTTTGCTATCGGTACCAGTTTGAAGCTCCTTAAGAGCGTTCTTCATGGCTTCCCACTCGACATTGATTGGTGTTTGAGTGGGTACTCCCATTTGAGGTGGGTATTGTGGAGTGGGATATGGAGATGGCCCAACGGGATAGGTAGATTAGAGTGGATTTTGGAGTGATGTTTGCTGGGGATATTGTTGATGCAGCATAGGGGGATATTGCGGTGGAGGGTAGGGGACTGCTTGCTAGTGTTGTGGGATGACGGGGATTTACTACTATAACTGATAGGAGGAAACTTGTTGCTGTTGGGGAGTGATGGGGGTTTGTTGCTGTGACTGGAAGTATGGTTGCTGTGGGGGTGGCTGGTGAAATGATGTAGCTTGTTGATAAGATGGTCCTTGTTGAACTTGGCTCTGTGGTTGACCAATATAGGTCGGGTGCATTCCCGCATTGCTTAAGGGTGGAACTAATGTAGGGAAGCTTGAAGCAAAGGGTGGCTGGGAAAGATAACTTGCGAAATGGGAGGAACTTTGCTTCTGAGGTGGAGGAATTTGCTGAAAAGCACTGGGTGTTGGGAATGGATAGCTTGTGAAGGATGAAGTTGGTGGAGGTTGAGATGGTTGTTGTTGTGTTGCTTGTGAGAAGGTGGCTTGTTGGTTTGCAAACACTGATGTAGGAGAGTGAGTTGGTATTCCAAAGGCTTTCATGTCTTCTTGAGTGAGACCCCAACGAGAACTAGTGTGAGGTGGGAATTGTGCTGCAGCAAATGCCTAGAAGGTAGATGTAATGGGAGTTTGGGACATGAATGGTGGATTGGAAAAACCCATGGAAGGCATTCCTATGGTGAAGGCATTTTGCTGGGCTTGTGCTTGGGTAGTTGCTTGCTGGGGGGAAAGGAAGGGAATGTTTGCGCTCCCCATGAAAAAGGTGATGTGGAAGTTTGCTGATTTTGAAAGGGGAATGATTGCGCTACCCCCGGAGTAGATGATGTAGAGGTTTGCTGGGTGAAAGAGGGAAACGATTGCGTTGAACCCTGAAATGATGGTGTGGATGCTGAAGCTTGGGGATTGAAAGGAAAAGATGATTGCATCCCTCCTGGCACAAAAGGTGTGGATGTGGAAGCTTGTGAAGTGAAGGGGAAGGATGATTGCATCCCTCCCAGAGTGAAAGGTGCTGCTTGGCCTATGGAAGATGGTGGAACTTCTTGTGCAAAGGTTTGTGTAAGAGGTGGGAGTTGATTTTGGGACAAGCGTTGGATTTGTGCAAGAGCTTGGGCAGCCATAGCAAATGATGAAGTACCTGTGATAGGGGATGGAGCAGATGGTGTTATAGCTTGTGTTATGGGACTTGCGAAGATTCCTTGAAAAAGAAGGGGAATGGTGGAGGTTGCTTGAGATGTTTGCAAGGTTGGATCAAGGAATGGTTGGATGAATGGAGAGTATACTTGTGCTAGGATTTGGATAGTACTTATGGGAATGCAAGGATGGAGATATGGCGGAATGGAAGTATGCGCTTGTGCAAAGTTAGTAAACATGCTTTGCTGGTTTTGGGCCATGAGTGCATTAACTACTAGTGGATTCTCTAGATGATTCACAAATGTTTCTATTGCCAGAGGAGCCGAGGGGATATTGGGATCATCCCATGTATTTCCAATTTGTATTTGGGGATCATAGGCTATCATCACCCTGGTAAAAATGTTGGGATCAGATGAACTGGTGATTGGATAAGGATTCATGTTCCTTATTTTTCTAGATCCAGATCTTGTCTCGACAGGCATGGAGATGTAGATGCTAGATGGATGCAAGATATTTCCTAAAGACTCTAAAGAATTATGGATGCAAGCTTAAGGAACTTCTAAGGATGATGAAATTTCTATAATGCAAGGATTGGTGAGATGCTTGGATATGAATCAAAGATGGTGGAAGATTTGATGGAAGATGGTGACAGATTGGTAAAAAAGGTTGATGATGATGGAGGCTTGATGGGATGCTCTAATTTTGGTCAAGATTGGGTGGAGGATTGGTGGGATGCTGGTGGAAGATTACTAAGTGTCAACAATGAGCTGCTATTTTTCCTGATGGAGCATCAGTGATAGGATTTGGTCAACCTAGGATAGACTAATGATCTTCGGTCAATTGGATTCTTATCAATACAAGCCAATCTCTTGCTTGAGATGATGAGGCTATGCAAGGACAAGTTGGATTTCCTTTAGACAATGCTCTGTCAAAAAGGGGATGATATCTGACCTAGGATAAGGGATGGAAACAACTCAAAGGTTTTTGAACACTAAGTGCTTATGGATTTGGATCTCTGGATTTTGGTGCAAAGGATGGTGGACTCTGTTTTGGATAATGGATGCTGGATTTGGATCAAGGATTTGGGATTCTGATTGTGGATTGTTGATGGAAAGATGGTGAAGGATGATGAAACAATGCTCTTTCTAAAAGGATGACGCAAATGCGACTGGGATGGATGATCTATGATGCTGCTAGGAAGATGATGATGAATGCAACTAAGAAGAACTCTAGGATGCAACTAAGGTTTGGTGATGATGCAAGGATGAAACTAGGATGAAGCTAGGATGAAGGACTACCGAGATAGGATTTGAGATCTGAAGGTAGAATAGGACATGCAAAGGATCTGGCTAATCTTCTCTTTCAAGGTTGACGTAGCGACGGTTTACTCAGAATTGATAGGCAAACTATTTAACTCTTGCATTATAGCCAATATTATCAAGCCTTTCTTGATATTTTTCTTCTGCTTGGGTTGCTTGGATAGAGGATTGATGGCACTTAAGGTTTCTTTCTGCAACTTTCTTCTCTTGATAATCCTTGGATTTGGGTAACTTAGCTTTCAGATGTTTGATCAAATTGGGCATAACTTTGGGGAAATTCCTGATAGTTGGTTTGAGACAAAAAGGCTTTTGGATATCTGATTCCAAGGGTTTCTCTACAAAATGTTCTGAGTATCTCGAACCAGATTTGTTGATCAGTTTGATGTTTCCCAATGGCAAAGGATAGATAAACAAGACTTTTGGAAAAAGCAATCTCCACAAGGGACAAAGCAACCTTGTGGGATACAAACAGGATAACTGACTCTGATAAAGCTTTGAAAGTGTATGTTCCAACAATGTTTTCACGGAGTATTTGACTGTCAAGCACTTCAAGCAGATCTACCTAAGGAAGGTGAGTATCAAAATCGCTTGCCCATAGCTTGGTACCCCTTAGAAGGGAATACAAATGGTGAGTAATCTTGAGGCGACCTGGTAAACCCCTTGGAATCGGTCCTTGCACAAGGATTTTGATACTTTCAGATGTAGATAGGGTACCCTCTATTTTATCAAGTTTTTAATTATTCTGTGGAGTCTCCATACCTGGTTATACTAACTGCCTGTGACTCACTTAAGAGCCTAGCCAAGAACACTGGGGGAGGAATATTTACCTATCCCCAGACATTTGCATTTGGCACAAAACGCCCGTGGATTAGGAGATATAAGTGAGTACTTTTTGCCTTCACTTTATTTATATACTGACTGGGGGGGATACCGGTTTGAGGTGGTTCTTCGAGGAGGAAGCACTTTTCTCCCTGGACAGGCCTCGCTAAAAGTAAAACAAGTGAACTTGTCCAAGTTCAAATGTTCTACGTTGCTTACTTTAACAAGGATTTACAGAAAATGAAAGCTCCTAGATGCACATCAAGCAAGTTGTTCTTTCTTCCAAATTGATTAAGTGTGTTTTGGACTTTGAAATAACTGAAGACACAAGTGTTTAGATTTTGAGTTGTTCTTTCTTCGAAAAGTAAGTGATTTGAGCGATTGCAAGTTCTTTCTTTGATCATTCAAGATTGAGATTGGCGTGTTGCTTTAAGAACTTTGAAAAGAGCTTTGTTTTATCCTTAGATCATTCAAGATTGAGTTTGTTTGAACTGAATTTCAAAGAAGAAGGAATAAGGATGCTTGTTCTTTCCAATTTAGATCATTCAAGATTGTGTTTGATTTTCAAAATGATAATGACTCTTAGGACTTAAGTTCATTTTTCCTTAATTTCATTCAAAAAAAAAATTTGTTTGACTTTTGCTTAAAAAAATGAATCCAATATCAATCTGAGAGAAAAAGCGACAGGAAGTTCACAAGCGATAGGAACTTGTGCATAGGCGATAGGAAAAAGTTCACAGGCGACAGGAACTTGTGCATAGGCAACAGGAAAAAGTTCACAGGCGACAGGAACTTGTGCACAGGCGATAGGAAAAAGTTCACTGGCGACAGGAACTTGTGCACAGGTGATAGGAAAAAGTTCACTGGCGATAGGAACTTGTGCACAGGCGACAAGAAATGGCTCCAGGCAGCAGAGAAAGATTTACAGGCTACAATGGAATGATTACAGGTGATAAATAAAATACAAAACGCGATAATGAATGAGCAAGGCTTTTGAGGATACTTGTTCTGAAAGTTTTCAAACCAAGCAAAGATTTAGATCTTCATCTAGCATGAAAACAATTCAAAACAAGGAAACTCTAAGCTAGGCCACCTCAGATTGAGCTGAAACAGGTGCACCCAAGCACTGTTTGATTTGCTCTTGCTTAAGGGGATGTGGGTGTGCTCTCTAAGCACTTGGAGCATGTTCCTTATGCATTTGAGGACGGATTAAGATCCATGAAAACCTCATAAATGGCACAAAATAGGTATAGAACACCTGATTTGCCCCTAAGGCCTCAAGGATCCAAATGATGTTGAAATGAAGATTAAGCTATATGATGCTTATGCTAAGATTGTTATTAACCAAATAGAGATGTGATATGATGCTATGCTTATGCAAAACAATGGAAGAAACTAGGTTAATCCATTAAAGCTATATTAAGATGAGCTAAAAATGCTTGAAAGTAAACTAAATTAGGATGATTATGCTAAGTCTAGAGCTAAATGAGCATGATAACAATGCTTAAAATGAAAGGTGAATGAATATTTTGCTCTTGGAAATGAGGAGCATTTATAGGATTTTGGGAAGGAGGAATGAATGGCCAGGATCAAAATCCTTAAGAGAGGCCAAGATTCATTCAAAGGGGAGCACATGGATTGTGCTAGTTCAGGGCCACCTCCTTGTGACAAGTGTCACAAGGGCATTGGGTTGAAAGATGGGAGGGATGTACACAATTTGAGAGATGTGCCTAAGGTCAAAGGGTGTAAGAAAGGGGTGAGGGGCTTCTTAAATGCATCATAAATGCATGTAAGAGGGATAAGGAGGCTTTAAATGCATTTAATGCATGTAAGAGAAGTTTCTAGAAGTTTGTTGACTTTGGGTCAAGCTTAGGAGTTGGCTAACCTTGGTTAGGGAAAGTGACAAGGTTAGGGAGGGGATTATGATTAGGATTAATATTTAATCTTAATTAAATATTCTTGAGTTGGGATTATGGTTAAGGAATGATGGGATTAGCCTTTAATCAAAATTAAAGAAGGATTAGAAGATTCTAGAAGAGGTTAGTGGTCTTAAGGAAATTGGCCAAGTTTTGGGCAAAAAATAAATAAATAATTTATTTTGGGATTTTTGGGTCAATTTATTAATTAAATAATTAATAAATAAGGAGATAATGTTTAAATAAGATTTAAACATTTTTGGGAGGGATTTCTTAATTAAATATTTTTAATTAAGATAAAGGGATTTAATGACATAAAAATAAATTAATTAATTAATTAATAAATGATGATGTCATCAGGGGTTTTTCAAAAAATAAAAATACTTTATTTTCTAAAGGATTTTTAGGTGTCTACAATTACATTTTAAACTAGTGCAGAGTGCTCAAGTGAGGAGATAACTTGCAGACTTTGTGTTGGTCTTATTTTATGTATTTTTGAGTTATAATGTGAAAATACATTGAATACTTTGAGTTTCATGTATCTTTTTATCTTCATTCTTGAATTCACAAAGGAGTCATCGAAATACTTCAAGAGGTTTCACGAGCTTCTAAGTTACTAAAATTTGTTGGTACTTTGAAGACTATTCTTATGTCTAATCTTATGTTTATCGGGATTAGTGCTTCAAATAATACTTTACAAGTGAATTGCATTAGTGATTAAAGATCATGTTGTAAATGAAACATCTATTCTGAAATAAAGAGAATATTATGAATGTCCTACCTCATTTTAGCTTAGTGTAATTAGAAATAGTTAAGTGTTTAGTTTATTATAGTAGCAATAAGAAGGGGGAGCCTTCCCTTAGAAGTAGGAGAGACTATGTCTCACACACTGTGACTGGAACTACTATTTTGCAATTGATCCCAAAACCGTTAGTTGCAAAATATCCACCCAAAACATTTCACATTGAAGTTTTATTATTCAACATACTTTATCTCATTCACATTTCTATGTCACTTTTTACATGCACATCCAATCTTCAATTGACCATAACTATGTAAAAACAAATTCAAATAAAGTCAAGTTTGAAATCTTATTATATAAATCTATCATTCCACATTGCAATATGAAATAAACTAGCAATTACACTTTGGTGTGCAATAGGTACCCCAAAGTTATTTGGAAGGGGACCATAAAATTTGAATTCTTTTCAAACATTTTTAGAGTTTTAAAATTCATAATTTATTTCACTTGTCATTAGTTACTCAATATATTTGTAACGTTTCATTTTGGTGGAATGTAGTTTAATATAATTATTAATAGTTAATTTCCAAAAAGTATGAATTTCAAATAATATTTTTAATATAGATTTTGTAACGTTTCATTTTGGTGGAATGTAATTTAATATAATTATCAATAGTTAGACCACTATTTTGATGTCTCCATCATGCAATTAATCTATGTTTTGTAAACAGTGCCAGGTCCTTTTTATCCTAAGGTTTGAAATATTTTTCTTATTAAATTGTATGTTTACTACCAACATGGCATTCCATGATGTAATCCTTACCTTAACCATAATTCTTACACTAAACCCTATTGACAACCCTAACCCCAATCGTAACTATAAACACAACCCCAACTGAAATATTAAACCCTAATTCTAAACAAGATCATAACCCAAATTCTAAACCCAATCATGACTCTAGCCATGGTGTAAACCTAAACTCTTCTACTAACCCAAACTCAAAATTCTAACCATAACCAAAGCCCTAATCCTAACCACCATTAAAACCTTGATATAAATCTTAAACCTAACCATAATTGTAACCTTAAACCTTGATCATAACCCCAATAATAATGATGATGTAAATCTTAACCATAACCATGACCCTAACTATAATTGTAACCACAAATCCTTAAACATAATCATAATCCTAACAATGAACTCTAATCATAATCAGGGACCTAACTCTAATCGATATGTAAATCCTACCCATTAGATGTTTATTATTTAATAAATTTACTTAAATATGTAATAATAAATAATAAACTTATGAAATTGATAAACATATTAAAAAATTATAAATTAGAATAATTTTGATTAACTTTAACTATTATTTGTATTTTTCTAAAAAGATATTGTAATCACCTAAAAATGGACAAAGATCAAATCAAAGCAAATCAAGGACACAATTGAATCAATTGAATCACAATGCATAAATAGCCAATCAAAATTAAAATCAAGTCTTAATTCAAGGTCAATCAAAATTGAGAGCATTTTAATCAAGTGCAATCAAATCAAAATACAATTAAATCAAATAATTGTATAGTCTTGGATTAAATTAAATTCAACCCATTCAAGGGGTACATGGATAAAATAAATCAATTAAATCAATTAATAAATCTCAATTACTCTCAACAACCCAAAAGGAGAGGAAATCCGGGCAACCAATGAGATTTGAGGAAAGGCATTCACATGGATCAAGCCAAATTGAATCTCAATCACTCAAAGTGAAAGAGAATCTTAGCCATCCATCTTGTCTACTTGTCCCAAGCTTTGAGGACACAAACTTTGCACTGTCTTCAAAGGGTGGAACCAAGGTTTAACCATGATCAAACACAACTACACCCCCTACCATTGGAAAATTTATAAAAGGGAGGCTAAAATCCTTCATTATGATCAACCACACATCTGAGAATTGCATTGAACCTCTTGCAATTTGAGTTTAGAAAGACATTTGAGAGCATAATTAGCATTTACTTTCATAATTGTTAGCAATAGCATTGTTTATCTTTATCATTCTCATTCTAGGACTGTCATTAATGAGAGCTTGCTGAGAGCTTATTCATTAACATCTTAGTTAGAGAGCCATAGGATGCTCAATTGATCATTAATTTGCTATAGTTTTCTCTATTGCTTTGTGGTTTAATTTAGTTACTATTTCAATTACCATTTTGTATACTAATGAAAGTATCTTCATAGAATTAAGGTTAATCATCAATAATTGAAATAGTAACTAAATTAAACCACAAAGCAATAGAGAAAACTATAGCAAATTAATGATCAATTGAGCATCCTATGGCTCTCTAACTAAGATGTTAATGAATAAGCTCTCAACAAGCTCTCATTAATGATAGTCCTAGAATGAGAATGATAAAGATAAACAATGCTATTGCTAACAATTACCAAAGTAAATGCTAATTATGCTCTCAAATGCCTTTCTAAACTCAAATTGCAAGAGGTTCAATGCAATTCTCAGATGTGTGGTTGATAATTATGAAGGATTTTGGCCTTCCTTTTATAGATTTTCCAATGGTAGGGGGTGTAGTTGTGTTTGATCATGGTTAAACCTTGGTTGAGTCTTTGGTTCCACCCTTTGAAGACAAAGCAAAGTTTGTGTCCTCAAAGCTTGGGACAAGTAGACAAGATCAATGGACAAGGTTCCCTTTCACTTTGAGTGATTGAGATTGAATTTGGCTTGATCCATGTGAATGCCTTTCCTTAAATCTCATTGGTTGATTGAATTTCCTCCCTTTTTGGGTTGTTGAGAGTAATTGATTTATTTTAGCCATGTACCCCTTGAATGGGTTGAATTTAATTTAATCCAAGACTATACAATTAATTGATTTATTTGTATTTTGATTTGATTGCCTTTGATTAAAATGCTCTCAATTTTGATTGATCTTGAATTAAGACTTGATTTTAATTTTGATTGGCTAATTATGCATTGTGATTCAATTGCTTCAATTATGTCCTTGATTTGCTTTGATTTGACTCAATTTGCTTTGATTTGATCTTTTTCCATTTTTAGGTGATTATAGATATAATTAATTAAATTAAATTTAAAACATAAGTAAAAACTAAATTATACAAAAATTAATATTTAAAATATAATATTAAAAACACTCTTTTGATACAAGGTTTAGTGATAAAAGCTTAAGTTTATCAAATATAACAATAGATGGGAAACTATATGTACAAAGGTTTAGCTGTAAGATGTACATTTATCAATATAAAGGAATTTAGTATTAATGGATGCAAATTCTTGCTCAAGACACAACCAGGATGGTATATTAATTACACTCATATGCAAAGCATAAAGAACCTGTGGAAATAAAAGGTAGTTTATAGCATAACCAGGTACAGGATTATAATAAACAGAAGGCAGTAACTCACCATAAAGAGGCTTTCAAACTTCAAAGGATAAAAATGGAAAATCACCGAAAGAATAGAGCCTTATCCCTCAGCTAATGCAAACAAGATAGCGGAATGATAGAGGAGCACTTGTTCAGAAAATGAAGAGAGATCGAATATAGGAATCCCTAAGATGTATAGGTACCTTCTAATATGTTTCAATATAAGGACATTGTATGTAGAATTTAAGCACAGAAAGAAAGCAAAACATAACACTATTAATCTGTACCATAATTGGTACAGAAGAAACTAAAAATATCCTTATGTAGGAAACCAAATACTTTGAATATGGAAAACAGTTAGGACTCATATTCTATATATGGATATATATAAATATAAAAGGCATAGTCATGTATATATACATCTTTGATCATCAAGAATTAGATCCAAGAATATACATACATGGAGAAAGCAGATGGATAAATATATATATACCCACATATAGCTTGTTGATGGCTATATACCATCAACGATACAGTAGAAGTTCAGTTTTCTCCCAGCAGATTGTATCAAAGATCACTCTCATCTTCTGTTAAGAATAGTATCCAGTTCTAAGTTATAAGAAAGACAATACTCATAAAGTGCAGTGTTTATTTCAAGTAAACCCTCCTCTCTTCCTGAGCATTCAAAGAATCTAAAATTTTAAAGGAAAGAAATAAAATCTCAAAGCAAGTATACAATAGTTCTTTTACAACACAAAGGAATTGAGTAATACAGAGCAAGTAGTTTATAATAATGATTCAATGATGATGAGCAAAATTAAAAAGCTAGGCCAGTCTATACAGCTGGATCAGATAAGAAATAACAATATAGTGCATCAAGGCTCTATGATAACAATTGAACCTTCGTTACAGCTTCAATAGCACTTTTCTTTAATAGATCAAGATAATGTATAAAAGTGTTCATTATATAAGTTAGATTATATTTTGTTGAGCATAAAGTATAGGAAAGTTATGGGAAAATAGAGATTAACCTGAAGGAAATTTCTTCAGGAATAACAATGGTTAGCTTAATGAAAAATAGGATTTGGATAAGCTAACCCCTATGAATAAAGGTACTGGGGATTTGGTAAAACAACATTAAGAATTGAGTATCCTGTCCAAAGGAAAATCCATCATCATTTTTAAACAAAGGTAAGATATGTTCTGAAACAGATTGCTACTAGAAAGAAGGAAAAAGGTTCATATCCCCAGGTAACTTTTCCCAACCATAAATTCTGATTTGATCCCTTTGCTGCATCAATATATTCATGTATATTTAGATATACATAATATATATATACAATTGTATATGGATATATATATATATATACATATACATATGCATATGTATATATATACATATATATATAGATATACATATGCATATGTATAAGAATATATATATACATATGTATATAGATAAACATATTATATCTATATATATATATGTATATAGATATATACATATGTATATAGAAATATATATATATATATATATATATATATATATATATATATATATATATATATATATATATATATATATATATATATATATATATATATATATATATATATATATATATATATATATATATATATATATATATATACTCAATTATATTCTTTAGGTATCAACCACAGATGCATATTTGAATCTTAAATGATTAGATTTATAACTGTATAGAAAGGTACATTTCTATCTAACCAAGATAATATTAGATCAAAATAAATTAGCACTGTAGATTCATTCCATTGAAGAGCTTTCTAATAATAACCCCTTAAAATATTTAGATTTTAAGTATTCCAAAATCAGCACAGCTTTCTGCCAGGGAACTTATCTAATGTAGAGGTGGACAACCTTTTTACTATCACAGAATGAACTTCTAAATGGAAAATAGCAATGATGAAAATCCTAACTTGAAGGATATGGGAAGTATGCTCTGATATGTTTTTTGCAGGAATTGAAAAAGAAGGAACGATATTCAGCACCCTAAAGACCTAAAACTTCAAAGCTAGGAACAACAAGATGTAAGAACATTTGTAAATACGATACATCCTGACTTTGAAGGCATAGCTCCAATTATGCATAGGCAAGGATTGGACTAGTAATAGCGACACTTTATGAAAGATGGGTATGCCCATGGTTATAATGTAATTGTAATAAATCAAGAACATTAGGTAGTAATTACACATTGAAATATGCAGTATCTAGAATCAAAATCTCGATAATTATCAGGATGTGGGGATACCCACGTAAATAATGTATAAAACAAATCTCAGCTTGTGTCAAGTTGTGGGTATGCCCACAGATTTTTGTATTAAGTACAGGACCTATGGTCTCGGGCAAGGCTGGAGGTTTTCTCAACCCCGCTCTTTCCTACCAGCGCCTGCAGCGAGCGGGGTCATAATGTAAAATTATATATAATTAATAAAATAATTTATAGGGCTTTGACCTTTTACTGATAAAAAAAATAAATTAAAAACACATTTTAAAATGAGAAAACATAATATCATCAAATAATTATTAACTAATTATAAATTAAATATTTATATAATTTATTAATTAAAAACTTAATTATATAATTAACATCAATACATTATATTTTATTATTATTATGCTAATGTAAAACCTTTGTAGAAAATAATGCATTAAAATATTCAAAGTAAAAGAATTATAATAAATATTCTACAATTCAAAAATAATTATTATGCTAATGTAAAACCTTTGTAGAAAATAATGCATTAAAATATTCAAAGTAAAAGAATTATAATAAATATTGTACAATTCAAAAATAATTTATCACAAAATATTTTCATCTGTCATCATATGTTCTGAGTATGATAAATAACATTTAAAACTTTTAAATTAAAATTTTTTATTTGTTAACGTCCACCTTTATTGTATTAATCGAATCAAATCACTCTCGACAAATTTAAAAGTGACGTAAAAAAATAACAATATATATTTGTCTGGCACCTCTCAGCTACAATTTTTGATAGTAAAAAATTGTACCTCTAAGCTACAATTCCCGACAGTCAGAAATCACACCTCTCAGCTACAATTCTTGACTTTCAGAAATTGCACCTCTTAGCTACAATTCTTGATAGTCAAAAATCACACTTCTCAGCTACAATTCCTGACAATCGAAAATCGCACCTCGCAGCTACAATTTTTGACAATAAAAAATCGCACCTCTTAGCTACAATTCTTGACAGTCAGAAATCACACCTCTCAACTAAGTTCTTGATAGTCAGAAATCACGCCTCTCAACTACAATTCTCGACAGTCAGAAATCACACCTCTCAACTACAATTCTTGACAGTCAAAAATCACACCTCTTAGTTACAATTCCCGACAATCAAAAATCGCACCTCTCAGCTAAAATTCTTGATAGTTGGAAATTGCACCTCTCACCTACAATTTTTGATAGTCAGAAATCGCACCTCTCAGTTACAATTCCTGACAATCGAAAATCACACCTCTTAGCTACAATAATTGATAGTTGGAAATCGCACCTCTCAGCTACAATTCCTGACAATCAAAAATTGCACCTCTCAGCTACAATTCCCGATAGTCAGAAATGACACCTCTCAGCTACAATTCCTGACAGTCAAAAATCGCACCTCTTAGCTACAATTCTTGACAGTCAGAAATCGCACCTCTCAGCTACAATTCTTGACAATCAGAAATCACACCTCTTAGCTACACTTCCCAACAGTCAGAAATCACACCTCTTAGCTACAATTCCCGACTTTTAGAAATTGCAACTCCTTTTGGTAGTATTTTGTCCTTATCTCTTCAAATGCAACATGAAACAAAGTAACATAAACTTGACACGCTAAATCATGAACATGGGTTTAGCGATAGACATATAAAATACTAATATCTTATTTATTATTAAAAAAATAAATATATAATTAAGCATCAATGTATTATATTTATTATTATTTTAATAATGTGAACTTTTGTAGACAAGAATAAGTAAAAAAATTCAAAGTAAGAGAATTAAATATATATTCTACAACTCAAAAATAATTCTTACAAAATATTTTCATTATGTTGTCGATGATTCCCGATAATAAAAAATTGCACATCTTAGCTACAATTCTCGATAGTTCAAAATCACACCTCTTAGCTATAATTCTTGACAGTCGGAAATTGCACCTCTCAACTACGATTCCTGATAGTCATAAATGACACCTCTCAGCTACAATTCTTGACAGTCGAAAATGGCACCTCTCAGCTACAATTCCCAACAGTTGAAAATTGCACCTCTCAACTACAATTCCCGACAGTCAGAAATCACACCTCTCAACTACAATTCCCGACAGTCAGAAATCCCACCTCTTAGCTACAATTCCTGATAGTCAGAAATCACACCTCTCAACTACAATTCTCGACTTTCAGAAATTGCAACTCCTTTTGGTAGTATTTTGTCCTTATCTCTTCAGATGCAACATGAAACAGAGTAACATAAACTTGACATGCTAAATCATGAACATGGGTTTAGCGATAGGCATATAAAATACTAATATCTTATTTATTATTAAAAAATAAATATATAATTAAGCATCAATATATTATATTTATTATTATTTTAATAATGTGAACTTTTGTAGACAAGAATAAGTAAAAAATTCAAAGTAAGAGAATTAAATATATAATCTACAACTCAAAAAAAATTCTTACAAAATATTTTCATTATGTTGCCATATTTACTAAGTATGACAAATAGCATTAAAAACTTCACGTCAATTTAGGTGAAATAAAAAAGTGAAGTGAAAACTCCCTCAAAAATGGACAAAATAGCGGTGGTAATAAAGCAATCCGCAAAAGGAGGAAGACAAATTTATGTTCTTGATTTTATGAACATGCAATTTCTCCTTTACATTTAAAATAATATACCTTTAAAATGATTCTTTCCACATTTTCATTTATAAAACAAAAAGTATATAATAATTATAAATTATAATTTTAATAACTTTTTTACTTTGTTTAATTTTAAATTATTTTACATATTAAAAATATAATCAAAATTTATTTATAATAAAATAAAATATATATAATAATAAATATAAATAATATTAATATTATATATAATAAATATACAATTAAAATTAATTAAGTTGAATAATTTATAAAACATAAAGTATATAATAATTATATTATAATTGATAACTTTTTTACTTTGTTTTAATATAAGATGTGTGTTTATTCCCTTAGTCTAGAGTAAAAAGTTCTAGGTACAGATCCAAGTTTTGAATTAATGTAAGGATTAAATAATTTAATTTTTTTAATAACATCAAGAATGAGCTATACTATTTAAATTTCATATGTTAACTTAATTTATACTCCATTTAAAAATTTAAATTATTAATTATAATAAATTTATATTTATATTTAATAATGTTTATTATAAAATATAATATATAATAATAAATATAGTCATAATTGTAATACCTCAAAAATGGGCTATAAGTTCATTAACCTCCTACATCTACAAATCAAACGAAATCGACATCAAAGTCCTAACCTAAGGCACATCTAAACATCATTGAATCCTAATTAATTATCTTAAATTCTGCATCAGGGAATATTCTTAGCAATATTCTTAATTATCTTAATTATCTTTAATTTAATGATTATTTGGCAATAAATCACATTTATCCTAAGTTTGATTAATTGAATATTTTCATATTTAATTAATTAGATTTAATATCTTGCCACTTAATTGTGTAATTAAATTTAATTCTATCTATTATTAATTGTATTATTTAATTTTGACAATAAATCCAATATCCTATGAATAATTGATTAAATTTTTATTTAATTAATTAAAGCAAGTTGTCATTATTTAATAATATAGTTTTTAATAAAAGTTTGATTAAATAATTGATTAACCCATAAATGAATTATTTATTTTCAAAAATCAGTTAAGTTGAGCATAAATCACTTTATTTATTTAATTAATTCATAATTATTATGCACATTCAAAAGAAATAGTTAAACTCCAAATTAGAAAATCAATGCAAAGTGTTGACTTTTTAGAACTCAACATCCTTTTGGAGTTCAAAAAGCTAATCTAAACTCTAATTTGAGTTAAAAAGCTATTTTTGCATGATTTGCATATTTTTGTGAATTAAATTATCTTTATTATCAGATAACTCAAAAATCAAGTTGAGTTTATTTGAGTGATTTATGACTTTCTTCCATGCACCTCCAAAGCCCTAGATTTTTATAAATTAAAGCCTCAGCTCATCTCTCAAATCCACAAGAATTACATAATCATGCTGAAGAATTGTTATCTGGAGAATCAAAGCTTATGGCGAATCAAGGCTATTGTGAGATCAATTTGGTTTTTATTCATATCATATTATTTCTAGATTAGCATATCATAGATCAATTTCATATAGATCAATTTCATATCAGTTTATCATTCATATCATTGCATAGAAAATATCAAAAAAATAGATTAATTGCATTCAATTCATATCTAGATCAATTGCATTCAAATCCTTCATTTAGGTGTCGTCTAGGTCACTGATCTCGATAACAATTTGAGAACATCAATCTCGCACCTACTAGAAGGCAGTAAATCGCTTGGTTAGATTAGATTTCAATTTTGCACGATTTTGATTATAGCTAACCTCTAATATTTTACTGAAGTGTTGTGTCTATAGATTAGGTACAATTTTCACACACACAATAATATTATATAATAGTAATTGCAAATCACTTTCACTTTATCTAATCTTTAAATATGCTTTCAAAATCAAACATAATAAATGAATAATAATTTTTAATTAGATTTAAATAGTTTTATTTAATTTTTTTTTTTTTTCAAAAAATCAGTTTAATTTTAAAAAGTTAAAAAAATTATACAATTTTTTTTTCAAATGAGATCCATTAACTTAATAATAAAATATATGTAATTTTATACTTATCAATTAAAATCATCTTAAATATAAAAAACAATTAAAACCATCTTAAATATATTTTAAGTGACTCTATAATGAGGAGAAGTAATACCAATTTGAAAAAATAATTCTAAAACCGCTAAAGCGATTGGATAGATTTGGAATGCTTTTTTTGTATTCTTTAATGCTCCCAAAATCAAAATTTCAATTGTGGTGATAAATGCATTAGAAAAGGAGACACGTGTGGAGTAAATGTCGGGAGAGAGAAAAAAATAAAAACGGGGAGCGGAGTTAAAGAACGTGCATGAGACGTCATTTTACTTTTACCTTCATAGAAGGGTAAAGTCACATTTCCACTGACCTCGCGTCAACATCAAAGTAAAATACAAAAATGCTGTAAAGTCACATCACAAATGTCTTTATGCTTTTTTTTGCACATTTGCAAATTAGCGATGACTGTGACTGCCAAATCTGATGGTGTAGGGGCTTTCAATCGTCTTGCACATCCCTTGTAAGCTTTGAACTGTTGATGCTGGAAACCCAAGTTGATGCATTTCATATAGTAACCCCTTCGGGGTAAATATACCCAAATTTATTTTTTATATATTTCTATTTTCTCATGCAAAATCAATAATTTCCATTAAACTCTATTCAAATAGCTTCAAATTTCACCAAAATTAAATATTTTAAAAATTAAAAGTCTAAAGATACCCTTTGGTTCTAAAAGTTCGTGGCACCCCTCCTTAAACATAAAATTCACATTTCAATCATTTTCCACAAAATTGGGCACAACACCATTTCAAAACACATGTTTTCCCAAATTTTCTAAAAAATAAATCAATACTCATTCAAATCAACTCATCCCAACTTTAAAAATATATATGTTCACTCACAAATCATTTGTAGCCAACCTCAAGTCAAAGGATGTAGAAATGAGAGAGATATGAAGAGCCCTACCTCTTTTTACTAAAGAATGAAAACATAAGAAGCTCCGAGCATGCCAAATGAAATTGTAAATCCCTTTATAGCTTAGGGCCCGTTTGGGCGTTGGAATACCAAATGCCAATTCCAGTCAATTCTGGAAGATGCTGCAATTCTGGAATATACAAATCCTGAAAAGGATTTTCAGAATATGGGCTGATACGTTTGGTTCACTAGGTTGATGACTAAGAAGATGCACAAGGAATTTTAATTCTTTATTTTAATTTCTTTAAATATGGTGTGTATATGTTTGTATATACACACACATACATATATGTATATATACACATATGCACATATGTGTATATATACACATACACACATGTGTGTATATGTGTATACATGTGTGTATATACACACATATATACACATATGCACATGTGTATATATACACACATACATACATGTGTGTGTATACACACACATGCACATATATACACATACACACATACACACACATGTGTGTTTATATACACATACGTGTATATATACATACATATGTGTATATATATACACATATGTATGTATATATACACATATGTATGTATATATACACATATGTATGTATATATACACATATGTATGTATATATACACACAAATGTGTATATACATACACATGTGTGTGTATATACACACATACATGTGTGTATACATACACATGTGTGTGTATATACACACATACATGTGTGTATATATACACATACATGTGTGTATATATACACATGTGTGTATGTATACACACATACATGTGTGTATACATACACATGTGTGTGTATATACACACATACATGTGTGTATATATACACATGTGTGTATGTATACACACATACATGTGTGTATACATACACGTGTGTGTATATACACACATACATGTGTGTATATATACACATGTATACACATACACACACATGTATATATATACACAAATACACACATGTGTGTGTATATACATATACACACATTTGTATATATATATATACACACACATATACACACATGTATATATACACACACACACAAACATGGAATTGACATTATCCAAAAATCTAATTCTGGAATATGGGCTCTAATTCCAGCACCCAAACGGGCCCTTATAGATCTCCCAATTCCTATTCCAATTCATCTAATTTCACAAAAAATCCATCCACAATCCAATTCAAACTCCAAAATCCAAAACCAAGTATGAAAAGGGTTTTTCTCTTCCAAAAATTGACAAAGTATGAAATGAACTCTTTTTCCCTTTTTTAAGCTAACATTCTATTCACTGTTTGAAAATAATTGAAATAACTAAATAATAAAATGCATTTCTAAATTTTGAATGACCTAATTTATTCTCTTTATACCATGCACATTAAACTAATCACAAATACAATTGTAGAAAGGAAAAATGGTTAGCGTGTGAATATGAAAAGCTCAACCATGAAAAGGGTGAAAATCACATTCAAATTATCCCTAATCTTCAATTAAGCAATTAAACAAAATTTGAATAAAATAATAACGTAAAAACATAAAAATTAAATTATGCAAACTCTCTATTATGGTCCATTATTTTCCTTTCTCCTCCAATTAATGTTTCTCTTTATGACAAGTGCACTAATACGTATTTGAAAAGGTAAGTATAAACACAATAATGCAATGAGGATACTTGAATCGTGGTTAGCCAAATGAACAAGAAGAATAAAGCCAATTAAATAGAAAAATGACTTGAAAACTAAATGAACACCAATAAGAAATGAACCGTTAGAGGGAAAGGGAGGGCTAATAGACAATAATAAAAACCAAATAATAAAATAAAATTTAAATTTCCCTCCAAAACTCAAAAGACACTTAAATGTAAAATCATATTTAAATGCAAAATAAAAAGAGAAAATGAAAAACCAATTTGAATATTCACATACAAAATAAAAGACAAAAATGAATAAACAAAATTTATTTATGCCTAAGAGGGACACACTGAAATTAATTTAACAGATTAATTCCCTAGAGACAACATTAGGAAATAATTAAATAATTGTTAAAATTATTTTATTAAACATGCCAAAGTGACCAAAATATGATGGATGACCAAGATAAAGCAACAAAATGACAAATAAATCACAATAATTCAAAATAAACCAAAATGACAACAAATGAATAGAAATGGAGAAAATTGATGAACAACATAAAAGACAACTAAAAAAGGGAGTTAGGGGCTTCAACCATTTTTATATGTCTATGTTTTGCCCCTCTTTGAGACAACATGATTATGAGCGTTGTTTCAAAGAAAAAAAGAAAGACTCCATTAAAAGGACGACTCAAACATATTCAAATGAAAATGCGAAATGAAATGAAAAAATGTGAAAGGACGACTCAAACATATTCAAGGGGCTTCAACCATTTTTAGGTATCTACAACAACATATTTATCTCTTTCCAAATATCAAATAACCTCTTTTAAATAGTAATAAGCATTAACACTATACAATTTGATTTAGTAATAAATCATAGTTTAAATAAATAATTACTTCCCTTTTCAACCCCGATTAATCCTTTGAGTCCACATAGTTATCCAAACACTATTTCATTATGCAAAAATAATATTGAACTCACCTAATTATAATTAACCATTATTAAATCACAAAAAATATCAATTTATTTACATAAACTTATAATTGCCATGAAATTTCTTAAAACTACATATAAACACAAAGACACTCTTTATGGGGTCTCCATATAGGGTTAGGGTCATAGGACACTACGAATGATAATTGTTGGATATAACATAGGTCTCATTGTAGGAAAATACAAAAGACTAGGCTTAAGCATCGCGTGCACACACACACACACACATCTTTCCCATCTAGTTACCCATTAAAACACAACAATAGAAATCTAATTCGGTTAATTGCATTAGTCAATAACATCATTATTAGTCCACTGTGACGACAAACATATTACTATTTTTTTGAATGGAACCAACATCATAACAATATGCTAAATTTAGCAGTTATTTCTAATTATATTGATTGACATTTAATATTAAATATAATTACTTCATTCTGCATTCAAGCATAAGTTTAGAATTGTAATACCTTCTTACTGTAATGGGGTTAGAGTGGTATTAAACATAAGTGCTTGTGTTAAATTTGGATTATGAAACTCGTATAGATCATTTGCATTTCTTGTATCAAGAATGAAATGTTGCCTAACTATTTAAAGCATCTCTCTATTGTTCAACCATTCTTTTGTTGACAATGTTGTGAGGTCCTACCTCGACCCATCTTAGCTCGACTGGTGTTTTCACACATGGACTATCTAGATGATACACTATTACGATGATTTTAGACCTATTTTGATTATGAATTCTTATCATTAGACATTATGTGATTATTTTACATGATTATATGGATGATGATGTTAGACGTACCCTTATATGCTTATGTTAGATTCATCCTGATTTTATGATATAAACAGATAATTGAATTCTGAATTCTACATTTTGATTTACATTATCTTATGGAATAGGAATTGAGATAGTTATGATGTTGGTTTCCTAATGAATTAGTTTTTCATGTGAGTTAGGGTTACTTGTTTAAGTGAAAAATGAACTTACATTTCGATGCTTGTAGAATTAGGGTACATTATGGAATATGTTTATGTTGAAATCATGAAATGTAGTTTCTCTATGTATTTGTATTTGGATGTTATTATAGATTATGTTTCTCTTTTGATATGCTTATATATGCATTAATTTCATGAGATACTGATATCTGAATCGAGTGTGCAAGATTATGACCATGGTATTAAATGCGGGGAAACAATGACGGATCTATGTGAAAATAGTTTAAGGCCAAGGTCGACTCTAAGAAGAGAACGACCTCGTTGTGATATAATTTTTATTTTCATAAACTTAATGCTTGAGTGTATTGTGTTGTTAATATTAATATGTGCATCATTGGATATAAATTCTATTTATGTAAATATATATGTAAATTATCCACTAGGCATGCCAAGTGTGTAATGTGATATGTATTTCTTTGGTGAGATGTCACTTGACACTAGTGTAATATGTTGGCATCCCTAAGTGGAATGTAGACCCTACCTCACCCTTAAGTCATCTTGTAAATCCTTAAGCTTGGTTAGTGGTTTGGGAAACCAAGACATGTGTCATCATTGTTCCATTTTCGGATGTAAACTTTACTAGAGTTTTTGAAAGATTATATGGAGCCCTATGGTGTAGTTAGGGTTGGTTTTAAGTGCCCCAAGACATGTGCATGGGTTAGGAGGCCAAATTTTACCCTTTTCACTTCCCTAAGCTTCCAAAATACCCCTCAAAGTGAACCCTTCTTGAAAGTGATGAATTTTGACATATTTTATAGGATAATCCCTTTCCCCATGTCTTAAAATACTTACCATTTTATAGCTAAGACCAAGTGGCTTGTGAGCTAGAACCAAGACACCTAACTTACCTTGGGATGAGGGTAGGAGAGAGGATTATTTTTGAGTCTTTAGGAAAGGAGACTAAGAAAGTGAGACACTTCTACACTATGCTAGTTGGGAGTTGGAGAAACTAGAGACTTGAGAAAGGAAAGTAAAAAGTTAGGAAGGAAAGAAATACCTCTTCTACAAATCTTCCATTGTCATTTCTTTAGTAAAGGTTGGTGGATCTACCATGTTTATGTTTATGTAATTGTATTGTGAAGATAAAACTTTTGTGTGAATTTGTGATGTTTAGTTTCATTGTGCTCATATGAATTTTACTCTTGTTTCTCTTTTCATATTTGTAATTGTGTTGTGGGTGTGCAAGATAATTCTCATCCTTGGGAGGATTTGAGAATGTCTTGAGGTGAAGGGCTTAGTTGAAAAATTCATATGTTGTAGAGCTTGGATGTATGGGCATCCTTGAGGCCTACTTAAGTTATAGTTGGAGGCCATAAGGGATGTGTTGATGCTCTTTGTGATGAACTGGTATGTTGGGAAGGAGCCTTGTGAAGGAATGTAAGAATGATTTATAATACTTGGTATGTTGGAATATGACATCTCCATATGTGATGTTTCCACCATCACCTATTTTTGGATCTATTTTGATCCTATGTGCAAGCTTGGGGAAATGAGAGTAAAATGTGATTGTTCTTGTCTCTTATTGTAGAAATATATGTTAATTGTGTGTTGTATGTTTGTAACCTATCTACCCTTTTTTCCCCTAGTTTGGGGGTGGCCATGAAATGGCCTAGGCTGGGAGGTGAGCCTTCATGGTCATGTGTAAATTATTTTGTAACAGGTTGCAAAGAGAATGAGTTGAAGAAATTATTGAAGCTTGAAGCCTACTTAAGTTGTTTTAAAGGAACTTATGTAGAGGATTGTAACAAATTATGTGATTATGTATTCTTGTAAGAAAGATAATTTTTTGTGTAAAATTGATTAGAGGTTCAAATGTTGATTTTTAAATGATTGTGTAAACCATGTCCTTGGGAATTATTTTAGTAGATTTAAATAATGTATTAGAAATCCAAGTTTGAAACCTTAAATGAGGAAAGCATTATTGTGATTATTCAAAAAGAAAAAGACTCCATTTGTTATTGGAAGAAAATTTATTTTATTTAAATTGAAAGTTAAATCTCTGTTGCTATTTTATTAAATGATTTAATTTTCTTGCATATCTCTATGTTAATAAATTAATAATATTGCTATATTATGATTTCAATCCTATGTTAAATTTTCTGAATAAAAGAAGAAATAAAACATACATTTAAAATTTATTTATCTGCTAATTTTTCTGTTTTGTAATAAGCATTTGGTTCATATCTATCCTATTGTTTAAATTCTAGAAATTTAGTATACATTTGCTAAACAGATGTTTTGTCAAAAGGATTTGAAAGAAAATTTTGTTGTGTTTTGTCCCAGTAGTTTTTGGGCATTACATCCTAGATGGTCGTTGGACCCCAGATTTTAAAATTATTCTATGAAGACTTAGAATCAAAAATTTTAAATGATTCTCAAAAAGGGTAAACACTCATTGACAGAGATGAAACCCTTGATTTATTTTTTAGATCAAATGTAGCATATTGATTTTGAAAAAAAAAAAAAGGGCCTCCATTTAACGTATCTATAGAATCCCTTTCTAGTAGGTTTTTATTGAAACCATGTAGATCGAAATCCCATATTTTCACAAGGAAACATGTGTGTGTATGCACACCATAGGTTTTCAAACACACACTTGCTCTCATGTGAGAACAACAATAAAGAACATCTTCTTGCAACATCTCCACTAAACCTGCATGTAGAGAAGAAAGAAGAGAGAAAATAAGAAGAGAAATGAGATATTAGGGTTTTCTCTCACCTTTATGTGGGGTCATAACCCTAATTTCGGATTAGGGTTTGTGAGCCCACTTAGGAGTTTTGTTTCTCTTATTTATTTATCCTTGCACCATTTATTAATTATTAAGTGTGAAATTGGTGGTTCTTTATTTTAAATGTTAATTTTGTTTTTAGATTTTATTTATTGTATGGATTTTTGCAAATGCTCCTTTGAAATTTCAAGTTAACAATTATTGATTTATGAAAAAGGATAATTGACCTGGAACAAAAAAAAAAGGATTTTAATTTATTTAGAATGTTAATTTGAACTATTTTAATATTTAATTTAAAAAGTTTATGTGGGTTAAATTTATTCGATATATTCATTTAATAAAATTGGTTAAGGGAATTTAATTTAATATTGTTTAATTATGAACTAGTACTTATTGTACGTCTCAAGATTGTCAATTGGACGTTAATGAAATTAAATAAAGAGTTAATATTGATTATTATATTTTCTTTAAATCTTTTATTAAATTGTATAAATGGGTAAATTGGGAAGTCAGGTATGGAAATTTAGTATGATAAGTTTTAAGTTGTAGTATATTCTTTTGAATTAAAGATTAAATAATTATTGTAGTGTGAAATGTTTATTTTGATTTGGTATTAAATAGATTTTATTAAATTTGTCAATTAGAACAATATTAAAATTAATTTAGAGGTTGATGTTGTTTAAATTGTTTGATATATTCTTTTTATTAATTGTATTTATTTGAGAATCGAGATTTAGAAATGAGTATATAATAAGATATATTTTTAAGTTGTAAATTATATTATTTAAATATTTAATAAAAGAAATATTAACTTTATTTTGAAATGCTAAAATACCTTTTTGGTGGATTTTCTTTTTAGATTTTTTTTTCTTGTGGGAATTTGATTTTTTTATTTTTCTTTTTAATTTTTTTTTGTCTTTTGTCTTTTAATAGATTTGATTTTTTTTTTTTTTTAAAGGTTAAGTGATTTATTTATTTTGTTGGTCATTTCTTTTAGATTAGAGGAAATTTGTATTTATTGCTTTAATTATTGTTTAATTCAATTTTCTATTGGAATTATGTAATGGTGATTTTTTTAATTAATTAGTGGGATTCTTTTCTTGATATTGTTATTAGATGCATTTTTAAAAAAAAATAAAAATTATTTAAAGTTGTAAATGTTGGAATTTTCATTTAATGAACCTTTATATTATTTTAGCATCAATTTGAGATTTGAGATTTATGATTAATAAATTTAATATTATTTAGATTTATCCAATGTCTTATTAAAGTTTTGGAAAATTAAATGGTTATTATTATTGACCTTTTTATCTTCTTTTAATAATTGGATTAATGGGGAATTAGTTTATTCATTAAAATCCCTAGTAGGGACTTAGGGGAATTAATTGCCCTAATATTTTGTAATAATAACTTCTGAATAGAAATTTTAGTGTTTATTGATTTAAAACTCTAGTGAGAATATTAATAATATTTAATGAATTTTAAATAAAATTATATTTTAAATCAAGGGGCACATTCAATATATTTTAAATCTGACATTTATTAACGTCCTTCTACCCCTAATAGTTCTCAAACCTTAGTATTTCGGGGCATTACAATAGTCTTGCAGATTAATCGAATTAAGATTAATATGAAATAAAGTTTAATTTAAATTTTTAGTTAAAAAGTAGTTCATTAATTTAAAACTTGATAATGTTATTTTTATGAGGCCAATATATGTGGCCAGTATACTGGCCATCATAAAAATAGCATTACAACTTAACCTAAAATTTTGTTGAAATCTTTAGTACTCTTGAAAAATTAATCAATTATTTATATAAATATTACAGTTCCTTTTAATTAAATTTTAATAAAGGAATATAGACTTTTTCTCATCTTCAAACTCTATTAATTTATATTATGTCATGCTTGGAGAGCTCAACATCCCCATCTATTCAATGAA
The DNA here is from genome assembly GCA_027943335.1 of Chamaecyparis obtusa. Classification (NCBI taxonomy): domain Eukaryota; kingdom Viridiplantae; phylum Streptophyta; class Pinopsida; order Cupressales; family Cupressaceae; genus Chamaecyparis; species Chamaecyparis obtusa. The sequence goes on along the minus strand of BSBK01002093.1, from coordinate 651,769 downwards.
CTCCGGGAGGAAGTTCATGCCTAGGGGGGGAAGATGTGAGGTCCTACCTCGACCCATCTTAGCTCGACTAGTGTTTTCACACATGGACTATCTAGATGATACACTATTACGATGATTTTAGACCTATTTTGATTATGAATTCTTCTCATTAAATATTATGTGATGATTTTACATGATTATATGGATGATGATATTAGACGTACCCTTATATGCTTATGTTAAATTCATCATGACTTTATAATATAATCAGATAATTGAATTCTGACATTTTGATTTACGTTATCTTATGGAATAGGAATTGAGATAGTTATGATGTTGGTTTCCTAATGAATTAGTTTTGCATATGACTTACGGTTACTTGTTTAAGTGAAAAATGAACTTACATTTCGATGCTTGTAATTAGGGTACATTATGGAATATGTTTATGTTGAAATCATGAAATGTAGTTTCTCTATGTATTCGTATTTGGATGTTATTATAGATCATATTTCTCTTTTGATATATTTATATATGCATTGATTTCATGAGATACTGATATCTGAATCGAGTGTGCAAGATTATGACCATGGTATTAAATGCGGGGAAACAAGGATGGATCTATGTGAAAACAGTTTAAGGCCAAGGTTGACTCTAAGAAGAGAACGACCTCATTGTGATGTGATTTTTATTTTCGTAAACGTAATGCTTGAGTAAATTATGTTGTTAATGTTAATATGTGCATCATTGGATATACATTCTATTTGTGTAAATATATATGTAAATTACCCACTAGGCATGCCAAGTGTGTAATGTGATGTGTATTTCTTTGGTGAGGTGTCACTTGACACTAGTGTAATGTGTTGGCATGCCTAAGTCGAATGTGGACCCTACCTCACCCTTAAGTCACCTTGTAAATCCCTAGGCTTGGTTAATGGTTTGGGAAACCAAGGCATGTGTCATCATTGTTCTATTTTCGGATGTAAACTTTACTAAAATTTTTGAAGGGTTATATGGAGCCCTATGGTGTAGTTAGGGTTGGTTTTAAGTGCCCCAAGGCATGTGCATGGGTTAGGGGGCCAAATTTTACCCTTTTCACTTCCCTAGGCTTCCAAAATTCCCCTCAAAGTGAGCACTTCTTGAAAGTGATGAATTTGGACATATCTTCTAGGATAATCCCTTTCCCCATGTCTTAAAATACTTACCATTTCATATCTAATGACAAGTGGCTCGTGAGCTAGAACTAAGACACCTAACTTACCTTGGGATGAGGGTAGGAGAGAGGATTGTTTTTGAGTCTTTAGAAAAGGAGATTAAGAAAGTGAGACACTTCTACACTATGCTAGTTGGGAGTTGGAGAAACTAGAGACTTGAGAAAGGAAAGTAAAAAGCTAGGAAGGAAAGGAATAACTCTTCTACAAATCCTCCATTGCCATTGATTTAGGAAAGGTTTGTGGATCTACCATGTTTATGTTTATGTAATTGTATTGTGAAGATAAAACTTTTGTGTGAATTTGTGATGTTTAGTTTCATTGTGCTCATATGAATTTTACTTTTGTTTCTCCTTTCATGTTTGTAATTGTGTTGTGGGTGTGCAAGATAATTTTCATCCTTGGGAGAATTTGAGAATGTCTTAGGGTGAAGGGTTGTTAGAAATAGGGAATACTAAGAGGGGGGGTGAATCAGTATTCTACAAATTTTATCTTTTGCCCACTTATGGATATAACATATTATCTTTATACATGCATAACATAAGAAGCTAAACAACATGCATAACAATAAAAAACTCATAACACATTATTTGTTCTCGAGGAAACCCTAGCCAAGGGAAAATTTCGATGGGGATGGTACCCACAAAGATCCACTAATCAAAAGTATCATGTTAAGGATGTTGACCCTGTTAGGAGTCTATTACAAGCATATAGTGTATCAGTCCTGATTAAGGGACTATAGGCCTTGTTAGAAGCCTCAACCCTGTTAGGAGTTGTAGTACAAAATGTGATTACTAGATGAGCTCACTGCCCAAATAAGTAATGTATAATATACACTAATTACAAAATAGGTTAAGGTACATAACCTTATACTGCTTGCATCAATATCACTTCGCTGCTCTTTCACTATTGCTATTACATATGCTTCATATACTTCGCATCATATTACTTGCTACTTGTTACAATTACTACCCTTTACAATTACAATTATATTTACATTTATACCAATAGCTTTAACAAAGAGTTAACATCTAGGATGTCGTCCATTTATATTGTTAAGTCATTATTTTGATAAACAAAATAATCCCTTAACTCTTTACTAGTTCTGTCTTCATATTCTGTCTTGTCGGCTTTACACTGTCTTCGAAAAAATTGTCATAACTTCTTCCGTACATGCCGTACTGACTTGTGCTCTGAGATGGGTGATCAATAGACATCATAGAGTCTATGTTCAAGTGCGCACGTACTGAACTTACTCCAGTCAACGTCGCAAACAAAAACTGTATCCAGATTCATTGGTAAAACACTGTCTCACACTTAGACAAATTTGCAATGCGCTCTATCATACTTGCTCTTTGACTTGTGCGATCTTCATGAGGATCATATGTTGCCATAATGACAACATCTATGTAATCAACTCAGCAAAATTGTCAACAAGGGCTTAGTTGGAAAATCCATATGTTGTAGAGCTTGGATGTATGGGCATCCTTGAGGCCTACTTAAGTTATAGTTGGGGGCCATAAGGGATGTGTTGATGCTCTTTGTGATGAACTGGTTTGTTGGGAAGGAGCCTTGTGAAGGCATGTAAGAATGATTTATAATACTTGGTATGTTTGAGTATGACATCTCCATATGTGATGTTTCCACTTTCACCCATTTTTGGATCTATTTTGATCCTATGTGCAAGCTTGGGGAATGAGAGTAAAATGTGATTGTTCTTGTCTCTTATTGTATAAATGTATGTTAATTATGTATTGTATGTTTGTAACCTATCTATCCTTGTTTCCCTTAGCTCGGGGTGGCCATGAAATGGCCTAGGCTATGAGGTGAGCCTCCATGGTCATGTGCAAATTATTTTGAAACAAGTTGCAAAGAGAATGAGTTGAATAAATTATTGAAGCTTGAAGCCTACTTAAGTTATTTTAAAGGAACTTGTGTAGAGGATTATAACATATTATGTGATTATGTATTCTTGTAAGAAAGATAAATTTTTGTGTAAAGTTGATTAGAGCTTCAAATGTTGATTTTTAAATGATTGTGTAAACCATGTCCTTGGGAATTATTTTAGTAGATTTAAATAATGTATTAGAAATCCAAGTTTGAAACCTTAAATGAGGAAAGCATTATTGTGATTATTCTAAAAAAAGAAGACTCCATTTGTTATTGGGAAAAAAATATTTTATTTAAATTGAAAGTTAAATCTCTGTTGCTATTTTATTAAATGATTTAATTTTCCTGCAGATCTTTATGTTAATAAATTAATAATATTGCTATATTATAATTTCAATTCTATGTTAAGTTTTCTGAATAAAAGAAGAAATAAAGCATACATTTAAAATTTATTTATTTGCTAATTTTTCTATTTTGTAATAAGCATCTGGTTCATATCTATCATATTGTTTAAATTCTAGAAATTTAGTATACATTTGGTAAACAGATGTTCTGTCAAAAGGATTTGAAAGAAAATTTTGTTGTGTTTTGTCCCAATAGTTTTTGGGTATTACAAATGTACTATAAGTTTATTGCTCAAATTAAAATGGAAATAAATTAAGTGATCCATTTTTTTAATCCATAAATGATTTATAAAATATGGGACTAAAACCCATATACCATGTGTGTTGTCTTAAATTGTAAGCACGTATAACTAGATGCTCAATCGGGCCCCATTTTAGCATGCATGAGCTCCCAAATTAATTTTCGGTATTCTAGCTTCGCATCGCCTACATTTTTGACTTTTTCACCACCTCTCTAACTCCCAATCAAATTTGATCCACTTTTGACAAGAAGATGACACCCAAATTGACCTCTTCCTTGTATTTTTCCTCGAAATTAAAACTGAGGGTCCATCTTGTTGGTTTAACGAGATTTTTAGATTCCTGTCAATCTTCTTTGAGTTTTGAGCCCCCAAATGTTGTGAGAGGCATAAAATCAACATATCTCTCCTCAGTTTGACATTAAGCAATCAAGAATTCAAGAGCTCTCTTACAATTTCACATCTAAGCATTCTCAAGCAAGATCTCAAGCATTCTAAGGTGTTTTTCAAGGCAAACTTCTCCATGGTTCAAGCTTCTTTCCCTCATTGAAGGCTAAGAAAATGAGTTTACCATCAAGGAAGAAATCATAGTACAAGCATCTATCTACACACATTCACGCATCCACATTCCTTCAAGCATTCAAGTCTTCAAGTCTTCAAGTCATTCTTCTTCCTCTCTTCCAAGCTTTTTGGCAAGCTACAACATTCATTACTTAAGATTTTTGTCTTTCATGATTTCTTTTTGGGTTTTTGTGTAAAGTCAAAGATATTGCATCAACATACTTGATCACATTGAAATAAACATTTGCATTGCCAAGGTATAATACACTTCATTTTTTAGATCTAGCCCCTACTATATGACAACACACTTTTATTTATTTCATTTCATCTCAAAGTTGATTCCAAACCAAGGTTTGACTGAGGCAGACCCCTCTCTACACAACAATTTTTCATTTTTCTGTGTGCACCTGTATAAATGACATTCACACCAACTCAAATCTGGAAAGTTTAGAACTCAACAAACAATCTGCAATTGAATTCAATCAAATGTGCCAGGAACATGCGCCTCAGACGACCTCTTCCCAAGAACAGGATGCCCCAGGTGATCTCTTCCCTCCATAATTGCATCAAACAAAAATCAAATGTTAGAAACATTGTTTGACTGCTGTTTTTGATATCCTTACGAAGCTATTGATTTCCCGCTAGTCTATGAGTACAAAAAGTCAATCATTTCCTCCCTTTCATCTTAGTTCTCATATCTCTTTATCAACTTTCTATAATAGTGAAAGAATCTTGATAATTATTTAGCACTTGGATCTAAGCCTATTAGATTATCTCTCCTTACTAACATGTAATAGAAAATATAATTAAGAAAATATGCAATAGAAAATATGATTATCTCTCCAAGCCTATTGGACCCTTGCATTCCTTTCCTTATTGTACACCGTGAAAGAAACACCTAACTGCACTACAAATTGATTAAGGATGCAAATTTCCATTTTCCACATATGTCCACGACAAACCTAATAATTTAGTTAAGCTCCAGATATTTAGAAGTCCCGCTGTTTATGTTGGCAGAGCGACCAGCTGCTAATTTATCCAAATTTTGTCCGAATCCCAACTTCAAGTTCCAACACTGTTCCTGTCAGACTGTACAGTTGCCGTAAACGGGAATGTCCGTTTCCGTTAATTGCCTGGCGGGTAAAGTTAAGCCAAAACTTAAAAACTGAAAATGAGACTTCTCTGACGTGATGTTTACGTTTGGCAACGGTAAATTGTATGCTTTTCTTTTTTTTCTTTTTGTCTTATTGTTGTTTAAACGCCACCTGTGAATATTACCTACTGGCACCATATCGATTCGGGCGTTGAAATTGCTTCCAATTGCACATTTGCTTCCTTCATCTCTACGTAAAATGCGATTTAAACCTCCTTTAAGACCCTGGAGTTGCAGGGAATTTGAATCTGTCTGTAATTAGACACGAAATTGAGGAGGGAAAGTATGGACTGATAAATTTATATTTATGATTGTCGATAACTACTTCGGGAAAAAATGAAAATTTCGTGAGGGAAATTCAGTTTTGCGCTTTACATGTAGGGTTTGATTTATGGAATGGGGTTGAAATTTTTGAGCAATCTTGTGTGATTTCAGTAGCGGTCGGTTTGTCGGTGAATATCGGTGAAAATTATTAGTGTAAATTTGAAAATGGGGAGGAGCAAGTGGAATCTACAGCCGGCCATATGTTTATCTGTGTTTGGAGGATAGAAAGGAAAAGCTAAGGTATCAGATGCGAGCCAAAATGAGCGAAAAGGATTGCTGGTAATGGTTGGCTACGGCGGCTACACGGGTGACATTTAGCTTGCATCTCATAAGTTTAGACCGAAAAACAGGACTGTATAAGACATGACAGGGTTTCGGTTTTTCCGAGGAATTTTGGCCACGGCACAGGGTGTGTTTAGGGCGAATGGAGGCGCTTCTGGCTTTTGCCGACGTCGATTGTTTGATTTTTCCCTGTTACCTGCATTGCGCCCCAATATTGGATTGATTTTGTTCTCTACATCGGCGGAATATAAACATCCCGAGTGGGAGAGAACAGGCAATGGCGGCGGCGGGGGCGGCATTGCGTTGGATGAGGTGAAGAGAATATTGAGGCTGGCAAATGTGGAGGCGCTGAAAAAGAGGCTGGAGGCTGATGAGAAGGAGTTTATCACGCAGAATGAGCTTCTAAATATGTGCCGGAGCATGGGGGTTGCGCAGTCGGATGAAGAAGCTGCAGATTTTGCCAAGGCTTTGGACGCTGCAGGAGTGATTTTGATCTTTCGCAATAAAGTCTATCTCCATCCTGAGAAGGTCAGTATTCTTGCGTTCACGACATTGAATTTGTTGCATATAATACCATTCCTTATATATTAGATCGTATTGAAAGCATCCACAAGAATTTTCACGTCAAGGAGTCATTTTTGCAAAATAACTGTTCAACAAAACAGCGTTTATGCACCAAAAATTCTTAACTTGTATGTACATAGAAACTTAGTACGGCAAATTCATCTTTGCGTGGAAGAGTTTTCTTTCTTCAATTAGTGGCATATGTCATTGCAAAGAAGCATATCTCTCAAATCTTCTGATGGAATTTGCTTACAGAGAGGAAAATTATTCTGAGGGGTGTCTATTCCATTAAATTTCATGGCTGCTTTGTCTTAACATTAGATCATGGCCTGCTTGATGGTTCTGATCAACATAGTCAAAATGTTCAGAAAACCACGTCTTCGAGTGTTAACTGCATGGTGATTTCCACTTCATGGTGATAATTAACTGCATGGTGATTTCCACTTCATGGCTATAATTAACTGCATGGTGATTTCCACTTCAAATTACATGTACTTGCCTAAGTCCATGGTGATTTCCACTGATCATTAGATGCACTCACCTAAGTCACCCTTGGTTTCCACTTTGCATTTTCAAGCTTGCCTAAGTGGGTGATGTTTTCCACTTCACATTTGCAACACCTTGCCTAAGTCGATGTGAGTTTCCACTAGGCAGTTGCATGTTTCGCCTAAGTAGCCTTGCATTTCCACTCAAAAAATTTGAAATTCGCCTAAGTCATTAGTTGTTTCCACTTGATGCATAGAGGTTTTGCCTAACTTGGCAGTGGTTTCCCCTTGTTGATTAATGGTTTCGCCTAACTCTCTAGTAGTTTCCACTTGGCGTTTCGTGGTTTTGCCCAAGTGTATAGTGGTTTCCACTTTTTGTATGGTGGTTTTGCCTAAGTAGGTAGTGGTTTCCACTCCAAGGTTAATAAACAATTTCAACCATAAATCCAGCCCAACTCTCATCGAGTTTAACAAAAATGCTTTGAAATTGTGAAGTTTATTGGAGAATCAACTTTGTAAATAGAGCTGGAGTGAAATGCCAATGGTGCGAATTACATGAAGAGAGTAAAATGGAATTAAATGAGTGGATTGATTTGAATTGAGAGGCTATGAATTAATGAAATAAGGAGGTGATTTGAAGATGGAGGTAGGGACTTAATCATAGGGGATCTAAAACCAATCATGAAGCCTCAAGGCTGATCAAATGGCCTCAAATCCAGTCATTGTAGGCCCAAGATCCAAATGTATGGGCTGTTATTTTCAATGTGCAGCTCTATATCTCAAATGTATAGGCCTTAATTTCAGATATAGGCCCTAAATCTAAACGAATGCAGCCTTAATTGCCAATGTATGGCTCTAAATCCGATTGGAGTGGGCCTTAATATGTAACGTGTGGCTTTGGATTTTAATGGATAGAGCCCTTTTTCAAATGCACGAGTCCCAAATTCCAAATGTAGACCAAATCTGATCACATGGGCCTTGAAATTCAAATTAATGGGCCATAGTGTGTAATGCGTGGCCCTAAATCTGGGCGTATGGCTCCATGGTCCAAAAGGCAGGGACCTAATTCAAAACATGCAAGACTAATTCCTAAGGTATAGGCTCTAAATTCGATTGCCTGGCCCCAAATTCAAAAGCATAGACCCCAAATCTGAACACAAGGCATTGTATCTGTAATACGTGGCCTTAAATTTAATAGCTACGGGCCTCAAAATTCAAATGCATGGACCTAAATCCTAGTGTGTAGGCCCAAATCTCTAGCATGTGGCCTCATTATCCTAGCGTGTGGACCTAAAACCAAACGTGTAGGCTGAAATTTGATGACTATGGCCCTAAATTCAAGTGTATGGTCTCAAGATCTAAGTGTATGGGCCTTAAAACCAAGGGTGTAGGCCTAATCTGATCGAATGGCCTCAACATTTAATGATCTAGGCCTCATTTCCAAACGTATGGCTTTATAAGTCAAGTATATGGCTCCTTAATTCAAATGTGTGTGGCCATTTTTGACTGAGAAGTGAACTCATTAATGCATATAGGGGTGGATATTTAAAACTTATGGCCTTGATTTTTTTCCAAGAACCTCAAACTTAACCATGAAAAGGCTCAAATTTAATAAGTAATTGCACTCACCTAGGCCTCAAAAGGGGTTTGATTCAAACATAAGGAGGACAAATTCGAAATTTGAGATCATATAGAGGATCAAATTTAATGGAGGGAGCTCAATATTAAATGCAAAATTATTAATTTTAATGTGCAAGAAGAGGATGAATTGAATGAGGCAATATGGCAATTAAATCTTGATTATTTGAATTCAATCTGATGAAAAGACAAGCCTTCCTAAAGAGGAAAATGATTTGGAGAGCAAAAGTATTGAAGTTTAGGTGTTGTTCAACACCCAAACTCAATCAAAATCTCGTAGAAACAGATTAGAATGCTGTTGCAGAAAATTCGATCCACAAGGAGGCTGAAAGAAGAAGATTTTCATCAACTTTCATGGAAAGAACATGCAGAGATAACTGATTGCAGAGATTGTTAGTCATAAACATACAGATTCCAGTCACCTCAAGCACATTTCAGACTAGAAACAAGCCCAGATCCTCCAATCGTATCAAATTGCATTTTTTTATAGTGCTGAAAGGTGCAAATTTGAAGTCTACAGTCCTTAGTTTCTCATCACAGCAAGGCAAAATTGTCTTGGGGAGTTTGGCATAATGTCTTATACTATTAATTCAGCAAGAATTTTCTATGTAACTAGCAGTCTGAAATCCCTGTCATTTAAGTTCATGACCAGGTTTTTAGAGTTTGTTCTTGCTACATTATTGAAGCTTATTTAGTTTAGAACTAAGATTTGATGTTACCTTCAGTTATGTGGCTAGTTCAAGAGAAGAAGTCAATTGAAAATCTAATGCATGGCATTGTATGGCAGGATAAAAGTGGCAGGAGCTGAAGATGGAAGCTAAGCATGAAGGGCGAGGTTCGAGTTTGGATTTGGTTCGAGTTTGAAATCCAAGTAAGGGTGGCAAGGTTGTTTCAAGTCAAAGTACAAATCTAAGGTGATCACCAAGAAAGTAGGGTGCTCTCAAGTCAAAGATTAAGCCCAAGGCATCAAGGTGGGAAACTCATGCAAACTTGAATTTTCTTTTGAAATCCAAGTTCAATTGAAAGATCAAACTACATGCCACACTTACACCACTTCTACAAGTGCAAGCTCAAGTACAAGTTCGAAAGCATGTCAATGAAGAGATTTCAAGGTCATGACATCATGAACACATCAAGATTTTCAAGTACAAGTTCAAACAAATGCAATGAGAAGATTTCCAAGGGTAGAGAAGACCATGAAGATAAAACAATTGGAGAATATGAGCCATTGCAATCAAGGTGAAATATTTTCTCATCATCAAGAGGTATTTATTAAGCCTATAAGATAAGCATGCTGAGGTGGCGACCATTTCTTCAACCATTCAGATCATGCCAAGTGTCCCAGTAGGAGAGCTCAATGATTCTATGTCTAGATTCATTGAACTTGCAAAAGGATGAAAATTCAAAGAAAATTATATTCTTAAAGAAGATTTGTTATGATACTGTGGCATTTTATCATTGGCCCACAAGAGCATTGTAATTTTCTTATTGGCCCAAATGGTAGTGCTGTTTTGTAATTGGGTGGACATTTAATAATTGTTAGTGGTGGTTATGGGAACCCTAACTAGGGCTTTGGTGGATTAATCTGGGCCATTGATTCTGATTTAATCTTGGCCATTCATTGTAACAGAGCTCCCTATATAGAGGCTTGCTCTCTTCATTTGTAGAGGATTTATGTTGGAGAATTGTTGCCAAGATACTACTAAAATTGCTCTCTATTCATTGTTGTGTTTGCATGGTGGATATTGGTAATCATTTTGGAGTATTGCATGGTTCTTTGCATTTCTCAATTAGATTAGAATTTTCTTTAAGTACTTAGTAGTGCATATTGGATGAAAGTTATTGTGGAATCTTCTTTGATTGAACTTTCTTAGACCAAACCACTAGCTGTTTGCTTCTTGTAAGTACGCCTTGTGTGGTCGAATGACATAATCATAAGCTTAACTTCAATTAGTACTTTCTCATTGATTTGCATCTATAGATGGAGTTGATGAAGTGGTAGTGATTTGAACGTCTTTCAAGCATACCTTATGATGGAGCTCTAATTTTACGGGCTCCATTTTTGGACAAAAGTTTACATACCATATACTGGTGATTATAAAGAATCAAATTATATGAAGGCAATATTATGAAGAGAAGTGATATGCGATGGAGGTTTACGGAAAACACAAATATTCATTCCAAAAGCTCTCTTTCAAAGTCACAATCGGCAGTATACTACTTATATCACCTGGCAAAGGTAATAATATGATCTCGCAATTCGCCCACAGAATGAGATACTCCAACCTGGAATATCTTGACAGAGCAAGGAATATGTATTAACCGTCACCGGTATTGTTTAAATTTGTAACCATATTTTTATGGATTTGAAGGAAGTTGTACGACTACTGGTTGATAGGGACATGTGTAGCAGATAATATATTCTTGTATTGCACTAAGCATGAAGACCAAGAGCTCCAAGCAGGAGAGTAGTCGAACTCCAGAAACACAATTCGGGAATAAATTTTGAGATCATTTTGCACATTGAAGATATATCAGGAGTCCATAACCAAAGACGGCAGGGATTTTTCTCCGCAGACGGCACGATTCTAGACTATAGTAGCATCTAACAATGGTCTTGTTCGATTAATCACAAATGTTCGGTGGCTAGAAGGAAGTAATTTCGGCAAAAGTTATATGACAAAGTCTTGCCCGATTACTTTATCATTTTTTTAATTAAGATAAAATTATCATTTGCAAAAGTCACTCCCGATTAATTGTTTGTTATGAAATGATGTGTCGCTTGGGTTGGAATTGTTTGGTCACTTATAAATATAAGTGCCACAGCAGATAAAAAAGAGGAGATATTCGGAGAAGCAATAAAGACATATTTATTTGTAAGGAGGGATAAGGAGTAAAAATATGACTTTGTAATATAAATTCAATTATTTTATTATTCTTCATTTATTTTATTTTAATAATAAAATAAAATGTCTTTTGTTTATTATTAAAGGTGTGGAGAATTAAACTGCACGTGAACCGTCCTTTATAATTATTTTTTTGGAATATTGTATACAATTTAAATATCAGATAAGTGGACACAGTCAAATAGCATCTTAAACTCGATCATCACAGATGTCGTGAAATATTTAATTGTTTCCGAATTTGTGTCCAGTTTGTCTTTGAAGAGTTAAAGTTCAATCTGGACTAATTTAAGATTGCATAAATATTTGATTTGTCGCGTCTTGATTATTTAATTGACTGGCAGTATAAGTGCACAGAACATTATAAAGTTGTACGTAATCTTCATTGAAGTTGACTCTATTGCCCGAATGAGCAGAGGCACTGGTCCTTTTATTTTTGAAGTATTGGGTTTATATGTGAAGTTAGAAAATCTATCAATTCCTTCCTACAAACCTCAAATCCATTATTAATAATCATTACACAACATTTAATTCAAACATTCAACATTCAATTTCATATTGATCGAGTTCGAGGAATTTGTCAGCCGGAAAACTCACAAGCTTAAATTCGCTATAGAAAAACCTTGAAGAAAGTGATCAGGTTCGAGGTGAAGGTTTACCCGCCTAGGTGTAGCGAAGCCTAAAGTGCAGGGGAATTTGAATTATTCCCGTTTGTTGGCCAGAACTGATTTGGAATCTTATTGGAGAATTGGCAGGCTCTTGGATTTCCAATTTGTGGTTTTGGGAACCAACACCTTAGAAGATTGCACTAGGTGGGTGGAGTTGATGACAAGTCTGCATCTAGTAGAGGTCCAAAGATATTTACAAGTCCTTACATCCTAGCATAGAAGAAGTAGTTTCAAACTGCAAGTATAAATTCATTGCAAGTATAGGAGTCATAATATTTTCATTGCACATTGTGAAGCCATATCATTCGCAAGTTAAGTTGATGAATCTTAGTGAACTAGCGTAAGCCCCCTCATGATACCAATATATCACATCATTACAATTGAGTTAAGTCCACCACTTGAAGGAACCTTGGAGTCATCTCGATAATCTTTTCTTGCAATCTTTAGCATTTGTGATGTCTTTGTTCAAGAGAGTTGGAAACTTGATATTCCACTTTGAAATATTGGGTCTTCGATTTTGCATGTTGTAGTGGCATAAAACTCACATCAACACTACCCTACAAAAGACTTTACATAATCTGTAGGTCATTTGGTCACAAATGAATAGAAGGCTGACTCCTCTTCGGAACGCTTAGCAACATGAGCCTACTGCTGAGATCCTCTGTGATTGGATTTCTAATTAGTCAACTGCTTTCTACAGAACTGTTGTATATGACCAAGTACAAGAACAAATTGTCTTCTAACCTGATGTTGGGTAACCAAACTATCCCTCTCTTTCCAAAGACCGAGATCAGCTTCTATCACAAAAAACTTTGATTTTTGTTGATAAAAAATTGACAAAAAACTCTGATCGTCAAAAAGAAGCTTCTATAAAACAACACCATGGTTTTGTGGAAAAATTATCAAACCTTTGATGCAATGTGAAGGTAACATACAATTTTGTGAAAAAATTGACAAAAACCTTATTTTTGAGAAAAAAATGGTAAAAAACCATGATTTTTAAAAAATCGTCAAAAATCAGCAATCCCACGACAAAGAAAACCATGCTTTTTGGGAAAAAATAGAACAAAACCTTCGTAGATTAGGATAATCACGATTTTTGGGAAAAATGTGCAAAACTCTCCATTGGTCACAAAAATCGTTGATGTGTGGTATTGCAATATTGGAAATTTCATCATATGAACAAAAAACACTTCCTTCGCACTAAAACAAGACCCACGATTTTTTGATGAAAAAATCACAAAAAAAACCTTGTAGATCTAAAAAGAAATCTGCAAAGAACACAATTTTTGTTCTTAAAAAATTGCCAAAAAATAGCAAAAAACCATGATTTTTCGTTAGAGCAAAAACTTGATAAGAAAAACCCTCTTCTACATAATCAAATTTTTTGTTGAAGCGAAAAATTGATCAAAAAGCCCTTGATGCACATGTAGGTGCGAAGAACCCATGCTCTCACCCAACCATTGGGTGGTAAAAATAAAATGTAGTAGGTTGTGGATGGACACGAACCCTAGACGTTGCATTTGTAGAAACAAACTTCCATTGCATGGTAAAATCCCTTGAGTAAAAAAACTTCACACGAATTTTTAGATAAAATCATTTCAAAACTCTTCAAAAAAACCTCAATTTTAAAAAAAAATATTAAAAACTCCTTTAGAAACTCTTTTGCGATTTGCAACAGAAAATACAATCATGTTTTTTAAATAAAAAATGATTCAAAAATATTTTGAAAAAAAATCCGGGTAGATACCCACAATTTTTTTTTATAAAATTTGTCAAACAACTTAACTCCTTAAATAGAGATTACATGCAGAGTTTCAAAACAGAAACAAAAGACCGAAAAGAAACATTCTAAATAAGAACTAACTTCAAAAAGGAAAGATCCTAACTGGATGACCATTTTAGAAACATTATGTAATTACTTTACCAAAAAATTTATCTTTATTCATTCGATATTATTTGATTTTCCCCTCTAAAAGATCTTATCCTTCTTTTCCAAGGATGGTGAAATCCCCGACTTTTATTTGAGTAGTCAAAAAACTAGCCTTTTTGTACTGCTGAAAATGAGCTTTGGTAGTCTCATACAACTTCCACATTATCTCCAAATGACAACTCTGTTTGACACAAACATGGGCAATTTGTGGGCTGCCACTCATATATCTTTATGACAATGCATTTGCCATGATACAACTAGTCAACCCACTTGTGATCAACTTTAGTCTTGGAGGCAAAAGCAAGAGGCCTAAGAAACTTGATGACTTGATTAGGAAATCTTCTCCCATAATATCCAATCTTGTTGAGGATAGGAGTGACAAACAAGTCCTAAAAAATGCAACAATTGGCAGACACACAATGCCTAACCAAATGCTCAGTTTGCATTTGAATTGGAAATATTTGCCCCATAGGAACTAATCTTGATACAATTTGTTACTCCAATGTTTTGCCCTATTCACTAGAAAAAATGTGCAACAATGTATGGCACAAAAGTGAGCACCACTTGAAGTGTGAGGTGGATCACTCTCCTTTAAACTTATCATTGCCTTATTAATATTATTTGTCATTAGTGATATATAGTCAAAAAGCTATTTTCATGGGAATTTTGTATGTTTGTGGCTAGCATCATCATACCTATTTGTCTTCATTGATTATAGCTAACTCCCATAACTTGACATAGTGCATAACATGTCAACTTGTAATACCTTTTGAATTTGTTGACATTGAAAGGTTCTAATTCATCATTAGAAATAGGTGCTAGCAAATTTGAATTTTTGTTGACAATTGCCTATGATTAAGCACCTATTTTACTTTGTAGCATATTCAATGGATAATTCTACTAGGTCAGTTTTTTGGATTGCATCGGGGTTCAAATTGAAAATGGTTCTAATTAATTCCTTGCTTATAGTAAACAAAACTCTCCCATGTTTAGTCTTGAGCTCTTTATATCTGTCCTCATTTAGGAAATAATTCGGTACTACTATCTTGGCCAAGTCAAACCTCCAAGAGTTATTCAAAGATTAAGATGGAGGAATTTGTTGAAGAAATATTCAAACAAGTGCCACATGGTACTAGGGATATCAATTTCTCTCACATATTTCATTGCATCCTGTAAATGATTGTTGCTTAGAACCCATTTTCTTGATTTTTTTTCTTGAATTTCCTAGGCATATTGAAGAACTTGTCCATTAAACTCTTGGAAAGTGGACTATTTGATGATTCAAGATATATAATTTTGTATGGGCTAGGGTTTCCGATGTTTATGAGAATTTTAGAATTCTCACTTGAAAAACCCCTTGTTTATAAAACAATGTCAAATCCTCTAAACACAACATTTCAAATTTGACAACCACAACGAAGAGAGAACCAAGAATTTCTAGAGAAATGGCATAAAGGCTCACTTGACTAATATCAACAAACTTGTTACTTGTACGAACTCCAAAAGCCTTGCTTTGGAAACAGTAATGGCAAAATTGTAGTTTTAGAATGCATTTAGTTGCTCTTAGCTTGAGTGGACATTGCTCATAGAATTTGTTTTTTTAAATGCAAATCTAGGGTAGGATCAAAAGACTTATTAAAGGGTAGATGACACTCACACATTGCAATAATGGCATATTAATGGTGTGTTTTAGTTTGCATTAACTCATTTGAAACCAATTTTCAAACAAGAACATTTATTAGTTTGGAAAGAGCAAATTAATCTATTTTGAAACAACTTTCAAATAGGACTACTAATTGGTTTGAAAAGAGAAAACGAGACCTTGATACACACTTCGACTAGTCAGACATAGCCCCTTCTTTGACACTTGTAGTAAATGGTGGATGTGTTGCAATTTGAAATTGCACATTTCATTAGTTGGTAGTAGCAACTTGTCCCTTTAGTTGGTAACATGTGTGAGTGTGATAGTTAAGGTGCTTGAAATTTGGTGACCAATCCACTTCAAGCAAGTGGCCACTTGCCCATATAGCCATGAAGGAACTAACATGTGACACTTTGTGAAGCTATTGCACATTGGCTAGTGGGAACTTCGCTGAGAAAAGCACATGTTGACTTGAAGACATACACAATGCAATGAGAAATGAACACATCATAATGCTCATTTGGAAGTATTATGTAGACATGGTTGGTATGTGATTTGACCATGTGGGCATGGAGCTGAGTGTATACACATGACATGTGAATTATGACACATGGGGACACATGCTAAAAGAATGTGGATTGGGTATACACGAGTGGAAATCTGAAACAAAGTGATAGGTGGTATCCATATGAGGTTCATTACATATCAACAAGGGAGCTTTTAGAGAGGAACACACTCACTAATACATAAGGTCAATGCAATGCAATAAAATGCTTCTCTATGTGTCATTCATTGTGCTTTTTAGAGATGTGGAGCCAACAAATTGGTAATTAAGGATTGTGTTTGCATATGCAAAATGGATGGGGAATAGACAAAATGAGTGTACATCAATAGAAAATACAATCGTTCCTAGAAACAACAACATAATATAAGATGGATTGTGGAAAACTACTATTCTTCGAATAACATAATGACAAGACACCATACTTAAGAAGACAACATGAAAAAGAATATCCAATGATGCATCATTAGCAAAGATACCATACTTAGGTACTTGTCGATGTGAAAGAATATTGTGATAGAATTGGTTAATAATGATGGGAAGGACATAAAATGGTATTTTAGAAGGCCATGGCTTGGAGAAACAAGTCATTGGGGGAAAAAATCTAATACATTAGGCAAGAAAAAGGGAGATGACAAAGGAAAAATGAAGACCTAGGGCACAATGCATACAACGGGACTATGGAATTAACAAGACATGGATGCCAAAAATACATTGCAAGAACCAAGATAATTTTTTTTGAGAAGCATCCAATAGGGTCAAAGAAGCAAGATTAGAGTCGTAGCAAGGTTTTGCTATCTAGAATCTTATTCAATAGTTGCAAAATGATCTAAGTAGTTTAGATAAGTTGTGCTTGTGCAAGAATTCAACCCTCAAATAAAAGATTGTACAAGAGCCCCATGGTTGTTATCTAGTAAGAGGTTGGTGAGGATTTTTAAAACACTTGGTCTTTTACTACTACAAACTTAAGCTATTCCTAGCTAGTGAAGATTTCTCCATGGATTTCATCACAAGACTACTAAAGTTTGAAAGGAACAATATCATCTTGGTAGTGTATGCTTGTTTGTGCATTTTCACATGCTTTCGTACTTAGTGTAGTGGATAAGTACTTTATAGAGAATATATGTGTGTCACGTAAAGGTTATTTTTGGACTTTTTTTTTGGTTTCGAGTCTTTAGTTGGCTCATAGCTCTTCATATCATTGTCAGTCAAATTGGCAAATTGAGGTATTCAACAAGTGCTTGGAGGGGTATCTACATTGTTTTACTTTAGAGTTTAGATAAGTAGTCTCAATGGGTGACTTGGCTATTGCTAGCAAAATGGTGTTATAATACTTCCATAGTGCTTTGAAAATGTCCCTAGTTATGGTTTTATATGGATACAATCCATTATCTATCACATCATCATTAAAATTTCCATGAGTTCATGCTATGGAAGATCAAATTCAAAATCAACAAGTACTCTTTGGTCTCATTGAAAATTTGGCCCTAACACAAAGCCACATGAGGTAGCAAGTTGACATAGTGAAAGGAATTTTGAAGTAGGAGATAGGATTTTTTTTGTTGCAACCACGTAAGTAAACATCCTTAAAGCAGCCCAAAAAAAGAAGCTCACACCTAAATATTGTTGTTATTAGAGTTACCTCTAATAAAAAAATATATACAGGTTCTTAATTTTGTAGAAGATTGAATTTTTTAAAGGTTGCAACCATATCAAGCAAATGTTCTTGAAGCAATCAAAGAAGAATACTAAGTTCTAAATGAAATATTATGGTCCTTATTGAATTGGCAATGTGGTGTACAAACTAGAGATACCTTCAATGATGAAAACACATCCAGTTTTTCATGTCTCTTGTTTAGAGTAGGTTATTCAACAAGTACAATAGATCATAGGGCTTATAGTGTTACTTGAGCTTGATGAAGAGGGAAGATTCATCTTGAATCCTGAATTAATTCTCCAAACACATACAAAGAAACTGTGGCACAAGACATTCATGAAGTGGAAAAATTTGCTTATTGAAGATGCTATGTGGGAAGAGGAAGCTTTCATGTAGAGCATCAGTAGTTTGAGGATATGTGATAACCAACTAGGGCTCACACAATGCTCATTTGAGTCATTTATTAGTCCCTAGAATATTTATAATAAGCCCATCAGGATTAGGGTGATGTGTATGAATAAGAGGTAGTGAGTAATTGTTTAGCATCGTATTGCAAGTTTTGTTCTTATAAAATTTTAAAAAAGCTTGGCATCTCGAAATGGCTTATTATATCAAGTATTTGTATCAATTTTCTATTATATACGTCTCTTGTGCAAGATATTTTCATTACAAACATGAAAAATGAGTTCCCAAAGATTGCAAAGTAATAAAACTCGTTTATTTAAAATTTAAATCTATTTCTGCCTCCTCCTGTGGGTGTTGTTGACTGCGGTTAGTCTAAAGGATAACTTCAGATAATGAAATACCATTTAGACTGATCTTGCTTTTGCAGTTTGAATGGATTTGAAGATTAAGTATTTGGGAAAATCCTTTTCAGACTTTAAATAAACTATCAATAAGTATGATTATGCGTTATAGATTATGCTGATCACCAGTGTGATCATTAATGAGGTATTATTTATCATATGATGTAATGCCCCCTCCATGCAATAAAATAAATGCTATATGGTAATGCTAGGTAGTGGCAATCCTTCTAAAATAATTAGAATATACTACTCAAGCAGCGTTGAAGTATAAAGATGCCCGCTATTTCCTTGAGGATTTGTAGTAATAAAAGTGAAATTAAAATGAAGTTTAGTTTTAATAAAAGTTAAAAGACATGTGAAGAGTTATGTCTATTGAATATAGAATGTATATAAGGAAAATAATCAACGAGGAGGAGACATCATTTTGGTGAAGATATTTTATATTATTATTTTCCCTTGTGGAATATGAATCAAGTTTCTAATAGCTTGTGGGAGAAATCCCTCTAGGCCCGAAGTTAAGGACAAAACCCCTTAATTCCTATAATTGAGTTAGTGCATGAAAATCTGTAATTTAGGCAGGCTTTGGAGATTTTCATTAGCATTTTATTGAAGATAACTCACTGCAGAACAGAGGAATATTTACAGCAGAAATAAGATGATAAGTTCTATATTTTCAAAAATATATTTTAAGCATAAAAAACAAATTATTTAATAAATTATTGAGCTGCAATTTCTGAGTTAAATTCATACTTGTAATTAATTATGCAACAATTACTGACTTAGGGTTTGTTATACTTAAAGACATTAAGGCTAATTTATAAAAGGGACATTACGATTGGTATCAGTGCAGTGGTCTTTTCAGCCTCTTTAGTTTTATGCAAAAGAAATGATTGGAAGCAGCATTACAAGAGGCTAGCAAACAAATTAGAGGTAGAGGAAAGAATAAGATGGCTGATCGAGAGAAAGAATGAGGAAGGCTTATATGCAAAGACAAGAACAAATGACACAAGCCATCCTTCAAATGCTTCAGAATATGAATATGTAATGTCCCCTTTTTCGGGCACATTATTTCGTGCTGCGTCGTTAGCCTTTTGATCATGGTCCGGTGGGCTAATCGAGGCTTTGTAGGGATCAGTGAGGTATTTGGCCTAGGTAATTCCAGTTTTAGGCCAATCATAGTAGTTTCCACAAGGTTTCCAGGGTACTTCCTATTTATAGTAAGTTGGCAGAGTTCAGTTTTCTTGGCATTTCAGTATTGGACTTGGAGCGTCTCGCCGAGAGATTTCCGGCAAGCTATCACACGTCATCTTCTGAGTTCGTTTGGTCCTCCGTTTTAATGCCAGAAGATTCCTTACTTTATTATTATGTCACTTTATGACTTATACATGTATCAGTTTTTGGATTCGATTGTGTAAAGTTTTTTGCCATCAACGTTTCGGATCATACTACATGATCCATCATCAGGATGTTAGAGAGCAAGAAGAAATGAAAGATATATTTATTTAAAAGTGACTTAAAGTGGGAATATGGAAAGACAGAGAAGGGAAATTGAAGAGTCACAACTGCAGCTTTAAAAGAAGGATTGGAGTCTCATTTGGGGATGCTTAGTTTTATGTATTTATTTCTCTTGGAGAATCCAAGAAGCTTCAGCTTTCGGTTCTAAAACTTGAGGACCGAAACCTTCAGGCCTTCTCGGTGGTATCACAACAAAGTTCACCATTGTACTTACAGGTTCTTGGTTATCCAATCTTGCTGTTGCATTCTGTATTTCAGATTGGAATATTTTGTAGTTCTTGTTATTGTATTGTTGTTGAATAATATGATAACATTTTCTGAGAGATTTATTGGAATATATTGTTGGTTATTTTTGTTGAACCAATATTATATTGCATGCATGTGTTTGTTTATATTTCTGAGATATATTTGAGAAGCATCCGGGAAATAATATCCGTCTAGGATATTACAGTGGTATCAGAGTTAAAAATCTTGCCACCCTGTGAGGTTTTTCTTCAAGAATAAATTTGCAGAGATATTTTTACAGAAGGGTTTATGAAGTGATTGGCAGTTCGAATAGTGGCTTTACATATTGAAAAACATCAGATTTTTTATTCGAAGAGCTAGCAGACAAACATCCTGCACAGTCAGCAATAAATATCCACCTAGGCAGCGTCCGGGTAGGAGGCTCAGGTTACAGGTGTGTATGAAGACTCAATTTATCGAATGGAAATATAGAGAACAATATTGGGAGTTTAATCTAAGTGCAACTAGTCAACATCAGTGCGCTGGAGTTGGTTCTCGAGCTGTATATAGTTTGATTTTGTGAATAGAAGTGGAAGAGACTGTCGAATACATTGCGTGTTGCCGATACCTTATTAGTGACCATCGTTTTACAACCTCATCGCATAGACTCTCACATGTACATGGTCTCACTAGATGTTTGCGTGAGCTGTTGTTAAATCAAGGGACTGCATATTGAGTGAAGAAAAGTCGATGCTTGTAGCGCCTTCCAAACGCGACTGTGGTCATGTTTATGATTAGCTGGTAGACGCGCCAACAGGGGTGACAACGCTGGGAGCCTGAGGAGACTTCATCGCACCTTAACATCTCATAGCATATGAGTCTTCTCACCTTCCACGGGCTGAATGTTATTGAATTTACAGTGCGGGCTAGTTGCATTTGGTGGTAGTTTAGCACGGGAGCTCCAGCAGGCCACTCCACCGTAATACCCTGTGACAACACACAGGCAGCCTAAGGCAGCAGTGGGGGTGACGGTTCCAGTCACGGCAGTTGAATAGGTCACCAACACCGTTCATATTCAGTAAATGCGGTTGACAATAGAGCAACTTGCATCCAAGGGAGGGAACGTATTGATTGACTCCAGCATGCTGTCAAGCTTCATACTCAAGCAAAACTAATTCGGTTGTCAACGTGCCTTGGTAGAGGTCCACTCTCGCGCTTGAGCTCATAATCCGGTGTGTGAACACAGCCGAGAGGGTGTTACCAGTCTCTTGCGATTTGAAGGAAGCTTGCGTGTTGAGCATTTGAGCTAGTTGTATTACCGGGTTGTGTACACGGGTGGAAGAGATACCGCTTGGGTATTGGCAGGGTTGTTGCGTCAGCGTGCACCTTATTTGTGCGGTAACATACGCACTACCTCACTGTAGTGGCTGGGTGGTGTGGATTGTATTCATTGATGGAAGAACAATAACTAAACTGTTAGCTGCACTGGTTTAGTGGTGTCCAAAATGGGGAAACAGAGACAAGAGCCAGCTTCAAGGTGAATCATCCAAGACCACCGTTCGTTCCATAGAAGCTCTCGCACAGTGCCAGGCAATCCAGGCAGATTCTTCAGCATACGAAGTTGAATCAGAATAAAAGTATCGGGTTGGAATGCACAGTTAGTAACAACAGCGTTTGGTAACAATTGATGAAGCATAAAAGTATCGGGTTGGAATGCACAGTTAGTAACAACAGTGTCTGGTAACATTTGTTGAAACATTAATATATATTCTTTGCCATGAATGTTTGTGAATGCGTCATTCGGGAAATGTAGACATACAGAAAGTGGAAGTAACAACAATAAGGGTTACGACATCTATTACGTCTGGCCTTGTTAAAGGTACCTCTAAGAGCTAAAATTCCAGAATACTTTAATAAACAGTCATTCGTGCATGTATACGTTTTTGGATGGGTATTCATTTAAGCTATTTGTCATTACTGGATATTTGAGAAACTGAAATACATATGCAGTAGCTTATTAATCTATAGTGATAGTACAGAGGTAAAATTCTTTCAGCAAAGGGAATTAGAAATAACTTAATAGATAATGATACACTATTACATATTAGAAATTTTATTTTGATGACAACGTTCCTCAGTTATAGAAATTAATTCAATCTATCACAAGAAGCTTAGAGGAATTGAATAATGGAAACCTTGGAAAGCCCAGTATTCTCGAAAGAATTCAATGACACGTTTTACGGTGAGCAATTAAGGGACATTCAGAAGGAAATTGAAATCGAAAATGAGCTATATTGCCTTGGATGGCAATTGGAGGATCAAAAATTTATGGGAGGTATGCTTGCCAAATTAGATGAGATAAATTCATATCTATTTAGGATAGATCAATCTGATTGTAGACTTTTCAATTGGGCTATGCATCCCTCAATGGTTGCTTTGGTCCAACGCAAGTTTATAAATCATCCACATAAAGACGTTAGGCTTGCAGTTGCCTCATGTCTTAGTGAGATCACACGGATTACAGCCCCTATTATTCCTTATACTGATTACATTTGGAAGTAGGTATTACAGCTGATTGTGGACAACTTAGGTGGGCTAAATAATGACAAAGGTCCCACCTTTGGTAAGCAGGTAAAAATCTTGGAATTAATTGCAAGTACTAGAATTTTTAGTCACATGTTGAATCTCGGTTGTGATAAGATGGTTCAACAATTATTTTAGTGCCTCCTAAGTAATTTCAGGAAGCGTCATCCGGATGAGGTGAAGACGTGCATTAAGACTATCATTTCCTTGATTTTAGATGAGGATATCGACATATGTAAACAATTGCGATCAGATGTGTTAGCAATCTAGAGAGGAAAACAAAAGTCGTCAATCGTGGTATGTGAGCTCTCAGCTGAATTGATTAAGCTTTAGGCTGAAAGATTCAATGATTTATTGACTAAAAATGAGCAAGTATCAATAGGCATACAATTTGCAGGATCTCCGGAAATGGGCAAGGGCCGAATGGGAGTAGGGTAGATTTGTTTTATATGCGAAGAGGGCTGGTCACAGGAGCATGTTTGCAGTATTAATTAGGGAGAAGATAAATTGCTGCCAAGTGATAATGAAAATATAGTTTTGAATACATTTCTCTCAGGACATGGTGAAGAGTGTTCAGAGTTCTACTTTGGTGACTTGGTGGCTGAGTTTGACAAATTCATGGTTAAAGGTTGTGATAACTAGCGGGAAGCCTTTATCGATTCATGTAATGAGGAATCGTGTGATTTCTTTAGCAGCACCTCACTCATGCATAATGCTGACATGGATGACCCCTTTTGTAGTACATCCCAGAATAACAATGATGAGAAGCATGCCTTGAAGAGTCAGCTGAAAGTCAGTGACGATGCCATTATTGCAGCTCTTGTACACCATGATAGCACTCACCAGGTTATTGATGATCTATACAGGAAAGCTCAGAGGGATAAAGGACAAGATGGTATAAGGATTGGATCCTATGTTGCAGATTTACAGAGGGTCAAAACAACATTTGAGGATTGGAAATCAAAATATTTGTGTTTACTTTCAGATTGCGACTACTTGTTACAGGTTGCTGGAAGATATGCTGAGTAGTTGAGGGAAAATGAGGATGAGGTTAATAAGTTCAATAGAGAGCTTAGTGTTACTTAGGGCACTTTGGAACACACACGTATTGCTCTTCAGGAAGCAAAAACTCAGATTGTTGCCCCTAGCCAGTACAGGGAATAGGACGACAAGGAAAATTTTGAATTCTTTCAGGAGGTGATTCAGGAGCTTGATAGCATACAATAGACTTATGACTTGGATAGCTGTCCCAAAAGATCTTTGGGTCACCCAGGGTTTCTTTACGAGTTAGACCATTTTCAGGCGGTGACAATTTCTTGTTTGAGATGGGTGCTGAATTGACATTTGATAATCCCCTTTTCGAGCTAGATGAGGAAGATATTCCCTACTTCTATGATGAGGATGAGATTGGTTGCAGGATTTGGGACCTAGGTTCAGTTACTAGAGATGAGTCTTGGCCACCAGATTGGAGTAGCGAGGTGAGTTCAGTTATTGAGCAGTTTGGTTTCTACATCAGCAGTTCAGGATGGGCAGTTATATCTTATTGCATGATGGGTGATATGCCTTTCCTTGCGCTATCTCTTGCTGATGGAGAGATGTCTAGTGTTGGTCAGTATCCCTTGATTCATTCCCCTCTTCACATAGCTGGGACTCCACTACATTATCGTATTGATTCATCCAGTGACTATGGTAACTCTATCACCACAGGTTTTGGGCATGATGATGACGATTGGGTAGAGTTTTTTCAGTACGGGATTGTTGAGCTTGGTTTGATGATTGTGCTTGATTGTGTGAATTTTTCACACCATGATGTGCATTGTATGACTCCGGGTATAGAGAGGCAGTTATGGAATCCTAATGCTGATTCAGGATTTCAAATGGAGTTGGTTAGTGCATCACATTATGGCCACATTGTATGGGATGCACTTTGTTTTCCATTCAGCCCATGTACGAAGGACTTTCTTTTCTGATTATTGCATAGGTGTGGGATGAGGGACTGGTTTGGTACGCTTCCCTTCTGGAAGGAGGAAGCCGTGTCCTGCAGTCGTGATAGTTTGCCTCTTCAATACAGTTTCCGGTTCAAGTTACAGATTAGAGGGGCAGTGTTATGGCAGTTGGACACTTTGGACAATTCACTCATTATGGGCATGGAACGATAGGATATTTCAGTCAACTGGGGAGATGGATGGCCCTTTAGTTTGTGGGATCTAGGAGGGACGTTCTCGAGGTTGGTAATTATTCAGGGAGCTGATTGGTATGGTGTTAGGTTCTCCCCTTCATTTGACCTTAGAGATGCTTGTGATTTCAGTTGGAGTGAGGTTCTCAGTTGGATTGAGGTTTTTCTCACAGATAATGGCAGCTCAGGGCAGATTGATTCGACTGATCAGGCACATGGGGTGATTTGGGATCCCGACATTAGAATGGTTAATGCATTGTTGCTGTGTGAATGGCTTCACAAGTCCGGACATATTGTTTGTTTCAGTTTTTCACGACAGGTTGGTGGAGTAGCTTACTTGAGATTGGTATGGGATCCAGGTATTTTGGTCACAACATGCAGATACCGATTACTTGAGGGCAAGCAATCTTTGGGAAGGGATGATTTGTAATGTCCCCTTTTTCGGGCACATTATTTCGTGCTGCGTTGTTAGTCTTTTCATCATGGTACGGTGGGCTAATTGAGGCTTTGCAGGGATCGGTGGGGTATTTGGCCTAGGTAATTCCAGTTTCAAGCCAATGAGAGCAGTTTCTATAGGGTTTCCAAGGTACTTACTATTTATAGTAAGTTGGCAGAGTTTAGTTTTCTTGGCATTTTAGTATTGGAATTGGAGCGTCTCATCGAGAGCTTTCCGGCAAGCTATCACACGTCATCTTCCGAGTTCGTTTGGTCCTCCGTTTTAATGCCAAAAGATTCCTTACTTTATTATTATGTCACTTTATGACTTAACGGTTATATTTATTTAAAAGTGACTTAGAGTGGGAATATGAAAAGATAGAGAAGGGAAACTGAAGAGTCACAGCTGCAGCTTTAAAAGAAGGATTGGAGTCTCATTTGGGGATGCTTAGTTTTATGTATTTATTTCTCTTGGAGAATTCAGGAAGCTTCAACTTTCGGTTCTGAAACTTGAGGACGGAAACCTTCAAGGTTTCTCGATGGATTGGATGGAAACCTAGTTCATCTCAGAGGTGGATTCATAGCAGAGTTCACCATTGTACTTACAGGTTCTTGGTTATCCAATCTTGCTGTTGCATTCTGTATTTCAGACTGGAATTTTTTTGTAGTTCTTGTTATTGTATTGTTGTTGTATAATACGATAACATTTTGAGAGATTTATTGGAATATATTGCTTGTTATTTTTGTTGAATCAATATTATATTGCATGCATGTGTTTGTTTATAGTTCTGAGATATATTTGAGAAGTATTCGGGAAATAATATCCGTCTGGGATATTACAGAATAATATAATGAGTTACCTTAGGCCTGCACAAACCAATGGACAGAAGGGTCAGAAAATAACAATAGAACTCCACTTGGATCACCACCTAAAATCACATAGCCCACACTCTTAATTGGAGTTGAGCAGACATGAGAAGAGGAAGAGCCAAACATGGCAACAAATAAAATGATTTTGATGAGTGCATAGACGCATGTGTACTCAAGACTTGATCTAGATATCAGAAGACAAATTCCATTTATGCAATTTCATAATTCGAGATGAAGGAATATTTCAAGAGGATAAAATAGACAACCCAACAAAGATCTACAACAAAGGTTAAGTAATTTGACTCTCTCCACTTTTGATGTTTCAGGGAAGGTTGCGGTATGGGTATGGGTCCAAAAACTAAATACCTATCTTTTTTTTAGCCCCATGATAGAAGATGAAGTCATTAAGTTTACCATTCTTCACTTAGAGGGTATAGCATGAGTGGTAGCATCATGGGCTAATCACACAAGGGCATCATCAAATCATGACATGTGTTGACTTCACACAAAGGTTCATATACAAATTTGATAGGAAAGACTCAAAGATACACTTTAGGGAGTTGACATGAGTAAGGCAGTTGGGTACAATAGAAGAGTATGCAACACAATTTCAAAGGATTTCAAACATGGTTTTAGATATTACAGAGATGAGACTCATGTTTTTGTTTATTGAAGGGCTTTTAGAGCCAATTTGGGGTTTGGTTTGAGCTTTCGAGCCATCATCTCTATAGGATGATATTTGAAGGGATGTAAAATTGGAAGATTCAACAACCAAGAATTGCCAGGAGACTGGTATTGGTATGAGAGACTAGCATTGGTATTATTACCGGTATGTCTATTTTTTAAAATAAGAGATATGGGTACTTGGAGATGCCATTTTCTTCATATAACTGAATAATCTATAGGAAATATCATGACATTGAACATTCAATAGTGCAAATCCTTTGGCAAGGGTATGCCCAAATACTACACAGGCAATGAAAAACATTCAAGAGCAAAAGGAAGTATTAAACACCCAACAACAATCTAGATCTATAGGGTAAAAGAAGCAGAGAATTTATTTAGAACCAAAACATCCATCAAAATTAAATGAAAATTCATAGGAATCATTCAAATTTAACAAAGTACATAAGAAAATTGAAGGCAATGCCCAAACCAAGAAGTTGAATCTTTCAACATTGCAAATCCTTTTTCTATTACACACACACACACATGAGAATATGAATATAGAAATACTCACAAGAATGAAGAAAGAAAATGTATTATTAAAACCAAATTCCCAACTCCTTATTATCTAATAGAAAATGTCTGACTCGGAGAGTGCTCGACAAGACCAAAATTTTCATCTCGGCAAATACTTGACAAAAACATTGCAAAAACTTAGCAACTTAGAAAGTACTAAATTAAAATCTCTCAAAGAAACATATTTTTTTTGTAAAATTCAATTATAAAATGTATTAAATAAAATATAGACATATCGAAAGAGAAAATGCAAGGTTTTATAGCAAAAACAACAAGTGATAAACACATTTAACGGGCATTTTACCTGCGTTGACATTTTTACCCATGTTTTTTGCGCCTATAAAAATGTGAGAGTTGAACCTGTGAAGACTTGCCCAGTAAAAAAAATGGAGAGTACTCAGCAACTTGGAGAGTACTTGCAGAGTTTGCAAACCATGGTTCAGATTGACCAAGTCACTCCATACATGGAGATAATCAAGGACTCTCTCAAAGGTAAGATCCATAAGGCACGGGTCATTGAGAATGCTGCTACCCATCTCAGTACTACTGTCACCTATTCTCAACTTTCCCCACCCATTGGAGACCACCACAGAGAGGAAGTTGAAGAATCATCTTCCACCTTTTTCTGGGAATGATGCAAGGAGGTTTCTGGCAAACATTTCCTTTTTTTTTTCTAATAAGGAAAACCAAAAAGACAGCCATGGCAAAATATTTCTTTTGATGGTATTATCTTCAAGCAGTTTAATGCCCTCAGATACAAAGAAGACTTTTTGGTCTAATAAGTTGAGTAAGTGAGGTCACATGAAAAGCACATTGAGTATGTACATACCATCATTCAGCGGTAAAATTTGGGGTAGTATATGACTGCTGTAATCACCTATCCGCATTCATACAGTTTGTTTTAATTTATTTTTCAAAGGGAGGATCATGGGGTCTCATGATCAACAAATGTAAAGATAAACTTCATACCAAAGGTTTGGAAGAGGCTTTTGCTCATGATGTCAAAACTTACACATATGATGATAAGGTCATTAAGGAAGAAAGGATGTAGTAACCAGGATTAGTGAGTTTTACTATTGAAGATTAGTGCCCAGGAACCTTGTTATGTTGTCTTGGTATGAAGTGAATAAAGGTTTCTGGAGTTGTGATTGCTCAAGGACAAGCAAATTTTGGGAGGGGTGGATTGTAATATGGTAATGTTGGGTAGTGGCAGTCATAAAATAAATAGAATCTACCAAGCATGCAGCACTGTAGTTAAAGGATGCCTGATATTTCCTTAAGGATTAGTAATAATTAAACTGAAATTAAAATAAGTTTAGATTTAATAAAAGTTATTTTGGTGAAGACATTTTATGTTATTATTTTCCCTTGTGGAATATGAATCAAGCTTCTAACAGCCTAAAGACAAAACTCCTCTAGGCCCGAAATTAAAGACGAACCCCTAAATTCCTATAACTGAGTTAGTGGACGAAAATCCCTAGTTTAGGCAGATTTTGGAGATATTTTCATTAGTATTTTATTGAAGATAAATTGGTTCTATTTTACTATTTGCAGTTTGATTGTTGCTTTGGTGTATCGTGCAATGCATTTTTCCTTGTCTGCTTATTTTATGATTTTACTATTTAGATCCGAACAAGATCTGTTTATTTTTATCTATAAATAATGAATTTCTTATTCATGTTTTTGTATTAAAGCTATTTTTATCAAATATTTTGATTTATTTAGTGATTGTTTTTGTTTGACCCGTTTTTATTGGTTTTTGTCCAGTTATGAGTTGATCCTGACTGTATTATCTTACCTTTGTTGTCCAAGTTGAGATTCACAGCTCTGAGTTTGAAATATTACAGTAAATAGTTTGTAATTATTAAAATTATACTGAAATACCAAATATGATGTTAGTATTGGGAGGAAATGAGGGCATATGGAGATGAAAAGAATATTTACTTACCTTTCAAAAAGCCTCTAGAATTCTATTGTCAGATATTCAAGGAAATAAAAGATTTACTAATAAGAATTTAGGAACAATATTTTCTCAATTATTTATTGAGCAAAAAATTGAGGTTTCCAAACAAAGTATGTACTTAAAACGTACTGGAATTATTTGTACTGAATGTTTTCCAGGTCCTTGACCTGACACATTTTGTTGGCAGAACTTGTCACCGTGTCATTTCAAATTATGCTTTCTACTGTATCAGAATTTTGTAAATGAATTCTTTTTGCAGGTTGCAGAGCTTGTGATGAATGCAGTTCCTCTTGCATTGGCACCAGAAGATGATCACAGAAGACAGGAATTGGCAAGGCTGCAGAAAGAAAAGGAAGAAATTGATAGGATTGCACACAGGCATGTTCGCATTGTTTTGTGGACAGGTTTATGTTGTCTATCCATGCAGACCGCATTGTTCTTTCGTCTGACTTTTTGGGAGCTTTCCTGGGATGTCATGGAACCCATAGCATTTTTTGTCACAACTGGTGGATTACTTCTAGGCTATATGTATTTTCTCATGACATCAAGAGATCCAAGTTATCAAGATGTGATGACAAGGCTTTTTCTTTCCAAGCAGAAGAAGCTTTACAAGAAGAGAAAGTTTGATGTGGATAGGTTTTTGGAGTTGCAGAAACACTGTAAATCTCCTTTGGATTTTAAAAATAGTCAGGAAACAGTTATTGGGGTCTGAATTTATGTTACCAGGATTGCATCCTTGTCTGGGCAGCTATGCTTGCTTCAGCTATTCAGTAGGTATTTCATTGTGACATAGGAGCTAAACAAGACTAACATAATATATTACATGTTACAGGCACTGATTGCTTCAATGATATTAACCTTTCCTGTTAGGTATTGTCTTTTTAGGACTTTCCATAGGATTTTTAAATCTTGGAAGCTTCAGAAAATTGCTGAGAGTCAAGGGATTCTAAATTTGGAAGACATGAAATCAGAGTTTCACAGCCACAATTGGCAGTTTGTTTTTAGTTGGTTTAGGCATTCGGGCTAACTTACTTCTAATTATAATGCAAGAGCATCTTCAAAGTACATCTAGAGGACAAATTTTGGCCATTTATAGAATAATTAGACTTATGTTGGTAATTATTTTTCCCTCATGTTTGCATCCCTGCACGCCTTATAAGATCATGTAAATCCATAAAATTTGACAACTGTTTTCTCACAAAGCCTTTTTTCCGTTCTTACCAATTGTTTTATATATATGCGGCAATGAGGGGTAACTGATGTAGAATATTTTAATAGAAGTGGTGAAACATTGTGGTTAGTTTTTTGCACCGGCTGCAATTTGTCAAATAGTGAAACAAAGACTGCTCTCATTCAAGCAGAAGTGTAATATGTGTGGATAAATCTGCCAACTTTTCATCCTCAGACACTTGGTAACAACTTAATGAGTTATTAAGTCGTATACCTGAAATATTCTTGGCAGCGACTTCTAACATTGAATTTTCTGTGAGTAGTTCTATAACCGGGAGTGACATCAAAATTTCTGTTTAAGCAACTAATCATACTCAAAGGTTTTTAATCTAGAAAACTCAACTAAGATATATCTTTATGCGGAAGGTGTTTCAATATCAATGGTTGACATGGACCAATAGACAGTGCAAGACGATTGCACTGTCTACAGCCATTGGATCTTTTTCACCTATTTTTTCACTTTTTTGTTGACGGAAAGCATGATTGACACATATCAAATCAAATTCAGTTTTTAGTGCAACAATATGCTTGGTGGTCACCTCACTTATCAATGTTGGTATCCTCTGTTCCGGGAAAAAGGTGTTATGCTGATTTTGGGTGGCGTGGTCATCTCTGCTACCCCACCTTTCCACATCCGATTTGCATTTCATTTATCTGATCTTTGATTGGCTGTTATTTTAATTTTAAAGGAATAAGATTAGGTTGATGTTTGTAGTGAAATCTCTTCCTTCCCTTGTCCGCTGAAATACCCAGCCGTGTTCCTCTGAGAGAGATTGTAATTGGCTTCCATCGCATGTTCATTAGTTTCAGTTTAGCGCAAATTCTGACTTGGGGAACTTTATAAAAATCTAGATCACTGTAAAAAGTGAAAGATATAAATTAAAACTCTTAACACTATATTGAAGAACAATTTATAGAAAAACAGAGTTGGAAGAATGAAATTACTAAACATTAATGCTCGTTGAAAGAGCAAGCTATGTTATTTCTGCATATGAAATTATCTATGTTTTGATCATTTCAAGTTGTAACTCATATTTTGAGGCCAGTATTTTGATGTCAGTAAGAAAAACAAGTTACAAAATTCGGCACAAAGAGATGAACACTAAAGGCAAAGACTAAAAGAGACAACATGACAAGCAATATGGAGCCTAAAGAGACATGACATGCAACTGGCGCTGCAGCTGAGAATGTAATCAATGAAGGAACCCTGCTTAACTCTGGTTACTTGTTATCATCATCCCTTTCTTGTTTGTGAAATATTGCTCTCTAGTCTGCTCTTGTATCCAAATTTTTGGCCGTGCAGGTAATCTGACATAATTAATTTTTGTGCATGGCTTTCGCATATGCTTTTCAACAGTTTTAAAAAATATAATAATGCTCAAAATAAAATGGAAATACTTTGGTTGATATTAGTATCAGGGAGCATGGAATGATGCAACACTTCAGAGTATTTTTTTTAAAAAATGGTGTAAGAGGAAGGTCCCAATTTCACATTTCTATTGATGTTTCTATCTTATAGAAACTTAGATCCCTCGCTAGCCAACTAAAACTTGAATCATAAAGCAGAGTTGAAGAAAAAAAAAGTGTCTCCCAAATATGATTGATTAATCCATACATAATTCTAAAATAAAGTGGACTTTTACGATTATACCATGATTTTGATGACCGTTATTCCCCTTAGACAATATAGAAAGGTGTCCTCTCATATATTGAACTTTCGAATTCGTCGGTAGACCAATGTTGAATTAGGAGGTTCCTGACGTGATATTCATGTTGGGCAATGTGGAGCACTAAAGTAACATTACTTGAAGGGTACACAAATTTATTTCATTATAAAAAATGGTAGCTCTTCCTTCCTAAGTGCATGAAATTTTGTCTTATGTGTGTGAATTTTCCTCCATCTTAGATCTGCTGAATATGATGATTTTTTTTTTTTCCAATTTTTATACTTCTCATCCACAACAAATAATTTGTGTATCCAAGAAGACACTAAAAATAGCAAGGACTCATTGATTTCTCAAAATTAATCAAATGAGGTACCGTAGTTTTTTTAACATCATTTGCACTGGTTATTTAACTATGTTTACAATGTATTCATAATTTATATTTAGTTATTTACTTTCTATATATTTATTTTGTAATTATACTTATGATTCATATTACATAATATATTATTTAATTAAATTATACATACAATTTTTATTTTTTGATCGGTGAATGCTTTTGGGGGACCATCCCTGAGGTGATTACATCTCAGTGTTTGAGGCATTAATGCCTCTCATGTTTGTCTTGTGCTTTGGCATCATTTGATCCTTATGTCTCCCCTCCTTATCGCTCCAACTTATATCTCTCTATTCAATTGCCAATTGGTAGTTTCACACCCTCCTTGTATCTCCCCGTGCGAGAATCACCTATGTCGACGCCATCCATCAAGGTCGTCAGTAGATACATACCCCTTCGCAAGTGTGTATGTGGTCTATGTCCTTGGCCAGTGGGTGCAGGCAATCCTTTGTCCACGCATTGTCCCAGTCAACACCCACGATGACATCGGGCATTACTTTCCATTGTGCGGGCATTCCTCCATCATGTGGTTTTACCTACTATCAGCAATAGTATGGCGTGCAACACATCTAAACACAGACAAAGAGAATCGAACATCAGACCTCACATTAGAAGGCTTGTGACTCCAACCGTCACGCTACAGGGTTTTAAATAATTTTGATATTCCAATAATAAATAAAACCTATTAGAGGTAGATCAATTTATAATTATTTTTATTTTATTAAAATTTACATTATTGTACAATAATTTTATTTTAGATCTTTCTCTCACACACACACATTTTATTACTTGTCTTTATCTCTCCTTCTCCCCATCTATATTTATCCATATCTACTCTCTATTTGTTTATTGTAATCATCCTAAATCGGTTAGTATAACTCAATGCTCCCTAAATCAATTCAATTCATCAAAACCCTAATTAGAGGTTCAAGACTTAATCAAAATCATCAAATCAATGGACTGACTAGACCAAATTGCATAATTGGGTTGATCCACCTAGTTGTATAATTCATCTCTCATTATATAATTAAAGGTCATAATGTCTTAGCACATTTAATTAAATAAAGTTCTAAAATCCCACTTGTGAAGATAAATGAATTAAAGAGATAAATAATTCATTTAAATTCCAACTCATCATAAAAGGACAAAATGAATCCAAGTGGCTAATCACATGACATCACATGAATCAACAAAGTTTGAATCAGAACCACACACCACGTTTGAATCCGAGTCACTGATTTCTATCAAATTTTTATAAAATGGAGGCAATTCAAGGGATTCCACAGCTAGAGTTTAGGCAAAGAGATTATGCCAAACTAGTTTTAGACTTCTTGAAAGCATTTGGAGAGCATAGCAACATCATTTTAGTATAATTTCATCATTCTAGATCATCAATGATAACATTTAACTCCTTACTATTAGCTTAATTTGCATTGAATTCATATGTAATCAAGATCATAGTTGCATTAATTGTAGGTTAATTGATTTGAATCTTTCATTCTAGGATTGTCCAGTCACCGATCTAGGCTAATTCTAAGCGCAAACTATAATCTAGATCATACTCTTCTTAGGTAGTGTTGTCCTAATTTTTGACATCACAAAATTGTGGTAACCCTACACAATTTTCTCATGGATTTGTAGGTGTATCCTCTACGTTTTCGATGTGTTGGATAATGGTTCATAAAGGAAAATCGTCATCCTTGAAATGTCCTTTATTTTGCACGTTTCATGCATCCTTTTGAGGGTTTTCATCAAGTTATTACCTTGTTGCTTGTCAGGATGAGTTTTTCTTCTCTGACTGCAACAAGCACTTGATTTTTGGCAACCTTCAAGTCCTTTTCTTCATTTTTTCCTTTCTTGAAAGTAGTTTTTAATCTTGTTTTTCCCTTAAGTCAATAGCCTTTAGAATTTCGCTTGTTTCGAGCTATCTTAGGCGTCAAACAAAGTTGTCTAGCTCAAGTTATGAAGGCAAAGGTGGGGTTTTTCAGTCTGATTGCATATTTTATTAAAAAATCGTTCAAAAGTGAGCCTTTTATGGTCAATTGCACAAAATAAAATTAATTTTAATATATAAAATAGATTTTGACATCCATTTTTAAATTTCAACTCATTTTGAGTTGATTTAACTATTGTTTTTAATGTTTTTATGAAAATTGGCTCTTTTTGGTCTAAATTTCCTGTTACTTTTTTTAAACTATAGTTATATATTAAATTTAATTAAAATTCAATCACTTAAGTGCATAAAAGTGGGGTTTTTATCATTCACTACATATCACCTATGTACAAGTCATTCTTCAAAACTCACTTTCTATAAGTTTAAGTCCCATAGTCACAATTACACACTTTTTATATGCAATTGCATATATTTAAGTTATAAAACATGTATATATGTGTTCTGATTAATGAAAAAAATAGGTTTTGAAGGGACCCAAAACCCTGTACAAAGAAAAAACTTAAGATAGAGCGTTAGGAGCACACCAAACACTACAAAGCAACCATAACACAAGGCCACCATCCCCAAGAAACCACCTAGAAGAGCTCAGCCAAAGAAACACCCAAACCGCTACATAAGATAAAACATTGGAAATCCACAATAAAAGAAAAATGAACTATCTTTTAGTCCCCTTCAAATGAGAATGTAGAGTCATTTCGAAAGACAAGGATGATTTCTTAGAATTTTTCCCTTTAATTGTTATCCAGCCTTCTTCAACACTCACAACCTTATCTTGCTAGCTCAATGAATCAAGAGTTGGATAACTAGCCCCCATAAGTGGGGTAGAGTCCCCCAGAGAAACATCCAGCACAGGGCTGCCATTAGATCCACCCAAAGAGGGATCAAGAAAAGGAACTGCAAGGTTAGATCCAACACCTAATAAAAAACCACCATTTCCAGCAAAGCCAACATCCATTGATTCAACAGAAAATATGGTATCACCCAACGTAGCAAGAGAAGGTTGAGTTCCAGCAACCTGGAAAGGGACAGAACCAGTAGCTCTAGCAGACCCTTCAGGAACATTAATATCAAGACATAAACCAACCTTCTCACCAGTAGGCAGTGGATTGCCATTATCAAGAACAACCTCCATCTTAGGGTGAGAGGAGCTTTTTAGGACAGTGTAATGTTGGGTAGAAGCACTCTTCCACCAAGAAGGAGAAGATTTCTTCTTCTTGGACATGAAGCCATATTGGGAAGATAAGTGACCAGTTTTAAAACATTTACGACATCTAAAAAGGCGGCCTTCGAAGTCAAGCTGTTGGATCCAAGGCTCTAAGGATGATTCAATTTTAATTTCAATTGGGAGGCCCTTCGAGGTATCCATTTCTACCAAGATACGTGCATAAGTAGAATGATACATATTATCAGAATCACTATCAATCAACAAGAAATCCCCCAAAGCCCCACCCACTTCCTCAAGGATGGAATCATGCCATAGATGAAGGGGTAGATTGGGGAGCTTGATCCAAATAGGGATAGTAGTAAAGACTTTAGTGGAATGATTGAAATCATGGTGCCACGACTTTACCATGAGCATAAATTTTTCATCCTCTCAACAAAAGAAATAATCACATAGGATTGTAGCTCTATCCACAACATTATCAAATTTTGCAATGAAAAAGCCTTTTGCCATTGGATAAATGTTAACAATACTTGATAATTTTGGTTCCCATCTTCGAGAAACCCAATCATGTAGTTGGGGAAGGCTAGGCCAAAAACCCTGAAACTGGTAGATTAGTTCGTGGGATTTAAAAATTTCATTATTGTTCATCAAATCTCTATCAGTAGCAGGGGACAACTTGACATATAAAGATCCACAAATAGGAACCGGGTTAAAGGAAGCCCCATTGTCAGTGGAAACCCTACGTCCCTTCACAAATGTAGCCATCTTGGATACAACATCAACAAAAGACCCATAAGCCTTAGAAGCAAGACCATCAACCCCTAAAGAAGGGATGCTAGCCACACACACCCTGGTCGCAGCAGCAGAGGAAGATCCCAACAAATTTGAGATAAATACCCGAGGGCCCTTACTCCCACCCTCACTCTCAGTAGCTGAGGCCGAAGCACCAGAAGACAACATAGATACATCATCCACTCTCCCAGTAGAAACACCCAAACCAACAAAAGGTACGGGAGATGCAGCAGGCGCAATCTCCACACCAAAAATGCAGGGGAGCGATGGCTCTCGATGACCAGCCTTAGCAGGAGACAAAGCGGCACCAAGAGCGGAAGACTTCCCCAGAACAACAGAGGCGGGCTGCACAACCAGACCGTCGATCACAGCGGAAGCCCCATGCACAACAAAGGCATCCGCGATGGGAACCCTAAATGCAACGGAAGTCATTACACTTTTTAACATGTATTTATGTGTTAGTTTAAAGCATTTACATATTTTATTTCATGACTTATGTGGAAAAAGTGGCTTTTTCTATGACATGTATTTGCACTTAAAAAGTGCGTATTTAATTGTTTGAGTTGAGAAGTGTTATTTTTATATGCAAATGCATATTCAAAAGTATGTTTTTAACCAAGTGAATATAAACATCATTTTTAAAGGCAAAAACATATCTTTTCAATATTCAAAAGCATGTCAAAAGTGCATTTTTAAACAAAGAGGCCAAGGACGTCGAATTTGAAGGCAAGAACACATCATTTCAATATGCAAATACAAGTTGAAAAGTGTGTTTTTAACCAAGGATGCCTAGACGTCATTTTTAGAAGCAAAGACATATCTCTTTTAACTTGTATTTGCATGCCAAAAGTGCGTTTTTAAACAAAGAGGCCAAGGACGTCGAATTTGAAGGCAAGAACATATCATTTCAATATGCAAATACAAGTTGAAAAGTGCATTTTTAAACAAGGATGCCTAGATGTCGATTTTAGAAGCAAATACATGTGTTTTATAACATGTATTTGCATTTGAAAAGTGCATTTTTAACTGATTATGCCCTAGGTGTCAAATTTCTTGACAAAAGCATGCTTGTGTATGCATCATGAAACCTACTTTTCTTCTCTTGAGAACATAGTGGTGAATTTGAGGTGAAACACATGTGTCTTTACACTAAAAAAATGCGTTTTCATCTTCCTTTGGCAACATTTTATTCTCTTGAACACACCTCGTCATTTTTCATGGCATTTACATGATTCAAATGCATACAAAACATATGCATTTTGTCTAAAACAGTCCGCCCAAGGTCTTTCTTCTCCAAAAATGGCTCATATTAGGCATATTTGAGCATTGGATATCCATTCATTCATTTCAAGGAACGATTTGTGAGTAAGCATGATAATTTTCAGCTTGTTTCACTTCTTTCTCTTCTTGAAAATGATGCCCTAGGTGCCATTTTTTGTCATCTTTTCATATGCATTTGAAATGGTCAAATTTGTTGCTATTTCCTTGCATTTTATCTCTCTTTTCTTTCCATTTGGCCATTATTGCATATTGACTCTCCAAAATAGAAGGAATAAGGTTAGGAATTAAGTCTATATATAATCTTTAGAGCTCATCTTTTCTAAATCCGAAAATCCTTTTGGATTTATTTCAGATTTTGTTCAAAGATTTGGAAAGACTTCTTGTAAATTGAGGTAATTTTTTCCTGAAGTCTTTTCCTAATTCTTCCCAAGTTCTTGTTTTAGTTTTTGATTAACATGTAAGTTTTTATTTCCAGATTTACATGTTGTGTTTGTTTGCATGATCCACGATCCTTCTACTTCTACCTTTCATTCTCAAGTTGCATATGCAAGAGTCTTTACTTGCATATGCAAGAGTCTTTACTTGCTTGCATATGCAATTGGGACTAAAAACCCCGTTCTATGATAAAAAGAGGAACAAGTCCATGTTAATGCACACATACATTTTACTTCCAAAAACCCACTCATATAAGCCTTGTTTATATCTACATAACCAATGCCACATGACTTAAAAACTCATGATGGTGGTCAATTTAACTCGCTTTTAAATAGAAATCCTTAGTTCCATTATAAGTACAAATGATATCCACTCATTTGCTTACCTATTACCCTTTGTAATTCTCACTGTCCACATATGCAATCACCTTCAAGAAACTCATTTTTGGGTTTTTCTTACCATTTTTGAGCTAAAACCTATTCATCCTTTCAATTACCAGCTATCTCCATACGCTCACAATACCCCAAGCTCTCTTCTTTGCATCAAGATTGTACAATGGACCCTTCTCAAGAAGATGTTCTTACATTATGGAACTTTTATGTAACAATTGCCTGATCTCACGAAGTTGCTATGTCAGAAGAGATCACACATGCAAAAGAAAAGGTGAAAAAGAAAATGAAGTATCAATATGATTCATATCATAACTCCATTCCTCCTTCGCAAGTTATTTCATACTGTGAAGAGGTTAAGGACACAAATATTTCATATATGAATTTTGAAGATTTCCTTTAGAGAATTGATGCTGCAATTTTAGAAGATATGATTTCTATCAAGAAAAGAGGTATTCATTTAGTATCTACTTTTCCATTGGCTGCCCTTGAGCCAGAATTTGTGCTTGCATGTGCAAAGAATTTTGATCCATCATCTAGAACCATCACGGATCAAGATGGAAAGACTATTATTAGTCTAGACCCATAAACAATTGACAAGATCTTTTAGGTGCCACTTGTTCCTGTTGTTATCAATATCACAAAACAAAAGGCTTTAGAAAGATGGAATGAAAACATTTCTTATTGCACTAAGTATGTCAATGATCATTGGCTGATTAATAAAAGGCCTAATCTTGCAAGATGGCCAAAGGGGATTCACTGCACAGAGTTCAAGGAAGAAACTAGTATCTCATTACTTTGTTTAGTCACCTTGCAGGATTGAACACATCAAATACTTTCAAGCCCTGGATGTATAAGTATATCTATCTTGTTGTTAGATCAAAAAAGAAAATATCTTGGGGAGAAATGATTAGTGATATCTTATGTGAACAGTTGTCTCAGGTTATCACCACTTGCACTTTCTATATGAATTCATACTTGATATACATTGCTGCTTCACTTGGCTCTTTTTCAGACTTGTCCACCAAATGAGACAGATCATTGGTTCTTGCATGGGAATATTTTCCTCGGCTGTTATTGAAGACTAGCCGATCTCATTACCACAGAGTAGAAGATGCCTTTTATGGGAATTTTATGTGTTTGTTTGACAAAAGTCTCCTAAACAAGCGTGTATCTGATGAGGCATGGGTTAACATAAATTAGTATGGCTGTCTATTTTTTTAGTTTCCCAACTATACTTATGTGCGGGCTGGTTACTTCAAAGGCGAGCCTTACACACTCCCAAGGTATCCAACTGACAAAATTATACTCTTGGAGTTGGCAAGGCAACTCATGGCTGTGCAGATACATCATAATACATTAATGCATTGTCCAGGTGTGGGGATTTATTTACGACATCCACTCAAAATTGGAGGATACTCTATTGATATAGTACCAAAAGTAAAGAATATGAAGTACAAACTTCAGAGAATCACTTTGAAGAAGTTCATGGCTAGGATTTACTTTGATTGGCGAGGGCTCAACGACAAAATGACGAGACAATTTGTGCATGTGTATCATCTTGAGGACATATGGATTGATCTGCACATAGAGGTGGATGTACGAGAGATGGATTATTACCGGTTAACTACCAAACAGATTGTTAACTTCAACCTTGCAGAAATTCCTCCCGGGGTTGAAGATGATAGTGATATTCTTGATCTAGATTACACTAAGAATCATGTTGAGAGTTTTCCCATTTTGTCTTCATCTTGGTTAGGTAAAGAAAGCATTTCAGTGTGGGATTGATTTTAGTCCATCCTTGCAAATAGCAACATTTGGCTAAAAAGAAGAGGTCTGAAAAGCATCAAGATTAAATCAGGGAAAGATTTTGATAATGGTGGCCCAATTGGTAGGAGGTCAGAAATCAAAGGTAAAACCAAAGATGGTGCATCCTCCTCGATAACATAACTTATAGTTCCTACCATTCCCAAGCTTACCATTAAAGGAGTCAAAGATACCGAAGAGCTCTTGAAGTAAAAGCCGCAGAACCTGAAAAGGTTCAAGTAGTTTCTAGTGATGGTGAGATGCCCAATTCACCTAAGGTATCTTCAACTATAATACCTCCTCCAATGGATACTTTAGTTACAACAATACTTCTTGAATCTGCACCCATGTCAGATGAATCTCTTGATTCACCCTTAGGCATAATTGTGGATGTAGTTACTATAGAGCAGGTTCCTCCTATGGACTCAGTCATGGTGACGCCCGCTTTCCCTATTTCATCAGTTGCTCTTGTAGTTATATATGAGGAGAAATACCATATCTTTGAGAGTGTGTTTGATGCATACTCTATGAATATTCCTTCCATGGCCAGATCCTCCATTGCGGTGTTGGATACCACCTCGATACAGTTGGAGAAATTTATGTCAGAAGTCACTCATAGCAGCCCCACACCTATGGTGATCTTAACAGAGGCTACTCCTCTTGTTGCTATAGTTGCGCAGACAGATCCAATTACCACTTTAGCTATTATATCCACGTCAACTTCTTCATTTTTCTTGCCTTCATGGCTAAATGCCATAACACACAAGAGGAAGAAAGAAGAAATTCCGCTAGAGGGCTTTGATATCAGGGTTCCAAGCCTAGAGCTCCAAAGAATAAAAAGACCAAAACAATATCAAGGATTGTAATTGAAAATAATGAAAACAAGTATGTTGAGATTGTTGAACCCTTGGTTGATAAACTTGTGGAGGAGAGGTATCTTTCTGACTACAGATTCACTAGAGTAGAGCTTGGTAAGAAGACACGCTTGGGTTGTCAACAAGATGCTTAAGATGTCGTTGCACAACTTACACAAAGAATTGATAAGCTATGGGAAAAGAACACATTAAAAGAAGAGAATGCATGTCTTCTTGAAACCATTGAAATGATGAACAATTCTCAAAATGTTGCTCCTATTTCAGTGCCATGCCTTGATGATTATGAGAAGTGTCGAAAGAAGGCTAAAGAAATTGATAAATAGTGTGATCGGTTAGAAGCGCAGAGTATGCAAGTTATCAAGGATTCATACAAGGTCTTGAGACATGTACGCTTGACTATCAATGAAATAAGAGAGCTTATTACATCCTTTCATCAACAACTGAAAGTCTTGAATGAAGATCTGAATGTTTGGAGAACCATGCAAGAACTCAATCTTAATAAGTTGTGCCAATCTGAAATCATTTATTCTGTTGATTGTATTTTGAATCTTTAGATTTGATGATTAACAAAGAAAGGGTTCTAAGCAAGTTGGTTACAAAATTACAATCAACATTGAACTCATGAAATGAATAGGAACATCAAATTAAAGTAGAGTTCAATAAACTATCCTATAAAATACTCTCAGAGGAGGATGAGACGATTGATGAAGAAGTTGTGATGGAAAAGTTTGCAAAGATGATTCGTCTATATCTTGGCGCAAATAATTTCGGTGTCAGTATTATTGACCGATTCATGGACTACAAAATATCCTTGAATCAGCTCCAGAGCCAAGTGACTAGTTATACAAAGTCACATATTCTGCACAAGGTAGCTGCAATTGCTCAACATACAGGCGCACCTGATCCAATTGTTATACATGAGTCTCTTCGTAAGTTTGAGGCTTATGTGAACACCCTCTGAAGCTAATTTCTAAGTGTTTGGGACACA
Organism: Chamaecyparis obtusa; assembly: GCA_027943335.1. Classification (NCBI taxonomy): domain Eukaryota; kingdom Viridiplantae; phylum Streptophyta; class Pinopsida; order Cupressales; family Cupressaceae; genus Chamaecyparis; species Chamaecyparis obtusa. The sequence goes on along the minus strand of BSBK01002093.1, from coordinate 608,886 downwards.
TTTTCTTTCTCTGTTTTGATAGCATAAATATTATGTAATTGACAGATTGCATGAAGAGCACGTAAAAGTTGTAAATACAGGAAAACATGTTCATGTATACTAGTGTCATGTAATCATGTTGCAAGTGCTTTATGCCTTGTAGCATTGAATAAGTCAAAGGTAGTTAATAATTTAGGTGTTGAATAAATCAAAGTGGTTGAGGTTTCCCCTTTTCTCTTCACTTTTCCATCCTATTTTCCTATATAAAGGAGGGAGCTCATTGTAAATTTTTATCTTTTGTTTTAGGAAAGAAAACTATGCTTGAGAATCTTGTGTAGTGAAAAATTTGTGTTTCGTTGTGCAAATTTTTAGAAGTGAATAAAAGAAGCAAGATCTTCCAAACTTTGTGTTGCAAGTCTTGTGATTGAATGACGTTTTCTTATGTTGCATTATTTAATCGTTCTTGAGTTCACTTTATAGTTTAACTTGTGTGAATCATTTGAGTTTTAGTTTTCCTTTTGAGAGGCTTTGAGCTACAAGAAGAGGATTGCTATAGTTTATAGTAGTTGCAAATACTAGGAGTTGAAGACTTTGAGCTTCAACTTTGAGTGTTTTCTTTTAATTTTAAGATTATTAGTGAGAGAATTTGAGCCTCACTATTGGTTCTAGGTATTCTTCAAATAGGATTAATCGCAAGAGACTTTGGGCCCTTGTCTTAATCTACCAAATATAATTATAACTGTTGCCTTAGGAGTTGTTCTTACGTCAACTACCGAGTCACCAGTATTATGATAGCAGTAGGAAATCTTTGTAGAATTAGAAAGTTGTTACTTGTGAATCTTTCTTGAAAAAAGAGGAAAAGATTGGAAGAATCACCCCTTTGTTTAATTTCAGTTGAAATCCTACTGAAGCTACCCGCAGTAAGAATGGAGCCTCCCTTATTGTTGAGAGGAGAGATTTATCTCACTATACCATTGCCTAAAGATACAATTTGTAAGGTGTAGTTTTAGCGGCTTACAAAATTCTTAGCCAACAAATAGGAAGCAATGAGATTCTCTTCTTTGGTTTAATTGCATTGTTTGAGTGATTTTGATACTGACCAAATAAACTAATGTCTCATTCAATGTTGTGTTGCAGATTTATAGGTTACATAGTTTCACACACATTTCTGGTGCCCACCGTGGGTGCCAAAAAAAAAGAAAAAAGAAAAAAGAAAAAAATTAAAAATAAGAATAATAATAAAATAAAATAAAAAAACACCTATCTAAATAATCAATCACTATTGTAGTGGTCATAGTTAGTTGCATTCATTTTAGGATAACTTGTATAATGTTTCTTTGAGTGAAAAATGCTTAAAAGAAGTCAATCTAGTGAAAGGCAAAATCAATTTGGAGTCAACTCTGAATCACTATCCAATCTAGTATCATCATTCAATACATCGTGATCCTGATCAAGTAATTCTATGACTGATATCAAAGAACCTATCACATGCACATAACATCCATTGCATTATCATATTGAAAGTCAAATAGCATCCATTGTATTATCATAATTAAAATCAAATTGCATCCATTGCATTATCATATTTCATATTACATTGCATTGCATAATAATTGGAAAAACATAAAACAAGATACATTTGTAACATCCATAAATTACCTTCAAAACATACAACCATACATACATAGCACATGAAAAGAGAAAAATAAATGCATCCATAACATAAATGCAATAACAAATCATAAAGGATCCAAAGGTTGCGTATCATATATATATCAGTGAAATAAAGTACAAGGATATCAATATCAAAATCAGATCAATGACCAATATATCAAAATTTCAATATATTAGAGTACATCAAGTAATCATCGATGAGTCAATATACATCAAAATACCAATGGGTCAATAAAATCAGAGTACAACAAGTTAGGACCTGCTCCACCCTCAACATTTGTACGAGGGGTAGGAGGAGAAACATCCACCCTAGTAGGAGGAGGGGGAAGAATAACACCTTATGACTGTGCAACAAATACAAAATAAGGAGCCCTAGTAGAAACTGAAATAACACTAATGTATAAGGCATAATAATAAGAAGCTCCCTTTCCCTTCTATGTGGCAATGTGTTGTGCCTAGTCCCTCTCAGTAGTAAGCTCAACAATACGATGATCTCTATTAGATGGTTGTACCTCTAAGGTAGCAACTCGAGATCTCAACTGTATATGATCCCAAAAACAATGAGCTAGTGCATCACCTGTACTTCCTTGACCACTTGGAGGATCTTGTGGTGGTTGTCACTATTTCTCACCTTGATCACCACTTGCAACATGTCCTTGTCTTCGCAGAACATCTTGAGGCACTAGTGGTCCTGGATCTCTTCGAAGACACAAACCTCATCCTTGTCCTCCTACCATCTCTCCCCTCTCCACAACCACCTCCTTCGTCCCCTCCACGATGACCACCATCTCCACCAACAACACCTAACCCTCCACCCTCTCCTCTCCTCTGTTCCCTACAACCATCCATACCACCATCTTTACCACTAGCTCGCCCAATGTCCCTGCCTCCACGAGCTCTGGATCTCCATCCCCCCTACTGACATCATCACCAAGATCATAATCTAGAGGATCAATAATAGTCGGTGCTAGCTCATTAGGATACGTGAGCCTCGAGAAAGGATGATGTGCACAATAATCTCTATACTCATCAGTCATCCCGATATCAACAATCTTTGGATGATAGTAAAAAAGAGAAGGAACCAACTATTGGTACTTCTACTCGACTGTCTCAAAAGAAAGCCAAGAATCCCAAAGTATGTCCAAATCCTTGATCCCGACATAATAAACTGTCTTGAGGGATACCCTGTACACAACCATACTATCTACATACTCTAGTGATAATGAACCTCTCAACATAGTATTGAGTTTGACTAATTAGATAATGGCTAATGAAGACAAATGGAATCTCAGAGTGGTCAAATCTCTGGGCCTCACAATCTATGTATGGTCTCCAAATAATAAGTCATGTCATCACCCTAAAAGGAATTGTAGAGTAGAACTTCAACATCTTGAAGGCCTCAAACGAGCACATCAAGTTGCTCATTAAAAAAATGGAAGAAAAGCTGGATGGGAAGGAAGTGCAGATAATTAAAGAGGAAAAAAGGAGAAGCCCAGTGAAGGTCCCAGAAATAGAACAAGGGCCGGGTCCAAGAAGAACAAGGACGAAGAAAACTCCAGCAACATCCACAAGATCAAGGACGCGATAGAGAAGATGGAGCTTCTTGAGACTAATGCTGCCGCTATGCTCAGGAACCTTTCCTGACCTTTCTTCCTAGTTTTTTTTTCCTGTCTCTATTTTGCCATGTTTTGACTGTTTGTTCCTGTGGTAAATTTTATCTCGGCCTGCTTGTGGCCTGTTTCATCTTTTTGTTTCTATTATCTTAAGACTTGATCTTTTTATTGCTTTATTATAAGATGTATTGGGTTTCAAGAACCCTATAAAACCTATTTTACATAATAAAAAAATAAGTCATGTCATAAAAAATCCACTACTAGTACTTGAGATTTCCTAGGTAGGGCTGCTGCACAAATCTAGAATACAAATAGACATAGGGCTGCCCAGACTCTTTGACCCTATCAACAAGTGATCTTGTGACAAGGATGTGCTCCCATGCCTATATTTGCAGAATCAATACGCTAGCTATCATACTCCTCGCACCATGGTAAACCACCTTGTGAAGCTCTTGGTATAGATGGGCCAATATACAAGTACCCCAAGAAAAACACCAAGGGTGCGATCATCTCCTCTAAAAGCCCAGACCAACCACATTGAAATCCATGAAGGCTGCTATCTGGCATCAGTGTACCTTCGATAAGATTGACCAAGACACAAGGTAACACTGCATAGGATCTCTCTATGTACTCCTAGGTAATATGACGATGAGAAATGCTATCATCTCCAAAAACTCTACAGGATACCTCTATACCCACTTGAGGATCTTAATCAAAATATACTAGCTCACCAACTACAGGGATCCGAAGAATACACCATAGGTCCTTAGGGGTCACTATAATTTCTCTAGTGGGTAGATGGAACGTATTTTGCTTTGAATGCCACCACTCAGCTAGTGCAGTTAACAATCCATGGTTCACTCAAATATTGGGCATATCTGTTAGCTTGTGGTGACTAATCAGGAAAGTACTATCCAGGAAAGTACTGTACATTTTTTTGAGGCCGACTACTTTTCGGTTATTTGGGCTGACTACTTATAACTCATTCTAACCCTAAAACGGGAAAATATTGTATAATATGGCTTAGGGTTAGGGATTTTTCATTATGTATGATTTTAGTACTTGCGGCAGAATTGGGCTGTAAGGGATTACGGATTGTAATTAGGTTGTAATCACTGGATAATAATAATATTGGACTCGCTGTTGGTGGACGTAGCCCAGGGATTGGGTGAACCACATTAAATCTGTGTGTCTTGTGTTCTATTCTGTGTGGTTTATTATTTTCTGATATTAGTTATATTTGCACATAATTGTTATTTTCTGCCTTGTTAATCCTAACAAGTGGTATCAGAGCCAGGTTATTTCATTCGTTCTTTCATCTATTCTCTGAAGCAGGTCTCACAAGTTAGTGGGAGAGTCTCTCGGTTAAGTGGGAGAAATGGCAGACGAGGGTAGGCTGAAGGTTGATAAGTTTAATGGGCAGAACTTCCAGTTATGGAAGATGCAAATGGAGGATTATCTCTATCAGAAGGATCTATGGCGGCCATTAGAGGGAGTAGCCAAGAAAGAGCAATCAATGTCTCAGGAGGATTGGGATATTTTGGATAGGAAGGCACTGGAGAGTATTCGTCTATGCCTGGCACAATCGGTGGCATTCAATATTACTGAAGCAAAGACAGCTAAAGATCTGATGGAAACCCTAGCGAAGTTGTATGAAAAACCTTCAGCTTCAAACAAGGTATTTCTTATGAAGCGTTTATTTAATATGAAAATGGTAGAAAGTGGATCAGTTACTGATCATTTGAATGAGTTTAATACAATTACAAGTCAATTAACCTCAGTTAAAATTACTTTTGATGAAGAGGTTAGGGCTCTCTTGATTTTGTGTTCTTTGCCAGAAAGCTGGAATGGCTTGGTAATGGCTGTTAGTAATTCTGTTTCTGGTTCTAATACCCTAAAGTATGATGATGTTATTGGTGTTATATTGAGTGAGGAAATTCGTAGGAAAAGCTCAGGGGCATCCACATCAGGTAGTGTATTGAACACAGAAAGCAGAGGTAGAACAAGAGATAGAGGAAACAACTCTGGAAATCGTGGGAAATCAAGAGGAAAATCAAAGGGAAAGAGGTCCGAATCTAAAGGGCCAAATGATTGCTGGTACTGTGGAAAACCAGGTCATAAGAAGAAAGATTGTTGGTCTCGGAAGAAAGATCAAGGAGACAAAAATGATGGAAACAAGGAGGCAAATGTGGTAAGTAACAAATCCGAGGAGGATGCTTTGCTCTTGTCCTTAGAAAGTATTGATGATTCATGGGTTTTAGATTCTGGGGCTTCATTTCATGCTACACCCCATATAAGTTATTTTGTTGATTATGTCCAAGGGGATTTTGGGCTAGTTTATTTGGGAGATAATGAACCCTGTCAGATTGTTGGAAAGGGAAAAATTAAGATTAAGTTGTAGAATGGGAATCATTGGCTACTACAAGAGGTAAGACATGTTCCAAGGCTGAGTAGGAATTTAATTTCAGCAGGGCAACTGGGTGATGAGGGTTGCACAGTTACTTTTAATGATAAAAATTGGAAGGTTTCAAAAGGTTCCTTAGTAGTAGCAAAAGGTGTGAAAGTAGGCACCTTATATCTTTGTACAGGTCATACTGTTCCTTCTACTTTAATTGTTTCAGAAGATAATGAATGTTCAGGAACAGTGGCTGCAGTTGAGCAGGAAGAACATCAAACTGTTGCTGTAGATTCTGACACAGCATTGTGGCACAACAGACTCGGGCACATGAGTGAAAAAGGTATGAAATTACTTCATTCAAAGAAAGTTTTACCTGGTCTGAAATGTGTCAATATGGATTTTTGTGAAAGTTGTGTTTATGAAAAACAAAAGAGAGTTAGTTTTGTGAAGAGTGGGAAGGAAAAGAAAAATGAGAGATTAGAGCTTGTGCATACAGATGTATGGGGACCAGCTCAGGTATCTTCCCTTGGTGGCTCTCTGTATTATGTTACATTTATAGATGATGCAACAAGAAAAGTATGGATTTATTTCCTTAGACAGAAATCTGATGTATTTCAAACTTTTAAGAAATGGAAATGCTTGGTTGAGAATGAGACTGGTAAAAAGTTAAAATGTCTCAGATCTGATAATGGTGGTGAGTATTGCAGCACAAAATTTGAAGAATATTGTTCCTCTAATGGTATTCGTAGGCAGAAAACTGTACCAAAGACTCCACAAGAAAATGGAGCGGCTGAACGCATGAACAGGACAATAATGGAGCGTGCAAGGAGTATGAGGTTGCATGCTAGGCTGCCCAAAAATATGTGGGCAGAGATAGTGAACACTGCTATTTATTTAATCAATAGAGGCCCCTCTACTCCTTTGGACTGTGGTATTCTAGAGGAAGCATGGAGTGGTAAGAAGGTGAGTTATTCTTTTCTCAAAACCTTTGGTTGTGAAGCTTTTGCACTTATAGATTCTGAAAATAGAACCAAGCTGGAAGCTAAGTCAAAGAAATGTGTATTTGTTGGGTATGGCATTGATGAATTTGGTTATAGGCTTTGGGATTTTGAAAATCATAAAATTGTAAGAAGCAGGGATGTCATATTCAATGAGAAAGTATTGTACAAAGATCTGTTGCTGCAGCATGAGAAGAAAGAAAATGACTATGTAGTACTGGATGATACTCCACAAGTTCATGTTCCAGTAGTTCCTTATGCTCCGCAACAACAGCAATAATAAATATCACACACCCCAGTGAGTGTTAGACGGTCAAAAAGGCTAAGTAGACCTCCAGAAAGATTTTCTCCATCTTTGTATTCTATTTTGTTAACAGATGCTGGTGAACCTGAATGTTATAATGAAGCTGTGCAGGTGGATACAAAGCTTCAGTGGGAGTCTGCAATGACAGATGAAATGGACTCTTTGCTGAAAAATCAGACATGGGATTTATGTAAGTTACCTGCAGGTAAAAGGGCTTTACAGAATAAATGGGTTTACAGGATAAAAGAAGAGGATGGAGGTACGAAAAGATTTAAAGCTAGATTAGTCGTAAAAGGATTTGCACAGAAACATGGTATTGATTTTGATGAGATATTTTCTCCAGTTGTTAAAATGACTTATATTCGTACTGTTTTAAGTATTGTGGCTACTGAAGATTTGCATTTAGAGCAGCTTGATGTTAAAACAGCCTTTCTTCATGGTGATTTGGATGAAGAAATATATATGGTTCAGCCACAAGGATTTGAGGTCAAGGGTAAGGAGAATTTGGTGTGCAGATTGCAGAAAAGTTTATATGGCTTGAAGCAAGCACCTCGGCAATGGTATATTAAATTTGACACTTTTATGAATGGGCATGGATATAGTCGGTGTCATTCTGACCATTGTGTTTATTTTAAGAGGTTGGATGATGACAGCTACATTATTTTATGTTTATATGTTGATGATATGCTTGTAGCTGGGTCTAACATGGATCACATTAAGGGGTTGAAACAACAGTTAGCAAAATCTTTTGCTATGAAGGATTTGGGGGCAGCAAAACAAATCCTTGGTATGAAAATTTGTAGAGATAGGAAAAATAGGAAATTGTCTCTATCTCAGGCTGATTATATTGAGAAGGTGTTGCAACGTTTCTCTATGAAAAATGCCAAAGCTGTCAGCACACCTTTGCCTGGTCATTTGAAATTGACTAAGGATATGTGTCCCAAGACATTAGAAGAAGAGACTAAAATGTCTAAGGTACCTTATGCTTCAGCTGTAGGGAGCTTAATGTATGCTATGGTATGTACTAGGCTAGATATTGCACATGCAGTGGGAGTCGTTAGCCGTTATATGAGTAACCCTGGTATTGAGCATTGGAATGCAGTCAAATGGATTCTCAGATATTTGAGAGGCACATCCCGTAAGTGTTTACACTTTGGGGGTTCTACTACTACTGTACAAGGCTATGTTGACTCAGATTTGGCAGGAGATATAGATAGCAGGCAGAGTACTACAGGTTATATATTTACTGTTGGTGGGACAGTAGTGAGTTGGATTTCTCGACTACAAAAGGTGGTTGCTTTATCCACTACAGAGGCAGCCAAGGAGATGATATGGCTTCAATTCTTCATGGAAGAATTGGGACATCCACAAAAGGATAATTTTCTACATACAGATAGCCAAAGTGCCATTCATCTTGCAAAGAATTCTGCTTTGCACTCAAAGACAAAACACATACAGTTGCGGTACCATTTCATTTGATCAGTTTTGGATGATGGACAGTTAAGGCTGGAAAAGATTCATACTGATGATAATCCAACAGATATGTTTACAAAGGTAGTAACAAGGGAGAAGTTGAACTCATGTTCAACTTCAGTTGGTCTTCTAGACTGAACAAAATAAAGGAACAGCTGAGTCCAAGGTGGTTCAATCCAGTGGGAGCCTCATGTGGGTAGCGGTATTGCTACAGGATCAGTCTCCAAGTGGGAGGTTTTTTAGTATAGTGTGGATACTGATCAGTCACCAAGTGGGAGATTGTTAGCTTGTGGTGACTAATCAGGAAAGTATTATCCAGGAAAGTACTGTACATTTTTTTGAGGCTGACTACTTTTTGGTTATTTGGGCCGACTACTTATAACTCATTCTAACCCTAAAATGGGAAAATATTGTATAATATGGCTTAGGGTTAGGGATTTTTCATTATGTATGATTTTAGTACTTGTGGCAGAATTGGGCTGTAAGGGATTACAGATTGTAATCAGGTTGTAATCACTGGATAATAATAATATTGGACTTGTTGTTGATGGACGTAGCCCAGGGATTGGGTGAACCACATTAAATCTATGTGTCTTGTGTTCTATTCTGTGTGGTTTATTATTTTCTGATATTAGTTATATTTGCACATAATTGTTATTTTCTGCCTTGTTAATCCTAACAATATCAAGAAAGATGAATAACCCCAACTACCAATAATACATCTCTCAACATCAAATAGACAATTAATCATGCCAAGTACCCTAGGGCATTGACCACGAAAATGAACAACACCTAGGTTATGCTGTATCAAAAAGACCAAATTCATCTTTCCAATATACAAAGTAAGATAAGAAACTCAATCAAAAGTAAACATGACATCATCTAAAATCAAAGCAAAGCTAAATTAGGTGGTGACTTGAATTGAACTAGGCCTCAAAATAAAAAAAATTGGCAAAATTTTGCACCATATGACTAAAGATTGTCTATGTACAATCTAGTAAGGGGTATGATCTAGGAAACACCATAATGATCAAAGTTCTAGAAATGACTCAGGATTTGTAGGAAATGATCCAAAACCCTACATACGACCCATGACAGGCTGTAAACGACTTAGAAACCAAATATGACTAAATCAGGATAGGAAACAACTTTATGAGTCTCTAGTCTTTGAATTGACATAACCAAAAATGACAGGGAATTGACCAAAAATGATCCATGATATCAAGAATACCAAAAATGACTCAGGATTGACTAAATGTGACTTAGGATCCCTTAAATGACTGAAGATTTAAACACTAAAAAAATGACAAAAATGCGCTCAAATGGAAATGCAAAAACACAATGATCGAGAAGGAAGGTTGACATACCGATGTGATGTAGTGCACGGGTCGTCGGTGTTGTTGAACTAGCTCAAATCAATGCTTCTCCATGGGGACCACCATCTTCTCTCTAGAGGCTCATAATAACTAAAAGGTGAAAAGTAAAAATGAATGGGACAAAAGTAATTTTTAACCTTATACCTTTTTGGGTTGATTAGGTCAACTTAGGACTTGACAAGGTATCATAAAAAAATACAGGCATCCAAATGCACATTGGGACCGAAATTGAAATTAGATGGACAAATTCAGCCAATGAATTTAATCAACACTAAGTCAAATCAACTATGCTACAAGTCAAATGTTGGTCAAACACTAATCAAAATACAATTGACTAGGGGCATAATCAGTCAAGGTGATACAAAATCAACAATAAACCTCTCAAGGTCAATTTTGTAAACTTCATCAACAAAAAAAATTGGTCAACTCAAGTCAAATGCAGTTATATCTTGGCCAAACATTGGTTAAACCTTGGTGAAGCATGGTTAATCGAGGTCAAATGGGGCATAGAAATACATTAGTAGTGACAGAAGGTAGTTCTGCATCAATTCTACCAAGTCAAGATAGTCAAAGCTTGGTCAAACCACTCAAATTTGGTCAAAATTGAGTCAAACAATAGTCAACCTTAGTCAAACAATAGTCAACCTTCATCAAACCATGTTAAAATCAACATGAAATCACTTCTAATCAGGTCCTCTTCCATCCAAATCAGATCCTCATTGATCCAAATCAAGTTCACATCATTCTAATCACTCAAAATTAGAATTTTATCAAATTTTCATTTTGATTTCACTCTCGAGGGGGCATAATAACATCAATTTTATTAGACATCAAATCAAATTGATGGTCTCAAATTAATCAAGTTATCTATCTTGGAATGAGTGATTTCATCAAGTCTCATATCAAATTGCTTCGTCTTATCTATCGAATCACTAGGGGAATATCAATTTAATCACATCACATAAAATTGATATTGTCTTCAGATAATTGCCTTCATTAAGACCCATATCAAGTTAATTATCCGCATCAAACTTTTGACATTAATCGATTTCATCGCACCACATCAAATTGGTTATTTGTCCTAATCAAGCAAGTCTTGCTTTCAAATCTTTCTGGAAGTAACCAATTTTACCACTTCACATCAAATTGGTTATTTGTCAAAATCGATATTAATATTATTGGACATATTATTAGTTTCACTGCTTCACATCAAACTGATCAGTCTGATCTCAAGCAATCTCAATTTTAATTAGCGGTAGTTTCATCAATAATCATACCAAACTGTTCTCTGCATTAACCATTAGATATTATTTTAATCAATGCGTTGGTAACACATTCATTCAAAGAGGGGCAAATGTAATCACCCCAAATCGGTTTAGTATAACTCAATGCCCCTAAAATCAATTCAATTCATCAAAACCCTAATTAGAGGGTCAATACCTAATTAAAATCATCAAATCAATGGACTGACTAGACCAAATTGCATAACTGGGTTGATCCACCTAGTTGTATAATTCATCTCTCATCAAATAATTAAAGGTCAATGATCAATAATCAAATCATTTAATTAAAATGTCTTATCACATTTAATTAAATAAAGTTCTAAAATACCACTTGTGAAGATAAATAAATTAAAGAGATAAATAATTCATTTAAATTCCAACTCATCATAAAAGGAAAAAATGAATCCAAGTGGCTAATCACATGACATCACATGGATCAACCAAGTTTGAATCTGAACCACACACCAAGTTTGAATCCGAGTCACTAATTTTTATCAACTTTTTTATAAAAATGGAGGCAATTCAAGGGAGTCCACATCTAGAGTTTATGCAAAGAGATTATGTCAAAATAGTTTTAGACTTCTTGAAAGGATTTGGAGAGCATAACAACATCATTATAGTATAATTTCATCATTCTAGATCATCAATGATAACATTTAGCTCCTTGTTATTAGCTTAATTTGGATTGAATTCATATGTTATCATGATCATAGTTGCATTAATTATAGGTTAATTGATTTGAATCTTTAATTATAGGACTGTCTAGTCACTGATCTAGGCTAATTCTAAGAGAAAAGTATAATCTAGGTCATACTCTTCTTAGATAGGAAGCAATGAGATGCTCTTCTTTGGTTTAATTGCATTGTTTGATTGATTGATACTAACCAAAGAAACTAATGTCTCATCAAGTGTTGTGTTGCATATTTACAGGTTACAAAATTTCACACACATTTTTGGCATCCACCGTAGATGCAAAAAAAAGATTTAAAAAATAAAATAAAATAAAACAAGAAAATAATAATAATAAAATAAAATAACACCCAAAAAAAAAGCTCAGTGATGAAAACTTGGCTATCTAAATGATCAATGACTGTTGTAGTGGTCATAGTTAGTTGCATTCATTTTAGCATAACTTGTATAATGTTGCTTTGTGTGAAATTTGCTTAAAAGAAGTCAATCTAGTGAAAAGAAAAATCAATTTGTATTCAACTCTGAATCGCTATCCAATCTAGTATCATCATTCAATACACCGTGATCCTATTCAAGTAATTCTATCACTGATATTAAAGCACCTGTCACATGTACATAGCATCCATTGCATTATCATAATTAAAATCAAATTGCATCCATTGCATTATCATATTTCATATTACATTGTATTGCATAATAATTAGAAAAACATAAAAAGAGATACATTTGTAACATCTATAAATGGCGTCCATCAATTGCCTTCATAACATACAACCATACATACATAGCATGTGAAAAGAGAAAAGAAATGCATCCATAACATAAAAACACTAATACATCATAAAGGATCTAAAGGCCGCATATATATATATATATATATATATATATATATATATATATATATATATATATATATATATATATATATATATATATATATATATATATATATATATATATATATATATATATATATATATATATATATATATATATATATATATATATATATATATATATATATATATATATATATATATTGACTCATTGATAATCACTTGATGTACTCTAATATATAATATTTTGATACACTGGCCATTGATCTGATTTTGATATTGATCTCCTTGTACTTCATTTCACTTATATATATCAGCTAGTTGTGCCTCTAAGGTAGAAACTCAAAATATCAACTATATAAGGAAAGAAACGAGCTAGAGCATCATCTATACTGCCCTGACCACTTGGAGGATCCTCTGGTGGTTGTCATTTCTTCTCATCTTGATCACCACCTGCACCCTATCCCTGTCTTCGCAGAACATCCTAAGGTAGTAGTGGTCTTGGACCTCTTCGGGGAGGCACAATCCTCATCCTTGTCCTCCTACCATCTCTCCCCTCTCCACCACCACCTTTGTTTTCCCCTCCATCATGACCACTATTTCCACCCACAACACCTGACCCTCCACCCTCTTCTCTCCTTTGGTTGCTACCACCATTTCTATTGCCATCTCTACCACCAACTCATCCAATGTCTCTGCCTCTACAAACTCTAGCTCTCCATCCTCCTGTACCAACATCATCACCGACATCATAATCTAGAGGATCAGTAATAGTCAGTGCTACCTCATTAGGAGATGCGAGCCTCAGGAAAGGATGCTATGCACAATAATCTCTATACACATCAGTCATCCCGACATCAACAATCTATGGATGATAGTAAAAAAGAGGACCCAACTGTCGGTGCTCTCGCTCAGCTGTCTTAAAAGAAAGTTGGGACTCCCAAAGTACCTCATCATCCTTGATCCTTGCATAAGAAGCTTTGTCTTAATGGATACCCTTTACACGACCATACTTTTTGCATACTCTACTGACAATGAACCTCTCAACATAGTATCGAGTCTGACCAATCAGATAACAACTCATGAAGATAAATGGAATCTAAAAGAGGTTAGATCTCCAGGCCTCACAATCAATGTATGGTCTCCAAATAACAACAGTCATGTCATAAAAAACTCGCCACCAGTACTCAAAATTTCCCAGGTGGGGTAATGCTCAAATCTAGAATATAAATAGACATAGGGCTGCCTAGACTTTTTGACCCTATCAACAAATTATCTCATGACGGGGATGTGCTACTATGTCCAGATCTGCAAAATCAATACATCCGATGTCATAGTCCTCACACCATGGTAAACCACCTCGTGAAGCTCTCAGTATAGATGGGCCAATATAGAAGTACCCCAAGAAAAATGATGAGGCTGTGCAATCATCTCCTCTAAAATCCTGGACCAACCACACTAAAATCCATGAAGGCTTCTATCTGGCATCAGTATACCTTCGATAAGACCGGACAAGACACAAGGTAACACTACATAGGATATCTCCATGTGCTCCCAATTATTATGACGACGAGCAATTCTATCATCTCCAAAAAATCTATGGGACCACTCACATCAATTTCATCAGACATCAAATCAAATTGATGGTCTTAGATTAATGAAGTTATCAGTCTTGGAACAAGTGATTTCATCAAGTCTCATATAAAATTGACCGATCTTATCTATCGAATCACTAGGGGAATATCAATTTCATCACATCACATAAAATTGATATTATCTTTAGATAATTGACTTCATCATGATCCATATCATGTTAATTATCTACTTTAAAAGTTTGATATTAATCAGTTTCATTGCACCACATCAAACTAGTTAGTTGTCCTTATCAAGCAAATCTTACTTTCAAATATTTTTGGCAGTAATTAATTTTACCACTTCACATCAAATTAGTTACTTGTCGACATCGATATCAATCTCCTTGGACATATTATTAGTTTCATTTCTTCACATCAAACTAATCAGTCTAGTCTCAAGAAATCTCAATTTCAATTAGAGGCAGTTTCATCAAGACTCATACCAAATTGTTCTCTGTATCGGTCATAAGATATTCTTTTAATCAATGCGTTGGTCACACATTGATTCAATGAGGGGAAAACATAATCACCCTAAATTGGTTTAGTGTAACTTAGTGCCACCTAAATCCATTCAATTAATCAAAACCCTAATCAGAGGGTCGAGTCCTAATCAAAATCATCAAATCAATGGAATGACTAGGTCAAATTGCATAAATGGGTTGATCAACCTAGTTGTATAACTCATCTCTCATTAGATAATTAAAGGTCAAAGATCAATAATCAAATCATTTATTAAAATATCTTATCACATTGAATTAAATAAAGTTCTAAAATCCCACTTGTGAAGAGAAATGAGTTAAGAGATACATAATTTATTTAAATTCCTACTCATCATAAAAGGACACAATGAATCCAAGTGGCTAATCACATGACATCACATGGATCAACCAAGTTTGAATCCAAGTCACTTATTTCTATCAAATTTCTATACAATGGAGCCGATTCAAGGGATTCCACATCTAGAGTTTATGAAAATAGAACATGTTGAAATAGTTTCAGACTTCTTGAAATCATTTAGAGAGCATAGTAACACCATTTTAGTATAGTTTCACCATTCTAGATCATCAATGATAATATTTATCTCCTTACTATTAGATTAATTTGGATTGAATTCATATGTAATCATGATCATAGTTGCATTAATTACTAGTTAATTGGTTTGAATCTTCCATTCTAGTATTGTCTAGTCACTGATCTAGGCTAATCATGAGAGAAAATTATAATATAGATCGTACTCTTCTTATATAGGAAGCAATGAGATGCTCTTCTTTGGTTTAATTTCATTGTTTGAGTGATTTTGATACTAAGCAAAGAAACAAATGTCTCATTGAGTGTTGTGTTACAAATTCTCTCTCTCTCTCTCTCTCTCTACTATTTTTTTTAACTCTTTTCCTCTCTATCTTTATCTCTATTTGTGCAGCTTTCTTCTTGCATCTCTTTGCTTATCTCCGTCTCATTATCTCTCTAGCCTTATATCTTTATTTTTCCATGTATTCCTCATTATAGATCCATCTCTTCCATCTTTGTCTATCGCTCTCCCCTCTCTCTCCCCTTCTCTCCACATTTTCCTCCTTCTCCATCTTCATCTTCATCTCAATCTCTATCTTCCTATCTTTATCCTCTATCTCTATCTCCTTACCCCTCTCCCCATCTCTCTATCTCCCCCATTGAACTCATGTATTCTAAAAATGTATGCAATAGATAGACTATTTTTTGTCTAATTGATTGTACACACCATTTTGGCATATTTATTGCACACCAAGGTGCAATTAATAGTTATATTGAAAATTATGAAGGTAGAGTAGCATGATACAAAATAACAATTAATGAAATAAAATCTCTATTTTGACAGGTTTGTTTCCATGATATGATATGTCTTCTATTGATTGATTATGAAAATGTGATGAAGGAAATGGAAATAATTATCACATAAATCACTCTTAAATTCCACTTTGTAGTTTTATGCAAAGTTCCACAGGGATGTGTCTCTTTCCCCCCTCCCCACCAAAAAGTCCCCTATTTTCAGGATGCTTCCATATTATCCCACAATTGCCACTTTATACTCGGGGATGTAGTAGGATGCCCCCTCAAGAGGATGCTTCTATGGCATGTCTCTCAAGGGGAAATTTCTAGAATGAGTTGTGGACTTTTAGACATGTAGGGAAATTTTAGGAGTACCCTTATTGTCCCTAGGACTTTGAGTCATCCCCAAAGGAAATAAAATGAAAATGCCAATATTTTTTTTATTTTTAAAAAGGAGTTTACAAATCCTAAACCTAATGGTGTAGGGGCCACACTCAAATCCTAAGCATTCACAAAGGACTTGGTGCCATCAAACACAATGATAAAATTATGAAATGGCATGCACTTTGAAGATTTGTGTGGTTTTGAAGGTGTCATCTTAAAATGGAAGCACTTCCATGTTAAGAGCGTTTAGCCCTTCGAGTAAGTGGTTTGGGGTCATGTTAAGCGCCTTGATTGGGTCTTTGCATATATTTGGCTTTCTCCCCACTTTCCACTTCTTCTCCGCACTTGATTTCTTCATTCTAGGTGAAATTAGGGTTAAGGTCTTAAGGACTTTCCTGATTTTCCTTCTTCTATAGCTCTATTTTCTAGGTAGGGTTCAGAAATGAGACCTCCTAGTCCTTCATCACATCATTCCAAGGATTTTCTATCTGTTCCTGACACTGGGTCCTGCTCAGACATCAAATTCTGCATTTCTGGCACCCCTGGAATTCTTGTTGCAGAATCTGGAAAAGTTAGGGTTTGAGGTCAAAGTCAACCTCAACTTTGACTAGGTTAGGGTCGACCTCGACCTCGACCTCTTCCTGCTAGAATTTTAGAGTTTCATTTGCCAGTAATTTAGTTTTCGGGAAAGTTATTTCCTGCTTCCAGGTCAGCTATTTCGGGCTCCGAAATGGTAAATCCTTTAATGGTATTTAATCAAGCTATATTTTCTAAAGGTGAGGACCTAATTGAGATTTAATTCTTCAAGGTGGCCCATCTAGAGGAGTGTGCCCTAGATCACTATAAAAGGAGGCCTTCCTCTCTCATTTTTCATATCAAGTTGACATCACTCAATCAAACAAGTCTTCAAGCATTCAAGCAAGTCTTCAAGCATTCAAGTGTTCAAGCATTCATCCATCAAGGAGTTCCATTGTTAGCTATTGAAGGATTCAATCTCCTTGGAGCCCCCTTGAAGATCCATCCTTCTCCATCCATTCAAGCCTTCTCTTATGCAAAGATCAAATCAAGATTGGTGTTGAAGATCAAAATATCATTGATTGGAGACATCCTACATCCATTGAAGCATTCCTACTTGTGGATTTGAGGATTTGAATCCTCTACAAGGACTTCAACATAAGCGAGGTGATTTGTTTCAATTACTTTGTTTATGCACCATATATTTCAATTCAATTTCAAGGTTAATTCCTAAATTGGGGTTTGACTAAGGCAAACCCCCCCATACAACCAAAAACCCCATTTTCTTGCAGGTACATGTGTGAAATCTTAGATCTGAGAGAAAATTCGGATACCATTTTCGACAATCTTTCAAGATCTACGAACAGAATTGGAATCAAACTTCAAATAAATAATGTGGTCTTTGACCTTTTAAAAGGTCAAAGTCGACCTGTGTGAATTTGGAGAAAAGATTTCTGGGTTTTTTCCGCCTTGACATTTCCAGTCCAAAATAGGTGACATAATCTTCAGAAAGTGCATACAAAAGCTAGAATTCAACATTTTCCAAATCTGCCCTAATTCAAGGTTAGTACTTGCACTTCAATTATTTCAAATTTCAAGCTTAATCCAACTATAGGGAAGTATAGGATTTATTCTTTCTTTCATATTCTTCATAGATTGATTCAATTGTGTATTAACCTCTTGGTTGATCAAATTGGATCTCTCTTTTGAGAATTTGGATTTAGGAGTGAATCTTACATTTTCCCCACACACATACACAAATAATGGTGATTCCAAATTACCACTATTCATTTTGGTGAACCCAACTAGCTTACTCTCTTTCTTTTTGGTGTTAGATTTCCTTGTTAGTATTAGATTTGTCCTTTGTGATTGATCTTGTATGCTAATTAGATTTCATATTCATGCTTTATGTGTTCTTAGTTTAGTTCATTTTCATTATATTGGTTTATGAGCTTTACTACCACTAGTCCTACTTATAACATTTCGGTTAGAAGAAGTCGTAGACTCATGGGTGCCTTTGAGCCTGAATCTTCTCCTTTCCTTAGGATCCCCGATGATAACTGATTCTTCATGATTCTAATCCTACTATGGAGAAAAAATCTTCTCACTCATCTCATGATGAGGATGATGCTTTAAGGGTTCCTCCTGAACAAGTCCAAAAACTTTCCACCGAACTTGATAAAATGGGTAATTGGCTTCTTCAAGAAAACCATGGTCAAGATTCTATTCAAGCTATAGAGGTTCTTAAGAAAGTTCTCCGTGATAGTGATCAAGGTGTTAACCTCTTGCATGGTATTACCCATCTTGTGCATTCCAATGTTAAACCTTTCACTCAAGAGGCTCAAGATTTAGGTTTCACTACTCCTATCACTAGTGTTGAACCTCCTTCTAATCCTTTACCTAGTATTCCTATCTATACTCCTCCTTTGGTGACTGTGACAGTTCCCTCTGTTCCTATGAGTGTTCCTCCCGTGTCCCTTCCTACATCACAACCTTCATATCATAGTGTTCCTTTCACTTATTCCACTCCACTTCCAACTGTAGTTCCTAGTGTTCCTCCAGTTGTGTCTTCTATTCCTGCAGCTTCTTACACTTTACCTAGTGTGTCTAATGTTGCTACTCCTCCTATTTCCTCTATTGATTCCACCATCATCAGTTTGGCTCAACCATATCATCCTTACAACAACAACTTGCTTCCTTAACTCAAAACAAGTTTAGTATTCCTACATGTGACATGGGAAGTCCTTTGTCTAGGGATATTATCCGAACTCCTGTTCCTCAGCAAGTCGATATGCCTTGTCTTGAGAATTATAATGGAAAAGGAGATCCTGTTCATCATGTTAAAACATTCCAAATCCTTTGTAGTGATTATGCTCATGACCATAGGATTTTAGCCAAACTGTTTGCTCGAACCTTTCATGACAAGGCCTTACAGTGGTATTGTTCCTTGCCTCCTTATTCAATTGATTCCTTTCCACAACTTGCTAATGCCTTTATTCAACAATTTCAAAACAATATTGGCCTGCAAGTGTCTTTGACTGATTTAATGCATTGTAAACAAGGTGCTAAAGAAAAATTGATTGAATTTATTGGTAGATTTAAGCATTTGCATGCTCAGATTTCTTATCCTATTCCTGATATTGATATTCAACGTATGTTTATTTCAAATTTGCAAAAGGATATTAGAGATAAGATTCTTCTTACTGAATTTACCTCTTTTCAACAACTTTGTGTAGTGCTTCATCATTATCAATTACAAGTGAGTCAGTTTGAGAGCAACACTCCAATGGCTCCTGTTCCCGTTGATAAGAGTGATGCTGCTCCTAATCCAAATAAGTTTCAAAAATTCAATAATTATGTCAAGATAAACAAACAAGAGAATGCAGTTGCTAATCAGGTTGTTGTTGCATCTCATAATGCCACTTCTGCATCCACTGCTTTTCGATTAAATCATACGTTTACTCCTCTTTCTGAAACTTTACATGCTATTATGAATAGGTTGTTAGCTGCTAATATGATTACTTTACCTCCTATTCGACCTCTTTTACCTACTACGATTGCATCTAAATCTTTTGATCAAAATGCTTTTTGTCAATATCATCGTCAGAATGGTCATGATGTTGAGAGATGTTATTCTTTAAAACATAAGGTCCAAGATCTCATTGATGCTAAAGCTTTATCTATTGATAATCTAGATAGTAGTGGGAATCAATCTATCTCTCCTCCTAATCAGAACCTTCAAATCTATATGAATCCCTTACCTACGCATTATACTAATAATATTTCTCAACCATCTGCTATGGAAATTGTATATGATTCAAAGATGGATGATCTTAATCATGTTGTTAATCAAGTGGAGCATGTTGCTAAGCCTATATCTCCACCTCAACCTTCACCTCAAGTTCAATCTCAACCTAAAGTAAAACCTCAACCTAAACATCGACAACAATTTTAGGATAAAAGACCTCAGGAACTTTTGATTACCTTTGATGATTCTGAGATTGTTAAGGCTCCTCATGGTCCCCTTTACATTGCTGCTAGGGTTGCTTAGATACCTACTCGTGGTTGTCTTGTTGATCCTACCTCCTTAGTCAATGTTATCACTGAAGAAAATCTTTTTATGAAAAGCTTACAACGCGACTTCTATGATACATTGGATGTGTGGATTCAAACTTGTAATGGTTTTCTTTATCCCTCATTTGGTTCTAATACTTTACTGGTTGAACTTTTTGGAAAACTTGTGAACTCTACCTTTGTTGTGGTTCCTACTTCTGATCAATTTCAAGTTAAGCTAGGTTTGCCTTGGTTAATTGCCATGCATGCTATTGCTTCACCTATACATAAGTGTCTTAAGTTCATTCATGATGGTGAAGTAAAGACGATCAATCATAGTCTATATCAACCTTCAAGGCCTAGAGATTGTGCTGCTCTGGATTTCTTTTGGCCTTCATTACCTAATTCATGTCCTCGCCCTGATAATATTTTTCAATCATATCAAGCCTATAAGCATCGTAAGATTCTTTAATTAAGCATACCTCCTATGGATCTTAATCGTGGTCTTTTACCTACACCTTTGATACCTCCTTCAACTATGGCTTCTAGTTTTGTTAATCAAGTTCCTCCTACCAAACCTATCAAAGATCCTGTGATTGCTCTTCCTATGGTTGATAATCCTATTGATCTTCCTACAGAACTTGTGAAGGATCTTGTGATTGTCCCTCCTAGTTCTCAACCTATTTCAAATAAATCAAAACGTAATCAATCTGCTAATGAACGTCGTAAAAAGCATCGTGCTCATGCTAAAGCTAAAAGATCTCTACTTTCTACGAATACACCTATGCATAATGTTGTTACTAATAATGATGTTCACATGCATGATTATGATTCTATTCGTATCTTAGATCCTATTTTGATTAATTTGGATGACGAAGATACTCTTGATGATACTGATAATGTTACTGATGAATATGAAACTATTGACATTGACATTGATTTGCCAAATATGCTTTCATCTCAATTAACTCTTACACCTGGTATCGAACATAGTGATTCTCAAGAGGATCCTTGTTTAGAACTGGCTATCATTCCTACTATATTGGATATAGTCCCTCTTGCGAGTTACCCACCTACCCTAAATGATATACAATGAGATGGGGAAAGTAGGCGGCACGCTTGATTGGCTTGTCCTTCGTGGTAGTTTTGTTGTGTGCTTGCCTACTGTATTGTGCTTCTCCCGTAATGTATTTGCTAAATGTTGTTAGATTCTTTTATACGATCCTTGTTACTCAGTTGGTACAAGGTGATGAAGGAATCGAAACTGTTGTTCAAATTCCTCTATATGTATCTCTATTCTTCTATGCATTGTTCAATGTTATGTTGTAATTGTGCTATTGTTCGTAAATGTTTCCTTGTGTAATCTGCTTGGATTCAAGATATGGTAGCACTAAATCTTTTTGGTTTCCATGTCATGGTCCGAAAAGATTCTTCTTCGTATATCTTATGTGATCTTTCCTCTTTTGTGATTTTAGTTCTACTTCCTTTGGGGAATGATGTCAATTCATTTGCAATAATATCATATATATATATATTATCTTATGATCATACTGACCTCATGGTAGGTAGATCCCTTCTGTGTTCTTTGTATGTTTCTGTGTTATTTCCCTTGATTTGTCCTTGTTTGGGGGCATCTCGACGTGGAAACGTAATCAGTGGAGTTGTTTATGTTTCCGTTAAAGCCATTGCTCCTATTAAAGTGTCAGCAATGACTTTAACGTGGGGGCATACGCTCTGCTCACTTATTACACACACGCACTTATGAAAAAAAAATTCAAAACATGCGAAATCTTCTAAAGGTAACACACATAAGTTGCTAAATCCTGAGGAAGACACACACTTTAAATTTACTTTTCAATCTTTCTTTTTGGATTAGGAACTAATCCTTAAAGTATGGATTTATATTAGGATCTCTTGATCCCTCCAGTTTCAAATACACATATATTGTGATCCCTTAAGGTTGGAAGTGTCCTTAAGACTGGATCTCTTTTTTCTTTTATTTATTCTTACGGAATAGAATATTCCTAAGGATAAATCCTTGATGAGTTGACTAGTGAGTAGCCACATTCACTAGGCGGTTCAATTCCATCTTTCCAGTTGCACCTTTTTCCTGTGTGGTTCACAATGGGACATAAGTTCTCATTGGGCGAGGTAATCACACTTTTTTTTCTTTCTCTCTTTAGAGATGTCTCTCTTATCTGTGATCTAAGAGTCGATGAAGACTTGAGTCCCTAGGGGCTTGGGATTTCTCTTTGTCCCTTAGATTATGATAAGATTATCTTGTTATTTTTATCTCCTTTACCAGGAGTTTGCATCAAGTCCATACTCTTGCTAAAGTGGGGGCTGAATGTATCATCTTAAAATGGAAGCACTTCCATGTTAAGAGCGTTTAGCCCTCTAAGTAAGTGGTTTGAAGTCATGTTAAGTGCCTTGATTGGGTCTTTGCATATATTTGGCTTTCTCCCTGCTTTCCACTTCTTCTCCGCACTTGATTTCTTCATTCTAGGTGAAATTAGGGTTAAGGTCTTAAGGACTTTCTTGATTTTCCTTTTTCTATGGCTCTATTTTCCAAGTAGGGTTAAAAAATGAGACCTCCTAGTCCTTCATCACATCATTCTAAGGATTTTCTGTCTGTTCCTGACACTGGGTTCTACTCAGACATCAAATTTTGCATTTCTGGCATCCCTAGAACTCTTGTTGCAGAATCTGGCAAAGTTAGGGTTTGAGGTCAAAGTCGACCTCAACCCTGACTAGGTTAGGGTCAACCTCGACCTTGACCAAGTTAGGGTCAACCTCAACCTTGACCTCTTCCTACTAGAATTTCAAAGTTTCATTTGTCGGTAATTTAGTTTTTGGGAAAGTTATTTCCTGCTTCCGAGTCGGCTGTTTCGGGCTCTGAAACGGTAAATCCTTTAATGGTATTTAATCAAGGTATATTTTCTAAAGGTG
Organism: Chamaecyparis obtusa; assembly: GCA_027943335.1. Classification (NCBI taxonomy): domain Eukaryota; kingdom Viridiplantae; phylum Streptophyta; class Pinopsida; order Cupressales; family Cupressaceae; genus Chamaecyparis; species Chamaecyparis obtusa. The sequence goes on along the minus strand of BSBK01002093.1, from coordinate 585,424 downwards.
AGGACCTAATTGAGATTTAATTCTTCAAGGTGTCCCATCTAGAGGAGTGTGCCCTAGATCACTATAAAAGGAGGCCTTCCTCTCTCATTTTTCATATCAAGTTGACATCACTCAATCAAGAAAGTCTTCAAGCATTCAAGCAAGTCTTCAAGCATTCAAGTGTTCAAGCATTCATCCATCAAGGAGTTCCATTGTTAGCTATTGAAGGATTCAATCTCCTTGGAGCCCCCTTGAAGATCCATCCTTCTCTATCCATTCAAGCCTTCTCATATGCAAAGATCAAATCAAGATTGGTGTTGAAGATCAAAATACCATTGATTGGAGACATCCTACATCCATTGAAGCATTCCTACTTGTGGATTTGAGGATTCGAACCCTCTACAAGGACTTCAACATAAGCGAGGTGATTTGTTTCAATTACTTTGTTTATGCACCATATATTTCAATTCAATTTCAAGGTTAATTCCTAAATTGGGGTTTGACTAAGGCAAACCGCCCCATACAACCAAAAACCCCCATTTTATTGTAGGTACATGTGTGAAATCTCAGATCTGAGAGCAAATTCAGATACCCTTTTCGACAATCTTTCAGGATCTACGAACAGAATCAGACTTCAAATAAATAATGTGGTCTTTGACCTTTTAAAAGGTCAAAGTCGACCTGTGTGAATTTGGAGAAAAGATTTCTGGGTTTTGTCCGCCTCAGCATTTCTAGTCCAGAATAGGTGACAGAATCTTCAGAAAGTTCATACAAAAGCTAGAATTCAGCATTTTCCAAATCTGCCCTAATTCAAGGTTAGTATTTGCACTTCAATTATTTCAGATTTCAAGCTTAATCCAACTATAGGGAAGTATAGGATTTATTCTTTCTTTCATATTCTTCATAGATTGATTCAATTGTGTATTAACCTCTTGGTTGATCAAATTGGATCTCTCTTTTGAGAATTTGGATTTAGGAGTGAATCTTACATTTTCCCCACACACATACACAAATAGTGGTGATTCCAAATTACCACTATTTAGAAGGTCTCAATTTGCATTTCTCCTGAACCATGCTAGAGGCTCAACCTCTAAACCTTCACCTACCACCACCTTATTGTTGTCTCCCATCATTCCCAAATCTTTACCATTGGTCACCCCTATGCTCGAGACTCCTCCCTCAATATTCAAGTATTTGATTCCAAGGCAAGGGTAATTCCTCAAGTACTCATTCATATGCAAGTACATGAAATAGAAGACCTTGTTGTATGAGGTCCTTTATTTGTGGGATTTTCTCCCAAGCCTTATTTGAATTGTATATATTATCTTTTGTATTTCTAAATGGGTTTGGAGATATGTGTGAAGTTTACTAGATCTATTGTGTATGAGCCTTCTTGTTGTCCTTCATAGTTTAAAGTAAGGGTCAAATTTTTCCTTGGACATAAATTCATTTAAGAAAGAAAGTGGAGTCGAGCTAATTTGGATTCTATGGGATGGGTCAATTTGATTTACGAAGAAGGTAATTATTTTTCGCCATTAATTATTTTGACAATTGGATGACATTTATTTCCTACTTGTGAGTGGTAGATATCCCATAATGGTCAAGGTGCTAATTACCCATCTCATTTGTGTTTTCATTTCCTAATTTTTCAACAAGTGTCTTCAATTTTTAATGTGTATCTTTCTTTTTTGTTTAGGGAACTTAGAGATTAGAAAAATAAATGTGGGAATATTGATTTTTTGTTTAGAGTTATGACTAGGAGATCTAAGCTTATCAAGTTTTACTTTGAATAGATTAACTTTTGAATTAAAATTTTATACACGAAATATAGATTTTATTATTTTATATTTTAATTTGTTTACTAGTCAGATCACTATAATATTTGATAAATATGTCATCTAGATAGCATATGTCATCTAGATATCATATTTATTGAATGAGTTTGTTGTTTGACTTGAAATTATTTTGGTAGAAAATGATTACATCAAATAGTACAATTAATGTTAGAAGTAATAATTGTCAATATAGATGGTCTCTCCATCTCTATACTGGTATAAGTGGTATTCAACCCACAAATTTATTTCCCCTAAGCCTCCAACTTAGATCATTGTGCAAATTGATAATTGGGTTCATCTTGTAGTGGCTCTTCATCTATTTCATTTTATTCAAGGAGTGACATGGCATTACATTCATTTCCATGATTAAGATTACTTTACAATAGGATATGTTCGTGCTTGTCAGGTTCCTAATACATAAATATCTAAATTCATTTAATATTTGACATTTAAAATAGTATTGATACTATGGCATTTAAAATTATATTGTCAGAATCACTTACCTTAGAATTAGTGAATAGATTTGTATATAGAGTTTACTTAAATTTAACAATATATAACTATTAAGAATCTAGAGGGAATAACTAATCCGATATAGTTTAGGAATAACTAATCATTATCATTAGTGACCAACAATAATTTAGAAACCTTATGCAAATCATACTAAGGAAAGCAATGCCTCAATTCCGTAATAGTCAATTATTCATATAGTTCAAAATTTTGTATATTGTAGTTGAACATAAATTAGTGTCAACTGGCTGCTTAATTTGAATCTTTGTGGAGTTTGGCATTTTGAGTATTACTCAAAATTGTTTATTAGGAAAATTCTCTAGTTATGGTTTAAGTTGATTTGTAGGTATGATGTTATTCGATTTAAAAGATTCAGTAGCAATTTCTCTTCTAGATGTAAAAGGAAAATTATGATAGGTAATAATTGGAGATTTTAGGCTATTTGAGTTAAAATATAAGAAACTATAGGCTCTTGATAATAGATTTTTTCTTTACCAAAGAAAGTGTAGTTTGTGGAGATGTAAATTTTGACATGTGCTCTTAATATACAAAGATTTTTTAAACTTTATATTTTCCTTGAATAATGAAAGATATTAACAATTACTATCTAATTTGGGTGGAAATATGTAACTCATTGCAAACACCAAATATCTTTGTAAATTCTTGATCTACTTTTTTCTCTATTATAAAATAATCAACTTCCTTGGTTGATATATAATCATTGTTGAGAAAAGAGATATTGGAACAATATAATAATCTCTAACCCAATAATAGATTGGTTGAGATACCAAGTTTAAACAAAACACTATAAAAATTTGAGATTTGTATATAAATCTAAAATTAAGTTTCTTAATATAGGGTACCATAGAGATATGCATTTTCTTTTTCATGCTTAAACTACCCACTTTAATATGCTTGATAAAACTATCTTAGATGAACTTAAATCATTAAAAAATTAAGATTATATCACCATAAGATAATATTGATGGATGACACAAAATAACTCAAGAAGAATGTCTTACAATATAGGATTTACATGGAGAGGTCATTGCAGAAAAAAAAATATCACCAAAAAGAGAGGCCAAGTATATATTGTCTTTAAATATATGAGATTATACTACATTCAGTTCCACCACTACTTTTGTGTTTCCAATATGACAACACCTCATTACGAACAAATAATGATACATTACTACTATCTGAAGGTACCAATTTATAGGAACACTAATGTGAGAATACCACTATGCCATCTCAAAAAAAGAGGTAGAAACAACCTCCAAAATCATATGCCCCTTGTAGTGGTCCATTTTTTAACATAGTAAAAGATATAAATTATCACATGGGTGCCTAATCCATAGCCAATCAAAATTGGTCAACTTTGAGTTGAATTTTTTTTATAGCCACATATGACTACTTTTACATAACCCAAAAAGAGAGATTCATGCAAAAAAATATTTATAAATTAATAAAAAAGAATAGAGAAACATACCATCAAATATGACACAAGATATACCATAGGAAAACCCTTAAGAGGAAAAAATTCAGCCTCCAAAAGAATCCATCTTCAATGTATTATTCAACAATAAATATTATAATACATCTGTAGAGTCTCAATGGTTACCATTGAAACGTTATCCTATATATGCACTCCATAAAAAAAATTTAATGAGATAACCACACATCCCAATTCATGCTTCATATCCTTACATGTGCAACCTACAAGAGATGCTCACATAAGCCAACCTCAAACTAGCCCTAGCCAAAATAGCCAACCTTGAATTGCACGTGTTTTCTTTTATAGACATAAACTTCCACAAAATCACCAAGTGGTACTACATAAATCATGTGACTAATATCACGAGCTTAAAAAACCATTTTTCTCTGATTACTTTTGGTTTAAATATTTTATAATACATAAACCTACATTTAATATTTATTCCAATGATACATACAACAAAAAGTGACGCAAATAACCCATATGATGCATGCATCCCTACATCTCTTAAGTACACTACAAATAATATTACTTTACATTATAACATCATACAAGGTGTATGATACATCTTTTCCTAACATGAGTGATCCATTACTCTTGATGGTTTCGATGAATGACATGTAGTGACATGCACTACTTAGAACCTGATGCATGTGCATCGTCCTCTATTTTTGGTTTTTGTTATTTTGTGCAATTTTGCTTTAATAAAATGGTCTCTTATATTGTCTTATTGGTCTTTGTATTCCTTGGATTTGACTTCAAGAGAATGGAATCATGGAGGGGAATCTTGAACTCCCTCTCACAAATCCCATTCTACCTTGCAAGATTATATTGACAGTTAGAGTTACTGATCAATGAAACCAGTAGGGAAAGACAGTTAATGGGTTTTGTTTGGTTTGATTTTCGACAATTCCCAGGGGGCAGAAAAAATGAGCCACTGAGAATTATAAAGATTGTAGTCACAAGGGATTGATCAAAAGGCAGAGAGAAAGAGCAGGGATTGCAATTTTTTTGACAAGAAAGAAATGATATTAGCTTATTTCTCTCCTTGGAAGAGACAAATTAGGAGTAGAGCGAAGTGCTAGCTTATTTTTGAGTTTAAATCCTGCAAAGGGAGAACAAGTGCGAGACCATTTTTTTGTATCTTCTTGCCCACATTTTACAAAACTAATATGAATCAATGATTTCTTGTGATCATCATTCATCCCCTTATGATTTTAAGATGCCTCTGTGATTTTAAAAGAATTCCAAAAATTAAATAATTAGTTTATCTATTGTGACTTCTTATCTTTTTCCTTGTTTTAATTTGATCAACATTGTATTTCTTGTCACATTTTTGGATTTTATATTCTTGAGTTTTCTCCTACATTTGTTATAGAGATATTTTTGCTGATGAATCAATAAACTTCCCATCATATTGGGTATCAGAGAAGTAAGTGATTGGTAACTTTGGTATGGGAAGAATACCACCAAGAAGAATGAGAAGATGAGATGTTAAAGGAGGCGAAACAGGTCATGAAGAAAGAGTTCTAGAGAAGTTAGAGAGCTTGGAAACAAGGATGGATGCCATGGAACAAGCATAATGAAGAGGAGTAGTAGTAAAAAATGGTATTAGTGAGATGAAAGAAGAAGAGTAACCTCAGGTTATTGGCAAAGATGCTTTAGAAAAATTAGAAGGATTCAAAAAGCGATTATTGATAATAGTAATGAGTGTGGGAGCCAAACCAAAAATAGAGGTCTCTACATATTCAAGAAGTTTGAATCGTGAAGAACTCATTGATTGGATCAATGAACTCAATATATATTTTTAATATGAAGGAGTTGCAAAAGATAGGAAGGTCAAGTTTTCTTTTACAAGGATGAAGGGCCACACCGCTATGTGGTGGGACTGTGTTCAATTGGAAACATAGAAGAAGAATAAAGGTAAAATTAGTTCTTGGGATGAATGGTTGCTAAGTTGAAGGCTAGTTTCATTCTAGGAGACTATCAAACTAATCTTTTCAAAATATTACAGACCCTCAAACAAAAGGAGATGTCAGAAGGAATACACATAAGAGTTTTAATAGTTGGTGATACAATTAGGCCATAGTGAAGAAGATTTGGAGAAAGTGGTATGGTATTTAAATGTGCTGAAATTTAATTTGTAGGATGAGTTTATTGTAGTGTCCCCTCAAACTCTTGAGGAGTCCTATCAGTTTTTTTTAAAGGCAAAATACAATCTTACAAGAAAGAAAATTCAACAAGGAAGGAATAGAGGAAGAAACTATAGTAGAAGTGGGAAACACCATCATCAAGAAGAAAGGGATAGTAGTTCTAGTGGGACAAACAATAATGAAAGAGGAGGCTATAAAATAAAAAGGAGGAAGATATTAAGTAAGAGGTGGTTTCCAAGGTAGAAGAAGAGACTTTGTTGGTAAGTGTTTCAAATGTAACTGATATGTTGACGATAAGAGTTGGGAGTATCTTGAATCTTTGCAAGGAGATTATATAGGGTATGAGAGAAGAAATTAGATTTTTCAAGAAGATAAAGGCAATGTTGGATCACCTACTCATCACCAAGAAGAACCTAAATCTAGAGAGTCATTACTCCTCAAAAGAGTATTGTTGAAGCCACCAAAATAAAGTTAAGAATTGATGCAAAGGAAAGATTTGTTTAAGACCAAATGTAAGGCTAAAGGTAAGTGTTATAAATTGATTATAGATAGTGGAATTATTCATAATCTAGTGGCTACAAAAATGTCAGATAAATTGGGTCTTAAGAAAATCAAGCATCCTTCTCCCTATAAAGTTTTTTGGCTACAAAAGGGGCATCAATTGTTACTAGACGGACATGCTCTAGTCATATTTTAAATTTGTAGTTATAGGTATAATGTTATGTGTGATGTCATGCCTATGGATGCATGTCATGCGTTTCTTGGTAGACCTTGGTAGTTTGACATAAAATTTTTGCATATTGGAAGAGATAACATGTACACTTTTTAGAGGAATGACATCAAGCATACATTAATGCCTATGCAAGAACAAGAAGAGGGAAACAATAATAATAGTAGTAGAAACAAAATAATGTTGGTGAGTGGAAGAGAGATCTTACTGTTAGAGTAATAAAGTGTTTACTTATTAATTAAGTCATACTGATTTAATTACTAAGTCACTTATTATCTCTTTCTACTTAAGCTAAACTTTAGGCATATAATAATTAATTGTTTTATTAATTATTATTGTGCAACCTAGGTTTTACCCTTTTAGGGTTTCGATCTCCTTTTATAAGGATTGATCTCCTTTGTATTCTCAACAAATTATTCATTATTAAATTGCAACTTTTGTTTTTGCACATCAATGATTTCTCCTCTCTCGTGGATCAATGTGTTCAGGTCTCCATAGCTGTTTGATTCTCTCTTGTTTCTATGACAAGTGTTTTCATGCAGGTGTTCTTGGGAGCTATGCGTTGTTTTCTCATAAACTCCAACATGGTATTAGAGCTTCATATATGTTTTCCCCTATCTGCTTCTTGAGAGATTCAACCATGTTCATTATATTTGTATTTTCAAAGGGTTTTTTGTTGGATCTAGGGGACTTCTCTTTCTGGTCATCTTGGCCTCAAACGAACCTCTCATTTATGTTCAGAGTGCCCAAGAACCTCTAAATCCATATAAATTTTGTCCATTTAGGATAAAGTTGGAATCTGTGGCAAATTTGTTTTGTAACTAGCCTTGACATGGATCCCAAGGTGGTCACTAGTTTTTTCAAGCATTTTTGGCTCAAACTGACCTCACCGTTGATCTCACAACATTCAAGAACCCCTATTTCCATATAAGGCACATCTAATTTGGATGACGTTATAGTTTGTGGCAAAAAAAATTTACGTACTAGGGTTGTATGACCCTAGCAGACAAATCGAGGCACACATACAAAATAAAAAAAATTAAATAATATTTTTTTGTGGCATGCCATCCCTTGGGCTCCTCTCGAGTGTCACTGCTAGTGGCACTGCGATGAAGCCGCAGTCACCACTGCACGGGCTGTGGTGACACTGCTGACGTTGCCACCGGGAGGGCCGCAGTGACCACCATGGTTATCGCCAAGATAACCGTTGGGTGGGACATACCACCAAGTTAACCACCCATGCAGCTCCAAACTTCCACGAGCAAGGTCGCATGGGTGACTAGGAGCCACTACCTTCAACCCCTGGACTTCCAGCTTCCTGGTCACCCGCGAGACTAGGGCCCCAATGTTTTTGGCCCTGGGGGTGTATTTGTTTTTTGGCGGTGACGACCATTTGGCCATCAAATTTAAGTCCATAAAAGATGATGTCATCACTGCATCAACCCTCTTCTGCACTTTTTTTGGGCCTTCTGGAGCTACTTGTGGTATTTTGTTCATAACTTGAGCATACAGTGTCGAAATTGGGCAAACAAGATATCATCGGAAAGCTAGTTCTAAGCTCTATCCAGATATGGAGGTTTGAATTTCTGATTTTTCTTTTTTTATGGTGTTTTTTCTGTCAAATATAAAGGTTATTTTTTTCACTCTAGGAGCCATATCTTGCACTTTCAGACTCTATTTTGGGAAAATGATATATCGTTGGAAAATTTTTTCTGAGCCCTTTCTAGTGATGTGAGTCATTTTCCTAGATTTTTCTACAGGTATATTTTATTTAATTTCTTGCATTTTTTAAATATGGTGGATATCTTGGATATTTCAGGGCCTGAGATCTCTTCCCTTTGAGGGACAACTCTTCTTCAATTGTTCTTTTGTTTCAGTAGCCTTCACTCTTCTTTGAGCAGTGTATACTTCACTTTTACAACATTCTTTTATGCACACACACTGAGATAAAGTGCCATTCTATTGTATATATGAGATCTTGCACATGTTCATGCTCTTTGTATTCACACTCCATTATAAAGTGCTAGGGGGTTTGATGTTTGCCTTTTTGTTTTCCATCTACCTTTGTCACGTGAGTGTTCCTCCATAGACATTAGCCTCAGGTACCTCTATTTGTGTTTGTACTCTCTCCACACCTTCGATGTTCCTGGTTCTTCTTCATCATGCAGTTCATATTGGACGTTCTTTTCAGTGTCCCTATCATTAGTCCCTTGTCAACATTATGGGGGGTTTCTACTATTGGTTCTTCTGCTTCCTTGGATTGATAGTGTGAGCTATGTATTCAGTATTTGTTCCTATGTACTAGGCGGATGCAGTGGCTGGGTACCTATGCATTCCAGCGAGATGGACCATTTATCATATGGACACTCTTCTCTTTCCTATTTTTGGAAGCACTCTTCTAGCTTTGATTGATCAACTCTTCATACTTTGGTGTTTTTATGCCATCTGTAACTTCGAGTTCACGTGTTTTCCTTTGTTTGCCTCTTGATTCGAGTAGTGTCATTCGAGGGCACTTATGTATATTACATTATTCTGTATCTTTGACTTTAGTTGTTTGCCTCCTGATTCGAGTAATGTTATTTGAGGGAACTCATGCAGATTACAGTATTCTCTACCTGGTCATATTTCAGTGGAGGATCTTCAAACCAACAATTACTTCTTGATAGAGTTTGCAACTTCTTGCTTAAGTGATGTTCTTCATGTTCATCCTTGTTCCTATTATCTGGAACATTCCCTAGTTTTGGAGGCTTGTTTAGTCCTTTAGACTAGTCTTTGTCTCTTTTTTGGAGTAGATTTTTTCCCATGTGTTTTTCTCTATTTCTCCTCTTTTACAAAGACTCTCTTTTTGTACTAGGGTACCTGATCAGGCCTTTTGTTGTCGAGACCCATTTTCTTTTAGTTATTTTTTGTAGGTTTTTAGCTTCTCCCAACGTTTATCTTAAGGGGAGGTGTTTGAGTAATAAGGTATTTTCTTATTAATTAAATTATATTGATTTTATTATTAAGTCACTTATTATCTCTTTCAACCTAATCTAAACTTTAGGAATATAATAATTAATTGTTTTATTAATTATTATCATGCAACCTAGGTTTCTCCACCCCTTTTAGGGTTTTGATATCCTTTTATAAGGATTGATCTCTCTTGTAATTTTATTGAGAACACATTCATTTTTATTTGATTGCAACTTTTATTTTTGCACATCAATGGTTTCTCCTCTCATGTGGATCAATGCGTCTAGGCCTCTCTAGTTTCTTGCTTCTCTCTATTTTTGTGATAGGTATTTGCGTGCATGTGTTCTTGGGAGATGTGGGTTATTTTCTCATCAACTCCAACACTTACATGACATAAAAAATGAAGAAGTGGTATATGATTTGTGTAGACACCTAAAATCGTCGTAACACTCTTATATTAATTAAATTAATATTCCTATTAAAATTATAGTTAATTTTAATTAATTAATTATATTGTTATATTCAACTACCTATCCAATTAAATTTATCTAATTAAATAGGTTCGCTACCTTTTGTATTTAAATTTAATTTAAATACCTCCCCTGATGTATTAAATCTATTTAATACATTATTCCTCTATAAATCCCTCTTTTTAATAAATTCATATTTATTAAATTCCCTCCACATTCTAACATTCCTCTAAGATATGATTAATTTAAATTTAATTTGAATTAATCCTAAACCCACCTAAAAGGGCCTTATAGTCTATACCCATCACTCTCATCCTAATAATCCTACCCACTAATTAATCTTATTTAATTAGCCTAAAAAGGCGATTCCTAACATATTAGAGCCTAATGAATTACTCACACATGCACAAGCAACTCATCCTAAGGAAGCCACCCAACTTCCTTAAATTCTCTTACAACCTTGTCCCCCACTTCTTTCTCCAAGGTTTCTCACACATGTGTGAGAAACCTTGAGCCTATCAAACCTTAAATGCTCCAATTTGACTTTTGCATGGCATGTCTTTTTTCCCTTGTGTCTCCTATGTGGATGCCACATAAGTACCACCTCATCTAACCTCTTCCTTTCCCTCCAAAATCCGAAAAATAAGAGGTCTCACTCCTTACAAATCATCTCTTTTTCATGCATTGTTATCATGTTAGTATTACTATATAATTTCATAGTTGATTTTCATGCTCTTCAATTTTAGTTCATTTTTTACTCTAGATATCACATGATAAGTTAATGGTGAATGAATATCATATAAATCTTGCATTTAATCTTAGTTTAATAGTTTGAATCTTTATTTTTTATTAGTGGTGAAAACTTGAGACAAGTTCTTCATACTTTCTCTTAAGGTCTTCTTACTTTCTCTTAAGTTCTTCATCAAATCCATTAATTTTCATTGTAGGATGGTGCAGGGCACCCAAAACCCTTCCATGGAGTCAACAATGGGACTCAGAGGGGTAGATAGTTAGTAGGATCCTTATGGATCTTTTGAGTTTTAATAAAGACCATTTGTAAGGTCAATTGGCTCTAAGGTAAAGTTATGAACCTAGAGGCCTAATTGTACCAAAGGTCTTAGATGACTAGAATAGGTGATTTTTAGATGGATAGGATAGTTTTAGGAATTAGGTGGATGAATTTGATCCATTTTGGCCTTGGATAGGTCCAATAGAGGGCTAGGAGAAAAAATGTAAAAGTCACAATGCAACATTTGAAAGTTGCTTGACAACTTTTCAAAAGTTGCTCATTTATGGGAAAACGGTTCTAAACCATTCAAAAGGTGGTTATAGCCATTGAGGGAGGAATATTAAACTAGAAAATGATCAAACATCCTGGTTGGATGAAGTTTTGTATGGAAGCTTGAGTAGATCAATAATATAATTTTGGAGAAATTTCCTGTTGTAGCATGCTGTACGATCTAGTACGGTCATTGAATGAAGTAAGAATGTGTGTTTTGCATTTAGGGGTGAGTTAGTGTTTGAATGAAAGTTATTTGAGTTCATTTGGTGACATATTTAAGAAGTTATATTCATTTGTCTTTGGACTGGTTGGATTACCCTAAATTTGAGGGTTTGGTGCAAATGGACCCCTAACTTGCCATTACACTGTTGGTTTCTCATGGCCCTGAGTAGAATGAAAGTTAGGAGTGTCCTCTCAAAGATTCCAGAGGCTCAATGAATGAAGAGTTGGTCTAGTCTATTTTCAAGCCGACCCTAGGCTAAACAACCCTATGTGTTTAGCTAGGAAAGAAGTAGACGAGTGGGGAAAATCAGTATGTGAGTCTAAGGAGACTTGGTAGGAATTTGTTTTCAGTCACCTATGATATGTTAAAGATGTCTAAGGGGTTTGGAGGATTCTGAGAACCCATCTTCTTCCATTTGCTTTGTGTTCCTAGCCTAATTTGGCCAATTAGGCCTGTGGACCTAGTAGGTGTTTGGGCGTGCAGGATTAGGATCAAGCCAAGATATCTTGGGATCCTTAGGAGGTTGAAAAAGGGTATCTAAAACTATGGAGGGTTATCCAATTTGTTCAAGATTTTTGCAAGTTGAGTGTCAAAAACTAGGTGATTAGGGTTACAAGGATTGTTAGCCTAATTTGAAGAAATTGTGTTGTGGGTGTTAGAGATTCCAAAGGAGTGTGAATCCTAGTTGGTTTAGGTCTCCAAATATTGTCTCCACCATTGTTTTGAGTAACATAGTGGTGTGGGGTGAAGATCCCTTATTGAGCTCATTTAGTGCTTGTTCCCAAGGAGTGGGTATAGGATCAAGGAGGGTCCTAGAAACAAGTACAAGGTGGATTGGGGTTAAGAGGACCCTAAAATCGGTTGGTGGCTACATGTCTTTGCATCATAAGATCACTCACCTCAAGCAAGAAATCAATAGTAGGATTTGTATTTTGTGTTGGGAGAGCACACCCACATTCCTCTCTAAGAGAAAATCAACAAGGCTTAGGTGCCCTTGTTTGGCTCATCAAAGGTTATGTTGGAAGCCATTATGTAGTTGTAAGTTTTATGAACATGTTAAATTAGTTTGAATTGATTTATATCTAACATTTACATGTTTGAGCTTGTTCCACACAGGTAGGGTTTTCATCATACACATTTTGGCATGCTCGATGGGACCCACATTCCTAAATTCTCCTTCAAATGTTTGAAAACCCGTCATTTATACACCCAAATTACGAAACATCCTCTACAATTATACAAAGTCATCTTTGCTTTGGTTTCACTATCTACACACATTTCCATTTGCGCAGATCACCATCTCTGTGGTGGACTATCGTCTCTATTTTGTCAGACATAAATTTAAATTTTTAATGTTGTAAACTCTTTTTTGTGACATTCTGACATTTTAACATTCAATTTTCTAACAGTAGTATGGTTTTATGAAATTAAGTGTTGCTAAGAATTTTTATTTCCACAAGTAGCTTACTTTTTTTTCTTGCAAATCACCATTTATGAAGTCAAATCATTGTCTCTTCTCCTCAGATTGCATGTAAGTAATTGGTGACATGTGTCAGTGTGGTTTCTGACCTTTTCTATTGATCACCGTCTATGCCATATTGTTGTCAGCGTAGATCACTGTCTTTGCTCTGAGATTGATGTCTTTGACTTGGCATAGAGAACTTTAAATTTTGTTGGACTTTGTATTACTTATATGTTATCTTCTGCAATATTTTAGGTTAACGAACTTGTTAAAACTACTGACATTGTTTTATGCAAGGTCCCCTTGGAGGCTCACCTTTAAAATGACATAAACATTGTCTTTACATGACTTTTGGATGAATAATTGAATAAAAAACTACTAATGCTTGTATTCAAGGTTTCCTAGGAGATGCAAATAAAATTCATTTCTTTGATTATCTCATTTTTTCTTAGGCACCTAATTAAAGGGTTCACTTGTAGTGATTTGTTGAGTAGTAGGGAAGTATGCTATTGTCTCTTTGAGGCAATCAAAAACCTTGACCTACTTGATTCATCACTTAGAAAATAATCCTAAGTAAATGAAGGCATGTTTGGAGTGGTTGGGATCAACAACTTTGGTAGGATAGTATGCTCTTGTCTTTAGAAGACAATCAGAAATCTCGACCCCTATATGTCATCCAATTTTACTTCATGTTTACCTTTTAGAGGGCCTACCATTGAGGATAAAATCTCGCAAAAATGAACCAAGTGGGAACAAGCTAAAACCAAGCTATTCCACCCACTATAATCAAATACCTTCTTGATATTAAAGTCTTGAAGGGAAAGTATATCTTGTTCCTGGTCTCCTCTAGGGTCTATAGGACCTAAATAGTGCTTATGCTACCACAAGGCCTTGTATGATTCATAAGATATATTTGAAAATATGTGCTTACTAGACACCCTAGATTAGTAGCCACCTGGTTCACCTCTAAAAGTGTCATAATATTTATGCAAGGAGGGGGAAGAATCTCTCCTGAAGATACTCACCGTAGGTATTCCCTGGAGTATTTTAAAGAGGATAATACAACATTGGAGGTCTCATTGCGTAGTCCTATTTGACCATATTGTGCATATCTCACATAAAGTAAAAAACATAGGCGCCCTTGAGGGGGTGACACGACTGTGTGAGATAAAGGGATATCAAGTTATAGGAAAATGTTTTGATCACTCAACCAATTATTTAGGGTAGGAACTACTTGAAGTGAATTTGTTGTTACAAACCATGTAAAAATACAAAGTGACTTGAAAAGGTCATCTAGAACATACAAAAATTAAGTTTCAAAGCTACATAAAAAATCCTCTAAAGTCACAATCACTTGTCTCTTGCAAGGTTGCTTTGTCCCTTGTAGGACCATTTTTAGACGTGTGTTTTCAAGAACTGCTTGTTATACCCAAAATTTGTAATCAAGGTACACTTAGCATAATTAATGCATTTGATGAATGTTGAAAATTAGTTCTTTCAAATGAACAAATTGACCTAGAGACAAACCAAATAGTAAAAAAATTAGTCCAAATAGTCAACGATCAATCAAAACTTGAAAATCCACTTATTTTTACCAATTATTGTCTCTGACCTGAGATCATCATCTCCACATATTGTTGTGTGTGTTTGTGACTCGTTGTCTCTGATTTAAAATAGTGAGCTTCAACATTGCATCAAAGATCATATTTCTAGTCATCTTTGAAACCATTTTATCAAATTAATCAGTTTGGATAATCAAAACTTAGTTTTTTAAGGCTATGTTAGAATCAAGAAAACACAAGTAAGAAAAACTCCCACTACCTCATGTGTACAAGGAGAACAAAGTAGTTGATTGAGAAGCCAATAAAAACTAACACATTATAAAATTAATCTAGCAAGAAAACCAAGAGCATGAGAAGTACGATAAAATCATCTTCAACAACAAGCTTTCACATTTTATGAGAAAGTATCATTTGAACCAATCTTTTATCAACTTCACGAGATACAACTAGAGCTTAAAAATTCCATAATTCCACTCACATCATGCTCCATCATTACATTTTAGGAGCATCATCATTTTGGACCTAAATTGGTTTATTGTCTTGATCAACTCACATCCAAACAAAGTCAAGACCCATCAAACTGATCTTTCATATCTCCATCATCAACCATAGGTTGAAAGATCTATCAAAGTGTCATTGAGATCCTTATTCTTAACAAATCATTATCACTTGAGAACAAAGTTAGTCTTGAATGGTTAATCCAATTATCCTATTTTTCTTGAGATCATCAGTCTAATATCTCCAAGTAGAAGAAAGATATCATCATCTATCCAAATATTTTTCACTTAAAAGGATTTCATTTTCACTAAGGTTGTCAAAAACCTTCATTGAGGCCCTTCCCTCACAATCAAACTTCCTTCATCCAAATCAATCGAAAATAAAATCTTTGAGGCCCCACCGTCATAATCAAAAGCAAGGTCTAGAATTTTTCTCCTAGTCCAAAGTCCATCTTTCATCACCAAATATTCTTCCAACCCACCCTTAGACCTCATCATACATCTTCCATCTTATCCCAAGGTAAAATTGTATGAGTCAAATATTTCCAAACACGAGTAGAGATAATAAGATTCCCTTTGCCTTGATACATCTTAGAGGCACAAGGATGCCAGATACCACCAATCAAACAAAGGTAGAGGTTGAATTTGTTGATCAACCTGAACAAACTAAAACATAATTGACTCCATAGGTCCAAGATTTCCTTAGATATTCCCATAACATAGAGATGGTGGAAAAAGTTATTAGAGCTAACAAAGATGTGATTTTTATGAACCTTGTTCATGATGGAGTCATAGTCCCTAAGGATTTTGATGAATCATTACTTTACAAAAACATCAAAAGAGCTAGGGCCTCTATCAATACAGTCACAACTTCTACAATCAATGCAACATCATCATAGGAAAAATGTAAGCCTACTTCTAGTGAGCCTTCTACGATATTACCCACACTAACTTCACAAAAAACATTTTAGTTAACAAAAAAATAAACCCATTTATTCCTCAGTGCCATACCTAACACAACCTCACATAAAATAACTCAAATCACAACAAACACATCTAATGCCTTGGGCAGCGATGTCTTGAATATATGTTAGCATCATTATCGCAAACATCACCTCACAATCTGCGATACAATACATTTCATCACTCTTCAAGATTCCATTTAGAGTCTTGAAGATATCTACCCCAACAACATCCCAAACATTTCATTA
Source organism: Chamaecyparis obtusa (assembly GCA_027943335.1). Lineage (NCBI taxonomy): Eukaryota > Viridiplantae > Streptophyta > Pinopsida > Cupressales > Cupressaceae > Chamaecyparis > Chamaecyparis obtusa. The sequence continues at coordinate 569,063 of BSBK01002093.1, read as the reverse complement.
CACACCTCCTCCTACATCAGGACTGTTAGGAATGAATGTTGAATATATCCTATGGGGGATTATTTTGAGCCATTTTGTAGTAGTTGCAGTTACATTCATAACTATGGTTGTCATTGATGTCAACACAGTGATCTACGAGAGATTAGCAGAGAAGTATACAATGTTTGATTTAGCTCGCACATGGAGTATGGAAGATCAAGTTATGCAGAGTTGAGGACTCATTCTATATTGTGTCCTGAGATCGTGGTCAAGAGTGTAAATGGAAACTCAATTATTCATGACAGTTATGTGTAATTCAGTGGAAGTAGTATTCAAGTAGTATTCATGAGAAGTGGCTTGTGGTAACTAGATGATATCTCCTAATTTGGATAGAATATAGGCATGCAAAGTTGTACAATTGATGAAGACACCTTGGTAGAGACCTGGATAAGACATCGTGGTCAGAGGTCACACATGTGAAGATTTATTGTATTTGGAAGCCGACAATTTTATAAAATTATGAAATATTATGTAACATGTAAAGGTTTATATTTTGTAATTGGTTAGGCCTTGTATGCCGACTCATTTGTAATTATTTGAGTGTGGTATAAAGGAAGGATTGTTTTCCTTATTGTAAGAAGTAATAGAATAGAGGTGAATTGCGAAATTGAACAATATATGTTGTAAGAGGATATGTGAATTGCAGAGATCTGGTGAAGCAGTTGGTGTGGTTTGGCACAGGCAGAGGAGAAAAGATAAGTTGCTGAGATCAATAATTATTTTGGTATTATTCTGTTTGAGTAATACAGAGATCAGTTGGACAGTGTGTTTAGTGATCTTTCCCTTGAAGTTGTTTGGATAGTGGGTCCTTTTTCCTTCCACAACTCCTAACAAGGTTAGAATCTTTTAACAAGGATTTAAAGTCTCCTAACATGGACTCCTATGTACTAAATGTATTTCATAAGGCTCCTAATAGAGTCCATCCTCTCACAAGGAATTTTTATATTGGTATATCTTTTGTGGGCATCATTCCCACCGGGGTTTACTCTCTGATCAAGAGGTTCCCTAGTTAACATATCTTGTGTTATTGTGTATGTTTATTTTTCTATGGTTGTTGCTTATATTGATTACATGGTTGAAATCTGTTAATGGTGATAAAAGTTATATTTATCTGATAATTGATTCACCCCCCTCCTCTCAATTATCTTGGTGGACTTTACTTTCTAACAATTGGTATCAGAGCATCAGGTCCTTGAAGGAAAAGTTTGACAACTTAAGGAGATCTATGGAGACTCATTTCAAGAAAGAAAGCCCTAAGTTTGATGGAGTAAACTATGACAGCTGGAAATAAAAGATGACGACACATTTTCTATGTTTAGGACCAGGATATTGGTTGATTACAAAGAATGCGAAGACTATCATTGAAGAAGAGAAAATTGAAGAATGCACTAATGAAGAAAGAGACATGTTCATGTGTAACATACTTGCCAGAGAAGCACTCTTGTCAGCACTTCCGGAGAATGAATACAATTAGGTAAAAATTCTAAGGACATCTCATGAAATTTGGTTAGCTTTACGATCTACTTTTGAAGGTGATGTACATGCAAAGAGAATCAGATTACAGAATTGGATATGTTCATTTCAAGATGCAAAGATGATGGAAGATGAATTTGTTAGAAGTTATATTGGTAGGATATTAGAAATTGTTGTAGGTATCAAAACTTGTGAAGGAAACAAGACTGAGGATGAAGTGATATGGAAAATTCTAAAGACATTGACTCCTATATTTAAGCAGACAAAACAAATGATTGAACAAGTTATACCTTGTACTGAGAAGTTTACTAGAGAAAATCTTCTTGGAAGATTAGAAGCAACAGAGATAGGCTTGAGACAGTCTAGAGATTTACCTATAATTGAGACAACATTCATTGCACTTAGTATTTGCCCTACTTTTTCAATAAGTACTAGTGTCAGTGGAGACTATGCTAGTTGCAATAGATCTAAGACCAAAGAATATAGAAAGATTGAGGAAGGAATTGCCTTGCTTGTGAAAAGAGAACCAAAAGGTAAGAAAATATTTAAATTTTGGACTTCTCAAGAATATAGTCATTTCGCATCTAAATGTCCTAAGAGAGTAAAGATATATAAGAACTTTAAACCTAGAAGATCCAAAGAATGTTACTATGCTAATGATGAAGAATTTGAGGCTAGTGTTGAGAAATTCTTAAGTGAAAGTGATAATGAGAATGATAAGACAGGATTTGTAGCTATACAAGAAGAAAATTTTGAAGTTAAAGAAGAAAAAGACTTAGTTTCCCAAGTAGAAAAGAAAACTGATTGGATTATAGACAGTGGTTGTTCACATAATATGACTGGAGACATGAATAAGTTTATAAAGTTTAACAATTATGATGGAGGAGTTGTCAGAGTTGGAAACAATGCACCTTGTTTGATAAAAGGAATAGGATCTATAACTCTTGATGGAAAGACTAACATTGATGATGTTTATTTTGTGGATGGATTGAGATATAATATTTTGAGTGTTGGACAGTTAGTTGATAAGGGATATCAAGTTTGGTTTACTGAGAAAACTTGTGTGATCAAAGATAATGATGGTAACTTAATTGGAACTGAATCAAGAACTAGAGGTAATGTATTTCAGTTGAATCCTGTTGAGATGACATGTTTGATTACTAATATAGATGACAGTTGGTTATGGAAAAAAAGGTTTTGTCATATAAACTTTGATAAGATTGTGAAAGAAAGTACTACATTTGCAGTAAGAGATTTGCCTAAGATTATGAAACCTACTAACATGATTTGCAAAGAATGTGTTATGGCTAAGCAGAAGAGAAGTTCATTTTTGAGCAAGAAGTTTATATCAACAAAGAAGTTGGAAATTGTTCATACAGATTTGAGCGGTCCCACAAGGACTAGAGGATTCTATGGTGAAATGTATTTTATGATTCTTGTTGATGATTTTACAAGAATGATGTGGATTGCATTTCTTAAAGAAAAGTTTGAAGCATTTGATAAATTCAAATTGATTAAGAACAAAGTTGAGAATGAATCTAGAATGACGATTAAATGTTTGAGGTCTGATAGAGGTGAATAATTCACTTCAAAGGAATTTAATAATTTTTGTGAAGTGAATGGTATAAAGAGACAACTTTTAGCCCCTAGAACACCTGAACAAAATGGTATTGCAGAAAGAAGGAACATATCAGTAACTGAAGCAACAAGAGCTATGTTATTTGAAAATGATTTGGTGAAGAAATTTTGGAGAGAAGTAGTGAACACCATAGTATATACAATGAACAGAGTACAAATCAAAACATATACAAATAAGACACCTTATGAATTGTGGTTTGGATATGTGCCATCAGTTAAGTATTATAGAATTTTTGGAAGTAAGTGTTATATTAAAAGAGATAATGATATTGGAAAGTTTGAGCCTAGAAGTGATGAAGGTATATTTCTTGGTTATTCATTGAAAAGAAAAGCTTATAGATGTTTCAATAAAATAACTAAAACTATTGTTGAGAGCGCAAATGTTAAAGTTGATGAGAAATTTAAAATTCAAGAAAGAACGATTGATTATGAATCAAATGAAGGAACTCGTCTTAGAATTGATCAAGAAAATGTTGAATTATTTTATGAAACTAACAGTGATTTGCAAAATGAAAGTCATATTGAGGAAATCAGAGAAGAACCTAGAGCAGAACACAGAGTTGAAGCAAGAACTAAGACATCCACACCTAACAGGAATCTAGCAAGAAATCATCCTGTTGAGCAGATTATTGGGAGCATAGAAAAAGGAGTTCTGAATCGAAATAAGGTACAATAAGAACTATGCTTAATTTCTCAAATTGAACCTAAATCTACTGATGAAGCTTGTAAAGATGAACATTGGATTAAAGCAATGAAGGAAGAACTAGGTCAAATTGAAAAGAACAAGACTTGGGAGTTGGTCCCTAAACCTAAAGATAAGAATGTTATAGGAACTAAATGGGTATTTAGGAAAAAGATGAATGAACAAGGAGATGTTGTAAGGAAAAAAGAAAGATTGGTATGTAAAGGATACTCACAGCAAGAAGGAATTGATTATGAAGAAACTTTTGTACCTGTTGCAAGAATTGAAGCAGTAAGAATGTTTTTGGCTTATGTAACTCATAAGAAATTCAAAGTATATCCGATGGATGTGAAGTCAACATTTCTAAATGGAGAGTTAGAAGAAGTCTACATTGAGCATCCTGAAGGTTTTCCCTTAACTCATGAAGGAGACATGGTATGCAAACTGAAAAAAGCTTTATATGGACTTAAAAATGCACCTACAACCTGACATGCAAAACTAGATAAGTATTTGATAAAATTGGGATTTGCTAAAGGAACAACATATAGTAATTTGTATCTGAAAGAAATTGAGAATGGTTTTTTGGTTGTAGTTATTTTTGTTGATGATATTATCTTTGGAGGAGAAGATGAAGCTAGTGATAAATTTGCAGATGAAATGAAGACTGAATTTTAAATGAGCATGATTGGTGAGATGAAATATTTTTTAGGATCACAGATAACAAATACAGTGATGGTATTTTCTTATGTCAAACAAAGTATCTGAATGACTTATTGAATAGATTTGCAATAGAGAATTGTAAGCCGGTTGGCACACCTATGGTAACTGGTCATAAACTATTTAGCACAGATTAAACTCCTGTAGTTGAACAAAAGAAGTATAGATCCATGATTGGAGGTTTGCAGTATTTAACTCATACAAGACCAGATATATCACATGCAATTGGAATTGTTGCAAGATTTCAAGCTAATCCTAAAGAGTCACATTATGCAACAGTAAAAAGAATATTGAGGTACATGAAAGGCACAAGTGAATATGGATTATGGTATGAAAAAATTGATGATTTTACCCTATGTGCATATACAGATGCAGATTGGGGAGGCAACGTTGATGACAAAAAGAGTACAAGTGGTGGAGCATTTTTCCTTGGAGGAAGATTGGTCTCTTGGATAAGAAAGAAATAAAATTATATTTCACAGAGCACACCAAAAGCAGAATATGTAGCGACAACAAACAATGGTAATCAGATAATATGGATGAAAAAATGTTGAAGGATATTGGAATCAAATTTGATGAGCATGTTATCATACATTATGATAGTTCACAAGTAGAGTAAGTATGTCAAAGAATCTTGTATTGTATTCTAAGACAAAGCATATAGAAATAAAGTATCATGTAGTGAGAGAGAAAGTTGTAGAGAAAGAAGTCAGACTTGAGTATATAAGTACAAAAGAGCAGATTGCAGATATATTTACAAAACCCTTACCTAAAGATACATTTGAGTATTTGAGAGGTATGCTTGGGGTTATGTCCTAGCCTAATTTTGAGAAGTGATGCAGATTGTTGCATCAGTGCAGTGGTATATGAGCTCTATCTTTTCTGGACTAGATGTTGGTACTTCCTCTATGGGGGAGTATGTGTTTTTGAGCTGAGTCATGAAGGACTCTAGTGAATGTATTTTCTGAATAGTGTCTTTTGACATTGAGGATTGACATATTGATATTTTTTCATTGATGTCAATGGGGGAGAAGGATACATGAAAAACATCCATTGATTAGGATGAGAAGAATATGATTGTGAGAAAACAAAGCAATATTTGATTGATGAAGAGGATTTGAAAATATTTCAGAGCAGTAGTGTTGCAGTTTGGTATTTATGGAACTTCAATTATTTTTTCATCTATGTTCCCATCAATGCCAATGGGGGAGATTGTTAGGAATGAATGATGAATATATCCTATGGGGGAGTATTCTAAGCCATTCCGTAGCAGTTGCAGTTGCATTCATAATTGTGGTTGTCATTGATGTCAACACAGTGATCTACTGGAGATTAGCAGAGAAGTAGACATTATTTGAATTAGCGCACATGGAGTATGGAAGATCAAGCTATGCGGAGTTGAGGAATTACTCTATATTGTGTCCTACAATCGTGGTCAAGAGCGCGAATGAAAATTCAATTATTCATGACAATTATGTGTAATTCAGTGGAAGCAATATTTAGGCAGTATTCCTGAGAAGTGGCTTGTGGTAATTGGATGATATCTCCTAATCGGGATAGAATATAGGCATGTGAAGTTTTACAATTGATATACACCTTGGTAGAGACCTAGATAAGACAATGTGGTCAGAGGTCACACATGTGAAGATTTATTGTATTCAGAAGCTGACAATTTTATGAAATTATGAAATATTATGTAACATGTAAAGGTTTATATTTTGTAATTGGTTAGGCCTTGTATGCTAACTCATTGGTAATTATTTGAGTGTGGTGTAAAGGAAGGATTGTTTTCCTTATTGTAAGAAGTAATAGAATAGAGGTGAATTGTGAAATTAAGCAATATATGTTGTAAGAGGATATGCGAATTTCAGAGATTTGATATTGAGATCTGGTGAAGCAGTTGGTGTGGTTTGGCATAGGTAGATGAGAAAAGATAAGTTATTGAGATCAGTAATTATTTTGGTATTATTATGTTTGAGTAATACAAAGATCAGCTAGACAGTGTGTTTAGTGATCTTACCCTTGAAGTTGTTTGGACAGTGGGTCCTTCTGTCTTCCACAACTCCTAACAGGGTTAGAGTCTTTTAACAGGGATTCAAAATCTCCTAACAAGGACTCATATGTACTAAATGTATTTCATAAGGCTCCTAACAGAGTCCATCCTCTCACAAGGAATTTTTATATTGGTACATCTTTTGTGGGCATCATTCCCACCGGGGTTTACTCTCTGATCAAGAGGTTCCCTAGTTAACATATCTTGTGTTATTGTGTCATTGTGTATGTTTATCTTTCTATGTTTGTTGCTTATATTGATTACATGGTTGAAATCTGTTAATGGTGATAAAATTTGTATTTATCTTATAACTGATTCACCCCCTCTATTAGTTATCTTGGTGGGCTTTACTTTCTAACAAGGAATTATGTCCTCTCGATTCACATCACAATTTGGAAGAGGAAAATATTTTGGGCCAAAACTTACACATCAGAATGTACCTAGCTTGGGAAATCAAATTAATGAACTCAAGAGCCTCATACATAGCATGCCAAAAGAAGGAAATAAAGAGTTACCATTTGAGGATATATGTCCTTACTCGTTCAACAAGTCAATCAATATGCAACCATTCCTTGAAAACTTGAGATCCCTAAATTTGATAAGTACAAGGGAGAAACATGCCCTATCCAACATCTCAAAGAGTTCTATGTTGCATGCCAAGAGGTCTCCTACAATAAAAAAATATCTTAAGAGACTCTTCACTAGGATTCTTAGAGGCTTCGCTCTTGAGTGTTTTATGAATTTACCTCCTAGGTCTATATCTACCTTTGTTGACCTCATAGAAAAAATTGTTGCACAATATTCATATAACATTAAACATCAAACATCACTTAGTGACTTATACAACACTAGAAAAAATAATGGAGAAACCTTTGATAGTTTCCTACAAAGGAAGGGACACCTCAAAAATAAAATGTGTTGGAAGATACCAGATAATCATCTCATCGACATATTCACTAAGAATTTGATACCTAAAATGTCATTTCAAATGAAAATGGCCACTACTGATAATTTTGCGATGCTTGTTAAGAAAGGGAAAACCATTGAAGATGGTCTCTCACAAGAGAGAACCATTAAACACCATACCCCTTTATCTAACAAAGGGGTAGTCAATTATGGAGTGATAGATGATAAACATGTCTAGAATGTCCAAGCATCCAACAACAATAAAGGCAATCAAAATAATCAGAATAAAAAATCACAATAAGAAAAAATAACCAAAATCGTAACAACAATCAATAAAATCAGAACACTTCACAACAACAACCTCACAATCAAGGCTATCTATTTCCATGCAAAAATAATAATACCAACAAAAATAAAAATAGCAATAAAAACTCTACTCTACATCAATGTTGACATTTCACTTCCCTTGCGGAACCATTTGATTTCATCTTTTGATGATTTGTTACTCAAAACATAATGCTATATCCTAACAATCGACCATATGATGAAAATCAACCAAAAATGGCTTGGTACAAATATAATTAATACTATATTTATTGGAAATAATATTGGAATTGTTGGCATTCATTTTTTTATCATTGATGTCAACATATTTTTCAATAAGGGAATCTAGAAGCTGCAGACAATATGGATAGACATGTTACATAGAATTGTATGGGTAGTTAACATCGACTTAGCTCCCGTGATCTGAGATTTGGGTAGAAGTTCATGTTTATTGCACGTGTTTATGTTTGCATATGTTATATGTTCATTTTCTCAAGTTAAGGATGAATTGGAAAAGATTAGTTATAGGGCTAGTGACTGGGAAACTCACAGAGTTGGTCTCAGTATGTGAAGTATATCTCCAGTGCAGAATTGGAGCCTTGCAAATTTAAGGAATGTCAGAAGACACATGAGAGAGTCTACTATGTGATCGCAAAGTACTTATGTAATTTTTGACATCATCTGTGGTGTGTACTCCATCGAAGGTTCATTTGGAAGATGACCCAGGAGTGGTAGTGTGTTCTTGATTAATCAAGTATGGATTAATGTTGTGGCTAAATATTTTATGATTTTTAATTATTGTAATATTGTTAAGGATGTTGTGTGTACCCTCACATAGGTCTATGTAATGTTTTTTTTATAGGAGAGGTCCTATAATTTTACGACCTAGGAATTATGTATGTAACTTGTATATAAGGAAGTCTTTCCTTATGATTAGGGTGTGCGAATAATGTGCAATCCTGTGGATTGCAAGGACTACTGATATAGAGAAAAGGTGGTGCATTGAGACACAAGGAAGAAGCTATCTTTGAAGAGGTTAGTTCTGGAATCCAGTTCAGATATTATTATTGTAAATATTTGTGATCTTTGGACAATGAGTCCTGAAGGTGGATTTAACCTTCCTTTGGTCAAGTGACTAGGCTATGAGCCATCTTATAAAACCTTTAATAGGGTTGTGACTCCTAACAGGGTCTGTACTCTAACAAGGACTATACTATTGTACTTGAATAGCTCCTAACAGGGCTATAACTCTTTGTCGGGTTATTATACTCATAGTACTGATTTGTGGGTACCATCTCCACCGGGGTTTTCCCCTTATCATGGTTTTCCTCAAAAAAAATATTGGTGTTATTATGTTATGGTTTTTTTTCTTTATGCATATGGTTTATATTTAGAATTAATATTAATAAGTATGCATCAAATGATTCACCTCCCCTCAATTGATTGGGACATTGTTACTTTAAGAATTGGTATCAGTGTTGTTGGTCCTCAGAGAGAAAGCTTGCTGCTTGAGGAAAAAGATCTAAGATGTCTTACTATAAGAAAGAAATTCCCAAGTTTGATGTAGAGAATTTTGATACATGGAAAGACAAGATGAAGACTCATTTGTTCTATTTAGGCTTATATTATTAGTTGGTAACTAAGAGAGATGTAGTAATCAAGACTGAAGATGAGTTAGAAGACCCTGTTACAACTGATGAAGAAAAAAGATATTTCAGTGCAACATGGTAGCCAAAGAAGGATTGATAAGTGCATTATCTGAAGGAGAATTTTTTGAGATCAAATATCTGGACAAAGCACATGATATATGGAAAAGGTTGACAGCATTGTATGAAGGTGATTCATACACTAAAGGAGCCAACCTTTAGAATTGGAGAGTGAGGATGGAGACACTTCAAATGAAGGAAGATGAAAAAATAAGGATGTTTGTTCAAAGAGTCACAAAATGTGTGATAGGGATCAAGAAAAATGGAGGAACTTACACTGAGGATGAAGCCATTTCAAATATTATGAGATCTTTGACACCAACATACAAAACTAGAGTGCATGCCATGGAGGAGATAATTCCATTAACTAAGAATTTGAAAAGGGAAATTGTAGTGTTCAAGCTAACAAAATTTGATACCGCAGAACTTAAGGATGCTTTACCAAAAGTTGAGACAACATTCAAGGCAATAGTGCATCAAGACAAAAATGAAGGAACTAGTCTTGCAGGTTCCAAAAAGACAAGAAAATACAATGAAGAATTGGGAGATTATGTTGATAAATGGGAGCAAATTGAAGAAATAAAAAATAGTATGGATGAGAAGATCCTAGTCATGATCACAAGAAGATAAAGGAAAGGTCAAGGTAAGTTTGAAGGAAAATTACCTTTAAAGTGATTTAACTGCAATAAGGTTGTTTATTTTGCTTCTAGATGCCCAAAAAGAGTTCCTACGCATAAACCTAAGTATGGTAAATATATGAAGGATAAGGAATGCTACTATGTTAGTGATGATGCATTTGACGATGATGGAGATGTAAATGATATACTTGGTTTTGTGGCAATCAAAGAGGAAGTACCTATCCATGAAGAAAAGACATGTTAGTATCTCATGTTGGGAAGAAATTTGAATGGATCATAGATAATAGATGATCACAACACATGACTAGTGATAAAGGAAAATTTTTTGAGTTAAGAAATTCTAATGGTGGTGTTGTCAGGCATTGTGACAATACTCCTAGGATAATCATTGGAAAAAGATCTATTACTTTGGATGGTAAAACTAACACTGATGATATTTTGTCTATTGATGGATTGAAACATAATTTATTAAGTGCTAGACAATTGGTAGACAAGGGTTATCATCTACAACTCAAGGATGGATATTGTACAGTTAGAAGTGCTGAAGGAGATATGATTGCATCTGGTACAAAGACAAGAGGTAATGTCTTTCAGTTGAGCCCTATTGAAGTAAGTTATTTTGTTGCTAAATTTGATGATACTTGGTTGTAGCACATAAGGTTTTGTCACATGAAATTTGATAATATTGTAAAGGCAAGTAACATTAATGCGATCAAAGATCTACCTAATATTGTGAAGCCAACTAATACAACATACAAAGAGTATGCAATGGGAAAAAAAACAAGAAGTAGCTTTCATAGAAAATATTTTTCAGCCAGAAACAAGTTGGATCTGATTCATACAGATCTATGTGGACCTACTCAGACTAGGTCATACTTTTGTGATAGGTATTTCATTCTATTTATTGATGATATTCTAAAATTATGTGGGTAGGATTTCTTAGAGAGAAATCAGAAGCTTTTAATATATTCAATTTTTTTAAAGAAAAAGTGGAGACAAAGACTTGAGTTTGAATATCAAATGTAAGATATCAGACAAAGGTGGAGAATTCATATCAAGTGAATTTAATGCTTTTTGCAAAGAGCATAGAATATTGAGGCAAACATCAACACCTAGGACACCACAATAAAATGGTGTAACTGAGAGAAGAAATAGATCAATTCTTGATACTGCAAGGACTATGTTGATTGAGGGAAGAGTTGCACACATGCATTGGAGAGAAGCAATTAATATCAGAGTGTATACAATGAATAGAGTTTAAGTCAAAGATGGTATTGGTAAGACACCTTATGGGCTATGGTTTTTTCATACCCCTACTGTTAAGTACTTAAATTTTTTTGGTAGCAAGTGTTATATTAAGAGGGATGATGGCATAGGGAAATTTGATAAAAGGAGTGATGAGGGAATATTCCTTGGGCATTATACAAAGAGTAAGGCTTACAGATGCTATAATCTCAGAACAAGAAAGATAATTGGAAGTGTAAATGTTAGGATTGATGAAAATTTACAAGTACAAGAAAGAAATTGTGAAATATATTCTCATGATCTAGAGTGGGAAGAATGACTAAATTGGAGGAATCTGAGTCAAAATCAAGGTCAAAATGAGGAATAAGGATATGAGACCTATCAGGACCATTCACAAGTGATTTTGATGTTAGATAAAAACACATATGAGAAGACAGGGGTGTCTAAGACACCTAAATATGTGTAGAGGAATCATCCAAAGAACCAGATTATTGGAGATAATAGTAAAGGTACTAGAACAAGGTTGCGTTCTAGGGATGCAATTTGTTTTCTTTCACAAGTTGAACCAAAGACTAATAATGAAGCATGCAAAGATGAATCATGGATCCAAGAAATGCAAGAGGAATTGGAATAGATACAAAGAACAACACTTGGGAATTGGTTCCTAGACCTAAAGCCAAGAATGTGATTGGCACAAAATGGGTATTCAGAAATAAAATGAATGAGGATGGTGTTGTAACTAGAAACAAGGCCATATTTGTATGCAAAGGATATTCACAACAAGAAGGAATTGAATTTGAGTTAAGTTTTGCACTAGTTGCGAGGTTGGAGGTAGTTAGGTTACTCTTAGCCTATGCTGCCTACAAGAATTTCAAGGTCTATTAGATGGATGTCAAGTCAACGTTTCTGAATGGTGACTTAGAAGAAGAGGCTTACATTGAGAAACTTGATGGTTTTACTATATAAGGTAATGAAGGCATGATTTTCAGATTAAAGAAGGCACTATATGGTCTGAAACAAGAAACTAGACCTTGGTATGCTAGATTGGATATGTATTTACTATATCTTAGCTTCAAAATAGGTAATGCAGATATCGATTTATACTTAAGATGTAATGATGAAGGTATTTGGATAGTATAAGTTTTTGTTGATGACATTATCTTTGGAGGTAATGATGGTATGAGTAACAAGTTTGTAGAAGAAATGAAGAGTGAATTTTAGATGTCTATGATAGGGGAGATAAAGTTCTTCCTTAGGCTACAAATAAATCAAAGCAAAAAATGAATTTTCATATCTTAGTCCAAGTATCTTAAGGATCTGCTTAAGAAATTTGGCATGGATGACAGTAAACTAGTTGGAAATCCTATGGTAAAAGGGAACAAGTTTTCTACTTCAGATGAGACAAAAAGTGTACCTCAAACAAAGTACAGATCTATAATAGGAGGTCTTCAATATCTTACACACACTAGACTTGATATTACAAGTATAGTTGGAATTGTTTCTAGATTCCAAGATGATCCAAAGGAAATACATTTAGCTACAGTTAAAAGGATATTCAAATACCTAAATGGTACAATTGATTTTGGACTATGGTATAATAAGTCAAAAGACTTCACATTGGAAGCATGCACTAATGCAGATTGGGTAGGCAATTTAGATGACATAAAGAGTAAAAGTAGAGGAGTCTTTTTCCTTGGGAAGAGGTTGGTTTCTTGGTTAAGAAAGAAGTAGGTATGTATAGCTGAATCAACAATTGAATCAGAGTATGTCATTGCTGTAATTAATTGCACATAGATTGTTCGGATGAAATAGATGTTGGAAGACATTGGTGTGAACCTTGGTGATCCAGTTATCATACATTGTGATAACACAAGTATAGTGAATATTTCAAAGAACCCAACGATGCACTCAAAAAACAATCATATTTCAATCAAGTATCACTTCCTAAGAGATAAAGTGAAAGAGAGGTGTTAATATTGAATATATAAGCACAAAGGAGCATATAGAAGACAACTTCACCAAACCACTGAACAAAGTTATATTTAAATATCTCAGAGGTAAGATTGTGGTTAAAACCCCACCTGGAGATAATTAAGGAAATGTTGTAGTGCATAAGTCCATTAGCATTCAGAGCTATATCATTTGTGGACTTGATGCAGAGGTGTACTCCTTAGGGGGAGTAATGGTTTGAGCATAGGTGATCAAATCAAGGTGATCTTGCACCTAGTAGTTGAAGGTCTTGAAATTTTGAAAAAGTTGCACCTAGAAATGAAGATAGAAAAAGGATATTTGTAAAGACACCCTTTGCCATTGATGCCAAAGGGGGAGAGATATTGGTGAAAAACCCTTACTGGTTTAGGGGGAGCTATGTAGAGGATATTTGTAGATTGATGTTTTTTCTCATATGTTGCCATCAATGCCAAAGGGGGAGATTATTGAAAATATTGTTGGAATTATTGGCATTCATTTTTTTGTCATTGATGTCAACATATGTTTCATTAAGGGAATCTAGAAGTTGTAGATAGAATAGATAGACAAGTTATAGAGAATTGCACGAACAATGTATGATGACTTAGCTCCTGCGAGATGAGATTTGGATAAAATTTCATGTTTACTACATGTGGTTATGCTTGCATATGTTTATATGCTCATTTTCTCAAGTTATGGATGAATTGGCAAAGACTTTCTATAGGGCCAGTGACTTGGAAAATCACAGAGTTGGTCTTAGTATGTGAAGTATATCTTCAATGTAGAATTGGATTAAGCCTTGTGAACTTAAGGAATGCCAGAAGACACATGGGAGAGTCTATTGTGTGATTGCAGAGTACTTGTGTAATTGGTGACATCATCTGTGATGTGTACTGCAATGAAGATTCATTTGGAAGCTAACCCAGGAGTGGTAGCATGTTCTTGATTAATCAAGTATGGATTAATGTTATGGCCAACTATTTTATAATTTCTAATTGTTGTAATATTATTAAGGATGTCGTGTGTATCCTCACATGGGTCTATGCAATGTTTTTTTTATAAGAGAGGTCCTATAATTGGTCGAAACAGGAATTATGTATGTAACTTGTATATAAGGAAGTCTCTCCTTATGATTATGATGTGTGAATAATGTGCATGATTATGGGCTACAAGGATTGCTGATATAGAGAAGATGTAGTGCATTGAGGCATAAGGAAGAAACTGTCTTGGCTGAGGTTAGTTCTGGAAGCCAGTTCAGATATTATTGTTGTAAATCTTTGTGATCTTTGGATCGTGAGTCCTGAAGGTGGATTTAACCTTCCTTTGGTCAAGTGACCAGGCTGTGATCCATCTTGTAAAACCTTTAAAAAGGTTATGACTCCTAACAGGGTCTGTCCTCTAACAAGGACTATACTATTGTACTTGATCAACTCCTAACAGTGCTAGAACTCGTTGCTGGGTTATTATACTCATAGTACTAATTTGTGGGTACCATCCCCACTGGGGTTTTTCCCTTAAGAGGGTTTTCCTAAAAAATAATATTGGTGTTATTGTGTTATGGTCATTTTTCTTTGTGCATATGGTTTATATTTGGAATTACTATTAATAAGTATGCATCAAATGATTCACCCCCCCTCTCAGTTGATTGTGACATTATTACTTTAACATGATTATCATCAAATTAAAGAACACTATACCAAGAAATGTATGAAGTTGAATGTCCAAGACCTTATTGATGACAAAAAATTGAGGTTGAAGGAAAAAAATCAACATCATACAATTTACAACTCAAGATATATAGTTATCTATTCCCAAAACATGATAAAAAAAATGCCTCGTCATCCAAAATAATGCCATATGGTTACTCCATTAACAACATCTAGGGTTTCTACTCTAAATGTAGAAGTATTGAAGAAAATTATTTTTGTGGCTTTGATTCCCTTTGTGGTCACATAGAAGAATCCAACAACCACGTAGACACCCTAAAAATTAAGGGTGAAGATTATAATGCTACTACTAAAAGAGGAAGAGTTACTATCCAAGCTGCTTCCACTCTACCAACTACACCATCCACATCCACTCATCTTGCTTCACGCTATGACCTTTTGGCACAACTGGGAAATAATCCCATACAAATATCCATACTTGAGCTTCTCCATACATCCCCTATACATAAGTAAGTCCTTGAAAAATCCCTTATTGAGTCTCAAGCTCTTTTAAACATTAATGCCTCACAATTCCATGTCATGATTGGGGACTTATCCACACAAACACAACTAGAGTTCGTGGATAAGGACCTTTGTGGTTCAGATCATCACCAAAACAAAATCCTCCATACCGAAGCCATCATTCATTCCTCAAAAATTAAGAGGGTATTGATAGATAATGGATCCGGTTTGAACCTTTACACTATGAAGATGATGAGACATTTGGGACTCCCAGAGGACCTTATTGATGTCACAAAGATATTTACAATAAAATCCTATGATGATAGAGAAAGAGAGTCCAAAGGCTTGATCACACTACCCCTACAAGTGGGTCTGACCCTAATTGAGACTACTTGTCAAGTCCTGGATCTCAACCTACCTTACAATATACTTCTGCAAAGACCTTGGATACACACTATTTTAAGTTTACCTTCCACATACAATCAATGTTTAAAATTTCCACATCATGGCAGAGAATTCACTATACCTGGAGATCAAGAGCCCTTCCAATATTGCAAGAGACTGGTTGTTATTTCAATAAAGATAAGTTGATTTAAATTTCATTTTGTAAATTCATAATCACACTTTCAGAATAATGGTTTCTTATCAGATTATGAGTTTATAATTTTGATTTAAATCACATGTAAAGGAAGAATTGAATATACACATTTGATGATATACACAAGGAACTAAGTTTTAAAATAGGAAGAGAAGTATATCCTACTTGGTGTTTTCAATCAAGAGTTGAATTTTTGCTTCATGATTTGTATTGTAAGAAAGACGATCCTTTGATTTCGTATCTCATTTCTTCATTTTGGAAGTTGGTGCTTCTTGTATTCTTGAATTTGGTGCTTCAGGGGTAAGGGATTGGTGTTCCTTGAAATCAATGTTTCTAAAATAGGGTGTTGGTGCTTCCCAGAGTTGTAGCTCTAAAAGCTTTTCCCAAGAGGCTTATAAAGGTTCAGATTCAAAGTGGTTTTTTACCCTAAGGGGTTTTCCACTATAAATATTATGTAATTTTTTCCTCTTGAATTTCTTGTTCTTATTTCATAATTTCATGTTATAACTATAAAAATTGAAAAACTTGTAAAAGTGAAAAATATCAAGTTTTTCAAGTAACCACCGATTCACCCCCTGTTAGTGGTGTGTGTATTCCAACAGAAGTGTGACATTGCTAATTTAATGGCTAGATGCCTTGAGTGTTAGAGAGTGAAGGCAAAATATCAACATTCAATAGGTCTTTTGCAACCACATTCCATTCCTAAGTGGAAGTGGGACACTATATCTATTAATTTCATTACTGGGCTACCTATGTCATCACATCACCACGATGCCATTATGGTTATTGTGGACAATTTTTCCAAGATGGATCACTCTTCTCCCATGAGAGATTCATATACAACCACTTTAGTGACATATGTGTTCATAGAGGATATAGTATGGCTATATGGGATAAATTTTTAAATATCATTTTGGATTGAGATCCGTTGTTGAATTCCACACCATGGATATCTCTCTAGCATACTTTGAACACATAGCTCAATTTTGGCTCAACAAATCACCTTGATACTAATGGTCAAATAGAGTGGGTGAATTGGGATCTTGAGAACATGATTTACATGCATGTAATGTATCAAAATACTTAGTGGGAGGACTACTTGTAGCTAGTATATTTTCCTATAATAATGGATACCATAGTTCTCTTATCATGTCTCTCTTTTAGGCCTTGTATGGTCTACTGTACCATACACCTTTGAGTTAGGCTCGTTTAGAGGACCATGTTGTTTTGGGTCTAGAGATTCTTTGGGATATGGAGAAGTAGATGGTTCATATTAGAGAGAATTTGATTACTACTTAGTATTGGTAGAAGAATTATGCCAACACCTATAGATAGGGTTGTCAAATTTTAGTGTGTGACCATGTGTTTTTGTGAGTTCAATTGTAGAAGAGTCCCATCCATTATGTGAATAAATTCTAAGTTAGCACTACATTTTTTTGGGTTTTTTAAGATTCTGGAGAGGAGCAATCCTAATTCCTACCACCCATCATTGCCACCTATCATATCTTGTATCAATGATGTTTTTCACATTTTTCATTCTTAGATAGCATATTCCTGATGTGACCCATATTCATGATTGGGGTGATTTACAAGTAGATGATGATAAACTTTATTTAAAGCCCATCCACATTCTACAACATTAGAGGATGACCCTTAGGGATTGAGATATAGAGAAAGTAAGGGTCCAATGAGGCCCAAGTGATGAGACTTCAGCTACCTTGGAGGATGCTTCATGATTGAGATATTTGTACCCCTATTTGTTTGTAGGCTTCCAAGAGTAAGGCTATGCTTGGGGGGGGGAGGGGGGGGATGTAGCACCTCTTGTGGTTGCATTATATTTTGTATTATTTTGATCCGAGCTAGACTCTTTTCATCTCATGACTATTTATATGATGTGATCCTACATTAGCACTGTGAGATGCTTATGGTTTTAGTACATTATTATGGTTCTACTAGTATCATTGCTGATTTAGATGTTAGTCTAAACTTGTGCTTAATATTTTTATCATATTTTAATGATGATCCAACTATGATGTGACATGATACTTCATGATGATATTTGGTGTATTTTTTATTAAAGATCATTGATTGTTTTATGATGTTGTTATCGATTTTTAGTGGTATTATTCTTTATCTCATGGATGGATATGTATTTATAATTTTCACTATTATATACTCATATTATTGTAAAATGATTATTTAAATATTTTAATTTAAATGAGATGTTTGATTATGTTGTACACTAAGGATTAAATATGGAAGGACTAGTTTTGTAACATTCTAATTCATACAAATGATTATGCCACTAGAGAATCCCTCACCATTAGGCACACTTTGATTATTATATGCATATGATTTGGCTATATATACCTTGAAAACTATACTTGATGTGTACATTTTTTAGTGAACAGGTACCAGACATTGAATTTATCTGAGCAGTAGGTTTGAGCGTGTCTTATCCTTGATATTGATTACAGGAGACAACCACATTGGCCATTTTTAATAGTAAGCCAATATCATTCTTGAACAAAAATATGTACCATATTTGGATGATTAAATTTAGGTCGCCATGTACACAAGAGAATATATTTCATTGCATAATGTCATGACCTATATTTTTTTGTAAATTTAGGTGATCTATAGTGGTCTTAGTTATATTATATCCATTGTCACCTAATACTGCATCCTTTCTATGTAAGACTCAACTTACTCGTGAAACATGGGAAGATCTCCAAGTTGTGGGTAGCCTATA
Source organism: Chamaecyparis obtusa (assembly GCA_027943335.1). Classification (NCBI taxonomy): domain Eukaryota; kingdom Viridiplantae; phylum Streptophyta; class Pinopsida; order Cupressales; family Cupressaceae; genus Chamaecyparis; species Chamaecyparis obtusa. Next base: position 550,156 of record BSBK01002093.1, on the reverse strand, counting down.
ATGACAATGAACCTTTAGAGAGGGCAGACTTACTACTTGTGGTACTGACCTAATCAACTATTTTCTACGAAAGGGTAGAAGGATTACTAGAAATAATTTCTTAATGAAAGGTGATACACCTAAATATCTTGAATTAAAATAATCCCTAATAGTTAATTTGACTCACAATAAGATTCAACAAGGCCTATACATATTCACAACTTGATTTAATCCATAAAATGTATTGGTTGAATATATGAAGGTTTTTATTTTGAAGTTAAAATGAACTAGGAAACTAAGGTTTGACAACTTAAACTTGCTGAAAGTAAACAAACACAACATACATTTTATATTTTAATGGATTTCATATTTTTAAATTTTCTTGAATGAAAGAGGAAAATAAAGTATTCAATAAGAAATCAAAATAAAGTTTTCTCCTTATTGATCCTTAGTTTTTGTTTGTGGCGGATTTTCATTGGCCAATCTACATTCTTAGGTAGAATGGAAAATTTTTATTTTGAAGAAAACTATTCTAGGGAGTTGTCCCACATTTTCTATGTCAGGAAATAAAATTTTTTATCCATTAGTGCACACATAAGAAGTGCCAAAAAGGAACCCAACCTTTTGGTGGAGCTTGAGCACACGAAAAAATTGTACTTAGCAGAAGACTAACCAAGATTTTGTGGGTTCCAATATCCAACATCAAATAAAATTAGGTTTTGAATAAGTGAATATGGTTGAATAAAAAATGCATAAGTTGTTTGAAGAAAAAAAGATTGAGAAAGTGCTAGTGATCAGGATTAGAAGTAGAGAAAGGGAAATCCCAAATTTTTGAAAGCTATAGTAATCAGGATAGGAATCAGAGAAGTATGAATCGTCAATTTATAAAAGGTACAACTGAGTGCAAGTAATTAGGATTGGAAGCAGATAAGTATGAATCCCAATTTCTAAAAGGAAAGATGGGGCCCACATATTCTGAAGTCATAATTGTGAGAAGGAAAAATCATCAGAAATATGATAGGTTGATGGCATGTTTGAACTTCAAGGATATGATAATTATTTTAATGAGGATAATTGATGTTCAAGATGCCAATAATCAAAATTAGAGGCAAAGTAGGTGAAATTCTAAAATATTGAATGGAAGCTTCATTATCTATTAGAGAATGCAAAAGGTAAGTGGATTGTGGGCCTGGGATAATAGGTGTCAAGGTTCTATGTTCCCACTATCTCGGAGGACAAAGAGATGAAAATATTCATGGGATTGCAAAGTGTGGAAGTTGTAGGAGGAAATAGAATGCGAGCCTGAGGTGACAAGTGGCATGATCTCATGATCCCATGATCATGGATGACGTAGAGAGAGAAAGACCATCGGATTATAAGATGATGCCACATGATGAGGTTGACAAAGAGAGAACATGATCCTGAGATTTCAACACCTGGGGGAGTTGCACTAAGGACTGAAGTTTGACAGTTATCGCAAAGTTCATAGGTGTTTTTTACTATAATTTTTTCTTGTGTACGACCATGTGAAGGTGTTTAGGTGACTGCTATGACTTGGTGTTGGTATACGAGGGATATAAATGATGCTTCTGGAGTGATCATGATCCTATGATCAGTTGGAAATTTCCAGTAATCAAGAAGTTGACATCTTATTTCCTAGATTCCAAATCTAGAGATGTCATGGTTATATTGATAATTTTTCACTTTGTTTTGAGATCTGACCCTTTTGATCTTGTTGTTGAGAAGTTAGGAGTTTGAGTTCCACAAGTGAGTTGTAGCTTGTTGCAATCCTTGTTCTATAAAAGGATATTCAAGATCATTTAATAAGGGCTAAGAAATTTTGGGCTGAAAGATTTTGGTGGTGAAATCATAGGAGTTGGTTGAATCTTAGTCAGGTTTGATACAGGTCATGAGTCCTGTATAATATTTTACAAAGAGAATAAAATTTTAGTGTTGGAGTTTTAGTTTGTTGAGTTTTATTTGAAGGAGAAAATCAATGTATGAAAATAATGATTGAGAAGTCAATTGAAATATAGTCCAGATTTGGTGCTCTCCTTTATGTTGGTTTTATGAGTTGTGAATTCAATAATTCAAAGTTCTTATTCAATTCACTGAATACATTTCATATGTGTATGTCTTAATTTTAATCTTTTATGAAGGATCAATTTAAATGATGAAGATTAATTCATAAATTTATAAGGTTATCACAAGGATTGTTATAAGAATTCCTAATTAGGATTACATGAATATATATTATTGTAATGAAATAATGATCTAAGTCTTTAATCAATAGCAATATTGTGTCATTCATATGATGAGTTGTGGATTGAGAATACTTCCCAATGATAAGGCATTGATCTAAACTAGCTAAAATTGTTATCCTGTTGGTCCATGTTGTTTGGTTAAACCATATTGATAAAAATTATTTCCATTTATCAGTTTTACCTGTGTTGTGTTTATCTCATGCTCAATAACAATTGAGAATCGATGAGTAGATAGTGATTGCTTAGTATTTTCTTGTTACTGTTGATCCATTTGTGAGATAATATATTTATTAAATTCAAGGACGTGTGTGTTGAGGGTAGTATTTTACTGAATTTAGGTATACTCACTTTGGTTTTGCAGAGCCATAAGTGCAGAGGGAATTAGTATCCCTATCAGTTGGTCCAGTCCTCTTAGGAAGTTTGATAATTGGAGTTGGTAACTCTTTAGAATTGGTAGTGAGTGTATTGGTAGCTATTGAAGCATAAGACCCTTCTAGGAACCAACAAAATGGTGACTCTACTAGGGAATTGTGTAGTAATTTCATAATTGATAAGGTTAATAGTTGAGCTTTCTCCTTTCCTTGCTGATTTCAGATGAGATAGTCATTCCATTGTGATTGCATAAAGTTGATATTGTATTTTCATAATTTGGGGTAGAAGGATATTGTTGTGTGTCTAAGATATACATTTTTATCATCTAAGGTTGATATCTTGTGAGGATTCAAGTTTGTCTTGTAAGTTGAGATATTGTAAGAGTTTCTTGTAATTTTTCATAAAAATATTTCCTAATTTATATTGGGTGGCGACTCGAGTCTCTGCACCAGTGCTGATTAAACTTTTATGTATTTTTCAAAATATACAAGATGAGAAAAAGAGGCACAAGATCATGGGTGAAACAACATCTCAAGGAAAATTTAGAGGGTGATCTTCATAATATTTAAAGGAATGAATTCCCAATGAGAGATCAAGGAACAAGAAATGCTCCCACATTACAAAGACCCAAAAGTAGAGGTGCAAGTGTAGGAAAGTTTTTCAATACTGTTCTTAAGGACAATGAAACTTTCCCTAATGATTTTGAACCTGCATGGTTTGGAATGTATGAGAACTTCTTGTCTTTTCTTACTGATCAAGAGGGAGAACCTAAACATACAAAGGAATTAACTCATACTACTTGTCAAAATAATAGTAGGAGATCAAGAATCAAAACTAGAGATGTCCTGAATAGAAGATCTAATGACGCATCTCCTATGCATATCTTTTCTTCTTTTAGGCACTTGTTTGGTAGAGATGAAGAAGAAAACATGAACCCAACTACCTCCTTTGAGTTAGAAAGTACTTTTCCTAATGCCCCACATAGAAAAGAAAACCAGGCATATGTGGGATAATTCCCCAAATAGAAACCCACATCTGGCAGCTCCTTATACCTACAAGTGAGCCTCTTGTTCTCCTTATTCACTTTGGGCCTTAAACCAACATCTCAAGGGAACACTTGGAAAGGAAGGAAGGGACGCATCAGTACATTATGCGCTCAATCACCTTCTATTGTTGTTAGAATGCAGCCCGTGAATGTGTATACAACCAATAACATAGTGTGTTCAAATATTACAAAGTGTGCCCAGATTTTAAAAGGTGTGTTTAATACTTCAGTTTACTTTGCAGCCTCCCAAAAAGGCACATACAAAATGTTGGAAGCCCATGCAAGCCCACAGGAGGCTCACATGACATTTCCCTTAACTAATATGCAGCTTCCTTTGTTTCATAGCATGTCCTTGGTGTATGCAGCTTCCTTCACAAAAACTCACACTTCCTTGTGAAGCCTGCAGAAAACACACAAAATGAGGGGGCACATATTTGAAAGAAACCTTACGCAAGCCTCACGCAAGCCTCTATTCTCCATTTCCCTTAGTGCGTTCAGCATTGGAGCTCAAGGCCTACAAGATTGGTGCATGCTCAGCACACACTCCCATCTCCATGGTGTGTGCATGATATTACACATCTGGTGTACTTATTTCTCACAAATAACTAGTGTGTATGGGGGGTGGTGATTATATTTTTCAAATTTGTATGTCTAGCCCTCATATTTTGGCATACACGCAGCCTAAAGGATGAGGAAAGGGTGTGTATGTAAGATAAAACCATGTGTATGGGACATAAGAGTGAGGCACATGTTTTATTGAAGGATGCGCGTAGTACTTATGCATCTCAAACAAGACAATGTGTGCATACTAAAGAATGGTGTACATGGCAACTCTCAGCAAAACAATGCACATACTTGTGATAATTGGTGAGCTTAGTTCATAAGGTACGCATAGCACTAGATGAGGGGAGAGGGTGTTGTGCGTATGTAGTTTTCAAAAGGTGTGCACACATCTTTTCACAAATGCCTGCAACCTTAAATATTTGGTACCAAAGGGAGAGGCTACAGTAGCACCAAACCATCTTGTATGCAACACTTCCTCATGCTCCCCTAATTATGTTAAAGCAATTTTCTACATTGTCTACTACTCACAACCTGCAATCATTACTTACCAAGAGATGAAGTCTATGTCAAACAAATACAAGCTCTATGTACTTCCAAATTATGTACGCACATATACCACAACAAATTCAACTATAATATCAGACAAGATCTCTATTTCAACATGTAATGATGAATTTCAAACTCCATCCAAAACATAGGCTGCAAGGATTTAGAAGATGAGGCAGGCTGGGCGCCAAGTGGGTCCGGCCTAATAACATTTTTGATTTCAAACACTCGAACCCCAAACATGTCCAAAACACTTGACGTCTGCAACTGGATCTGATCTGGACAACGCTAGACATATGAAAACCTTTGATTTTAACTACTTCGCCAAAATTGCCAAAATGAATAAAATACCTCTAGTCGTGCCTTCAAAAGACTGTTCAAAACTTAACTTCTGACATCGGCACTCGGGGAAAACAAACTTTGTGGTACAAAGAAACACTATGTCAGATAGGCTCTTCATAAAGATGAACATGGCAGGAGATTTTAAAACTTGAAAACACCTATTCAGAATTATCTGAAAAAAACAAATCGGAGACACTGGAAACGACCTTTGAAGGAGATGAACTGAAAATATCAAATGATGAGTTGAAGGTGAGCCATTAAATCTGGTAGAAGAATCATATGCAAGGAATGCAACAACATAACCCTCAACTGGAGACACACATCTGACAATAAGATATGAATTTTGAAAAATGGTTACTTTGCAAAGTTATCTTGTCCGCACTATTCATCAGCATAGAACACTTTTTGTCTAATCTTGCAATCATGTCAAACGGAACCTTCATGGTCTGAAACCCTGGGTGAAGAATCTCTCTCACACATAGAAAAAAAGGTTGTAATTAGTATCAACAAATGATCAATTGACTATTAATGATTAATCTTCAAAGTCATGCCTCCAGAACATCCTGAACTAAAACACACTAAAAACGTAGAAATTACATTTGAATTTGACTGAGCAAAGTGATTAATCGGATTGGTCATAGTTTGAAACTTATCAGGGGGAATCAATTCCATGACTAAAGTATAAATCAGCCTTCAATTCCTCCTGATTATTGACTGGATGCAATTTGTATGACCTCAAAGTAGGCTACTTCAAATTCTACATTCCCACATTTAGGAAAACTAAATAAAATACAATCAGAAGTGCCCTAGTAAACTAATCATACAAACCCTTAGGAATCTAAAAATTGGCATGGAGACACACTCTTATGCCTACAATATGATGCAATACTCCTTTCATCATTACTATCATCTGGGTGTTAGATAGAAACCTCCGAAGTAGGCCATTCAGTGAAAACTGGACAAAATGCAAAGTGCAGACTTGGGCACTGGCCTCCAAATGGGTATCTTCAAAACTTGTCAGAACTAAGATCTGGGAGTTGTGGCCAATTGCATATGCTAAGTGAAAAGCAAGGAACACATGTCCTAAGCCCCATCCCATGAAAATCAACAAGCCTACTTTTATATGCACTTGAGCTAGGGTCCTTTTAAAATGGTCTTTGAAGCACTGAACTTAGCCTTATAGACTCAAAACTAATCCAGATTTTTAGAGTACCAATAGTGGCTCTAGTTGGGAAGGCATTCCCCTTGTGGGCATGCAAGGAATATAGAATATTTGGTATGGCAGACCACCCACCGGTCACAAAAATAGGGAAACCTTCTCACAAAAACTTGCAAACGAACCAGGAACCAGAAGAACAGTAATGAAACACACAACTGAAAAAAACAACTATATAATATAAACATTACTTGCAAAGGCTCAAAGCCTCAAAACTAAAATCATTGTTTACCTTTGCCAAACATATGATTTTCATCCCCATATGAGACCAGCCACTTGAAAATATCCTGATAATTTCACTACCTACATATGTGAACATTCCTGGGCCAAGAAATAATTATGTATTTGTTACAACGCACATTCTTCTACCAGTCACAAACATCCTCATTCTCATATTCCAAAAAATATGGAATGTCTTTCATCTCATCTTGCTAAGGACTAGAAATATAAAACCCATCTAGTGATGCATCAACATATAAATTGCAATGATCCATATGCATTACTAGAGACTCACCTAGCCGAGAATGAACTGAATCCTTAGTTTTATCTTTATGGGATACTTCAGCCATTGGGTGACTTGGTTCCTATAAGATGTACTCACAATCTGAATCCTGAACCAAGTGCAACCCTTTTTCATAAACATTGTAACAGAAGGATGACTAAACCATATCATTATTTTTATCAATAAATTTGTTGTCCTCAACATTGCCATAATCATTATCATATTCATCCAAAGAAAGAAAAGAAACTGAACAAGAAACTTGTTCATCATTAGAATCTTCATGACAAGACAACATATTGTCATGGTCTTCTTTATCTTTGTTAACTGGTTGAGAAGAAAAATATTGCAATTCAAACTAGCAGATGCAATCATCAGGCTTAACTCACTCATTAGTTTGTGAAGAAGCAGTATGGTTAGTTACAAGATTGGTTTGCAAACTAAGGGGAAACATCTCCTCATGAAATGACTGAAAACTAACACTTTTCTCACAACTTCTATTAATGTGTTGCACACATAAACCTGTATGATGAGATGATGTTTCTTCTAAAATTTTTAGGGCTGAGAAGTCACATTTAGATTTATAATTTTCCTCAGTACCCTGATTTATACAAGAATCACTAACACTAAGCTCATCAAAATCTGAATTCATACCAGCACATGATGCTTCATAGTCAACATACATGACACTCTTATATTCCTCACACTCATATGCATTATTATCTTGCAAAGTGTCCAATCTCTAAAAATCAGCTTCTAAAACGTCTGAGCTCTCCTCACTGCTCAGTGTGCATTGGATTTCATTTCCATTCTCTTTGGCTTCATGCTTGATGCTGCAAACTTCTTTCTTGTTTGGAACAGGGGTTGTAAACTTTTGGCTCTCATCATCTTGTGCAAAGCCATCACTGCAACAACTTTCATCTACATCATATCTATCCTTTTGTTGTTTGCACAAATCTTTCTTATATTGAAACAAGAAGACTGTCCTCTTATGTTGATAAAAATAAAGGTCTACAAACTTAATGGAAACACTATCAACTGTAGACTCCTAGACATATCAAGATAGTTGTTGTTGATTACTTTTCCTCTTTACTGTCTATTGATGCTAATCTTGATAGGGACAATCAAGATAAATTACTAGATGCTATCCCTAAAATTGTTAACCATGATCAAAATAAGTCTTTGCAGGCTATCCCTTCCAATAAGGAGATCAAGGATGTTGTCTTTTCTTTTGAAGGTAATAAGGCTCTTGGCCCTGATGGGTTTCCAATGTTCTTTTTTCAAAAGTTCTGGTTTATTGTTGAGAAGGATGTTTCAAATGCTGTGAAGGAATTATTTGGTTGTAACTGACTTCTCAAAGAAATTAATGGTACTTTCTTAGCTTTGATTCCTAAAATTGCTAGAGCTCATTCTTTTGATCAATTCAGGCCTATTAGTCTTTGTAATTCCTTCTATAAAATTTTCTCTAAAATCTTAACTACTAGACTTCTGAAAATTCTCCCTGATTTGATAGCTCCTTAGCAGAATGGTTTTATTCCTGGAAGACAAATTCTAGATTCTGTTGTTCTGGTTCATGAGAACATTCACTCGGCCATCAAGGGAGACAAACAAGGCTGGCTAAAGCTTATGACCATGTTGATTGGAATTTCTTATGTCTGATTCTTAAGCAGCTTGGTTTTAATGAGAGAGTCACTAAGATTATTTACCAACTAACCCCTATAGCTTCCTTTGCAGTTATTATTAATGGGTCTCCTTCCAAGTTCTTTAAGAACTCTAGAGGCCTTAGACAAGGAGACTCTATTTCGCCTATTCTATTTACTCTTTTGGCTAAAATCATGAGAAGATACTTTCAGCTCCTGGTCTCTAAGGGGGCCATACTGTACACACTAAAATATGCACTTCTATGAACCATTACATGCAAGGTTGCTCAAGAGTGAGGCCTCACAAAGCGGCTCATAGCTCTCTATGCATGGAGTTGCAAGGGACTATGAGTTTTGCTCTCAGCTAGAGCTACAAGAAAGTGACCTTGCTAGTCAACCATACAATGAGAGATTCAAGTGAAGACAAGGGCAACAATGCCAATATCTCCAAGAATCTAAATGAAAATGAAATGCAAATGCAACTAGTATGAATGTGCAAGCTAAGCTAAATGATAACAATGCAATGCTTGAAAAGAAATCTAATCTATGAAAGGAAAGTGCAAACTAAACTATGAAAGGAAAGTACAATAGATTTCAAGCCCCTAATTAAGCTATGTGAGATCTATTCTATTGCATAAAAGGAAATCTAATCTATGATGCCATGAAGGTAACTATGAAAGCAAAACTATTATGAAATGCAACTAAAATGTCAAGGCTTCAAAGCTTGAGTGTCTTCAAAGAGAGCTCCAAAACCTGCAACATAACAATAGCATAAAATATGGATATCCAAATGAAGGAGAGAGCTCTCCTTTTATAAGAAATGAGGTGAAATGGACCATTGAGATTAAGAGGCAAAAGTCTTAATTAGCGGTGGAGCTTGAAAGAGGAGCAATCCATGTGCACAAACATCCTCCAATGAGAGTGAAGTGTTGACTTTTGAGCCTCATGTGAGACAAAAGTGCTTTTTCCCTTTTTATAAAATAGGAATAATGTTTTATTTGTGCAACTTAGGATAAGAGGAAAAGGTGGGCTTTTTATTTAATTGAAAGGGGAGGAAATATTCCTTTTAATTTAAATAAAGACTTAGGATAAATGGTTAGTACATAGGATAAAAATCCAATATATGATCGAAATTAGGACTTGATCAAGAAATTGATATTGTTGAAAATATTGATTATTGATAAAAATGATTCAGGGTTGATAAATCAAATAAATGGGGCCCAAAGTCTAGGCGACCATTTTTGGGTGCATACATTTGCCCCTCTTTGACTAATGTGTGATTGATTTGGGAACACATGTAGTCAAAGAATGAAGTTGCAATGTGAGATCGATCTGGGATCACAAAACAACTCAGATATGAGGTCGATTCGGGATCACATCTGGACAAACATAAACAAAAGCTTAGACCAACACCGTCGCTGCTAGGTGCAAATCAAGCTTTAGACAAAACTATCACTGTCGCTGCTAGGCAATAATCAAGTCTACAAATGGGAGATAAGAATCTCAAATTTGAGCAAAATCTCACAAAAGATGTCTGAATCAGGAAAATCAAGAGAATTAGGGATGAGAATCCCATAGGTACTGCCCCCTCGGAATCAAAATCGAAATCAAGTAGAGGAGAGACAGAAAATTGATAAGGTTGATCAAATCATAATAAAATCACAATCGAAGGTAAAGGTCAAATAGGTTAACCATTAGGCAATACAACATGCCCCAGCTTGACTGAAAAGATGCAGTCAACGTGAGAAATGAGGGAATGGAATGAATATGAATGAAAGACTAGAAGTTTGGAAGACATGGAAATGAAGAAATGACGATGCCCCAACAAAGATCGGAGGATTAGGCCTCAAAAGATCAGTCAACTGCATAGAAGAAGGGAAAAATTTGGAAACGCGACTCAGATTTTGATTTCGAGTCCGAAAATAGATAGAAAATGATGTGATATGAAAGATCAGAAATGAAAGATATGATCAAGAAGAAGAGAAGGTGAGCGCAGTTGACCGATAGGTCCACGTAGGATGAAAAGGAGAGCTCTTTCCATATGCAAAATGCAAGACTAGACTAACATGAACCTAAAAATGCAAGCTACTATGAAAGTGGTTGACTTGCAAGGTCACAACGCTTATAGACATCTAATTATCATCATCGAGCGTTATTGGTAGCGTCATAAGATCATACAATGCACACTAGCATAACTATGTGGATATGAATATGATCTTTATCAGATAGAAATGTGAAAATCTCACCTAGGCATCAAAGACATGGAGGTCAAGATGACTAATGCAATGAGATCACCTAAATTTGATATGGCGAGATTATGCTTGTATCAAAACACATGAAAGTCAGGATAGCTAAAAGCATGCACTCGCAAAATAGTCAAGGATAATACCTTGTTAATCCATAGTGTCAAGTAAGACCAGCATAAATGCTCATGACAATTAGGACCAACAAAATATACCCACAAGCAGATAAAGAAAGAAAACATGTTCTCATACCCTCAGTCTTCTAGCTATGCATCATCGAAAACTTCTCAGGGAGAGATCACTCATCAAAGAAATCCTCATAGACAGCACACAAAGAAAAATAAAGTCATCATATCGTCAGCGAGTTAATTGTTTAAGTGCGTGTGTGTTGGTCATAGAGTCAAATTCTGAGTATCATATCTGCAAATGAGAAATATCACGTCATACGAGACTGTTTGGGTAAGACACCTGATAAGTGTTAAGAAACACTCGACGCAAGGGTAGTGTTGAAAAACACTATTTGGGGTGGTGTTGAAAAACACCTGTTTGTGAAATGCCCCAAGAGACAAACGCACCTAAAGGACCAATGCGAATAGTTATGCCCCCTAGACAAAGAGAAAGACCAATTCCAGACTAAGTCAAATAAGGTCAAGGCATGACGGAGAAAGGCTAAGTGTCGAGGATGCATGCTAACAAATAGGGGTGCAAAGGCCTCAAGTAGCGCCTGTTTCCAAGTTTTCACCACTTGGAATCTTTTTTCATTTTTTCATTTTTTTTGAATATTTTGATTTTTTTGTATTTTTTCAGGACATTTTATGCTTTTTAGAATTTTTTCAGCATCATATATCAATTTTTTTGGTATTTTTTCAGGATCAATAAATATGTACAAAGGATGCCCCCAGACAGAAATAGGCATCAAACTCCCAAGAAAGATCACATTGTGTATTCCCAATGTCTAGGAAGGTGAGGGACAAGATGGATTAGCAAGCTGGTGACTGAGATGGAGGAAAGGAGAATGAAGGCAAATGGAGGGAAGAAATCCTCAAGGTCAAACTCCTCAAGAGTACCCAAGCTAGGGAAAAATTTGTGTCATGTAAAGCGCATTTGGACAAGTAATAAGAGGCTAGCATAGGATAAATCACAAAAGCACATTGCAAAAGAAGGAAGGATGTAGTCCAAAGGAGTAGACATGTCAAGAGGCTTCATAGCATCATGTTTTACTTTTTTTTTTTTTAGATCAAGACCAAGGGGAAAAGGATAGCGAAAGGTTAGAATGAATGAAGGAAAATGGATATGAAGGCTAAACATGAAAGGAATGAAAGCAAGATCATCTGAAGATAGCTCACAAAATAGTCAAATATTCATGTATAGGTCGGCATTGTCAAGATCAAAGAGAGAAGATGGAATGGATGAAAAATATAGAAGAACTACGCATGATGCCTAATTGCCAGGTTTTCATCATGGTACTTATCCAAGGCACCACAAGGGAGTGGTTTTCACCATAGGATGAATTTATTTCTCTTTACTTTTGCTACCAAGGTGCCTGTTTCCAGGTTTTCACCATGGCACATTTTCAAAAAAAATTTTAATTTTTTTTTCTTTCTTTCTTTGTTTTTGAATTTTTCTATTTTTTTGAATTTTATCTTTTTTTGGAAGAAAGCAAGATTTTTAGATAATGCTCCTTGAAAGGATAAATCATTATATGCCAAGGATTCAAAATGATATGCTCAAAGATGCTGAAGAGGAAAGGAAGACGCAGAAGGAATAGGAAAATGAGAAAAAAAATGATAGAAGGTAGAAGGATAATGAATGAAAGGATTGTGAAAAGGTAGATGGAAAGGAAGACAAGATCATCGTCAATACACGCCTTGAAGGGTGACGGGAAAAAATGGAGGAAATGTAAACCATATTCTAGTCCAAATGCAAACCATATTCTAGTTCATTATTGCTATCTGACTCTTCGAAAAGAGGATTGGTGTGCTTGTTATAATTCTCAAATGGGAATGGAGAAATATGAGAAGGAATATGGCAAATGTTTAGCAGAGGTTGCAGTTTAGGCACATGGAATGGAAGAATGTTTTTGGAAAAAGATGAAGTGGAAGCCTTTGGAAGCTTGAATGTCAATTTCACTTTTTGCTCAATATTAGACTCTTTTAAGAGAGACTTTGGAATCCATATAGCCTTAGGCTTTTTATTTCCTTTTGATGACTGAGAGAGAATATCTTCAATGATAGATTTTGGAACCCATACTTGTCTTGTAGTTTTCTTCTTAGATATCTCTTTCGACTTTATGCCCCCGTGTCGACTAGAGGAGACATGGTGATCTTCTTTTTTTGATGGATTCTTGTATTGCTTCTTTTTCTTGTTTTGAACATTCAACTTACTTCCAAAAGACTTGGGACTTGTGAAAGAAGAAGGAGGATATGACCGGTTTAGATGGGTGGGTGGATGAAAAGGACTCAAGGGTATGTATCTATGTTGATCTTGAGGAAAGATAGGAGATGGAGGGATGTAAGGACCCAAAATGGATGATGAATTAGAAGAATTAGGAGGGGAAAGTGAAGGGACATAAAGACCCAAAAATGGAAGGAAGACGTGAAGCCCTTAGTATTGGTGGAGGAGGTCCAAGAATGGAAGTGGAAGATGCAAAAGGATAATCAATAAGTTCATCAGCATCTATATCACAACCAAGGATATCAGCATCTTTAGAGTGAGCATTAGGATTTTCAATAAAATCATGAACATCTTGAATAGGAGCAGTTTCTTTGATAGGATTGTTCAGAGCTTGCAAAGACTTAGGAAGAGTAGAAAGCGGAAATGAACATGGAATGGTAGAACAAGAAGATGGAAGACTTTGATCTTGACAATGATTGTTGGGTAGCATAAGCGTATCAACTTTATTTTGATTTTCAATAGGTTGTACATCATAAGTAATGACACCATTTTTAATAACCTTAATGGAAGTATCATCTTTGAAAAGCGCAAGTGTGGTAAGGTTATTTTGATTATCAATAAGCTCAACGGTGTAAGTAGTAGCTTGATCTTGCTTAGAGGAAGAATTAAGACATGGTGGAATGAATGGGGAAGGGTGTAAAGGATCAAAAGAACCATTAAACGGATAAGAGACATCATGAAAAGAATTGGATGACATGGAGGGTTCTTGATCTTGATCTTTCTTTATATTCTTTTCTTTATCATTTTTAGAGTCCTCTTGACATGGAGCCACTTCTAAGGACAAGGAAGCATGTTGGGATTGTATGGAAGACTTTGGAAGAGGTGGTGAAGGACTAGCTGAAATAGGCATTATAGCGGATGAAGGCTTAGGCTCTTTAGGTTCGACATTATTAAAAGTATTTGCAGCCAAGTGAAGGTTATCTTGAGTATCTTTAAGAGGTGGCCCTTGAGGATAACTATACGGAACTGCATGGAAAGCATTAGGATCTTTGTTGGATGAAGGATTTGTGAAAGATTTGGATGACTCAGAAGCTTTAGGAAGTGTGTGGGTATTGGAGGAAGTGGCGGATGGAAGGGGACCATCACAAGACAAAGGTTCAGCATTAACATGATCTTGCTGGTGAGTGTAATCTTTATTTTCAGCATGAGAGTTTTTAGACAAGACATGCTCATAGTATCTTCGTTTATAATCAGCACGGAAAGCTTTCTCTTCCTCAATAGAAGTAGATGTATCATATTGTTCACAACAAATATCATAATTTCTCTCAAAATCAGAATCATATGGATCACCATCACAATCTATCCAATAGGATGACCCTTTAGTAAGCCTAAGCACACGACGAGGAGGACTATTAGGAATAGAGGTGCCATAAGTATTGCTACATTGTTCATCATCATAGTCATCATAGTCATAATAGGTGGGTGTATCACTCTTTGTGGAAGAGACATCACAAGGACTATCACGTTGCTCATTATGGTATGTCTTGTGAAGAGAAGTAAGACTCTTTGAAGAAGTAGAAGAAGAATGAGATCGTGAAGAAGAGGAAGGTGAAGAACTAGTGGAAGAAGAATACTTGGATGATGAGGAATTTGAATGATGTTTAAAAGAGTCATGATAAGATTTGGAAAATGAAGAATGTGAATAGTGTTTAGAAGAATCATGATAAGACTTAGAAGATGAAGAATGAGAATGATGTCTGGAAGAGTCATGATAAGACTTGGAAGGTGAAGAAGAATGAGAAGGTTTAGATGATGAAGAATGTTTGGAAGAAGAAGATCGTGATATGATCATGTTTATGATTCTAGCAAAGGCATCTGATTTAATCATCTTTTCTTTTATTTTTGCTATAAATTCATCACTCATGAGAATTTTGGAGGAACAACACTTTTCAAATATGTCAATGAGCTCAAGATCATCTATTCTTAATAAAGGTTCCAAAGCTAGATAGTCAAAATTCATGGTTCCAAAAGAGGAGAAATCAAGCATGGAAGAAATGAATAGATGAATAGAAGAAGGTAGACTAGATAGCAAGAGGAAAAGAATCAAGAAGAAGAACAAGAATTTCTCATGGGAATAGAAGACTTTAGAAGAACATGGGAAATGGAGAAGAAAGAAGAAGACTAAGAGCCATCTGGTGCAATTGATACCATAACGTTCATTGAGATGTTGAGCAACATGACAACACCTAGGATCTAAGATCTAGACTGACCAAGGAAGACTGGTAATAAGATGACCTCACAAAATGTCAACACCAAACTAGGATAATCAAAGTTCTCTATTGTCCAAAGAGAAATGAAAAGATAGAAGCAGGGGCTTTACCAACACTGTCAAAGAGGTGCTTCAAATCAAAGGGTGACTACCCTTGCACTTTTGAACCAGGAGGTTGGGCTAGGCCAAAATATCATTGAAATTGAGATTAAATAAAAATTATTTGGACAATAAGAGTACTAAAATTCTCCAAGAATGTGACTAACAATTCTAGAGATAATCTTTCTCACCAAGAATGGACAAATGCGATACTGATGTTGATTTTGACCAATTTGTGCAAATTTTGAATCTAAGGGTGAAAATGTCTGATTTCAATCACAATTTTAATAGTATTTGGATGGGTTTGCAAACAGTAGGGGATCAAACATGTCTCCAAACACTTGAAACAAGGGCAAAAACAACCTTGCCAAGACAAGCACTTGTGATATCAAAATTGAAAAAGCACCCTATGAATGCTACCGATTGTTTGTATGTCAAGAACATTTACACTGGTATCACACAATTGAAGACACTTCAAGCAATATCTACCTACAAGACAAGGCTCATTACTCATCAAATTAGCCCACAACTTGATGCCCCCTTGCCTCACACCAAGTGGTTGCCCACAAGAGATATTGGCTTTGTCATGGAAGTGTCAAACAACACAACCAAAGGGACACATATGGTGAGTATCTTGGGGTGATCTGGGTTATTCCACTTGGATCAATCCTTGCACTAAGAAGATAAGCGGCTGAAAAAGGTGGTTTCTAATCTAAGGTTCTTAGTAAGGATTTCCGTTCATAACACCCCTCTTGCTCCTCATAAAGGACTAGGACCTCGCGGCCTCAAGAGTACCTTAAGCATTCTTGCTCAATGTTTTCCCCATGGTCGCAATCCCATGAGCTACTCACATCAAGCGAAGACAAGTGTTATGTCTACCAAGGTTTTGTGTCCTCGATAGCCTTGAGATTATAGTGAGTTGGAATCACTCGCCACTAAGGAAAATGATGACAAGGTTGTCCCCACTTGGGTCGTTCCTCTTGATTGCTCAAGAGCAGGCCCACTAAAGGATTCCTAAACTAAACAAAAAGTGGATCAACTCTTGAGGTTCAAGGTTTTTGATTCACCACAAGGGTGAAGAGCATACTCCCCTATCTCAAGAATCTCTCCCAAACACACCAAGCAAAGTTCATTTACCCTCTTGTTTTCAAAATCCCAAGATGGGTCAAGATTTCTGTTTCACCACAAGGGTGAAGAGCATACTTCTCCTACCACCTCAAAATCCCTTTCACAAGGTATTAAGATTCCTAATACAATTAGTGAATGCCACACTTGAAAGGAAAGCAAATAAACAAGCAAGAATTTTTTTTTGTTTTTATGCTTGGGCAGCCCTACAAAAACCATTAGTAGCCCTCTTTGACATGCATTCTTTTGACAAATTTCAAGTAATGAGAGCACCTACAACCACAACTTGTTAGACCAACAAGAGTTAGGAGAATCAAAATCCAAAATCTACCAATGATTAGTACATGAAAAATTAGATAATTTTCAAAAATAACTGATCAAATGATAAAATCTGAAAATGAAACCATCATGGTTGGATTAGGCTCGGAAAAACCTTTCCAACGATATATCACACTTAAACTTTTGATACCATTTGCAAAATTTCAAAAAGATAGCTAAGAACCCGAAACTTGCAAGATACAAAATAGTTCACTGTTAGATCAGGCGATATACCTCAGACTTCACCAGTATCGTGCGATACTTCTTCCTATAGCCAGGTGATACTTCCCCAGTCGAGCGATACTTCGCACGATGCCAGGCGATACTTCGCCCGATGCCAGGCGATAGACTTCAATATAGGTGTGCGATACTTTTTCCGCGCGAACTATCGCGCCAAGACAGGAAGTATATCGCGCGATATTTCTGAGAAGTGTCGCGCGATATTTCTGAGAAGTGTCGCGCGATAATCTGAGACAGAAAACCAGAGACGCAGATTTTTTCAAAAATTAATCCGAAAATGACGAAAAATGCTGAATTAAAGGGACAAAGCTAATCTACTCGGCCCCACGGTGGGCGCCAGAAATGTACACACTAAAATATGCACTTCTATGAACCATTACATGCAAGGTTGCTCAAGAGTGAGGCCTCACAAAGCGGCTCATAGCTCTCTATGCATGGAGTTGCAAGGGACTATGAGTTTTGCTCTCAGCTAGAGCTACAAGAAAGTGACCTTGCTAGTCAACCATACAATGAGAGATTCAAGTGAAGACAAGGGCAACAATGCCAATATCTCCAAGAATCTAAATGGAAATGAAATGCAAATGCAACTAGTATGAATGTGCAAGCTAAGCTAAATGATAACAATGCAATGCTTGAAAAGAAATCTAATCTATGAAAGGAAAGTGCAAACTAAACTATGAAAGGAAAGTACAATAGATTTCAAGCCCCTAATTAAGCTATGTGAGATCTATTCTATTGCATAAAAGGAAATCTAATCTATGATGCCATGAAGGTAACTATGAAAGCAAAACTATTATGAAATGCAACTAAAATGTCAAGGCTTCAAAGCTTGAGTGTCTTCAAAGAGAGCTCCAAAACCTGCAGCATAACAATAGCATAAAATATGGATATCCAAATGAAGGAGAGAGCTCTCCTTTTATAAGAAATGAGGTGAAATGGACCATTGAGATTAAGAGGCAAAAGTCTTAATCAGCGGTGGAGCTTGAAAGAGGAGCAATCCATGTGCACAAACATCCTCCAATGAGAGTGAAGTGTTGACTTTTGAGCCTCATGTGAGACAAAAGTGCTTTTTCCCTTTTTATAAAATAGGAATAATGTTTTATTTGTGCAACTTAGGATAAGAGGAAAAGGCGGGCTTTTTATTTAATTGAAAGGGGAGGAAATATTCCTTTTAATTTAAATAAAGACTTAGGATAAATGGTTAGTCCATAGGATAAAAATCCAATATATGATCGAAATTAGGACTTGATCAAGAAATTGATATTGTTGAAAATATTGATTATTGATAAAAATGATTCAGGGTTGATAAATCAAATAAATGGGGCCCAAAGTCTAGGCGACCATTTTTGGGTGCATACACATACAAGGGCTTAGACCTTCTTCAAACCACTTAACCTATTCTCATGCTTAGTTTGTGGATGATACTATCACTATGGGTCCGTCTACTGTCAAGGAAGCTAAAGCCTTTAAGGCAACCTTGAATCTTTACACCAATGTTATTGGTGAGCTTATTAATTGGTTCAAAAGCTCCTTGTTCTTCATGAATACCCTTGAGGATAGACAACGTAAAATTGCCAGTATTCTTGGCTGTGGGATTAGCTCCTTCCCTTCCTCCTATTTGGGCCTGCCTCTAGGCCTTAATATCAGTGATTCTTTCTGGAATCAACTAGTGGAAATATTTTACACTAAATTGGCTGGTTGGAAAGGTTCATTTTTATCCCAAGATGGGAAGGTTACCCTAATTAAGTATTCTCTTCAAAGCCATATGGTTTATGCTATGAGCTTATTTAAGATGCCTTCCAAGTATGATGATAAAGTTGACAGTATTCTTAAATGCTTCCTTTGGTCTGGAAAGGAGGAAAGAAATTGCATTCCTTTGATTGCTTGGGATAGGGTTTGCAAACCCAAAACTTTGGAGGGGCTGGGTTTCAGGCCTATCAAGATTATGAATAAAGCTCTGTTGGCTAAGTAGTTATGGTGTATATATGGAGATCCTAAGGACTGGAATACTATATGTAAACAGAAATACCTTTATGATACTCCCTCTTTTGATCATTTTCTTTCCAGTTCTGAGAAAGTTGAGGGTTCTATTTTTTGGAGGAATATTAATGAAGCCAGTGATATTGCTAGCAAAGGAAAACATTGGAAGTTGGGAAATGGCCTTAAAATTAACTTCTAGAAAGATCCGTGGCTATTTGAAAAACCTTTGAGCTATTTTTTTGAAAATAATGAGGAAATCTTAAGGTGCACCTCTAGATTTGGCCCTAAAGTGAAAGATTACTGGATTAATAACTGTTGGGTGAATCTGGATGCAATCTTCCCTATTTTTCAAGAAATTGACAAAGCCCTTCTGGCTCATTGTTGCTATGCCAAAAAGGATGACACTCTGATTTGGGGTCCCTCTTCTGATGGTTCCTTTTTTGTGGCTTCTGCTACTTATCTTCAATTTGAGGTGTCTGAGGAAATCCCCTTCTTGTCAAAGGTTTGGAACAAAAATCTTAACCCCAAATTTGAAATTTTCTACTAGATTTTCATCCAAAACAAAGCTCTTACGGTTGACAACCTCAAAAAGAGAGGCTTCATTATGCCTAATTGATGTTTCTTTTGCCATGAGGCCGAGGAAGATACTAACCACCTCTTTTTACATTGCTCTTTCTCTCAGCAGGTGTGGTCTTTATTTTTGCAGGACTGGAATTTATGTTGGACTTTTCCTTGCTCTATCTAGGATTTTTGCCAGCAATGATGTTAACCTGATGTTCATGATAGGGATAAAAAAAAAGTTGGATCTTGGTTTCCCCTCATATTTCTTGGAGTATTTGGAAAGAACACAACAACTGTATCTTTCGAGATAAATGTAGTACTCCAGCCCTAGTGTTTGAAAAGGTGAACAAAGGAATGTTGGAAAGTCTCCCGAAAGGTATCATCCAGAATAGTCAGGATTGTAAGAACTCCGACACAAAGAAGATTGATCGTGAGAACAATGTTTGGATTGCTCCTCCTGTTGGATAGATCAAGATAAATTGTGATGGTGTAGCGAAGGGCAATCCAGGCTCAACGGGATGCAGTAGCATTATCAAAGACAACAATGGAAATTTTTTAGCTCCCAATGCTGCCCCTTTGGGTATTCAAAATAACCATATGGTGGAAGCCTTGGGAGCTTACTATGGTCTGCAACTTTCTAGCAACTTAAATCTAGATAATATCTGGTTGGAAGGTGATTCCATGAACATTATCAATTGTCTTAAAGGAAAAACTACTTTGTCCTAGACTATTGAGAATGTCATATCCAAGGCAAAAGATATTATTGCCAATTGTACTAGATTCCACATATATCATGTGTACCGCAAAAGTAACACCGTGGCAGATAGTTTGGAAAATATTGGAGTTAATTCAAATGGGGTCATCATTTGGGACAACAAGGTAGATCTCAAGGAGGATACTAAATCATATATTAATTATGATAAGATTACTCACAAGGCAGACATGATTTGATATTATTAATAAGAGTCGCTTGAACACTACAAAGTCTGGAAGTAGTTATGGGAAAGTGTTGAGCAGAGTAATTAGTTTCATAATCATCATCAGTTTGCACACTTTTTGGGTTATGATTTCCACAAAAATCTATATCAACAGGGGAAGCAACTTTGATAAGCACCGTTTAAACTTTGATAATCTCTCTTTGTTGTTAATTCTCCTAACCATGGGTGGCGATTTGAAAAGGGAAGAAGTAGACAACTGTAAGAAGCTCAAGGAGCTTGACATGGCTATGGTGTGGTGGAAGCTGAAGAAAGGTGGGGTTACTCCGTTTCTGGAAAGGTTACATGGCTTTGATAAGGAGATAACTCAAAAATTTGCAGAGGGATGGAAAAATGACACTATTTCCATTGGGGGTAGAACTGTGGAGATTATTGTGGAGGTAATTGCTCAAGTTACTAGCATTCCCAATGATGGCCAAAGGTTGTACATAAATCATAAGATTTCAGATATGGCTTCCAAAAAGTTCCCTAAATCTGAGAAAGAGCAGTTAGATTTCACCCTCGATGGTCACTTTACTCGTGCTCATTCCCACCACTTCATGTTTCTCAACCATTTTAGGTACAAGGACACTATTAATATCCCCTATTACCTTCATAGCTCTCTTGTCAAAAGTCTTAATGAGCATAAGGTTTCCCCTAAGAAAGATATTAAGCATAAGGGTTTGATTCTGCTGATTCATGAGTATGTCAAGAGGGTCTTCCCTAACCCTAGCTCTACACCTTCCTCCAGAAAGAATAAACGGAGCCCTATGACTCCTAAGTCTGGGTCTGCTAAATGGAAGGTTGATGATTTAATGGGTAGTAGTTCAAATAAAATCTTCTCTGGTGAGACTGATGTCGGGGACTATTTTGAGGAGTATGAGACTGAGGACTCTAAAGAGGATGAGACTGGAGAGATAAAAAATTTGCAGAGCCCTAGCAAGGATAGGGAGGAAACTAATGATTTTGATGATGTGACTACTCCCCATGATGGTAAAGAGGAGGTTAGCAATAAGGATTCTGATAAGGATAATGAGAAGATGGCTGAGGGGAAAAAACAAGCAAAGGATGGTGACCACCAAAAGGACATTGCTAATTCCCAACCTAGGGAAGCTGATTCTACCCCTATGTGCACTGATAAGGAGAATGTTCCTGAAGACGAGGTCCTGGAGAACAGGAATTAGGAAAGTGAGATTAAGCTAAAAAATAAAGCCGTTGAAGGGGCCAAGTTGGAGGGTACTATTGAGAACAACTCTCACAGTCTTGAAGACCTTGTTGACACGGTTGTTCAGTATGCTGAGAAGCACAAAATAGAGAGGGATTTTCACAAAGAGGAGGTCCCCATCCTGATGATTTTGTTGCTGGCATGAGGCACGATGTGCCTGTTTCCCCTAGTTCTTAGGACAAAGATCAAGAGGGTAGCGAGGAGTCCAGTGAAAGGAGAGCCATAGAATCTTCTATCAAGTTGATTTTTGAAGACTTGATGACAGAGAGGAAGTTACAACTAGGGTTCTTCAAACTGCTAAAGTTGAGGCTCTCTACTCCATCAGATTCAACAAATGGTGCTTCTAGGAGATAAAAAGGCTCCACCTGAAATGCAGGAAACTTGAAGCTAATAACACCATTCTTCAAGAAAAAGTTGACTCCTTTCTCAAGGATGGTACTTCTAACACTCTTGCTATGGATATTAATGAAAGAATAGGTAAAATGGACAAAACTCTTACTAATATCCTCTAGCATAGCATGGATAGCATGAAGGCATCTAGCACCAACCTCAAATCCTTGGTCAATCTGCTGGATAAAGCTTCGGAGGAGGACAATGGTCACAGGATTGTTCCCCTGACTAATAGTGGAGGCTCTAGTTCCAGAACCTGCGGGAGCAACAAGAAAAAGTCTCCACCTATGAAGAAGAATATCAAAGAGCTGAAAAGTGTCATTGGCCGAATGGACAATATCCAGGCCAAAATGGAGAAGACTCTGGATGAAAAAGTAGAGGTTATGTACGTGGATGTTTAGGCGGGTTTCTTTGTTGGTTTTTTGTATTGTCTGTTGTCTTTTCGATTGGTGTTCTGTCCCTTTTTTTGCTTGCTTTGTAGTCCCTTTTTGGGCAGTCAGTTGTAGTATGCCTCTTTTTTTATGTGTTGATCTTTCCTTCAGATCTTTTGTAAAGGGTTTTGGGTCCCTTCAAAACCTATTTTTTCTAGTAATCAGAACATTTTGACATTCACTGACCTCACTATCAGTATCATAACTAGCATCATCAACATAAAAGGAAATAGCATCATAATTTTTATTTGCACAAGGCTTCTCACAAGGAAACCTTATTGTTATATCCCCAAAATCTGATTTTTAATGTGCAGTCAACTCATGATCATCAAAAGAACTTATATCCTGATCATTCTCACCAAAGGACTCATACTTATACAAATCCTCTACAACATTTTCAGTATCAAAACAAAAATCAACAGAGTGTAACTTTTGCTGACTACATAGATGTGTACATTTATTATATTCAGTTGTCAACAAATCAAAGATCTCATCAATGTTGAGAGAAGGAGAACTTAACTCATCTGCATAGACCACATCTTCATGATCAGAAGTACTTGCACCATTCATATCATAATCCTCATCATTTTTATTACCAAAAGAACACACTTCCTTACTCGATACAGAATCATAACTGATGTCAATTTTGGAATCATGAGAAATGTTGTCCTGATTTTTCAGCACCAGTTCACACAAATCCAGAGACAAGTCATCCTTAATATCTTCATCAAAATCTTCACTCAAATAATTCTGACTTTCAAATTCAGATATCTCTAAATCAGTAGAAGACATTGTATACAATGATTCTAATTTTTTATCACTACTACAATCTGAATGTTCTTTTGTCATAACTTTATCATTCTAAAAAACATTTTCATCATTAAACATGGATTTCTCTAGGGTATTGTTTGTATTAATTTCTTACTGATGATCCTTTAGCAACTTACTCCATTCATTATCATCAACAAATTCTTTTAAGAACAACCACTTGAAATCATTTAATGAAGAGATGCATTTTGGGGGTAAACTTAAATACCAATCAACTACAACCCCTTAAAGGGATCTCCCAAAAAATATCATGCCAACATCTTCATCATAAATTTGATATTTTACAACAAATCTAAAGAATGCTAGAACATGTTCTAATGCCGAATTTGAATGATCATCAAAGACTGGAATTAAATCAATGAGCTCACTAGGAAAAGAATTGGGGGATCTCAGAACATGATCACAACTTAAAGCTCTATCCAACTTGATAAAACACAACCCTCTAGGTTGGTTCTTTTCCTGATTATCCATTTGTTTTGAAACAAGATGAGAACTATTCATCTTGTTCTATCTTTACAAGAGGTATATCAAAAAATTTAAACCTCTATGACAACATTCAATGTTTCTTGACATCAACAATATATTCAACATGGAAACATGAAACTATTCAATATCACTCTTCCCTTCTTACTAGTGTTGAAACACTTAATAGGGAACAAAATACTTTATAGCTGATCTTCTGAAAATACACATAAAGATAAAAAAACACTTGGAAGTGTTGAAGTTGAAACTCAACTTTTTGAATGGAAAGCCTTTGAATCTGAAGCTTGCTTTGCTGAAACAATTGTAGAGTCACTATTTCCTTGAAGTGGACAAACACCTTAACCGTTGAAAATTTTTTCTTTATCTTTTTCCATCAACACAACAAACTTCAACAAGGTACATACACTATTTATCAGGACTGAAAATATATCATTTTATGTACTAATCAAACAAAGAACTCAGAGTCACCACTCAGAACTTGGTGAGATGATTTGAAACTTTTTAAAACTGACTCTTCACATCAATGGTAAACACTAGATAAATAATAAGCTGGCCAGGAGTCTAGCTCTACTCACACCCACGTTACTTATAACAAGTTTATAACACCAAAGATATCAACTAGATTTAGCATGACTTTGCATCTCTATTCTCCAGTAGAGTCACCATTTTGTTGGTGACTCGGATGGGCTGGATCAATTTGGGTTATCTCAATAATGGTCATCCATTATCTCCCCAACGGAGTCACTATTTTGTTGGTGACTCAGATGGGCTGGATCAATCTGGGTTATCTCAACAATGGTCATCCATTATCTCCCTAGCAAAATCACCATTTTGTTGATGACTCAGATGGGTTGGATCAATCTAGGTTATCTCAACAATGGTCATGGGTTGGATCAATTTGGTTTATCTCAACAATGGTCATCCATTATCTCCCTAGCAGAGTCACCATTTTGTTGATGACTTAGATGGGTTGGATCAATCTGGGTTATCTCAATAATGGTCATCCATTATCTCCCCAGTAGAGTCACCATTTTGTTAGTTCCCAAAATGGATTTTACACTCAAAGAGACACCAATATACCTAAGACTGATTTTGGGAATGGTCAGTTCCAAATATGGGGAAATCTATAGGTAACTGGACCAACTATAGGGACAAGACTACCCTCTTCACTTCTAGCTCTACAGAACCAAGGTGGGTGCACCTAATCCAGTAAATGAAACACTCTTTACAATACCAAGACTGGATTGAACAAAACAGATAATAGCAAGAAAGTACTAAATGGTAGCTAGTCATTCATTGACTCTCCATTGCTATGGTGAAACTGATACCACACAACATAAAATTGAAAGGATAGAAAGGATTTTGATTTGATTACTTGCAGAATGTAAACAACCATGCCAAACTTGCATCACTACAGCAGATACTAATTTCTAACCAGTGCCTTGTCCATTGGATAATATATCTAAAGCATATACAGAATACAAGAACAACTATTGATTCATAGAGATTCCAAGCCATAAACATAGTAAACCAAACTCATACACTACTTACAAAAAATCCTTCAGTTGAACCAAATGAGTCTATGCTTTATCCAGAGACTTTTAACCTGATCTTAGATCAAGGTTGAGGAATAAAACATAAACACATGTAAACCCAGTGTAGTGAATTAGAAAACCCAAAACTCATCAAGAACAACAAAAGGAGAGATTTGAAACTATAAAACTATATTAAGTATGAGGATTCAAATTCCTGTATTACAATACACTCTAGAATACACCACTTAGACAATATGCAAAAGATTTTGAAAAGTTTTCCACTGTATTGACATAACTAGCATAGAATACTACACTCTGGACTGAGGATGCACATTTAGCTTTTCAGCTTCATGTGTCAAGAATTTTCCAGCCAACACTTTCTAAATGATCACAAAAATCCTTTTATAGAAACAAGGATGCAACAAGAAAAAGATCATTCAGGTTAAAAACCCTAAACCTAACCAACAATTCCAAGGCTTGCAGGAGAATGAAATCTGATCTGATTGTGCCCTTTACAGAACATTCCCAAGAAATCAACTACTTCCTCTGAGAAAATCAAATCAGAAGTAAATGCACTTGGAAAGAATCAACAAATCTTATCTCCTCAAGAGTCTAGAAAAATCTCTGCACAACAACCCAAGTTGTAAGAAATTTGATTCTTCCCCCCTTTGTCTGAATCTATAAATCTGATACTGATCTGTATTGAAATATCTTGACCAAACTTTGATCTCGGATACAATAGTCATTACTACTCCTACCAACTTGGTCAAATCTGATTCTAACCACCGCCATTGCAATCCTTATCTTCTGCCATTTTTGAAAATATATTATATGACTATATTTGGGCAAAAATGAAGCCTCTAGGAAGCATTTTTGTGAACAACCTACATCATTTAATTTTTTTGATTTTATCACAATAGTCTAACTATATAATTCATTTTTAAATCTTTTCACAGACCTTTGAATTTTAATGCGGGACCCATGTGCCACGTGGCACCACCTGATTGGTTCATTGACCACCTCATCACCAAGCTAGACCACCTACACATCACTGTGCCACTTGTCAATTTTTAATTTTCTCATCTCTCTGACTAGGCGAGTGTACAACTTCATCTGCGAGTGCACCACCATGACACATGACAATCTGTCATAGTCCCGCAATGGATAACTCTCGAGTATCTTTGCTTCACGTCGTAGCAACCACCGTCAGATCCTTTGGCACACATCTCAAGGTGATCGACTAACTGTCCATCTAATCACTCCATCACCATCCTTTGTCACATGTCACACTTTCACTTGTTCTGCTATCCACTTGGCATCAATCTATACCTCCTTGGCCATGTCATTAGGCTGCCACATGTCATCACGTCGCTGCCCCACAGTGACTAACCTCTGAACATTTTCCTCTTTGCGGAGCTGCAACAACCGTAGGATCTAGCACGCATCCTGAGACATTGGATCTGCACACTTCATCAAAATTCTCTTACCTTTTCATGGGACCCACCATCCACATCATCATCCAAATCACTGCCATCTAAGTACCTTGGTCCTTGTGCATGCATGAGCTTCCTCCCAACTGGGCATCCTCATTTGGACACCTTCAATGTTTGTGTTGTGGTATTTAAATATCTCTTTCTTCCTAGCCACTGTGAATGTGGGACTAAAGTCTTTGATTTTATAACTTATTGTTTCAAAATTTCTTTAGTGCACCCAGATGGGCCCACACAAGTTCGAGAGACCCCACACATTCCTCCCTTTTCTTTATTATTTACCTCTAACCTAGGCCTCCTTGTATTTAAATTCTTATCACAAAGAAAACTATGCACATATGGGATAATGCCCCACATAGCAACCTATAGCTGGCAACTCCCTGTACCTATGCATGAGCCTCTTATTCTCCTTATTCACTTTGGCCCTTCAAGCAACATCTCAACGGAACACTTGGCAGGGAAGGAAGGGACGCTTTAGTACATTATGTGCTCAATCACATTTTTTTGTTGTTAGAAAGCAACCCATGAATGTGCATACAACCAATAACATGGTGCGTACAGATATTACAAAGTGTGCCCAAATTTTAAAATGTGTGTTTAATACTTTAGTTTAATTTATAGCCTCCCAAAAAGGCACATACAAATGTTGGAAGCCCACGCAAGCCCACAAGAGGCTCGTGTGGCACTTCCCTTAACTAATATGCAACTTCCTTCGTTTCGTAGCATGTCCCTAGTGTATGCAGCTTCCTTCACAAAAACCCACACTTCCTTGTGAAGCCAGCAGACAACACACAAAATGGGGGGGGGCACATATTTGAAAGAAACCTTACATAGGCCTCACACAAGCCTCCATTCTCCATTTCCCTTAGTGCGTTCAGCATTGGAGTTCACGGCCTACAAGATTGGTGCATGCTCAGCACACACTCCCATCTCCATGGTGTGCGCAGGATATTACACATCTGGTGTACTTATTTCTGACAAATAACTGGTGTGTATGGGGGGAAGTGATTATATTTTTCAAATTTGTATGCTGATCCCTCATATTTTGGCATACACATAGCCTAAAGGATGAGGAAAGGGTGTGTATGTAAGATAAAATCATGCGTATGGGAGATAAGAGTGAGGCACATGTTTTATTGAAGGATGCGCATAGTACTTATGCATCTCAAACAAGACAATGTGTGCATACTAAAGAATGGTGTACATGGCAACTCTCAGCAAAATAGTGCACATACTTGTGATAGCTGGTGAGCTTAGTTCATTAGGTACGCATAGCACTAGATAAGAGGAGAGGGTGTATTGCATATGTAGATTTCAAAAGGTGTGCACACATCTTTTCACAAATGCCTGCAACCTTAAATATTTGGTATGAAAGGGAAAGGCTACAATAGCACCAAACCATCTTGTATGCAACACTTCCTCACACTCCCCTCAATATGTTAAAGCAATTTTCTACATTGTCTACTACTCAGCCACAATCATTACTTACCAAGAGATGAAATCTGTGTCAAACAAATACAAGCTCTGTGTACTTCCAAATTATGTACGCATATCTACCAAAACAAATTCAACTATAATATCTAATAAGATCTCTATTTCAACATGTAATGATGAATTTCAAACTCCGTCCTACACATAGGCTGCAAGGCTTTAGAAGATGAGGCAGGTTGGGCCCCAAGTGGGTCTAGCCTAAATTTTTTTCGATTGCAAACACTCGAACCCTAAACACGTCCAAAATGATTGGCATCTACAACTGGATCCGATCTGGACAATGCTAGACATACGAAAACCTTTGATTTTAACAAATTCACCAAAGTTACCAAAATGAATAAAATACCTCCAGTCGTGCCTTCAAAAGACTGTTCAAAACTTAACTTCTGACATCGACACTTGGGGAAAACAAACTTTATGGTACAGAGAAACACTCTATCAGACAGGATCTTCATAAAGATGAACATGGAAGGAGATTTTAAAACTTGAAAACGCCTGTTCAAAATTGTCTGGAAAACACAAACCAAAAACATTGGAAATGGCTTCTGAAGGAGATGAACTAGAAATATCAAATGGCGAGCTGAAGGTAAGCCATTAAATTTGGTAGAAGAATCATATGCAAGGAATGAAACAAAACAACCCTCAACTGGAGACAAGCATTTGACAATAAGATATGAATTTCAGAAAATGGTTACTTTGCAAAGTTATCCTGTCCGCACTATTCATCAGCATAGAACACTTTTTGTTTGATCTTGCAATCATGTCAAACAGAACCTTCATGGTCTAAAACCCTGGGTGAAGAATCTCTCTCACACATGGAAAACAAGGTCGTAATTAGTTTCAACATATGATCAACTGAATATAAATGATTAATCTTCAAAGTCATGCCTCCAGAACATCCTGAACTGAAACATAGTAAAAACGTAGAAATTGCATTTGGATTTGCCTAAGCAAAGTGATTAATCGGATTGGTCACAGTCTGAAACTTATCAGGGGGAATCACTTCCATGTCTACAGTATAAATTAAACTTTAATTCCTCCCAATTATTGACTGGATGCAATATGCATGACCTCAAAGTAGGCTACTTCAAATTTTACATTCCCACATTCAGGAAAACTGAATAAAATGCAATCAGAAGTGCCCTGGTGAATTGATCATACAAACCCTTAGGAATTTGAAAATTGGCATGGAGACACACTCTCATGTCTATAATATGATGCAATACTCCTTTCATCATGAGTATCATCTGGATGTTAGATAGAAACCTCCGAAGTAGGCCATTCAGTGAAAACCAGACAGAATGCAAAGTGCAGATTTGGGCACTGGCCTCCAAATGGGTATATTCAAAACTTGTCAGAACTGAGATCTAGGAGTTGTGACCAATTGCATATGCTAAGTGAAAAGTGAGGAACACATGTCCTAATCCCCATCCCATGAAAATCAACAGGCCTACTTTTATATGCACTTGAGCTAGAGTTCTTTTAAAATGGTCTTTGAAGCATTGAACTTAGCTTTATGGACTCAAAACTAATCCGGATTTTTAGAGTACCAACATAAGGGACAAATTGAAATTTTTTCTGGAAATAATACTATTTCTTGTGAGGAACATCTAAATAATTTTACTGATATGTTAAATGACTGTGGTTGAGTAAAAAGATATAGTAATGAATTTATTTGTGCAATCTTTTGTTGAGGATGTTAGAGATTGATTTAGGGGCTTTCTTGATGATAGTATAGGTTCATGGAATTGAATTTGAAAAATGCTTCAAAGAAAAATATGGTGATAAGACTAATGAAGGTTTTATGTTAAACGAGTTTAATAACATCAAGAAATATCATAATGAAGAGGTCATTGAATGCAACATAAGTTTTCAGAAATCTATGCACAAATTGTTCTAAGTCATGAGGCTGGATGATAAGTTATGTTTGGCTACCTACTTGAATGCTTATGATGCAAAATTTTCTTACTTTCTTAGAGATACAGATCCTATAACTGTTAGAGAAGCATTTAAGTTAGCTGTAAACATTGAAAGAAGTAGAAGGGCGTCTGTAAAATTAGGGAGAAGAGATGATCCTAAATTCTCTAGATCTAACAAGAAAGAAAATGAGAAGTCCTCTAATGTAAAGCCTAATGAGGATGATAAATTGGATAGGGTTCTAAATGTATTAAAGGACCTAAAGTTTGGTGGAAACAAGAATCAAAGGGCTTCTAGTGGTGATAATCATGCTTATAATAATTTTAATAGGCAACTCAAATTGTAGAATTATCCTTACAATACTTAGTGAAAGGATGGGAAACCTATGCAACCAGCAAAAAAAGGGAAATCAGATTTAGTAACCCTTGATCATTTACAAAATAATACCATAAATGTGAATGAAGATTCTTCTTGGTGTATGGTATGACAATCACCTCATAATCCTAAATATTGTGATGTTGCACAACACATGTATGCTAGTGGGGAGAAAGAAGAGGAAGTTAATGAAACATGATGAGGTAGGTTGTCTCATGAGATTAGAATGTTTATGGGATGAATTTATTCTGGTGATGAAATTGAAGATCATGATGTCATTGAATCAAGGAGAAGGAAGGAGGAATATCGACAATAAGTCTTTTCTGAAGATGATGGAGCATTTGATAATAATTAGTGCAATGCTAATCATGTTTATGTTCACTGTTCACTGAGAAGACCTTCTGATGAGGAAATAACACAAATTACAACAGACATGGTTACCCAAGAAAAGGGTAAATACCATTTCAGAAATAGAGTTATTGGAGGCGAGGATGGTAATCCTGCCAGTATGTTCATTAAATATCAAAAGGGTAAGATTGCAGAAATACTAAAAAAGGATAAAGACACTATGAAGATCAAAGAGATGAAAGCCAAGGTTTGGGCTAAAAGGGTGAAGTCCCTAAACATACTGATGTAGCTTTTGCATCTAAAATTAAAATAAAATTTACTAAAATTCTTGCTATTCCTATTCAAGAGGACATTAAGCAAAAAAGGAAGACTAAATGCAACTGAGAAATTCAAGTTGAAGATACTTCAAGTAAAGAATTTTTTTTCCCTAAGTATGTTCTTGTAGATATGCTGCAATTAATTTCCCAAATTACAGTCAAAGTTCCTTTTCTTGAAATGATGAGGATAGAAGAACACAAATAAAAAAATCTAACATGGGTTAAGGGTGTATCCTTAGTTAAATTTGAACAATTAGATGAAGATAAGATGACAAAGGATGGGGACAATAAAGGGAATATAAAGAAAAGTAGTCTGAGGGATTAGTTTCTCAAATTCCTCAGATGTATTTAGATAGTTCTGCTATGCTTGTCTAAGTAGTGTGGACCCTTTCTTTTTGTCTGTGATCGATAATTAATGGAAAAATGCTTAAGAACTGCATGATATAATTAGGGTCATCAAATATAGAAATGTCAGTCAAAATTATGGAGTCTATGGGGTTGAAGGTTGATACTCCTAATGTGAGATATCAAGCTATGGATTCAAGAGAAGTGTCTGTCATTGGTAATATCAAATAAATACCATATAAATTAGTTGCATACCTTGATAAAGATTTAAAAATGAGTGTTCTTGTTGTAGATATTCCTCCACATTACAGTATGTTATCTAGAAAATAGAGTTCATCTATGGTAGGTAGTTTGCAATGTGATCTTTCTTTTGCTACTTTTAATATTGATGGAGATAATCTAAAGGTTGAATGTGATTCAAGGGTTTCACATATGATTGAGGTCATTAAGGATGAGAATATGACATGTTTCCTTGATACTAACATGAACACATTCAAAGTTGAAGATCTGATAGTAGATGAGAAGAAGTATCCTATATCTTTATCTAAGAATAAAGAAACTTTGTCTAATGAAAATGGTCTTTGGATTATGTACTTTGATGGTGCTAGTTCAAGAGAGGGTTCAGGTGTAGGTGTTCTACTAATATCTCCTAGTGGTAAGATTTTTAAGTTTTCATTCACTCTGTTATTTGATTGTACAAATAATGTTGCAGAGTATGAAACATTATTGATTGGGATGATATTATCTTCTAAACATGGAATCAAGGATCTCAGTGTAATTGAAGATTCTTAATTGGTCATATCCCAGGTCAGATTGAAATATGCTCCCAAGAATAAGAGATTAAAATAATATAGGAATGTTGTTTTGGATGAGACTGAAAGTTTTGATGATTTTGGGATTGACTAGATGGGTAGAAGCCATAACAAAATGGTAAATCTCTTGGATAAAATTTATGTCAAGCCAGATAATATCACATTTGAAGGAATTTCAAGGGTTAGGATACAAACTAGGCCCTCAATCCCTAATAATATTGAGAATTGGCAAGTATTTGACAATAACATTGACATTCTCAGATTTTTGAATTGTGAAGGTGAGTATTGTAATCAAGAGATTGATTTTAGTGGATACGTGGAAAGTGATAAAGGGAAAGATACAATTCTTGGGAAGGATATATTATAGTTGATGAAAATTGAGGACCCCAAGGGATTAGTAGTTCTTGAAAGGGCTTTTGATAATAAAGATAAAATAATGACTATGAAGACTATCTAAAATCCTAAGGACTTGGAGGAAATAAACCTTGGAACAACAGAAGCTCCAAAAAATGTATACATTGCTAAGTTGTCTCCAAAGGTAAGGATATCATTAATAGATCTTTTAAGAAAATGTATGCATGTATTTTCTTGGTCATATAATGATTTAAAAGCCTACAAAGAAGATTTATTCTAGCATGTGATTCCCTTGCATAATTATGTAAAGCCATCTAGGCAAAAAAATAGCCCATTAATCCCACTCTTGCTCCTAAAATGCAAGAAGAATTGATAAAAATGAGGGATGTTGGTATCATTAAGCCATCATATATTCTTCATGGGTGTCCAACCTTATACCCGTGAGAAAGAAAAATGGAGACATAAGATTATGTGTAGATTTTAGAAATTTAAATATAGCTTCATTAAAAGATAATTATGGTTTTCCTAACATGGAAGAAATGTTGCAAAAGGTGACTGGATGTGAGCTCATGTCAATGATGGATGGTTTCTCTGGACACAACCAAGTAATGGTAAAATAATTAGAGTAGTACAAAACTTCATTTACAACACCATGGGGGACCTATGTCTATGTTAGGATTCCATTTGGCTTAACAAATGCAGGAGCTATATTCCAAAGAGTCACAGATGTTTCTTTTGCAGATTTCATTGATAAGTTCTTGGTGGTATATAAAGATGATTTGATAGTTTTCTCAAAGGAGGAAAGGCAACATTGTGGACACCTAGAATTTTTTTTGTCAAAGCACTTGAATATGGCATATCCTTAAATCCCCAAAAGTGTTCTTTTTGGGTGACTGAAGGAAAGTTGCTTGGTCACATTGTTTCAAAGGATGGGCTCGGGATTAATCCAGAGAGGGTCCTTAAAATAGATAAAGTACCACAACCCAAGACTGTGAAGGGAATACACTCATTCTTTGGCCAAGTAAATTTCTTAAGGAGGTTTGTTACTAATTTTGCTGAGATTAGAAGACCTATTTACAAGATATTGAAGAAAAGGGTAAGGACTTCTGATTACAATAAGCCTATGAAAATATTCTCATTTGCATCTTTTCACATTGTTGTTGCAATTCTCTTGCAAAAGAACTCGGAGGGTTTTGAACAACCTATAGCTTTCTTTAGTAAGTCCATGCAAACTGCAAAATTAAAATATGAAATTAATGAAAAACAAGCATATGAATTGGTAAAAGCTATCAAATTTTTTAGGTGTTATCTAATGGGAGAGGATTATTCCAATTTATTACCACCCAACATTGCCACCTATCATATCTTGTATCCATGATGTTTTTCACATTCTATTCTTAGATAGCATATTCCTGATGTGATCCATGTAATTGATTGGGATGCTTTACAACTAGATGATGAGAAACTTTCTTTAAATCCCACCCACATTCTACAATATTAGAGGATGAACCTTAGGGGTTGAGACATAGAGAAAGTAAGGTTCCAATGAGACCCAAGTGATGAGACTTTAACCACGTTGGAGGATAATTCATGATTGAAAGACTTGTACCCCTATTTATTTGTAGGATTCCAGGAGTAAGGCTATGCTTGGGGGGGGGGGGGGGGGGGGGCGTGTTGCACCTCCTATGGTTTCATTCTATTTTGTATTATTTTAATCTGAGCTAGACTCTTTTCATCTCATGACTATTTATAAGTTGTGATCTTACATCAACATTGTGAGATGCTTAGGGTTTCAGTACATTATTATGGTTTTACTAGTATCATTGTTGATTTAGATGTTAGTCTATACATGTGCTTACTGTTTTGATCATATTTTCATGATGATCTAGCTAGATGTGACATGATACTTTATAATGATATTTGGTGTATTTTTTTTTATTAAAGATCACAAATTATTTTATGATGTTATTATTGATTTTTAGTGGTATTATTCTTTATGAAGTGGATGGATATGTATTTATGTTTTTCATTGTTATTGGTGGAAAACGGAGAGGGGAGAGGTGAATCAATAATCTTGATCACAAAATACCTTAATAAACTTTCTTTGATTAACTCAGTAATGACTTGGTAGACACACAGTTCTCTATTTACCGACAACAATAAATAAATAATATCAATCAATAAATCAATCACACAAATCATTCACAATGTTTGACACAAATATTTAACGTGGAAACCTAGCTTTGGGAAAAACCATTGTGGGAATTGTCACCCACTAAGAAATATACTCTTCTGAAGTACGCTCAGTTAAGAGTCAATCATGTTAAAGATTACAAAACACACTGTTAGGTGTGACCTAGTTAAGGGATTAACCTTAGATCGGTTAGGATCTTCACTCTGTTAGGAGTGGCCTTGTTAGAGGTCTTAACACACTCTTTTTGGAATGTCACCTTTCTCAAGGATTTACAATAAGACCGTCAAGTCCACTTTGTTAAGAGATTTGACTGTTACAAATGCTAATAAGCAATAGTAATAAAAATGACTTGTAGATGTGCAATTATGTTTGCTCAATCAGATCCTTGTGCACTCTTCAATCTTCACTTTAATTCTTCATCTTCCACTAACATCAACACTTCATCAAATCACTATTTTCCTGCTTGAAATATCTATGTTCCTTATTCACTGCAATAGTTGGTAGCCCTTTAACTATTCAGTTTGCCATCTATTTGTCCATATAATATCATCCTTTATATAGACAAGTTCTACCTCTTAATCTCATCTATTATGTTTTCCTTTAGTCAATCTTGACAGTTCAATTCATTATTCATCAAATCTGGATCTCAGTAACACGTTTCCTTTTCACCTAGGAACTTGAACTTTTCTTGAAACTTGTTCCACTTATTTTTGCCACTTAGATCTAGCCATAGATCTTCATCTTGAATTTTCATAACCGTAGATCTCTGTAACTAACTTTCCCCATCATCATGATCATCCAACTCATCATAGCTAATCATTAAATATAGATTCCATCCACATTTAATACCTTTTCCTTACTCTATGTTCTTCACTTAGAGTTTTGGTTACATTGCTCGGTGCCTAAACCTTTCTGCTTTACCGAGTGAATTTTCCATCTTGGTAGCCATAACAACTTTACTTACCAAGTTGTCAAATCTTCAATACCATACTTTACTAACTTAACATATTCATATGTTAGATAGAAAAATATCATACCAACATAATCAAATCATTGTCCAATCTCTATCAGTTGCCCATTTAAGTTCTACAACTTCTCATCTCATCTTCTTCTTAACTCATTCATCTTATATCATTTACTGAATGATAGGACAACATAATATAAATCAGAAATCAATTGCTTGACATCAATGAAAAGATTACAATTGATCTTATATTTCTACTATCATCATGTATACCTCTAATATTGGTTGATCTTCATCATTAGCTCCATCAGATAATCAATCATCAACATTATTATCAGTTATGATAACAATATCCCTTTTTGGCATTAATGGCAACACTAACAAATTCAGTGTTCAATTGATGATGGTATACTTTACTGTCATTCATATTTTGTACTCCCTCTGAGTAGTTACTCCTCTTTTTCTGATCTTTCATCTATAGTCTCTTTCTCACTTTCTGTTTGGATTTTTTCAACAACATTACCTTATTTCATACTCATCTAATTTGTCTCCCTCTTACTGTATTCATCTTCATTCTTCTGAATTTCTATAACTCATATCCCTCTTGTTCTACTTGTAGAAATTGACTTGTTCTCTTCTCAATATTCTCCCTCTGACATTTGGATTTATGCATCAATTGTACTATTTAATCTCCATGAATATTGCTAATTCTCTCCCTCTTTGACAACAATGCCAAAGAAACATAAACATCTCAGATATACCTCAAGTATATAGATTTTACATTATAGTCACAAAGTTCCTTTTTCACAACTTCAGGCTTCACCTAAAGAGTGAAATACTAGCATCAAATCATAAGATATATATTCTATTAAGTCCTTGAATTGATGCAACATGCATCTTTCCTTAATGTAATGATTTTGTAAAGATATCAAGTATCCTCTCCTTTGAATTCACATATTCTAATGTCACATGCTTATCTTGTACTTTCTCTCTCAAGTAGTGATACTTAATAGATATATGTTTTGTCTTAGAATGCATCACCAGATTCTTTTATATGTTAATAGCACTAGTGTTATCACATTAAATTGTAATAGGATCAGTAATATCTTCATGCATACCTTCCAGTAATTGTTTGATTCATACAATATTATAATAGTTCATAACTGTTGCCACATACTCATATTCAACAATAGATTGAGAAATACAACTCTATTTCTGGCTTAACCATGTCACTAGTCTTTATCCTAAATAGAAAACTCTACCACTAGTGCTTTTCTTGTCATCAATATTTTTTGCCCAGTCAACATCAGTATAAAATTTAATATCAAAATTACCTTTTCTTGTGTATAACAGACCAAAATCTTCAGTCCATTTCAAATATCTGAATATCCTCTTAACTGCAGACAAATGTGTCTCCCTAGGGTTTGCAGAAAACCTTGCAACAATACCAATTGAATGTGAAATGTCAGGTCTTCTATGTACCACATAATGTAACTTACCAATCATGGTTCGATAAACTATTTCATTCACCTCCTTAGTATCATATTCTTTTGAAAAATTTCAACCAGTAGCCATCAGTGTTCCAACTGGTTTTTAATCTCTCATATTGAATGTTTTTAGGATCTCCTTGATATACTTAGATTGAGTGATGTAGATCCCATCTTTAACTTGTTGTATTTGAAGTCCAATAAAGAATTTGATCTCTACTATCATAGACATCTCAAACTTCTTTCTCATTTCCTCAACAAATGACTTAGACATTATCTCATTACCTCCAAATATAATGTCATCAACAAATATTTCAGCAATCAAAATTTCATCAGATTTATCACATTTTAAGCATAAATTATTGTTATCACTAGTCCATTCAAATACAATCTTAACTAAATAAGAGTTCAATATTTCATACCATGCTCGGGGAGCCTGCTTCAATCCATATAAAGATTTATGCAATTTACAAACTATGTTCTTATTGTTCTTATCAACAAATCCATCAGGCTATTTTATGTAGACTTCTTCAAGTATTCTATTAAAAAATACAGATTTAACATCCATTTGATAAACCTTAAATCCTTTGTAAGCTGCATAAGTAATTAATATAACAAATCCTTCTAATCTAGCAAAATGGGCAAAAGTTTTACCATAGTCAATACCTTCTTCTTGTGCATATTCTTTGCAAACCAGTCTAGCTTTGTTTATGATCACATCTCCTTTTTCATTGAGTTTATTTCTAAAAATTTATTTTGTTCCTATCACATTCTTATCTTTAGGTCTTGGTACTAGTGACCATGTATTATTATTTTCAATTTGGTCTATCTCTTCTTTCATAGCATTCATCTAGTCTTCATTTTCTAGTGCATCTTTTACTAATCTAGGCTCAAATTCAGAAATCAAACAAGTATTATCTTTTAACTTACTTCTTGTCAAGACTCCTGCATTCTTGTCTCCAATAATTCTGCTCGGTGAGTGGCATCTTCTAACATACTTTTCTAATATAGGTTCGATAGCCTAATCATCATTATTCTCATCTCTCGGGAGAGGGTCATCTTGTTCACTAGTTCTTTCTTTCTACTGCTCGATTGTATAAACCGAATTTCCATCTTGTACATACACAAATATGTCAAAATCCTTAGGTTCCTTTTTGCTATCCTCATCATTATTTTCAGAAAATTCATCAACTCTTACATTTTCACTTTCAACTATTTTGTTAGAATCCTTGGTTAAACATTTATATGCCTTACTCTTTGAAGAATAACCAATAAATATTCCTTCATCACCTTTAGAATAAAACTTTCCATTTCTAAAATCTTTCAAGATATAACACCTACTTCCAAAATGTTTGAAATAACTTACATTCGGTGTTTTTCCAAACCATAGTTCATAAGGTGTCTTATTTGTACCTTTCTTCAACTATATTTGGTTAAGTGTGTAGACTACAGTTCTTATATCTTCTCTCCAAAATGTTTGTGCAATCTTTTTATCAATCAATAAAGTTCTGGCACAATCAATAATAGATCTATTTCTTCTTTTAGCTATCCCATTCTATTGTGGAGTCCTCCATGTAGACACTTGTCTTTTAATTAGATGCTCATCAAAGAAGACAGTAAATTCATCAGAGATGAATTCACCTCCTCTATCAGATCTCATACACTTAAGTTGTTTACCAATTTCCCTCTCAACTTTAGCCTTATACCACTTAAACATTTGAAAATCATCAGATTCTTCTTTTAAAACCATGACTGACATCATTCTTGAATAATCATCAACAAACAAAATAAATTATTGATCTCCATAATAGATTTGAACTTTCATAGGACCATAAAGGTCAGTGTGAACCAATTCCAAAATACCATTTGTAGAATAACATTTTCTTAGAAAACTTGACTTGGTCATCTTATCAATTTGACATTCTTTACACATAGCTTTATCAAGTTTTCTTAATTTCAGTAGACCTTTGACTCTACTTTTCTTACTCACTTTGATGAAGTTTTCAAAATTCACATGACATAGTCTCCTATGCCATATCCATACATCCTCATTTTTATAAAATAAACAATTCTTTGCATCAATATCAAGATAAAATAGATTACCTCTTGATTGTCCTCTAGTTCCAATTAGATCTCCATCAACACCATAGATCTTAACTTTTCTATTCTAAAATTCCAGTCGGTGGCTAGTATTGTTCAGTTGTGCAACACTCAACAAATTATAGTTCAGTCCTCTAACCCAATATGCATCATTAAATTTCATCTTCTCATTTAGTACAATAGATCCCTTACCTTTCACAGGGAATGGAGCATGATTGCCAAATTTGAAAAATTCTCCATCATATTCTTCTAGATTCTCAAATTTATCAATATCAACAGTTATATGGTGTGAACAACCATTATCAATAATCCAAGGGTCTGGATTACTTACATGAGAAACAAGTTCTTTATCATCTTCAAACTTTTCTTCATCTAATTCTTACTTTATTGCAACAAAACAACTTCATAACCTTCCTCAGTATCATCAGTTATACCTTCCTCAACTAAGTAGCAAGACTTCTTTACTTTGTCCTTGAAATATCTGAATCTTACGTATTGGTTGTCTCTTTTATCATTCTTATCATTTCTATCATTGTCAGGACATCTAGATGCAGTATGTCCAATCTTAATACAATTGAAACATTTCAATGGTAACTTACCTTTTTACTTTCCTTTGCGTCTAGGTAGTCAGTTATCTAGTAGTGCTTCAAATTCTTCTTGCTCTCTCTCTTTGGTCAGGATACTGTCATACTCACTTCCATGTGAAGTACTGCGATTTTCTCTTTCTTTCCTTGATGTTCCTATGCTCATAGATGACTTGAAGGTTGCCTCAATAGTCAGTAGACTATTATCAAAGTTACTTAGCTCAAAAGTAGTTAGCTTCCCAATAAAGGC
This sequence comes from Chamaecyparis obtusa, assembly GCA_027943335.1. Classification (NCBI taxonomy): domain Eukaryota; kingdom Viridiplantae; phylum Streptophyta; class Pinopsida; order Cupressales; family Cupressaceae; genus Chamaecyparis; species Chamaecyparis obtusa. Next base: position 509,566 of record BSBK01002093.1, on the reverse strand, counting down.
TTCAAGAGTAACAATATTATTTGGTATAGATCTCAATTCTCAAATTTTAGATACTCTAATAGCATACTTAGAAGACATAATTCTCAAGATTTTACTTACCACTTCTTCATTATTCAATGATCCTCCAACACCTCTAATGGCACTCACAACTTATTTGATTCTGCCACTATATTGTGCGATGTTCTCAGTAATTGTTGGATTACGAAGAAGAAGGGGGGGGTGAATCAGTAATCTTGATCACAAAATACCTTAATAAACTTTCTTTGATTAAGTCGGTAAATACTCAGTAGAAACATAGTTCTCTATTTACTGACAATAGTAAATAAACTATATCAATCAGTAAATCATTTACACAAATCATTCACAATGTTTGACATAGATATTTAACATGGAAACCTAGCTTTGGGAAAAACCACTGTGGGAATTTTCACCCACTAAGAAATAAACTCTTTTGAAGTACGCCCGATTAAGAGCCAATCCTGATAAAGATTACAAAACACACTATTAAGTGTGATCCGGTTAAGGGATTAACCTTAGATATGTTAGGATCTTCACCCTATTAGGAGTGGCCTTGTTAGAGGTCTTAAAACACTCTTTTTGTAATGTAACCTTTCTCAAGGATTTATAATAAGACTGTTAAGTCCACTCTGTTAAGAGTTTTGACTATTACAAATGCTAATTATCTTTTCTCAATCAGATCCTTGTGCACTCTTCAATCTTCACTTTAATTCTTCATCTTCCACTGGCATCAACACTTCATCAAATCACCATTTTCCCTTTTGGAATCTCTATGTTCCTTCTTCAGTGCAATAGTTGGTAGCCCTTGAAATATTCAATTTGCCAGCTCTTTATCCATATAAGATCATCCTTTATATAAAATTTTTTTACCTCTTAATCTCCTCTATTACGTTTTCCTTTAGTCAATCTTTACTGTTCAATTCATTATTCATCAGATTTGGATTTTGGTAACACGTTTCATTTTCACCTAGGAACTTGAACTTTTCTTGAAACTTGTTCAACTTATTTTTGTTGCTTAGATCTAGCCATAGATCTTCATCTTGGATTTTTATAACCATAGATCTCTATAACTGACTTTCCTCATCATCATGATCATCCAACTCATCATAGATAATCATTAAATATATATTCCATCCACATTTAATACCGTTTCCTTACTCGGTGTTCTTCACTTAGAATTTTGGTTACATCGCTCGGTTCCTAAACCTTTCCGCTTTACCGAGTGACCAACTTTTTACCTTTACCTTACCGAGTGACTTTTCCATCTCGGTTGCCATAACAACTTTACTTACCAAGTTGTCAAATCTTTCATACCATACTTTACTGACTTAACATATTCATATGTTAGATAAAAAAATCATACCAACATAATTAGATCATTGTCCAATCTATATATGTTGCCCATTTAAGTTCTACAAGTTCTCGACTTCTCATTTACTCTTCTTCTTAACTCATTCATCTTATATCATTTACCGAATGATATGACAACATAATATAAATCAGAAATCAATTGCTTGACATCAATGAAAAGAATATAACTGATCTAATATTTCTACTATCATCATGCATACATCTAATATTGGTAGGTCTTCATCATTAGCTCCATTAGATAATCAATCATCAACATTATTTTAAGTTGTGATAACAGTTATATACTCATATTATTATAAAATTATTATTTAAATATTTTAATTTAAATGATATGTTTGATTATGTTGTACACTAAGGATTAAATATGGAAGGACCAATTTTGTAATATTCTAATTCATACAAATGATTACGCGACTAGAGCATTCCTCACCATTAGGCACACTTTGATTATTATATGCATGTGCTTTGGCTACACATACCCTAAGAAATGTCACTTGATGTGTGCATTTTTTATTGAACAAGAACAAAGACATTGACTTTGTCTGAGCAGCAAGTTTGAGAGTGTCTTATCCTCTATATTGGTTATAAGAGACAACTACATTGACTATTTTAGTAGTAATCCAATATTGTTCTTGGATAGAACAATGTACCAAATTTGGATTATTACATTTAGGTTGACATGTACATAAGAGCATAGATTTTATTTCATGATGTCATGACCTATATTTTTCTATGCATTTAGGTGATCTATAGTGGTCTCAGTTATATTATAGCTGTTGGCACCTAATAGTTCACCCTTGCTATGTAAAACTCAACTTACTAGTGAAACATGGGAACATCTCCAAGTTGTGGATAACTTGTAATGGAGATTAACCTTTAGAGAGGGTAGACTTCCTACTTGTGGTACTGACCTAATCAACTATTTTCCAGGAAAAGGGTAGAAAGATTACTAGAAATGAAATGCTTAATGAAGGTGATACACCTAAATATCTTGAATTAAAATAATTCCTAATAGTTAATTTGACTCACAATAAGATTCAATAAGCCCTATACCTATTCACAACATGATTTAATCTATAAAATGTATTGGTTGACTATATGAAGGTTTTTATTTTGAAGTTAATATGAAGAAAACTAAGGTTTCACAACTAAAAATTTCTAAAAGTAAACAAACACAACATATGTTTTATATTCTAATGGATTTCATATTTTTAGATTTGTTTGAATGAAAGAGGAAAATAAAGTATTCAATAAGAAATCACAATATTTTCTCAAAACATGCTAATCTAAAGGTAAAATAGAATATCTTGAAGGAACTAGATGCCTTTTATTGAAAATCAATGGAAGGTTTCCACTTTACAATCTAAAACTTTTAATGAAACATGATCTCCTTAAAAGTTTTTTCCTTGAGTGATGCAAAAACTCATAAATAAAGAACTGAATAAGAAAGAATTCTAAATTTTTTCCTTACAGGAAGGTCTCCAATGCAATTGGAAGATACAACTAGCAAAAGAGCTAAAAGAAGCTCCTACAAATAAGCTAGAACTGATGTCTGCATCCTTGAAAGCTGCTCCAAGGTGCATGATATCTCTTTGGGTCATACATAGAAGAAAAAACCTTAAAAAAAGTGTCATAACTAAAGCAAATGTCATGTTGTTTATCTTAGAACTTCCTTTCATTGATGTTTAACCTCATAGGGTATCTTAACTGATGATAAAATTATGTATTTGTATGAATACTCCACCTTTTATGCCTCTTTTCAGGTAACAACTATAACTCAAACTAATTTATGGATCCATATACTCTTTGGCATCCTAAAACATTTATTCTTTGCCTTTAATCAACAATGGAAGTCACTATTCATTGCATATATGGTTGCACTTTTGATGAACATAGTGCTACAATATTTCCTATCTATTCTCACTTTGTTTGCAAGCATTTGAAACCTTATATTGTTCTTTTAACTTTTTTTAGCAAGCTTTGTATTTATTCTTTGTTGATCAATGGTCTAACAGTGGAACTTTTCCTTTTATTCATGACTCAACTTTAAATTTTAAGGATCTAATCTTCTAAATGATAGAGACTTGTGTTGGAGATTTGCTAGCAAGCCAGATTGATGACTATATGTTTGTCATTGATGACAACATATGGTAAGCAGCATGCGTAGAAGCCTGATGGAGAGAGCTTTGAGCATATGTTGCATAGATATGTTATCAGCATGATATTATAGACACAGAGGTTGATTCTGAGTAAAGACAGTAGTATAGTTGTGTATATCAGTGAGTATTTCTGACAAGTCCTAGGAATAGTTCTGTATATGATTTGCAATATGGTTACAATAGAGCCTTGCGCGGTTATATTTATGTTGTAGACATATGCATGATGTTATGTTCATGGACGCAAAGTCATATATGCAGTACAGGTTGAGTTATGAAGTTTCTAGTTGATAGTCACAACTTCCTGAGTCTACCTAAAAGAGCTAAGAGTGTTTATATGATTGTGGTAGTTGCGCCTATCATCTCGGTATGCGCACTTGGATTTATGTTAAGAAGAGAGTTAAGGATGTTTGGTTAAGAGCGCATAACGTAATTCATCATGAGAAGAAAGTTGGAGTTAATTTATTAGAGCCGACTGTGTGTAGCGTTGCATCTACTCACATAAGAATTGTGTAATCCTAATTTATGTTGCGTGCTTAATAGAGCTGACTAAAATTTTATTGGAGAATTATATTGTTTCTCTAATATGATTTCAAGATGGTTCTAACAGGCCGCCTTGATTATATCATCTAGAGGAAAGATACTTATAGGCAGTCATTTGTGATTGCTAGGTATGGCTTATGTTGAAAGATAAGAGCAGAGCAAAGAGTACGAAGTGTTGAGCCATCAACATAAGGTCCATGTGACATAGTAGAGAGTATATGCTATTCATTGGAACTAATCAAGACAATAGGTCTACGCGTAGTTCACAAAGATCTAGATATAATGTGTATCTGTTAAATAGAAAGTTGCAACCTTCACCCCTTTGAGCAGTGTGCTCTCAGACAGTGCGTCCTCACCCCTAACAGGGTTAATGATAAAAGACTCCTAACAGGGTCCGACCCTTGACCAGGTCACTGTACTTATTGCATTGTAAAGATCAACTCTTAAAAGGGTTGTAAGATCTTCTAATGGGGATCATAATACACTAGTGTAGTTCTTAGTGGGTGTCAATTCCCACCGAGGTTTTTACCTATTTGGGTTTCCCCATAACCAAAATTATGGTGTTGTGTTAAGTGGTCTTTCATTGTGTTTATGCTTAATGTTCTTATATACTTAATTGGATAAAGAATTGAATCGTGTAGATAACTAATTCACCCCCCTCTCAATTATCTTTTGGGACTATTCCTAACAATTTGTATCAAAGCCAAGTGCCTCAAAGAGAAACTTTAATAGCTTGAGGTTGATCAGATGTCATTCTTTAGAAAAGAAAGTCCTAAGTTTGATGGAGAGAACTATCTAGATTGGAAGAACAAAATGATGACACATTTGCAGTGCATTGCCTTTGAGATTTTTGAAGTAGCTACCAAAGAAGTTTAGATTCCCTCTCTAGCAGATCTTGCAAAAGATGATGCAACCTTGAAGCAAAAGGATATGTTCACTTCAAATGCTATTGCCAAGGAAGCCCTTATCAGTGCCCTATCTGATAGTGAGTTTTTAGAGATCAAGAAGATGGACAAGGCCTATAAGATATGGAAGTATCTAGAAGACATGTTTGAAGGAGATATTCAAGCCAAGAATGCATGCAAAAAGACATGGAAGAAAATATACAATACATTAGAGATGTTACCTGATGAGAATGTCAGAGCCTACAATCAAAGGATTAATGAAGCAATTGTTGGAATTAGAAACAATGGTGGAGAAATTTCGGAAGAAGACATAATGGACAAACTGATGACTACCTTGACGTCAGAATATGACAACAAGATATGCATCTAGATGAAACTATGCAGTCCACAAAAGACTTCAAAAGAGAGACCTTAATTACCAAGCTTTCAGCCTTTGAGATATAAAGATTAAAGACAAAGCCTAAAAGTGAAACAACATTTAAAGCTTTAGTCCATGGTAAGAAATCTTTCAACACCTCTGGTAATTTTGATGATGAGGATGATGATAGAGAACTAGATGATTTCATTGCTATTATTGCTAAGAAGGAAAGAAAAGGAAAAGGGAAATATGAAGGTCAGTTACCATTCAAATGCTTTTCATGTAATAAAATTGGTCACTTTGATTCTAAATGTCCTACAAGAGTCAAGAAGTTCAAGAATAACTACAAGCCTAAATATACAAAAGAATGTTACTATGCTGGTGATGGAGTATCAGATGAAGAATCAACAGATGATGAGATTGGATTCATTGCTCTTGAATACATGGAGAAAATGAACCTTGAAGATGAAAAGAAAGAACAAGAATTGGCACTAATTTCACAAGCTGACATCAAGACAGATTGGATCATTGACAACGGTTGCTCACATCATATGACCAGAGACAAGGATAGATTTGTGCATCTTGATAGATACAAAGGTGGCATGGTTATATTTGGAGACAACACTCCTAAACCTATCATAGGTAGAGGAGCTATCACCTTGGATGGAAAGAACAACACTAATGATGTTCTTTATGTTGATGGTTTGCGGCATAACTTACTGAGTGTTGGACAATTGCTTGACACAGGATATCAGTTGGAATTCAAAGACAACAAGTGCATCATAAGTAACAAAGAAGGAGATATGATAGCATCTGGTTCAAAGACTAAAGATAATGTTTTTCAGCTCAATCCTGAAGAAAGTTGTTTTGTTGCTAAAGTAGATGACAATTGGTTATGGCACAAAAGACTATGTCACATCAATTTTGACAACATAGTGAAGATAAGCAATGTAAAAGCAGTAAGAGATCTTCCTAGCATAGCAAAGCCAATTGATACAATATGCAGGGAATGTGTAATGGGAAAGCATGTAAGGAATTCATTTAGGAGCAAGAACAATTCAGCAGAGAACAAGTTGGATCTAATACATATAGACTTATGTGGACCAACTCAAACAAGATCATACTATGGTGAAAGGTACTTTATTTTGTTTGTTGATGATTATTATAGAATGATGTGGGTTGTGTTCTTAAAAGACAAATCAGAAGCCTTTGAAAAGTTCAAAATATTCAAAGCTAAGTTTGAAAATGAGTTTGGATTGAAGATTAAATGTCTGAGATCAGATAGAGGAGGAGAATTAACCTCTGACAAAATTTATGAGTACTGTGAAGAACATGGGATAAAGAGACAGCTAAGTGCCCCTAGAACTCCTCAGCGGAATGGAATTGCAGAGATAAGGAATATGATCATTCTTGACACAGTGCACACCATCATGATTGAAGGAAAGGTCGCACACACCTATTGGAGAGATGTAGTCTATACTATCAATAGAATTCAATTAAGACCAAGCGCAGACAAAACACCTTATGAGCTATGGTTTGGAAATGTACCTACAATAAAATACTCCAGAATCTTTGGAAGCAAGTGCTACATCAAGAGAGATGAAGCAATTGGCAAGTTTGATGCAAGAATTGATGAAGGTATTTTTCTTGGTTACTCTACTAAAAGAAAAACTTATAGATGTTTTAATATGAGATTGAAGAAGATCATTGAAAGTGCTCATGTTAATATTGATGAGAAGTTTATGATTCAAGAGAGATACCATGATTATGCACCTATGATTGAAGAAAAACCTAGACCTACCAATAGTGAAGCAGTTGTTGAAGAAATGTTTGACAACATAGATGTTCTATTCAATGACCCTAAAACAAGTGAACAAGAAATACAAAAGGTAGATGAGAAAGTCACACCAAATGTTCCTAAATTCACATCTAGATATCATTCAAAGGAAGACATCATTGGAGATCAGAGCAGCAAATTCATGACAAGATCAAAAGCAAAGAGTTCCATAGGAAATGAAGAGGTATGTTTACTATCACAGATTGAACCCTTAAGTGTTGAAGATGCATGTAATGATTCAGATTGGCATGAAGCAATGAAAGAAGAGATGGATTAGATAATTAAGAATGATACATGGGAATTGGTCCCTAGGCATAGTGATAAGAATGTAATAGGAACAAAATGGATATTCAGAAACAAAATGAATGAAGATGGAACAGTGGTAAGAAACAAAGCAAGACTGGTATGTAAAGGATATGCCCAAACAGAAGGAATTGATTATTCATAAACATTTGCCCCTGTAAGCAGATTAGAAGCCATAAAGTTGTTTCTAGCTTATGCTACATTCAAGAACTTTAAGGTATACTAGATGGATGTTAAGTCAACATTCCTAAATGGAGAGTTGAAGGAAGAAGTATACATTGAGTAGCCAGAAGGATTTACTTTATTGGACAAACCTGATATGGTATGCAGATTGAAGAAAGCCCTCTATGGGCTTAAGCAAGCCCCTAGAGCATGGTATGAAAGACTTGATGGTTACTTGACTAAGATTGGATTCAAGAAAGGAGCAACAAATTGTAACTTATTCATAAGAGAGACATTTGATGGACTATTGTTAGTTGCTATATTTGTTGATGACATTATATTTGGTGGTAATGAAAAGATCAGTGCTGAATTTGCTAAGGAGATGTAGAGAGAATTTGAGATGAGCGTGATTGGACCTATCAAGTACTTTTTGGGATTGAATGTGCAGTAGACAGACAAAGGTATATTCATAAATCAGACCAAGTATGTGAAAGAGATCTTGAAGAACTTAAAGATGGATGATTGCAAGCTAGTAAGTACTCCTATGATAACTGGATGCAAGCTTTCAAAAGAAGATGATTCACCAGCAATAGACATAACCTTGTATAAGTCTATGATTGGTAAACTTATATATCTTACTCAAACCAGACCAGACATTTCCAATGCAGATGGTATTGTTTGAAGATTTGCAGCAAAACCTAAGCAAAGTCATCTCATGGCAATAAAAAAAAATATTCAGATATTTGAATGGAACCTTAGACTATGGTTTATGGTATCCCAATTCAGAGAATGTAGAGCTTCATGTATATACAGATGGAGATTGGGCAGGATGCATGGATGACATTAGGAGTACCTCAGGAGGAGTAGTATTTATTGGTGACAGACTTGTCACTTGGATAAGCAAGAAGCAAAATTGTATCTCTCAATCAACAACAGAAGCAGAATATGTAGCAGCAGCATTGAATTGTTTCACAATTGTATGGATCAAGTAGATGATAAAGGATTTTGGTATTCAGATTGATTATCCTATTGTTATTCATTGTGATAACACTAGCACTATCAACATGTCAAAGAACCCTGTGATGCATGCAAAGACAAAACACATTGAGATAAAATATTACTTCCTAAGAGAAAAAGTAGCAGAAAAAGAAGTAAAGGTGGACTATGTGAGCACAAAAGATCAGCTAGCAGACATATTCACAAAGCCTTTACCTAAGGATACTTTTGAGTATCTCAAGGAGAAGCTTGGAGTAATTCCCTTCCCTGAATTTGATTATAGATAGCAGGAATGCATCAGTCCTAAGTGACTGATGAAAGGTTGACTACTCTACCACAAGAGTAGTACCGGTACTTAATGTTTTTGGTGCTCTTTGCCATTGATGTCAAAGGGGGAGTAGTATATAGTCATAAAAACATAAAAAGAAAAAATATATAGTAATCAAAAAACAAGTAGAAGGGGGGAGTAAAAATACAATCATGGGAAGCAGTACAGTTGAGGAAATGGAGAATATTGAAGAATATTGCAATAGGTGGAGGATACTTCCTTGGGGGAGTTTTGTTGAGGAAATGGATAATGTTATAAAATAATTGGACAGTTGGATTGGTGGTGTTTTTCATTCCATATGTTGCCATCAATGCCAAAAGGGGAGATTGTTGGAGATTTTTCAGCAAGCCAAATTGTTGACTATATGTTTGTCATTGATGACAACATATGGTAAGCAGCATGTGTAGAAGCTTGATGGAGAGAGCTTTGAGCATATGTTGCATAGATATGTTATCAACATGATATCATAGACGCAGAGGTTGATTCTTAGTAAAGACAGTAGTAGAGTTGTGTATATCAGTGAGTGTTTCTGATAGGTCCCAAGAACAGTTCTGTATATGATTTGTAGTACGGTTACAGTAGAACCTTGCGCAGTTATATTTATGTTGTAGACATATGTATGATGTTATGTTCATGGACGTAGAGTCAGATATGTAGTACAGGTTGAGTTATGAAGTTTCTAGTTGATAGTCACAGCTTCCTGAGTCTACCTGAGAAAGCTGATAGTGTTTATATGATTGCGGTAGTTGCACCTATCATCTCGGTATGTGCGCTTGGATTTATGTTAAGAAGAGAGTTAAGGATGTTTGGTTAAGAGCACATAATGTAATTCAGCATGAGAAGAAAGTTGGAGTTAATTTATTAGAACCGACTGTGTGTAGTGTTGTGTCTACTCACATAAGAATTGTGTAATCCTAATTTATGTTGCGTGCCTAGTAGAGCCGACTGAGATGTTATTGGAGAATTGTATTGTTTCTCTAATATGATTTCACAATGGTTCAAACAGGCCAACTTGATTATATCATCTAGAGGAAAGATACTTATAGGTAGTCATTTGTGATTGCTAGGTATGGCTTATGTTGAAAGATAAGAGCATAGCAGAGAGTGTGAAGTGTTAAGCCATCAACAGAAGGTCTTTGTGACATAGTAGAGAGTATATGCTATTCATTGGAACTGATCAAGACAACAGGTCTACGCGCAATTCACCAAGATCCAAATATAGCGTGTATCTATTAAACAGAAGGTTGCAGTCTTCACCCCTTTGAGCAGTGTGCTCTCGGATAGTGCATCCTCACCCCTAACAGGGTTAATTATAAAAGACTCCTAACAGGGTCTGACCCTTGACCAGGTCACTGTACTTATTGCATTGTAAAGATCAACTTCTAACAAGGATCATAATACACTAATGTAGTTCTTAGTGGGTGTCAATTCCCACCGAGGTTTTCCCCTATTTGGGTTTCCTCGTAACCAAAATTGTGGTGTTGTGTTAAGTGTTCTTTCATTGTGTTTATGCTTAATGTTCTTATATACTTAATTGGATAAAGAATTGAATCTTGTAGATAACTAATTCACCACCCCCCCCCCCCCCCCCTCTCAGTTATCTCTTGGGACTATTCCTAACAACTTGTTCTATTGACCATGACAATCATTTTGATCTTTATATAAAATCACTTCTCTCACTATAATACTCTCGTTGTGCTACTTGTTGGAACTGTTAAAATTTGGCTAAGTATGTGATAATATTCCTACAAGGTTGGTCAAAAGTGCTCTATCTTTTTAGTTTTTGTGTGTTGATTAGGGTTTGTAGTCAAGATGAAAGTCAAAAAAGTGCATAAGTTTGAGCTGGTTTTTTCCTTATTGATCCAGAGGTTTTGTTTGTGGCAGATTTTCCTTGGCCAATTTAGAGTCTTAGGTAGACTGGCTAGTTTTTATTTTGAAGAAAACCATTCTAGGGAGTTGTCCCACATTTGTTGTGTTAGCAAACAACTTGTTGTTATCCACTGGCACACACATAAGAAGTACCAAAAAGGAACCCAACCTTTTGGAGAAGCTTGAGCACACAAACAACTTGTACTTAGCAGACGACTAACCAAATGTTTTTGGGGTCGAGTATCCATCATTGAATAAAATTAGGTTTCAAATAAGTGAATAAGGTTGAATAAACGATGCATAAGTTTTTCAAAGAAAAGAAAGATTGAGAAAGTGCTAATAATCAAGATTAGAAGTAGAGTAAGGGAAATCCCAAATTTCCAAAAGCTATAGTAATTAGAATTGGAAGTAGAGAAGTATGAATACCAAATTTCTGAAAGGTGCGGCCTAGTGCAAGTAATCAAGATTGGAAGCATAGAAGTATGAATCCTAAATTTTTGAAAGGAAAGATAGGGCCCACATATTCTGAAGTTGTAATTTTGAGAAGGAAAAAATATTGAAAATATGAAAGGTTGATGGAACATTTGAACTGTAGGGATATGCTAAGTCTTTAAATGAGGAGAATTGATGCTTGGGGTGCCAATAATTAGAATTAGAGGTAGAGTATGTAAAATTCTGAAATCTTGAAGAGAAGCTTCATCATCCATTAGAGAATGCAGGAGGTAAGTAGATCGCGTGCCCAGGGTGACAACTATCAAGGTTCCTTTTTCCCATGATCCCAGAGGAAAAAAAGATGAAAATATTCCCTAGATTACAATGAGTGGCTGTTGCAGGATGAAATTGAATGTGGGCCCAGGGTGACATGTGGCATGATCCTATGATCCCGTGATCAGGGATGATGTAGAGAGAGAAAGACCATGGAATTGTGAGATGCTGCCACATGGTGAGGTTGAAAAAGAGAGAACATTATCCTAGGATTATGACACCTGGTGGAGCTGCACCGAGGATTGAAGTCTCACAGTTCTGAAAAATTTCGTAGGTCTTCTTTATTACATTTTTTTCTTGTGTGCGACCATGATAAGGTGTTTAGGTGAATTTCATGAATCGGTCTTAGTATACGAGGGCTATAAATGATGCTTCTGGAGTGCTCATGATCCTATGATCAATTGGAAACCTCCAATAATCAAGAAGTTGATGTCTTGTTTCTAGCATTCCAAATTCAGAGATGTCATGGTTATATTGATAAGTTCCCACTTTTTTTTTAGATCTGATCCTTCTGATATTGTTGTTAAGAAGTGAGGAGTTTGAGTTACACAAGTGAACTGTAACTTGTTGCAATCCTTGTTCTATAAAAGGATTTTCAAGATCACTTAATAAGGGCTGAGAAATTTTGGCCTGAAATATTTTGGTGTTGAAATCATAGGAGTTGGTTCAATCTCAGTCAGGTTTGATAGAGGTCATGAGTCCTGTATAACATTTTACAGAGAGAATAAAAGTTTAGTGTTGGAGTTTTAGTTTGTTGAGTTTTATTTGAAGGAGAAAATCAATGTATGAAGACAATGATTCAGAAGTCAATTGAAATATAGTCCAGATTTGGTTTTCTCCTCTATGTTGGTTTTATGAGTTGTGAATTCAATAATTCAAAGTTCTTATTCAATTCACTGCATATATTTCATATGTGTATGTCTTAATTTTAAGCTTGGATCAAGGATCAATTTAAATGTTGAAGATTAATTGATAAATTCATAAGGTTAGCACAAGGATTGTTATAAGAATTCCAAATTAGGATTATATGAATAGATATACTTAAGAGAAAACCCCTCAATAAGATCACCTAGCCAGAAAGGTATCCCATGTGAAGTTAGCAAGTATCTAAGTGCCCAAGAATAGAGTTCCTAAAAACCCACACAACAAATTGTTGCCAAGCAAACCCACGTCACTAGGGATGATAGAAACAACCTCGATAAATGATGTTTGTTTCAATAAAACATCTATATACTACTAGGGGAAGTGTACCATTAGCATTATAGCCAACTTCACTTATTGATAGAGCTAAAATTATACATTGAATTTCAATGATTTTCTTTTGGTTGTCTCTAACTTAACTACTAAAAAATTATTTTTTGGATTCTAGTTATTAGCAAAGCTCCTTGTAGAATTTGTTAAGCATCAAAGTGTCAAATAGTAGCTATTTCAAAGTGTTGCCCGATACTTATTAAAAGACCCTCTAATATGCATGCACTCAAAATTGCTAATACTTATGGACAAATGTCCTAGTAGTCATGCACAAATAGGACAATTATGAACCAAAAAGCTAAAAAATGATCGGCTACTGGTACATGTGAAACTTATTAATAGACTTTTAGTTATTATATTTTTGGCTCCTTTAAAATTAGTAATTGGGAAATGGGTGCATAAAGAGTACATGACTATTAGCAAGCTTGACTATTGGCACTCTTCCCCTAGTCTCTTCTCACATGTCCAAGGAGGAGCTGGAGTACTTCAAATTCGCCAGGACTATGTTCCATGCAAGGCCAACACTGAATTGAATATAAAGTTTGAATGTGAACAACTAATTTCATGACTCATTTGAGAGAGATCGACCAACATAGAAATATTCCCACTCGTCTTATGAAATGATCGAACAAGTTTAGAACAAATATTTTAATCACCCAATATAATTTTCATGAACTCAAAAGCCATAGTTGCTAAGTATTTAACTTAAATACTGATATTACTTTTCATAAAGCCCTTAATGTGTTTATGCACTACAACCAACCTTCACAAATGCCAAAGCATATAAACTTGTCTCAAGAATTGCATTTCAATGTAGTGGCCAAGATATTAACACCCGTGATGGGACAAAATAAGAGCACCATGAAAACACCACATCAAAGTCTTCACAATATTTATATTTTTGAACAATGGGTATAATATTAAATAATTTTCAAATAACTATGAAATATCTCCAACAAGGTGTCTAATGCAAACAAGAAATAATCCTAAGCTTATACAAAATTGTCTCAAAATAAGACTTTACAAATTTGTTGAGCTTATCAATAGAATCCATCAATTAAATTTCTAATTGAAACCTCCAACATCGGACAATGAAGCAACACTGTGAATCTTAGAATGAATCCACCCTAAAATGAAATCGGTTTTTCGTCCAATATGCCCTAACCCAAGGTTTTTCATCATAGGGCTTGCTAAACCAAAAACAATAAGCTTTTAGAGCTCTTCAAAAAAATAATAAACAAGCACACTCAAATGAGTTCCCTTCTGCCTTTTTATAACCCTCTCATGAAACTTCTGGAAATTTTTTTGAATTCCACTTTCTTTTCAATTTTAAACCTTAATCAAAAGGGAAATAAGAAAATGGCCTTTTAACTCTTCATTGACATAAAATAAGTCATTTCATGACCTTATTGAATAATTAAATTAAATTGTCATTTATCCACAACTTAAAATTTAATTATTTAATTATATTCTAAGGTTAAATAAAATGGAAAATTACACTTATTCTAACTAATTCTTAATTACCAAGTAAACTAATTACTACTAAAATTAAATTCATATAAACTTTACTAAAATATTGAACTTTGATAGTGTGCTTTGAGTTGTGAACAAGATTGGTCAATTTTGTCCTCAAACTAGTCCTCGAATTCTTACATGCAACTAATAAACGATGATTTCCAAGAGTATAGATGGTTGTATAATACTTGCAAATTACTATTAAAAAACATTAGATGACTGGAAAATAACTTAAAATTGGCTACAATAGATTTAAAAACTCTAATTGTTGACTGGTTATGATTGTGAAAAATGTGCAAGACTTGCAAAAGACTGAGATGGATTACTAACAACTATAAATATATAAAAGTGACTCTCTGAAGCTATTGAAGCAACAACTATGGCGGAAATTTGAGCTTATTGTGGCTCCAAGAGGTTAAGTAGAGTTATATATTGTTGCCCCAACTACTTTGGCCTTGAGTAGAATTTGGGGGGCATTTATGGATGGTGTTGTGGGGTTTTCACACCATCGCCCCATTTGCAAATGGGGACCCCCCTTTTTGCTTCACCCGCCAATTGTTAGTTCGTTTTGGGTGTAGTATGGAAATATTTATTAGTCTTAAAGGTCATTAAGGTAGACGGAGCATGTTTCGAATTGCAAGACAAGTTTGGTTACAAGGGAAAAGTTTCAAATGATGAGTTATGGTGCATACTTAGGCAAATTTTGGATCCCAAATTAAGATAGAAATTTGGGCAAGCATGGGGAGTAGGATCAAGTGTTGAGGATAATCCAGTGTAACAATGATGAGCCAACACTTAGATAGTTTTGAACATTGACCTAGCCAAGTCCAAGTGATTGAGCCCAAGAAGGCTCTGATTTCCGCCTTGCATTGATAAAGCCCAAGTGACTAAGGATTTCCACTCAATGGAGCCCCAACCATCCCTGATTTTTGGTCAGCCTCTAGAGGAGACTTAAATGATGAATGGCGATATTAGCCTTTGACATGGCAAGAGGGGAAGGTTAGAATGCTTTTGGGAAAAAGTATGAATTTTGAAGTGTAAACCTTGAATCTGATCCAAGACATCTTAAAAGACCATATGCTGAACAACTCCAACACCTAGAAAAAAAATTGATGCCAACTTCAAATGCATGATCAAAAATTTGAACACCTTCCTAATTTTCGCCAGCATTTATTTCCAACATCTCTCTAATTTCCACCCAAATTAGGCTTGATTTCAAAAAGGTCATGATTTCCGCCTAGCATGTACAAGGTTTTGAAATTTCCAAGAAAGCCAAGATTTATGAAAATTCCAAGAGACACCTAATTTTCGCTCAGCATGATTGGCTACAATTTGTGTAAAAGGGATGGAGTTTGAGTTCATAAGTCCAATCAAATCTTGATGAGATTGAATGAGGCAAGTTAAAATCAACTAAGGTAAGAAATTCCAGGCAAAGTTAGTTTATAGACGTGTGGAAAAGAATTGACAAATTTTCAAAATGCATTTTGGGTAGAAATCCAAGCAAGGGTCGGAATCTAACCCGCGCTTGGAACAAATTTCCAAGCAATATCTAATCTCTACCTTGGTTTGCAAGTGAATTTCCAAAATATACCATATTTCCACTCAAGAAGTTTAGACAAATTTCCAAGAGGCATGGAAACTACACGCTCTTCATTTGCTCAAATTCCAATCAATTTGGAAATTTCACCCCCTTTGTTTGCTTGATTTAAAAAAGGTCATGATTTCCACCTAGCATGTACAAGGTTTCAAAATTTCCAAGAAAGCCAAGATTTATGAAAATTCCAAGAGACGCCTAATTTTCACTCAGCATGATTGGCTACAATTTGTGTAAAAAGGGATGGAGATTGAGTTCATAAGTCCAATGGAATCTTGATCATGAGATTGAATGAGACAAGTTAAAATCAACTAAGGTAAGAAATTCCAAGCAAAGTTAGTTTATAGACGTGTGGAAAAGAATTGACAAATTTTCAAAATGCATTTTGGGTAGATTTCCAAGCAAGGGTCAGAATCCGACCCGCGCTTGGAACAAATTTCCAAGCAATATCTAATCTCTACCTTGGTTTGCAAGTGAATTTCCAATATATACCATATTTCCACTCAAGAAGTTTAGACAAATTTCCAAGAGGCATGGAAACTACACGCTCTTCATTTGCTCAAATTCCAATCAATTTGGAAATTTCACCCCCTTTGTTTGCTTGATTTCAAAGCATTATAAGAATGCCACCCTTGGTTTGAGGTCAATTTACAAGCAATGTCAAAATTCTTCCCTTCCTAGAAGGCTATTAGAAATCGTATGCATGCCTTAGATAAGTTAGCTTTAATCTAGGGAATTGAATGGAAAACCATTTTAATCATTAATTGGGTTGGCCCTCATAAATAATGACTTGGCAATTCAAATTTGTAATCACTAACAAGGTCGGCCCACTTACAAATTAAACGATTTGCAAATAAAAAAGGAGTCATTAGTTAAGTCAACCTAAGGAAAAGACAAGTCTCTTAGAACCCAATGCCTATATGAGGGGGATGAAGGCTTCATTACAAACTAAAATCAAATTGAACATCAAGCAAACAATAACAAGAAGAGCAAAGTCCTGCCTTCTTTGATTAGTCTTTTCTTTGGCTTCTCAGTCTGTTGTGGTTTGTGTGTCCTCCCTCCTTCTGGTTGGACTATTCTATCTCGAGTGCTTGAACTGCTCTATCTTTTGGATGCTCTTGTGGTGTTTGGTCCTTTGTTTTGGCTAGACTGTTGTATTAATGGTACCTCAATAGCTTTATCTTTCGTCCCAGTTATGTAAAGGGTTTCAAGGTCCCTTCAAAACCTATTTTTACCATAATAAAAAATAAGAAGAGAAAAGTGAAAAGTACAAAAAACAAAAGAAGAGTGAAATCAAAGTATCAAGTTATTGCTAATTAAATTATTCTTGTCGAGGTGAAATGAGACAATGTAAAAATCAAAAGATTTCCTTAATTCTAATTTAAAAGTATGAACTTGTTACAAATCCAAAGTCATAAACTTGGAATTGTTTGACAATTTCCATCAGGTACGAAAGGAAATCAAATTTGCAATGTTAAGATCATGGACTCGAGAGGATTAATTAGTGTTCTTCAAAATAATCAAATGATTAGAAGTAATTATCAGCAAGTTGGGAATTGGATTAAAAGATGGAAATTGAAGAGTGTTCTAACATGGCATGATAAAAATCAGTTGAAGTGAAATTCCCAGAATTAGAAACTTTTTATCATTCATTAGAATTCAATAAGGATTCAAGGTTGCAATCTAATTGACATTCGAGAACCATTTGAAATATAAATTGTAAGAGTAGGAAAGATTTCAATTTGCAAGTTGGACATATAAAAGATATATCCTTGATAAAGTAATATCGTTTTACAATGTCAAATGGCAGCGAGTGTGGAAGGTGAGGCTCAAGATGGAAGTTCAAGTGAAGGTGGCTTTCAACATTAGAGACAACACCGAAGCATTAACAAGAACAAGATCAAAATGGGATTCAAAGAACAAGTTGCATAAGGAAAATGAACAAGTCTACAAATAGAGAAGACTATCACAATCTTAAATTACCTTTGGAAAACCCAAGATCAATTAGAATGACCCAACTACATGAAGCACCTCATCACTTCTACAAGATCAAGGCGAGCTGAAAATTCAACCAATACAAGATGAAGAATTTCGAGGCTGCAGAAGATTCATGAAGATGACGCAAATTGGGAACATGAGCCATCACAATCAATTGAACGCTTGACCATGTTGAGTATCAAGAGATATTGCAAAGAGATGTAGAGACTTCTTTATAATGATGGAAAAGTAGAATTGATGAAGTTTACAAGATAAGCATGTTGAGGTGGCACCCAAACATCTTCAACCAATCATAGGATTTCAGTCTCACATGTCCAAGTTCATCCAATCAAATTATTCCAAGTTGGCATGTGGAGTGCATACAGTGTCTTCAGCTAACGAATTTTCTCATTGGTCCATCAAGGCGAGGTAATTTTATCATTGGCCCACAAATTGGTGCCTTATTGTAATTGGATAGCATTTAATGCTTGTAGTTAGAAGTTGCATTAGGGCTATGTTAAAACAATCTTGGTCATTGATCTCAAGTTAATCTTGATCATTCATTGTACTTGGAATAACTATAAAAGGCAAGATCTTCTCATTTGTTATAGATTAGATTAGTTATAATAAAGGAGAGGAGAGACTTGAAGAGATTGTTGCTATAATAGTACCAAAATAATTCCTAATTTGTTGTTGTTATCATGGTGAATGCTTGTGAAGTTTTGGAGTGTTGCATGGTTTCTACATTTCTTCACTTAGATTAGGATTTTAATTATGTTTAATAGAAGTAGTTAAGTAGATGAATGGAACATATTGTTGATTGGTAACTTAAGGTGAAACTTATGTTCATACCTTTTAGTACTTGTTAATTGCAAATAGCAGTGTAACGTTGGTCTGAACTAATTGCAAGCACTTAAGTTCAACTGGAAATGTTCATTTGGGTTGTGTCATTATTGGGTATTTGAATGAGTGTCAACAATATGAAAATCATTTATGCATCCTTAAAAGATTGCACCCTCCTTTGCGTAGTTAATTTGGTGAAGCAATGATTATTTAGTCTCACCACACCATCAATAATCTCTTGCATTGTTAGAGTTAGATTAGATTCCTAAACCCACTTGCTTTTGCACTTTCATTTGTTAGAAGTAGTTAAAGAGCCATCATTGCCAAATCATTCGCATTTGCGAAGTTGATAAACCATCTATTGAATGAATAGTGGAAGTTCCTGCGTGGTTACTAGCAAACCACATCATAAAACTGAATTGTGTCCAACAAGAATAGCAACCCTGAAGTCCCCTCTATGATCTTTTTTTTGCAGTCTTTAGCATGTGTGGTGTCTTTGTTTAAGAGAGGATTTGATATTTGGTGTTTCATCTTGGAATACTAAGTGTTTCATCCTGCATGTTGGAGTGGTCAGAAAACTCACATCAACAGATGGGAAAAGTGTTATCAAGGGGAATAATGAACAAACTCAATTGCAAAGAGAAAGCAACAGTCAAAGGGGAGAGAAAATAGAATATGAGATTGTTTGGCTCTTGAAAGATTCATATAGACAATTTCAATGAACCCACTGGCTTTCAGCAATGGTAATTTCAAAACCACAACAATTATGAAATAAACAGAATGATTTTGTAAAGGTCACAAAGCTTGCAAAATCACCACAAGAGTTACATATATGTCACTTGTGATAGACTGACAATTTTTCCCAACTAAAGGAAAATATAAGTGCAAAAATCCAAGAGGGAAAAGACTATAAATGGCAAGAAGGGACTATGAAACATTTGAAAGATGTATAGGATATTTGACTGATAGGATTTTCCTTGAAGTCAACTTCAATTGCCACTTTATTAACCATTTTATATTCAGAGGGTGTTAATCATCATCAATTGAAAAAATGTTGAACAATGTATTTTCAGGTAATTCCAGAGTCAGGGACTCAAACTTGAAGATGCACCAAAGATAGGTAATTAATCACAAATCTATGGAGGTTGGTTGTTCACTAGAATACCATATAGAGAATAAGCCAATGCCATTAATGCTTTCAAGAAACTCATACCTTGGACAACTCAAATAAGATTGAAGAAGTTGAGAAAATAGAAAGGGAAATTGATGTAAGGAATGTAAGTGATAGCGGGCCAACATCAGAACCATACCAGGATCAATTGAGTATCTAATTCCACGAATCCCAAGGGAGAGAAGAAACTTCACACCAAAATCTCTAAAAGAAGAAAATTGTCAGAGAATATTGGAAAGATAGTAGAGTTTAATGTAACTCGGGCTTCCATGCAGAAGATAGAAAACCATGGAGTGATAAATTTGGGAAAAAAAGTCAAATAGAGGTAAGTGAGTGAACACTGTGGAGATAAGAGAATAACTTCGGCACTCCTTTGGCAGATCCAATCTTGCTATCAAACCTATCAAGTTTATCTTCCACAAAGGAGATGTTGGATACATTGCTACATCTTCCAACTTCTAGGACCCAACTTCTCCATCATCTTCTCTTGTGATTTTCATTGTTCTTAACCACTGAATTCAATTTTGGGCTCAATAATGCACTAAGCTTCCTTCCCCACTCAATTGGGTAGATGGCATAAATTAACCATATAGGGTGAAGACAACTATAAATTTGCATCAATTCACACAAGAACTTAAAAAATTTTGAAGGGTAAATTTAGACCAAAGAGCTACTTGTAAACTTTATTTTTTAACTTAAACACTATATTTTCAATCCCAAGTGCATTTGCTTAACATGCAACTTTCTCAAGCTCCTAAATTTGAAAATGTGGAAAAGTAGCTTGTTTATTTACCATCATCCAAATAACAGGCACATGAAATTTCTTGTGGGTGAAAGTTGCAATAATCTTTGAGTACTTTAGGATCCATCGGAACAGAATAATAAATATCTTAAACATCGCAGGTCAGTAGCTCTTCAAGACCTGAAGCATCTCAGCATGCACTTCTTTGAAGATCAACAAAGATTCTATTATCAGACATCCAAACATTATAATATATATATCTCCAATTTGATTTTCTCCCATATGTTCATATTTCTTGTTTGTAATAGTTCACTAGTGGCTTCCATATTCAATTTACCATCAAACCTAATTTGTAAGGACAAATAAGATCATTTGCTAGGTCTAGCTTTAATTGAAAAATAAATTATTTCTTCAAGAAACATACATAAAACTTATCCTATTCACCACTGATTGAGATCCTCTAATCATTTATGGATTCATTGTCCTGCATAAATCAGAATTCCTTGTCCATAGCAAAAAAAATTGTCTGTTCCCTAATCTATTTCCTTTTCTTCTTCACTCAGAATCTTTGTAACCATGTCAAAGGAGTGAGACTTACTCTCAGAATATCCCAATTTCTATTGGAAGGCTATTTATAGCTAAGGGCCCGTTTGGTGCGTGGAATTAACTTATCCAGAATAGGCCTATTCTAGAATAAGGACCTATTCTTGGGTTAATTGATCCTCAATAGGAAAGCTGGAATAGGGTTTGGACCTGTTTGGTGCACCTAGAAGATGACTGAGAATTAATCTATTCTGCGTTTGGATCCAATGTGGAATTGGAATAAGAAATAGACACGCAGGCCCTAATCGGCCGCAACCCTCTATGGTGAGCGGCCCACAAAGCACGCCGCCACAGGGATCATCATCTCTCCTTGGAATTAGGGCTCGGCCCTGCGAAATGCATCCATACTTTCTTTCATCCATCGTCCTTCCAATCTTGTTGCCCCTCGAAAATTTGCATTGTCTCATTGCTGACCGCCATTCTTGCAACTCTTTCATGAACCCATCATCTATTCAGTAAAATGCCTTGGTTTTATTCTGTGTAGATAACATCCATGAGAGCGACGGTCTTCTTGTAGGTGTTTCTGGTGTGAATGATGGCATCTTTGATGAGACTTTTAAGGGACTTTTAAAGAACAGCTCTGGTGCGTTTGTTGATGAGGCTGCAAAAATTGCCATAAAAAAAAAACCCTAAATTTATATCACTAATGTTCAATATAAATTTTGAACCATTTATTTTTTAAAACCTTGCTCTTGCAACCTGTATCATAAGCTCTTTCTACAAGAATGGCTGCAGTGGAACTATACCAGTTCACTTGGACACGGGCACGTATCCACCTCAGAAACTATAGACAAAATCCTAATTTTTGCAGAAAACGGAAAACCCTAACGCATGGACCTGACCAATTTTTAAATTTTGATGAAATCTTTGAATTCTTGAATAGCCTTATTCTAGAATAAAATGAATTCCAGCTTTTTTTTAGAATTATTTAATGCATGCATTGGCTCAAAAACGGGAATTAGTTTTCCAATTCGCGAATTAAGAAAGTGGCCACAAACAGCGAATAAACTTATTCGAGCATTCAATAATCCTTATTCCAGGCGCCAAACAGGCCCTAAGTCTTCAGTTGTCTCCACATCGATTTCCATTCTTCATCACAATATCTCCATAATTGTCTCAAAGGACTTACTCTCAGAAAATTATAGGTTCTATAAGCATTCCAACCTGTCAGTACAGTACCCGCTATTGTTTGTGGGTTAGTTGTGTCTTTGATTTCATTCATCTTAGCAGGCAGATAAATTTTAAAGATATTTTAAACCCAATTCAAATAACACTGGACCATTTTTTTAAGCAAATAGCTGACATTTTTTATCCCACACTATATTACCATAGTTCTATGTTTCTTTAATTGCACCTGCCTTTGTTCGATACAGCTATTACATGCTGAGCAACCTCAACAAGCTCAACAATTCACTCCAACAGCTGTAAGCTGATAAAGGAAAAACAAATTGAAGCAAGTCTAACACTGTGCATCACATTCCTCTCTCTACTCCATATATATTATATATTCTTCTTTCCATGGGAAAAATGCATTTACCCACAGCAAGAAATATGGCATATGCAATGACCAATTTTGCATTCTCACTAGAGATGTTTGCCTACAGATCCTAATTGTTGTCAGGATATGAACTATTTTTATTGCTTTGTAAACTTTCAACAGAACTTACATGAGATTCCTGGAATTGTACAAAGCAAGCTATAATTCAGAAAAAAAAACTATAATAATAAGAATGTTTGCAGAAAAATAGGCAAATTGAGGATGAAAAAAGTGTAAACAAGTTGTGAGAATTTCCAATTAATATTGCCTTCTTTAATTGCTTGCAAGCTGCACCTGTCGATTTTTGTTGTTTTAGGCCACCAACATGTAGAAAACTCATCCTGGTAGACATTAAACTATTGGAGATGTCCAGACCCTGTCCAAATGACAAAATAATTTTTCTCTTTTACACACTTCCTTTCAATGCATATTTGTAATAGCCTCATAGAAGACTTCATTGCAGTCAATACCTTCTCAAAACATATGCTCTTGACTAACCATCAGAAATGATTCGATGACAATGCATGCCATCATTTTGAGATATGGTCTCCACAGGCTTCTCATGCATGAGAAGTTCTTGACAAAGAAGGGTCTGGCGTCCATAATTTATGCTATCAAAAATAGAATTAGAAAGAAATACAATCTCCTAATACATAGTCAGTTAAGATGCATAAAGCAAATAGCTCCCACCACAGGAAGTTATATTAATAAGAGCTTCTAAGGTATTTAAAACCTATAGGTACAGACACTAATTCCAGAGATGGATACACACAAAAGCTGGAAATTTGTTAAATGGTTGAGAGTACAGAAAGGCAACACTCACAGGATAACGTGCGATCACTGTCACACACCTGCATGTTTGTGAAGCTTCATGGCATTAAGGCCTAACTATTACCTTGCATCAAGATTGAAGCACATAAGTGAATGCCTACTGAGGTGAGCTTTCAGCATCTGTCCTTGTACCACTGCCTCCCATTTTTGAAGCTCCTATAACAGATATAAATCATTTGGTTAGATCAAAAAAGAATACAAAAATTGTAATCAATGTCAACTATCTTCTTCCTCCCTACAGATAGTTGATGAGTGCAATTTACTCATATTTGGTATGGCCTAAATAGTATTTTCTGGTGAGGAAAAGAAATGAAATACATTTATATTGTCAGGTTGTACAGATAAGAACATGTGCTATAGGAAAAGCTTACTTTCTGTAAGCAAATTCTATAAATGGACAAAACAACATTCATTGTAACCATATGCAGTCTTTGGTATTCTGTCAATAACTTTTAACACTAAGATATTGTTGTGAAGTTGAATTCAACTTTATGATATAAAGAGAAAAATGAACATTGAAGATTTCATATATGCATGAATTAAAGAATGAACATTGTTTCTGATGCCTAGAACAGGCAGTGATTTACTTATCCAAAATATACTAAGAACTCAACTGTTATATTAACCTCAACTTCATTTTCAGTCATGTCACTCCATGTGTTCATTGTAAAATAGACATAGCCATATAGAGACAATAAAATAAACTTAACATTTCCAAACAAATTTCATTAAGGTTCTGTTAGTGGAAATACAGATATTTGGCATGACCAATTTACAACATATCAATTTTAATGACTATTAATGTTAATGATAGAATCTTTGCCGTTGTTGCTTAGCATTTGTGATAGTGCTTTCAAGTGCTTTATTAGATAAACACCTTTTAGTTTTTAAAATTTATATTCGCCACCGTCTCCAAAAACTACAGTAAAAAAGACTTAATTATTGAACAGATGTACTCTATCGATGCCAACAAAAGTCACCACTTATTCTGCTCTCATGCAAAATGGTAGAATTATCTAAGTAGCTAGTGTCCCATTCAAAATAACGGATAGCATATAATTCCTGCTCTAATGCTTTTCTACCAGTGCCCCAGATACAGATTAAATAGATAGGGATCACCAAGCAACAAAGTAATATGTGCCAGGGCAAGCATAGAACATTGATAGATCCCTCCTGCCCTATAAAAGTAGAAAGCATATGATAGCAACAAGTTTCATAGGAGGCATTAGTAAGGCATTGACTTAGTCAAGTAAACCACTGAATTCTAAAAGATTTCTTCATACTGGGAAATTCTGAATTCGATTGAGTAGATGATTTGTACTATTTAGTTGCTCAGTCAGTAATTTTAAATTGCTTAGTCAGATAAGTTTTTTGCAATTTAATAATTTAAAATTAACCCATTGAGTAATATTTTAGTCTTTATTTGATCAAATAGTTGTTTTGGCTACCCCCGCGAATTGTTGCTTCTCCTAAATCAGTCCTATGCCCCAGTGAAGCACCTACCCTTTACATCTAACACAGTCATAAGCATATGGGTTCAAGGGAACCTCAAATTTGGACACTTGTTTAAGTTGGCCTTAGAGTGGGTAAAGACCACGAAAATACTTCTCAATCTATCTATCCCTTATGACATCCAAATACCTGCTCCACCATGCAAAGTGATTATATATGTTCTCCACTTCTTTTTCATGTCATTTTAATCTCTTGCTGGGCTTCTTCATATAGAGGCACAAATTTAGATTGTAGAAGCCAGATCAACCTCTTTTGGCAGACCTCAAAATTTCATCAACTCCTTATTGTGGATGAAAAAAGCATGCATTTCTCCCCAGTGATAAATATGCATCCGTGCCTTTAAATAATAAGTTTACGATATTGATGTCTTTCTATTGCAGGGGCATCCCAAGAGCATCATAAATATTGCATCGGCCAAAAATATTCTGCTTTTTTTTCTATGTTTCTCAGTTTCTGGCAGGTTTCTCTTTAGCACCATACTTTGGAGAGTGTGCCTCCAGGGGAGTGATCCAGAGGATTTCAGAAGGATGTCGCCTTGATGCATTAATATCTTGCTATGGCATTCTTGCTGTACTTATTTACAAAAGGTTCTAATGTTGATTCTAATTTCTCCTTGGGATGACCATCGGATTGTGCAGTATCAGTGTAATCTCAGTCTATGGCACTTCTGTAGTTCATGTTTCATGCTCCTATCCCTCAATTCTCAGACAAAGTGGAGGCCTGTCATTCGAGGCTGTGACGTGTTGTGGACTCTTAAGCTTAATTTCAAATTTAAGCGTGGCGTTTTAACTTAAGCCATAGCTTGGGACCAACAATAACCACTTTTTTTTATCCCAATTTCATTGTAATATATCTCAAATAATCCAGGATTGTATTGATACCCCTAAGCAGATAATGGTGAATCTAGAACAATGTGCCAAAATAAGACAGTCATCTAGCAGGTTTATTATGCCCCCGATGTGTAGAAGTGCACATCTCTGGGTTCTTTATAAACATCATTCACTCTAGAAAAGTTTTATCTTTCAAAATTTGAAGAGATTTTACAATTAGGTTATTCAACATGTAAGCTTGTGGGACATGTTGCAATGACTCGGCCAATAAGAGATGAAAAGATTTGTTTTATGCTTCTATTTTGTCTCTATTTCTTGCTTTGATATGTGTTGTTTGGCCAAGCTTCTTGATTTGATAGTCCTCCATTGGACCCTCAGATCTTCCCCTACACCACTTCCCTCAACTTCCAACATTGAAATGCTGACTCTGTTGGTGTTTCAAAATGACTTATGCTCTAAGGCTACCAATATACCCTCAGATTGATGTTTAAGGAGTGGTTAGTTCCAAATATATAGGGATCTTTAAGGTAACTGGACCAACTATAGGGACAAGATTGTCCTCTGCATTTTTGGCTCTGCAAAACCAAGGCAGGTGCACCTAATCCAGTGAATATAACATTCTTACAACACCGAAACTGGATTCAATACAACAGATAGATAACAAGAAAGTACTAAATGATAACCAAGCATTCATTGACTCTCCATTGTTATGAAAGAACATCTAACCTCTCAACCATAATACTTTTTAAGACTTCAACTGGTTTTTATTTCAAATTTGCAGATTATAACAACTTTGATCAATATATACCAATAGGAGATATACTTCCTCAGACCAGTGCCTTATCCATTGGGCAACAATTCCAAAACAAACAAAATACAAAGACTGTAAAGAATCACAGATTCATAGCCATAAATACATCTACCCAAAACCTCACTACTTATTGAAAATCCCTATGTAAATCAAGATGAATCTATATTCCACCCAGAGCAATATTTAATCTGATCCTTGATCAGAACTCAGGAATGAAAACATATACATAAACAATTATGCAATGAATTTGAAAATTCAGAACTCATAGGATTTAACACAAAGGAGAAATAAGAACCGGATTTTTGTATTAAGTATGATGAACCGTATCTTTGTATACAATTTAAACTTAGAATACAAGCCTCTTCAATAATGGCAAAGACCTTCAACTTTCTATCTTCTATTCATAAAAACTGATACAAAAGTTACAATCCTGACTGAAACTAGGGATTTTACAAACTATCCTCTATTAACACCTAACTCTTAGCCCTTTTTAAATGATCATGAGAAATCCTTTTATATACAAGGATTGCAACAAGCATTTGATCATTTAGGGCAAAACAAAACTACCCCAAAGGGTTTACAACTACTACGCAGGGTTTACAATAAATGAACCAAATCTGATTTGGGAGCCCTTTGCAGATATCTAGACAAATCAATCGCTTCTTTGAGTCTTCATTTATTGTCTCGAGCCATTCAATTGATCTGATCTTCTTCGTCTCCAAGAAGCCTTATGAACTTAATGCATCCTAACTCTCACCAACCAAAACTTCAAACCGTGAGCCTTCGCTTCTTTTAAGAAGTTGGTGGAGCGCTATCTTTGTCAACATGGGGGATGTACATGTACCTCCAAGCATTGAATGTTTCTTCATTTGGGAAAGAGAAACTAGTAATCTCGGCCTTCTTGTCAAATAATCCCTACCATTCCTCCTTTACACGCTCAATTTCTTTTTTCAGGTACTCAAACCAAGACCTGGCCTTTTCCAAAACCTCAATTGTCTGGACAAACAAAATTGTACTCTCGAGAGTCAGAATACTGTTCATTCTAATTGATATTTCATCATCTAACTCACTTGTCCATTTTGACAATTCCTTTAACTTTCCTTTCCTGTCAAAGATACTAGGAACCAACTCACAACTAACAGCAGTAAATTCTTTCCTCAAAAGATTGGATTTTCTTTCTATATTGTCCCTTCTGATTTGAAACTCCACCAAACCCTTCACAAATTTATGCAGAGGTTTTATTGTTGGGTCTGGATAATCTTGACTCTTGGATAAAGAATAAAATAATTTTAGGCTTCCATGAATGTCTATCCACTTATCCAAAATTGACTTCAATGTAGCCTTTTCCTCAATCAAAGAATTAAGAATGGAATCTAATCTCTTCCCATAAACATAAAGAATTTTTGGCTCAAGGCTTTGAGCAAACTGAAGCACTGTCTCCCTGATCTTTTCTTCATATTTTTGATCAGTTGTACTCTTGACCATCCTATAATGATCTCTTTCCTCTGTCAGACTTTCTTTGATTTCCTTTAACCTTTCCTTCTCATCTAATCTTTGTTTCTCCCAACTAACCCGTGCATCAATATCTAGTTCGGGAAATGGGGATGGAGGAAATTCAATTATGGGACTTGAGGAAGAAGGAACTGAAGGTTGGTTTGCAAGCAACATCTGAGGAGACCTGTGATCAAGTGGCCCTGTCATTTGTGCAATTAGTTTATCCTTCTCACTTACCACTATCTTCAGATCATTATAGGCCTTGAGGAGGACCTCAAACTTTATTCTTTGTTCCTCTTTTTCTTGTGCATCCCTTTCTACAACCTTGAGATTAAACTTTGCAGTTTCCAATACTACATTGGAGGCTTCCACTATTGAAGTATCCCCTACTCTATTTACCAGTAGATTTCCAGAGTACTCAGTGGGCTTTGCTTCATTTCTTTTTCTATTTTCCTCCCTCTTGAGGGACCACATCACAAGGGGCAGCATGATCATCATTAAAAACCACTCCCTTAGTAGCCTGTTGTGCCTCCTCTATGGTAGAATGCACAATGTTTGTTTGTTTCCTAATAGCATCAAAGATCATTGCATCAGCTATATCCTACTCGAGGAGAATCAACACTCCTGCAGTCTACACCATAGCCCTACCTTCTTCTTTCATTTATATCCCTATCAAGGAAGTCTTCTTTCTTCTTCTCACATAACTCTTTGTATTGATTAATATACATTCTCCACAAGAATTGGAGAAATGCCCTAGCCTTGACAAAATTATCATCTGACAAGAAACTCTCATTGGCATGCTTTATTATAGGGTCTAATTCTTTACCTAAGAATTCAGACACAGTGAGGTCCATTTCTGCTCTTTTGGGAGCCTATGGCATCCCCCCTTGAATCTGTTCACTGGTCACAAAAATTTGTCCAGCACTACTCATCTGCATCAGTTGCTTAGCAACTCCTTGCTCATCCAAGTGTAATGGGGACTGAGATGGTGAATATACATCTCCTCCAAGTTGGGCCTCTTCTTGTCTTTGCCTCTTAGGATAAGGCTGCACATTAGGGGTATCACCCATGGGTCTCTTCCCTCTGGAAGTAGAGGGCACATCTTTATCCTTTCGTTGCATAGGCAACACCACATTGTAACCCGACCTCTGATGTATGATATAAATTCCCTGGGGAACAAGCCTAGCATAAGCTGACTGACTTAAAATTCTCTTTGCCTTTGTTGGATCACAACAATCTTCTTCTCATTCAGGGTCTTCATAATCCCTTCAAAATGCTCCATTAGGGCCTCAACTTTCCTAGCCCAAGGCTGGAAAGCCTTCAATGGGTCATAGCTCTTATCAAAAAATTGGACAAAGTCCAATGTCTTCTTGTAGACCAACCATTTTTCTTTCTTTATCTCTTGTTCCTGCAATTTGAACTCATTTCTCACTATATCCTCAAGAAAATTAAATTGGTGTTCCATGGAGACACACCTGGTTCTTTCTTTAAACATCCCATTAATAAATCCTTCATTGTCTGCACACTTGGCAACAACAATAGCTAACATGTAGGGCTGCAATACCTTATTCAAATGCACCCAGCCACCCTTGGTAATCACAAATTGGTGGGCAATGGTAATAGTGGAAAAGAGAATTCTCTTGTTCCTCCATGTCAAAGCTACTTCTTGTAACCCATCAAGTTGCCTTAAAATCTCTGCTAATCCAACCTTCAAGGGGACCTGATATGGCAACACATATGGTGTACCCTTGAATCAATACAATCTAAAAACTGTGGACACTGGATATAAAATAATATCACCCCAATTGTGCACTATGGTAATGTCCTTTGCATACTGTTTGGGCCTGATCAGTGTCAATAACCCCTTTGGAATTCTAGGGTTCTCCAAAAATATCAATGCTCTAAGCCTAGAAGCAAAATTTATGTCAAAGATGATGAAACTAGCATCAGCACGATCCCAAGACAATTCAGTGCTCCACAATTGAACAGGCAATAGTTCACCATCTCGCTTCTGTATTATCTCCATGGTTTGACTGAAATAATCCACACCCTTGTATAGGAACATGTGCATGAGCATGGAATACCACCCAAATGGCCTATCAACCTTCATGTTTTGGATGCCAACTAAACCATGATGAATCAGATCAGCAACATAAGGGGCAAAATAAAAAATAACTGCAAGATGGGGGTGCAATATGTGAACCATCATAAACATATAGTGTATTGGCATGTGTGTCTCCTCATCCTCATCGAATATATAAGCCAGTGACTTATACATGGCCCTAGCTCTCAAGCTGAAAAGATCTAACCTGATTGGCTCAGGGGTACTTGTGCCAACCACACACAAACTGCCAATCTTATCAAAGAATTCTCTCAAAGGTCCCATCCTGAAATAATCCCTTTGAGCATCATAGATCTTCTTGAAATTATCAAAATCTGTCTCTTCTAGGAGCACAAAAGAATCACACAATGAAAATACATCTCTTATCTCATCTGCAATTATGCTTATCATAACATGCCCATCTACATCTCTGACCACTCTTGCCACAGGGTCATAGCACTTCGCTACTTGTAGGAGGATATCAATATCCATGAAAACACCAGGCACAATCAACTTGCCAACATCAAATTTCCATATATTACTGTTAGGTGTATATGCATTTCTCTATGAATATGCAATCTTAAAGAGGGTCAACTAGTCATTCCAACATTCGGGTCCCTTGTCCACATGCCCTTATCATACAATCCCTCACCTATCTGTGTCCTAGGGTTCTTGGGAACCATCTCCTTTAGTTTTGAGGAGTCATTTGTAGATGGAGGCAATAGCTCAAACAAATCATCACAAACGGCCCTCTCCTTGTAGTCAATTTTTCCTTTAAACTCTCTATGCGGTACCATCTTAAACAACTAGGGTTCTAAGCAAATAACTTTATGTAGAATGATAACACAAATGGAACCTTAACCCTTTTAAAATTCCAATTTACTGGCACCACAGTTGCAAATGTAAACAGATAAATAGTATAGCAGAATTCACCTACCACCTTTTGAGAACACTTGCAAACTGAAACGCAGAGAAAATCGCCTTTCGTTTGAGAGCTCGGAGATGATGTGCCATTTGAAATGAACGTTTTTCGCCTTATACCTTTGCCAGCACTCTGCATTTACTTCGCATGATACACCATTAAACCATTGATCTTGGAAATCTGGCGCTACAAAGATCACTGAGCACTTCATACCTTTAGTTTCAAAATTTAAAACTAGGTCATCGATCCTTACTTTCTTAGCACATCGGACGGTTGTCACGAAATTCACCAGTGAAGACATATCTGTTACCCTAGGTGAAACCACCGGCCAATCAAAACATTTCATTTTAAACCATGCGTCAAGCTCGAGTTCACTTTAACTTTTTATGGGGCAGGACGTGTGTCGACAAAGCATGATCTTGAGATCACTATCCTTCAATCACTTTTCCTTCAAGGCTTCATGCCTACCGTCGATCCTTCTTTCATTTGTCGGTTCTTTAACACTTTATAATCTTGCGGACCCACTTTCAAATCAGCACACGTGTAATGTTCCCATCATTAAATGACTAATAAAACTATTGTATTTGAGGGTCCCGATTGATTTAACTTATCTCGGGCCCATTATTATTTTTGTTTGGCATAGTTTTAGTGACGTTGTCGGCTCTTTTGTGCACTCTCGGGAGTTCCCCGACGGGTATTTATGCACGACGTGTAGGATAGTTTTGATATGTTGAGATTTGATATTTTATTTGTGTTTGCGAATTCCTGTTGGAGATTCTGCTCAGCGCCATTTCGGAGGTGAAAGACCCTCGCTATTTGGTATTTCACAATTTCGGTGGGATTCAACCCTCACCCTATTCTGCTTCTCTGCTTGTATCGGATCTGGCAAATCCGAAACTCTATTACTTGATTCAATAATACTTCATTGGCATTGTATTTGATCTATGTGTGATACTGTGAAATTACCTGCAAGTGGAAATCATCGTTTCAACCTCTGGAAGATTCATTAAGTATTCCGTGTGCACTTTCCCCTCACCATACGGCCCAATTCTTTAACTGTACAGCCTCCTTCTGTACTCGTATGGACCTCTGGCTTCCACACCTCCAGTTTTTTCTTCAACCCGCACGCCTCCGGTTTGCACACCTCCGGATTGCACGCATCCAGTTTGCACACCTCCGGATTGCACACCTCCGAGTTGCACGCCTCCGGTTTGCATGCCTCCGATTTGCACACCTCCGGTTTGCACACCTCCAGTTTTCTCTTCACCCGCACGCCTCCGGTTTGCACACCTCCGGATTGCACGCCTCCAGTTTGCACACCTCCGGTTCGCACGCCTCCGGTTTGCACACCTTCGGATTGCAGGCCTCCGGTTTGCACACCTCCGGTTTGCACACCTCTGGGTTGCACGCCTCCAGTTTGCACGCCTCCGGATTGCACGCCTCCAGTTTGCACACCTCCGGATTGCACGCCTCCGAATTGCACGCCTCCGGTTTGCACACCTCCGGTTTGCACACCTCCGGTTTGCACACCTCCGGGTTGCACGCCTCCGGTTTGCAGACCTCCGGATTGCATGCCTCCGGTCTACACACCTCCGGTTTGCACGCCTCCGGTTTGTTCTTCTGATCTATACGCCTCCAGTTTGTTCTGTACGGCTTTCAATTACCAGTAAAAAGGCACTGGACCGTTTTGTGATCTTCCTCCGTACTTGGGAACATTACAGTGGTATTAGAGCTGGTGATTCTGCCAGCCTGTGGGTATTGAATGAGAGTTTATCCAAGGAAAAGGAGCAAATCCCACTCAGTCGGAAGAATGGGCGATCCAGAGGATCCTGCGGCCGAAGTCATGACTCTTCTGAGAGAGCTCACTAGGAACCAGGTACAGATAAATGACACTCAACACCTCATGGAAGAGACTGCGAAAATTGGCCGAAAGCAAGATTTCCGCGAAACAAAGCGACAACTCTGTCTCCGGATAGACAAATCATCAACCCACGCACTCTCGACCCTCAATGCCAACTTTTCCCACACGGTCCGAAGAACGGCGGGGAGAACCACCAAACTTCCAAGATGTACAAGAACAGCTTCGGGAAAATTGGAGAAATGCAAATATGGAAGGGGATATATCCTACAAGGATTATGCTGAACTGAGAATGAGGTACTCGGGTGGAAACAAGCATGGCCACTATAATGACGATTTGAGACGAAAAATGGGCAAAGTTAATTTATCCTCCTTTGATGGGTCTGGAAGTATCACAGCTCGAGCGTGGGTACAGAAAGCAGACATATTTCCAACTCAGCCCTATGCCAAAAGATGAGGCCATCAAATTTGCAGCACTACACCTCGAAGGAATAGCCCACGAATGGTGGCATCATGGCATGGTTACTCTCGGTCACGACCAAATAAGTTCCTACGCTGAATTCACCGAGAGGCTGATAGATCGTTTCGATGGAAAGGATCCAGAACTGAACTTCAAAGAATTGGCTCAGTTAAAGCAATCTGGCACAGTCGATGGTTACATAACAGAATTTCAAAGGTTGTCTGTCTTGGTCACTGATCTCTCTGAAAGAAGGTTGGTGGTACTGTTCATGGATGGACTGGCGGAACCCTTGAAAGGGTGGGTGAAAGGGTTCAACCCCGTCACACTCACGGAGGCAATCAAGAAGGCACGCGACATGGCGACATCCTCATCTTCGTCAACCAAATATCACTCACAGTCAAAACCACCTTTCGCTCCACAGGAGAAAGACAGCAGACCTCCACCTAGGAGGCCCCCGTTGGATGAAGAATCTAGGCAGGAACTCAGACGGAAGAAACTCTGTTTCAACTACAAGGAACCGTGGGTACCGGGACATCGATGCCTTGGTAAAGGAAAAATTCATTACATTGAGGTTTTGTCTGACGAAGAGGAAGAACAAGAAACCGAAGCTGAGGCAGCCGAACAACAAGGTTAGGAGGAAAATATAAATCGAGGGGAAAGACTTGCTGCACTCTTCAAAAGGGGAGGTGCCATTGCTACCTTGGCAGGAACTCCGAGGTGCATGGTGTTTCGGGTTCGGGGCACCCTCCAAGGACAACGGGTCATGGTCATGCTTGATAGCGGAGCCACCCTCAACTTCATAAATTCCTCATTGGTAAGCCGACGGAACCTGTGTACGGAGGCACACCAGGGATTTGATGTTAAAGTGGCGGGAGGAAATTTGTTAAGATGCACTCACGTGGTTCCGAAACTGAGCATCACCATGGGTAACCACACGGTGACGGATGATTTTTTCGTAGTGGATCTGGACAACATAGAAGTCATTCTGGGCATTCAGTGGATGGAAACATTGGATGAATACACGCAGAGTTTCAAGCGAATGGAGTTCTCCTTCGAGGTAAATGGAAAGAAGGTTGTATTGAGAGGGATGTCGAACGGAGGGCCGAAGGAGATTTCAGCACAGCGAATGGAAGCTATCTTCCGACACGACAATGTGGTTTGGGCTGCACACTGTTTTGCCTCGACAGAACCCATACAGAGACAAAGAACGGACCAACAGGAAGAACTTCAAAGGGTATTGGATAAGTACCACCAGGTCTTCGCTGACATACCACCAGGCATACCACCACACCGAGGGTTTGAGCACACCATTGAGTTGGAGGCTGGTGCCAAACCAGTAATCACGGTACCGTACCGCCACCCCCGGAGGCTAAAAGATGAGATTGAGAAAACAATTCAGGAACTACTTGACAAGGGTTGGATTAGACCCAGCGCCAGTCCCTTCACATCTTCGGTTGTGCTCGTCAAAAAGGACGAAACGATGCGTATGTGTGTGGATTACCGCGCACTGAACAAGAAGACAATTAAAAACAGGTATCCAATTCCCAGGATCGATGAATTGCTGGATGAGTTGCACGGTGCAGTTTACTTCTCTAAAATAGACCTTTGTTCTAGATACCATCAAATTTGCATGCGGGAAGATGTGAAGAAAACAGCTTTCCGTTGTCACTAAGGGCATTATGAGTTCCTGGTCATGCCCTTCGGATTAACGAATGGACCAGCCACTTTTCAATCATGCATGAATCGCATCTTCAACAAGCAACTGCGTAAGTACTTGCTGGTATTTTTTGATGATCTCTTGATTTACAGTAAAACCTAGGAAGAACATCTGAGACAATTGGATGACATCCTTGGAATCTTGGAGGCTCAGTCCTTGTTTGCCAAGAAATCCAAATGTGAATTTGGAATGACAAAAATTTTATACCTGGGTCATGTGGTCAATAATCAAGGAGTACAGGTCCACCAGGAGAAGATCCAAGCTATACTCGATTGGCCAACTCCAAAATCACTCTCCGAGTTGCGAGGTTTCTTTGGATTATGTAGTTATTACAGGAGATTTGTAAAAGGATTTTCTCAGCTGAGTGCACCACTAACAGATTTGACGAAGAAGGGATCATTCCAATGGAATGAAAGGGCACAACACACCTTTGAAAGGATGAAAGAAATAATGAGCACGTGCCCTGTCCTTGCTCTACCTGACTTCACTCGACCGTTCATTCTGGAATGTGATGCGTCGGGAGAAGGCATTGGTGCCGTCCTGATACAGGAAAGACACCCGATAGCCTACGAAAGTCGGAAGCTTACACAGACTGAGCGCCTATACTCCATCTACGACAAGGAAATGTTGGCCATTGTGCACGCCTTGACTAAGTTTCAGCAATATCTGGTGGGTGCCAAGTTCACAGTCCGTACCAACCATAACAACTTGAAGTATTTCTTGGAGCAACGGGATCTGAACGAGAGGCAACAGAAATGGGTAAGTAAGATCCAGGCCTTCAATTTTGATATTGAGTATGTGAAAGGGAAAAACAATGTGGTTGCGGATGCTCTGTCAAGGAAGCCGGCCACCTGTTTATTGTTACAAATATCATCTGACTGGAAGGCTCACTTACTGGTGGAATATTCTAAAAACCCATTTGCATGTAAGTTGATGGATGGAGACATTCAGGATGACAGATACAAGGTGGTGGATGACATCATCTACTATAAGGACCGTATATATCTGGTACCCGAGTCCAAAATTAAGCAGAAAATTTTGAAAGAGGTACACGCTTCGCCATTAGCTGGGCATCCGAGTTTTCTCAAAACATATAGATAGTTGAGGGAGAGGTTCACATGGAAGGGACTTAAAGATGATGTGTTACAGTACGTACGGGAATGTGAAGTATGTCAGCAAAACAAAGCTGAACACACCTCACCCGCCGGATTACTACAACCTCTGCCTATACCCGAACAGAAGTGGGATGGCATCTCCATGGACTTCATCACAGGACTTCCGAAGGTAAATGGAAAGGACTGTATCTTTGTTGTCGTTGACAGGCTAACAAAGTATGCACACTTCTTCGCCATCTCCTCGGACTACCAGGCCGCACAAGTGGCAGACTTATTTTTCAGAGAAGTTTTTCGTCTGCACGGGTTACCCCAAAATATTGTCAGTGACCGAGATGCACATTTCATCAGCATTTTCTGGACAGAATTGTTTCAGTTGGCAGGAATGGAATTGGCACCCAGTACCAGCTACCATCCGCAGACGGATGGGCAGACGAATGGGCAGACGGAAATTGTGAACAAATGGTTAGAAGGCTACCTCCGAAACTGTTTTAGCCCAGCAACGGGCATGGGTCAAATGGTTGCATTTGGGGGAATATTGCTACAACACAACTTATCATATTTCCATCGGGATGGCACCCTTCAAAGCACTGTATGGGTATGAGCCACTCTCATTTATTGACAGGGTTCTCGGTGACAGCCATGCACCGAGGGCAAAAGACTAGCTTCAGGAAGGACAGGACATTCTCAAGGTCTTGAAAGAAAACCTACAAAATGCTCAGAATCAACAGAAGATGCATGCGGACAGACACGGGATAGAGAGAAGTTTTGAGATCGGTGACTTAGTATACCTGAGACTCCAACCTTACAGGCAATCATCATTGAAAGCAACAGGAAAGGAAAAGCTGAAGCCCCGCTTCTATGGTCCTTATCGTGTGACACGCCGTATTGGTGAAGTCGCTTATGAACTTGAATTGCCAGAGGGAAGCCGCATCCACAATGTCTTTCATGTCTCCTGTCTAAAGAAAGCTATCGGGCAGAATATAGTGGTAACCACAGACCTGCCACCACTAAATGAAGAAGGGAAGCTCCTTTTGGTACCAGCTGAGATCATTGATGTACGGGAAAGAGCTCTGCGAAATCGTACCCTGAAGGAATACTTGGTACGTTGGAAGCAATTACCTCCAGACGACGCCACGTGGGAAAGTGAACACATCGGATGGTTGTCACGAAATTGACCAGTGAAGACATATCTGTTACCCTAGGTGAAACCACCGGCCAATCAAAACATTTCATTTTAAACCATGCGTCAAGCTCGGATTCACTTTAACTTTTTATTGGGCAGGACGTGTGTCAACAAAGCATGATCCTGCGATCACTATCCTTCAATCACTTTTCCTTCAAGGCTTCATGCCTACCGTCGATCCTTCTTTCATCTGTCGGTTCTTTAACACTTTATAATCCTGCGGACCCACTTTCAAATCAGGACACGTGTAATGTTCCCGTCATTAAATGACTAATAAAACTATTGTATTTGAGGGTCCCGATTGATTTAGCTTATCTCGGGCCCATTATTATTTTTGTTTGGCATAGTTTTAGTGACGCAGTCGGCTCTTTTGTGCACTCTCAAGAGTTCCCCGACGGGTATTTATGCACAGCATGTAGGATAGTTTTGATATGTTGAGATTTGATATTTTATTTGTGTTTGCGAATTCCTGTTGGAGATTCTGCTATGCGCCATTTCGGAGGTGAAAGACCCTCCCTATTTGGTATTTCGCAGTTTTGGTGGGATTCAACCCTCACCCTATTCTGCTTCTCTGCTTGTATCGGATCTGGCAAATCTGAAACTCTATTACTTGATTCAATAATACTTCATTGGCATTGTATTCGATCTGTGTGATACTGTGAAATTACCTGCAAGTGGAAATCATTGTTTCAACCTCTAGAAGATTCATTAAGTATTCCGTGTGCACTTTTCCCCTCACCATACGGCCCAGTTCTTTAACTGTACGGCCTCCGATTTGCACGCCTCCGGTTTGCACGCCTCTAAATTGCACGCCTTTGCTTTGCACAGCTCCGAGTTGCACGCCTCCGATTTGCACACCTCCAGTTTTCTCTTCAACCCGCACACCTCCGGTTTGCACACCTCCAGATTGCACACCTCCAGTTTGCACACCTCCGGTTCCAACGCCTCTGGTTTGCACACCTCCGAATTGCACACCTCCTGTTTGCACCCCTCTGGGTTGCACGCCTCCGGTTTGCACGCCTCCGATTTGCACGCCTCCAGATTGCACGCCTCCAGATTGCACGCCTCCGGTTTGCACCCCTCCGGATTGCACGCCTTCGGTTTGCACACCTCCAGATTGCACGCCTCCGGTTTGCAAGCCTCCGAATTGCATGCCTCTGGGTTGCACACCTCCGGTTTGCACACCTCCGGATTGCACACCTCCGGTTTGCACACCTCCGGATTGCATGCCTCCGGTCTGCACACCTCCGGTTTACATGCCTCCGGTTTGTTCTTCTGATCTGCACGCCTCCAGTTTGTTCTGTACGGCTTTCAATTACCAGTAAAAAGGCATTGGACCATTTTGTGATCTTCCTCCGTACTTGGGAACATTACAACATGCATCAAATAGGCGTGATCCTGCAATGGTTAAAGATCCTCCATTTCTTCACAGGATAACGCCTACCATTAGATCTTTTTGCAGATGGAAAACTTTATCCCTTTGGCAAACTTTGGTCCCACTGACATATGACATCACCCACTGACATGCGTCAACAAAGCGTGATCCTGTGATGAATAAACCTTTTGCAACTTATGATTAGGGCTTCACGCCTATCGTCAAATCAAAACAAATCCTACGCTATGCATTAAAAAGGTACTTCCGGTCCCACCAAAACTGTTTCCTCGTCCACATGCCCATCGGATGGTTGTCGCGATCCTGCGATGAATAAAAGTCGATCACAAATCTTTCAAGGCATCACACCTGTCGTTGATCTTTCTTGGATCTGATTGAACCTTACACCGTTTACTAACTGAGCCCGCTCAACACTGACCGCCGAATTAACCTTAATCGAGCGATTCAAAAGATAATTTTAAATTATGTGGTCCCACTAACAACTGCGGACAAGTGGTGTTTAGGTGTGATCCCACGATGGTAAAAGACCTGCAGCATGAGGATTAAGGGATCGCGCCAACCGTTAGATCAGGAAAGATATGACGGTCATGATATAAACAATTATCACTTAAGGTATTTTCACTACCATCGCTCTGTCGTTTGATTAAAAAGATCGGACTGGTAGGATATAAAAGAGGAAACTTTAATAAAAAGTACCATGAACGCAAGAGGGACGTTTGATTTTTCAACACATTTGGACCCTTAGTTGACAACTTTTAAAAGCACATGTGTAAATCCAAACTTAAGTGACCGAAAAAGTAACGGGGAATTAGAACAAGTAACAAAGATCTAGGGCTTTTAGCACGACAAGAACCTAGGGTTATAAAAATGCATAGATCTTTTAGGATTTTTCTCACCAAGGGCTAAAAATTTAAACAGTCCTAACAGACTCTTCAACACTTTTCAATATGTCAAATAGCTCCATCGCTGCATGATTTTCCACACAATATAAATGAGGTGAATGTATATGTCATGGCCATTTAATGGCTTTCCAAACCCATTTGCACAAAAAATTCCCAACAAGCCACTCAATGGGTGGGTAAGCAAAAAATGAAAGATTGTTCCTTTGTATTCAATGAAAGCAAAGGACATGCATATAGTTTTGGCTGAGATGATTCTTGGTTGATTTTATATTAAATCAAAAGCAGCCTACATGCATATTCTATGATACTCAAGGTGCACTCAGATAGGTGAAATTTTAAATTTTCTTTGCACAAACCAATTACATAGAAGTTCATTCCCACTTTATTTGTTCACAGGTTGACAAAGGTGTTATTTAAGCTGATACATTGATTAGCTTAGAAGCAAATCCCAGAAACCTCTCTATATTGATAATTTTGTTGTCCACATTTTGTATTCACAAAATTTGGGCAACCTTATGCAATTTTTCATAGATTCGTAGTTTAACTCTCTAAGGTAGCCATTCTAAAGGCGTTTTTCGAAGGCAATTGGTTATACTTTGAATTGGCCTAAGTTTCTCATCCTATAGATGTCATTTTTGAAGATTTTCATCAAATTTTTATGTCTTTCTTGCAAATTCGGGTTTTATTTTCCTAACTGGAAGTGCTCAATTTTTTAAAATCTCAAGTCTTTGATCAATTTTTCTTGGTTGGTTTGATTGTTTTTGTTTCCCTTTACATCTTAGGTCTTTCGCTTTTCGAATTCTGGTCGTTTTGAGCTATTGCAGGCTTAAATACATGCTATATTTCAGGACAAAATAAAGAATGAAGTTACTTGCAATCGGGTTTTTAAAGCCCAATTTCAAGCCATCGTTCCTTGTTTAAAAACTTGCAATATGTGATCAAAAGATCAAAGGCTTCTCAGTCATATGTCGGGCATTTTAAGAGCCAATACAAGTTGTTTTTAGAAGAACATTTGCTTGTAAGGGGAAAATTAATGCCCGACATTGCACTTGCAACATTGTTTAAAAAGAAGGCAAATTCATTTTACATGTAATCGGGCTTTTAAAGCCTGATTTACATGTCTTCCTTAAATACCAACACTTGCAAATAATGAAGTGAACCCTGACCATACTCCAAATCGCTGTTTTTTGTAGTTGCAAGTGTTTTTTAAGGATGTTTATTTGTAGTTGGGCTTCTGAAGCCTGACCACAAATGTTCTTTACAACTTAAAACATTACAAAGTCTTGCCACGCATTTGGAAAAGTGTGACTCTTTCTTTATCATTGTTTTTGGTCTAAACTTGCAATAAGAGTTGAGAAGCCCGTCGCCTTAAGCATTCACCGTTTATAAGTATAAAGGTATTTTTAATGACAATTTATATGTAGTGGGGCTTTTAAAGCCCGACTACATAAGTTGCCTTTATTATAAAACATAAGTATGCTTGCAAATGTGAATGAAAAGTCCGATGTTGACCTTTAGTCAGCATTTTAAACAAAAACTTTTTGTTCCAGCATATAAAGCCAGGTTTCTAAGGCTTGGTTACAAATATTGTCTTCATTTCAAATGCCCAGCATTTACAATGCTGCAAATGAACCCCGACCTGCCTTTCTTATCATTGTTTTTGGTTTGAAGACCATCTTTCACTTGCAGTGTTGGATTTAAAGCCCGACATTGCGCATAGAAGACAATCTCACTTGTTTATGATTGCATCTTCTCATTCAAAAACTGATTATGATGCCCTAGTCGTCGTTTTTTGCAAGGAATGCAAGTCAACTTGCAATTGCAGCTATGAACTCCGATTTGTGTGTTGAATTAGTCTTTGGGCTTGCTGGTTTCAAGCGTTTCAATTTTCAATCTTTGCCATTTGTCAAGACTAGAAATTGCATTGATTGAAGAGATTTGGTCCATTTTTGCTTGCCCTAGATGCCTATATATTCATGATTTGAAGATCTTTTCCTAGATTCGAATCAGCAATTTTGGGGATTTTCTTCAAGTTTGTGCAAGGCAATTTTCTTCAAAGCAGCGATTATATTGCATTTTTGGTTTTCCAAGAGAGATTTGTATAGGTTTTTAAGTTTTAATGTATTGTTCTCATAACAATACAAGTTCTTCCCAAAAAATGAAGCAAGAAAGATGCAAGCTTTTTCCCCCAAAGCAAGAGCTTCAAAATGCATATTCTTCCCCACTTGTAATCGGATTTCAAAACCCCGATTACAAGTAAAAGAAGTCTTCCATTGTATATGTCATAGTTTAAAATATTGTGATGTTAACTTACCGGTTACTGAGAGGGGGGGGCAGGGTGAATCAGAAAATACCAAATCTTATTGTTTAAGAAGTGTAAACAGATTCTTGAATGCAAAGTAGAAAGTTAACAGTCATTCACAAGCATAAACTGAATCACACAGATCTACACAAATATTTGTACGTGGAAACCCTCAGTTAGAGAAAAAAACCACAATGAGACAGAGCTCACAACTTCACTAGTTCTAAATGAAAGCGCCCTGTTAGGAGCTTACAAAGCACTGATTAAGGTGCTCCCTGGTTAAGGGATTTTACAAGAGATCTGTTAAGATCTATACCCTGTTAGGAGCTGCCTGGTTATAGGACTTTGCACATCAACAAGATGTTACCCTATTAGGGGATTTTTACAACGAACCGATTAGATCCACCCTACTAGAGGGGTTTGTATATGATGAAATATCTTTCAAAAATAGTGATCCATAATGACACTGATTGTCTGATTAGATCATACTTGTAGATTCCTTCCCCTGTTTGCTTGGTTGTTGATCTTCTTTTCTACCTTCACCTTTGTGCCTGTAGCACTCCTCAGAAGATATCTTTCCTCTGCTCTTTGCGATTTTCACTTATCAACAACAGCAACATACTTTGCGTCCTATTGCTAATATTTATACAAGAGTGATCCTCTTGACTCATAGAACCGCTGGGGAATAAACTTGACCATAAAATATGCAACGCAAGAAAGCTGTGCATGGTGATCTAGAGTTTATCTTGAGATCATCCGTAGAACTTAAAGCTAACTCCTGTTGAAAGGTTAACTTCGCATCAAAGTAATGGATGTCTCGCATAATCAGGCTCTTAACTCAAACTGTAACTCAAACTATTCCACAAAAACTGGACCGGATTTTTCTATCAGTTAGATCGGTATCGGTTTGTCGTTGGATGCTGAATAAGACCAATACTAAGTACTTGGTTCAGTCTACCAATTTATCTAACTACTTAGTTGACCGGTGCATATAATGTGCTTAATTTACCGGTGTCATCTAAGTAATGCGAGCGACCGGTGATCTTCGACCGGTGTGAATGTGTTGTCCTCAATTTTGAGATCACAAAATTGTGGCAATCCTACGAAATTTTCTTGTCAATTCGTAGGAGTATCCTCTATGTTTCGAACGTTTTTTTTTTAAAGTGATGTAAACGCGATTCGTTATCCTTGAAAAGCTCTTTATAACACACGTTTCATGTGTTCTTTTCGTTATTCCCTTTGTTTTTAATCTTGATTTTCCCTCGAGTCGAAAGCCCTCTGAAATACGCTCGTTTTGAGCTAACTTAGACATCAAATCGAGTTGTATAACTCAAGTTATGATGAAAAAGGTGGGGTTTTTCAGGCTGACTGCATATTCTTTAAAAATCCATTAAAGGTGGGGTTTTTGAAGTCAATTGCACAAATTTGAATTACATTTGATATATTTAATGGATTTTATAATTCATTTTCAAATTTCAACTCATTCCGAGTTGATTTGATTATAGTTTTTAATGTTTTCATAAAATTAGCTTTTAAATAATCTAATTTTATGTTACTTTATTAAAATACTATAGTTATATTAAATTAATTCAAATTAAAAGACTTAAGTATTAAAGGTGTGGTTTTTATTCTTCACTGCATATCATCAATGTGCAAAACACTTTTAAAACCTCACTTCTAAGTCTTTTTCATATTAAATACGTTGTTTTTATCAACGACTGCATGTGTATTCTATGTATTTTCAAACATATGCAGTTGGATCTCTAAAGAGCGTATTTAATCCTTGTTAAGTGTTGTT
This sequence comes from Chamaecyparis obtusa, assembly GCA_027943335.1. Lineage (NCBI taxonomy): Eukaryota > Viridiplantae > Streptophyta > Pinopsida > Cupressales > Cupressaceae > Chamaecyparis > Chamaecyparis obtusa. Next base: position 465,493 of record BSBK01002093.1, on the reverse strand, counting down.
TTTATATGCAACTGCATATTTAAAATGACGTATTTTAACTTCCCCGGTGGCTTTTTCTCCATAAAAGTCATATTTATAAGGATATGTATATGTTTTTCAAAAGAACGTATTCATTTCTTTATTGTTTCTCTTCCCTTGGTGTTAAATTTTTAATGTATTACATGTGTTCTTTGCATGTTAATATATTAAAAATAAATATTCTTCCCTTATTACGTGATTTTCAATAGCTATTACATATGTTTTTAATGTGTAAAGGCTATATGTAAAAGACGTTTTTAACCTTCCCTTTATGTTAAATTTCGAAGTCTTTGCATATACACTCAACATTAAAACAAACGTTATTATGCATATGCGAAGGGCGTCGAATTTTAAGGCCGTTACATGTGTAATGTCATTTAAAATTAACGTTTTTAACTCCCATGTTATTGACGTCGATTTGAGAGGTCTTAACATATGTGTAAAGACATTTAAAATTAACGTTTTAATGCATATGCAAAGGGCGTCGATTTTTAAGTTGAAAACATATGCTATCCTTCCCTTTTTTTTACGTTTTTATATGCATATGTATTGACGTCATTTTTTCATGCTATTGCATATACTTTGAAAATGATTATATGCATATGTAATGTCTTTTCCAAATAACGTTTTTGCAAAGGGCATCGATTTTTGAGGCTATTACATATATGTAATGCCTTTTGTTTTTGACGTTCTTAATATCCAAGAAAGGGTGTCGATTTCCAGCATATATGCATATGCTTTCAAACTCAAAGTGCATATGTAATGAAACTTAAAAACAACGTTTTTAACTTCCATACATTAACGTCAATTTCTCTTACCATTGCATTGTCTTAAAATCAATTATATGCATATATGTAATGCATTTTAAAAACAGCATTTTTAACTCCCATGTTATTGACATTGATTTTTATGGTCATTACATATGCTTTGAGATCAACTTCATTCAGCATATGTAATGAATGTTAAAAACAACGTTTTTAATATGCAAAGGAAGGTGTCGATTTTCAGCATGTTCGCATATATGTCTTTGCATTTGAAAAGTGAGTTTTCAGCATTAAAGATCTTGGACGTCGATTTTTATATGCATTGCATATGCTGTTTGTAATGTACAGCACATGTATTTTGATAAAAACAGTCCACTTCTTGATCATTTTTCTTCAAAAACGCCTCATGTTTGGAAGATTTGAGCATCTAAAATCATTCACTCAGCTCTAGAACTGATTTTGATGAGTTATTCGTTCTTTTTATTGATTTATTTTATCATTTTTTTATCGGATTTATGCCCTAGACGCTGTTTTTCTTTCTCATTGCATAAGCAAGAGAAATAGTCAACCGGTTGCTATTTCTTGGCATTTTTCTTCTCAATCTTTCCCATTTGGCTGTATATGATCATTGACTATCCAATTTTGAGGGAGAGAGACTAGGAAAATGATCTATTTATACTCTTTCTATCCAATCTTTTCTAAATCCGGGAATCAATTGGATTTATCTTGGAGATTGAGGTAAATTTTTTTCCTTGTTTTTCTTGTTTTTCTTCTAAATTTATTTATTCTACATGTAAAGCTTGCAATTTTGATTTACATGTGATAGAATATATAATTCTTCTACTTCCATTCTCAATTCTCAAAGATGCATGTGCAAGAACTTCATCTTTCTTGCATGTGCAGTCGGGATTAAAAACCCCGTCCTATGAAGAAGAAAAGACAAATGCAAGTTATTCATGTGCTATTTTCCAAATTCACTTGCATCAAACCGCTGTCCCTACCATCACCATATGACGTCAAACTCATAATGGTGGTTAATTTGACACTTTTTCATGAAATACCATCCTTCCATTCATCCATTATCCATTCACTACATATTTCTCGCTGTCCACATATGTGGAACACCTCCAAGAAACCCGTTTTTGGGTCTTCTTTATAGTTTTTAAGCTAAAGTCCATTCACCTCTTCGCTGTCCTAAAGTTTTCCAGCCATATGCCATGTCCATAGTCTTCCAAAATCCTTGTACATCAAAGATCGTGCAATGGACCCATCCATGCTTCATTTTCTCACCTAATGCTTGTTCTTTCATATGTAATACCCCCTTGAAAAACCCATTTTGGTTTTTCTCACTACACAAACTCAAATCCGTTTGTTCTTCCGTTTTGGTTTTGTATTCCATCCACATACAATACCCCAAGCTCATTTCTTGTGCATTCAAAATCATGCAATGAATCCATCACTTGAAGATGTTCTTACCCTGTGGAAACTTCATGACACAGTTACTCAAGCATATCATATTGCTATGTCAGGAGAATCTTTAGCTAACACCAGATGAGGAAGAAGTAAAGGCCCCAGGGATTGAAAGGGAGAATTAAGAAAGTTTCAAACGTGAGAATGATCTAAGATGGTGTTGCCTTCCTATGCTGACTATCCAGTTGTGCAACCAGGCTTTGATATAAATTTAAGGCAAGAAGATATCATTTCAGACTTAGGGGCTTTCATTTGGAATCAAAGAGAAGATGACGCACACTATTTAGTTGCTCGGGCCATCTTGGAGGAACAGGAGGAAGTTGGTATTGAATTTGAAAGAGAAAGACAAAGAATTGAAAGGAGGCTTAGAGAAAGATTGGAATGTGAGCAAAGGGAAAGAATACAAAGAGAAAGGGAAGCCCATAGGAGAGCTCAAAGGCCACCCTTAAGAGAAATTCAACTTCAAGAGAATCAAATAAATCAAAATTAGAGCAAAAGCTAGATAAGAAGATCGGATCTTTCTCCCCAGAAAGGTTTGAAAGACTACAATCAGAAAGAATCCTTTCAAGGCAAAGATGGAAGGAAACAAATGTACTTCTCAAGAGACAACCAAGGATGCAGGTTCCTGTTCCAGATGCTTTCGCTGAACTAAAACATATCAATCACCGCGCATCCTGTAGCAGCATGAAGACAAACGAAGGATGATGTAATAGGTGTCGTGTTTTGTCAGGCACTTAGAATATTTCATCATGTCTTTGTAATTTGTGTTTGACATATGTAATTGCATGTGATAGTATCACATGCAAAGTTGTAACATGTAATCAGGTTGCAAGTGCATTAGGCATGCAACTTTGAAAAAGTCAAAATTAGTTAGTTAGTTAGGGAATAAGTCAAGGTGGTTAAGGATTTTCCTCTTTTCTCTCCATCTTTCTCTCTCCTCTTTTCCTATATAAAGGAGGGAGCAAATTGTAAATAATCATCTTTTGGCAAGGCAAGAAAATTCTGTCAATTTGTATTGTGCACTCTAAGACTTTGTGCTTGGATGTAAATCAGATTGCTTTCAATAAAAGAGGCAGATTGTTTTGAGACTTTGTGCCAATTCAAACTGTTATGTGACAACATTTTCTTGAGTTGATTGTGAGTTTTTATGCTTTGATTCAAGAGGGATTTGGATTCAATTGCGTAGACTTTGAACTGCCTGTTGCATTCAGAGCCAATTTGAACTTTTGAAGACTTTGTGCTGCAAAAGGACAAATTGTGATAGATAGTAGTGGCTGCAATTACTTAGAGCTGAAGACTTTGGGCTTCAGTTGTAAGTGTTTTTATTAAATTTGAGAATATCTGGTAAGAGACTTTGTGCCTTACTGGTTATTCTGCTTAAATCCTCACGAGACAAGCGTAGGAGACTTTGGGTTCCTGTTTTTGTTTCACTAAATATAAAAAGAAAGCTGCTGCCCCTGGTATTGTTCTTACGTCAACTCCAGGGTCACCGGTATTATCGTATCAATAAGGCACTTTTTGTTAAGTTGGAAAGTTGTAATTGTATGCAAATCATTCCTGAAAAAAGAGGAATCGATTAAGAGAACCGCCTTTTTTTTAATTTCAGTTAAGTTCCTGTTGAAGCCACCTACAGTAAGAAGGGAGCCTCCCCTATTGCTGAAAGGAGAGATTTATCTCATGAGATGTTGCCTAAAGTTACAATTTTGGAAGGTGTAGTCCTAGCGGCTTACAAAATTTTTACCCAACAGAATGGGTTTGATGAAATACACTAATGACAACTTATATTGCTAATAATCTTCCCCTTTGTCATTGGTGGCAAAATAGTCAAAAACAAAACCATTCATACAATAGTTGTTCAAACCTTGGTCAGTGAAATAGAATACTGCCCTTGTTGTCTTGCCTGATTGGATGCTCTGTTCCTGCCCGAAACTTCCCCTGACTGAGTCCTTTGGTTTTCATTATTTTCATTGACTTCTCCTTGTTCTTTTTCTTTACAAATAACTTCCCCTTTTTGCCTCCATAAGACAAAGGGTCATGTCTTCCTTTACATTTGAAGCTGTGTGAAGATATCCTTATATATGTTCTTTGGAGAGTGTAGAAATGGTGCCCATTGACCGGTTACATGTTCAATGTTTTGTTGGGCAGCCTTGAGAGATACAATGATGTTTTCCATATCATCGACAGTCTTGTAGTCCGGTTCATTGACCAAAACATTAGTTGAAGTAGCTGTCTGGTGCATGATATCAAGTGTTGGGGCCAAAAACATTTGGAATCCAACGATGTCTTGAATTCTTTTGTTCTCTTCTTCTGCAGTCTTTCTGAGGACTAGAGTAAGACTAGCCATTTCTCTGCTAAAAGTTGTGGCTGTTTTGGTCTTGATGTCAAATTGGTTGGACAAAGCTCTTATGTCTTCTGAAGTCTTTGTAGCTTTGTCAGTTAAGTCAGTCAAGAAAATCTCCAAATTTGAAGTTCTGCTTAACAAATTTTCTGCAACTTGTATCTACTGTTGAAGAACTTTTAGATTGTTTAGTAGAATAGCTTTAATATTTGCAACTTGCTTGTGAAGAAGCTCCACTCTTTTCTGCGCATAATGATCAATTGCCACTGTTTCTGGATCAGTCAGATCCTCACCGATGGTTGCAGTCAGCACTTCCAGCTGGTCAATGACCGGTTCATCTTCATCTATATCAGCATCCGGCACAAAGTTGTACAGGATATCCTTTACTTTGTTCAGAACCATATCTTGTTTTCTTTTAGTAAGCTCTTTTAGCTGTCTTGTTGACATTTTGCTGATGTCAACTATTGTATCGGTTGCTTTGCTCCTTTTTGCTTCAGATTCTCCAGAGGATGTGATCTTTCTTTTAGAGGAGCTGGCAAGAGTTTCTTGATCCTTTTCTCTACTCTGTTCTTGTGCCTTTAGAGCTTGCTCATGTTCTTTTGCATCCTGTTTGTCTGTCTTGTTTCCCTCTTCTGGTCTAGCTTCTGGTTGCTGAATGTGAATCTTAGGCATAACATCTTCTACTTGATGTGAGGGCTCTTGTGATAGGGCTTGTGTTTGTAGTTGTTCGTCAGCAGTATGAAGATCATCTGTAGGGATCCTTTCACCTCTTTGATCTGATCCGTCAGTAGGAAGATTGACAGAAGTCTGTCCCAATTTAACCAATTCACTAGAAGTGAACTTTTCTGTGAAGACTTCCTGTTCATTAGATATCGGAGTCTGAGTTGCAGTAAATTGAATAGGTGGATCAACAATTGTAGTGGTGTGATCCTGAGGACCTGTTTCTTCAAGGGTATTGAAATCATACTGCTCCCAGAAATTCAAGGTCTCCTTAAAGGCGTCATTCTCATAACCATTGAGAATCTTGGCGACTTTGTAATTCGTATCTAGATTCATAGATGCATCGCCTAAAAGAAGCATAATACTTTTATTACTCAAACCAGGTCTAGCTTTCTCTAGTGCTTCTTTATTGATTTGTGAGTTTCTTTCCAGACCGGTTCTCCATTTTTCTTGAAGCTTGCCATTCAATTCGAGAGGAAACTTGCCTCTATAATCCCTGGGTGTTTTCATGAAGTCTAGAAGACTTTCAATAAGAGCTTCTTCTATTGCCTGTTTGTCTTCCTCAACTAACACGCTATACCATTTGGCTGCATTATCTATTTCTCCAAAATTGGTGATTTCAGCTACAATGTCATTAACAGTCATGGTGCGAGCCTTACCTTTTTCTGGAGATACAAGAAGGGTAGGATTTGTCGGTTCATCGATTATGTCGACAATGACCGGTTTGTCTACTCCAAGTACTCCTTTTCCTTTTTCGGTATCACGAACCGGTGGAGTTGTTGCCTTTTGGCGTGCTTCCTCTGCTTTTTGTTGTGTTTGAAGTAGGTTGCTCCAAATGGCTACTCCTTCAGTGTGGACTTTCTTGGTTTCTCCAATTAGCAAGAGGTGTGTTCTTTTCTTTATCAGGAAGTTCTGCTGGTGTAGTTCAGCTTGTTGACTCGCTTCTTCTAGAGTGAGATGATTTTGCACTTCTAGCAGATCTTGAATCCTTAGCTCTTTTTCCTTTTCCATTGAAGTTTTCACCTGCCTTGAAGGATATTCAATAGATCCTTAGGCAGTACCTTCTGAAGCTCAGTAGGGCTTAGATTAAACTTATGCAAGCATTCAACGATAGCATCTTCAATTTTTCTTCAATCTTCATCATTTGCCAAAGTGTATCTTCTACTAACATTACCCATTCCTCCGGTTTCTTTCAGTCCTGTTATGAATTCATCTATCGTTGGTTTACCTTTTCTTGGTGGATCCACCTTTACTTGCTTGCCGGTCCTCTTCTTTCTTTCGCTGAGTGGAACTGTATCCTCCGAATCGGTTTCTTCTACTTCTTGCTCCTGTGTGCTTGGCTCCGGTTGAGCTCTTCTCTTTTGTGCTATTGGTGGTGCAATTTCAGGTTTCTTCTTTGGCGCGGGCGATCTTTTGACATAGACATTCTTGATTGGCGCCTGCTTTAAATTCTTCTCTATCTCCTCATAGGTTCCAAACCGTTGAGCACCAGGATCCAGATGTGCTTTTTCCAGGGCCTCTACATACATTGTTGCAAACTTTGTTGTGATTTTGTATCCAAACTCAGGTGTGTACTCGGTTCTTGGTTCTACTGCTTGAATGATGCAGAAGTCAGTAAACACCAAAAAACATACCTCCTTTTTGTATTTTTCAACAATAGTGGATGGGATTCTCTCTCTAGCATGCATTTTTAGTTGAAATGCATTGAAGTAATTGGTCATTTCCTTGTCAAACTGGTCTCCCAATTCGTTAGCCATATCACTGATTTGCATCATGACCGGTCGATCTATTGCCCACGTTACTTTTCCTTTACCAGGAAAGAAGTTAGAATAGTAGAAGTAAAGACATACCAAGAGTGTTCCAAATTTCAGTGATTTCTTCTTGACAATGTCCAGCTTCATGTTTTCAAAGATTTGTCGTCTTAGCATTTCGCATATATCATATTGTGCGTCATCATGAACAATTCTGTAGGCTGCATGTATGTCTCCACCCGGTATGCTGTTGAGGTCACTTGATTGATATACTTTGTAACCGATTACAGCTGATGCGAACCGAACAACTGGATACTCAATGTCAGTTACGGTCATCAATCGCTCGTCGGATTTTGATTTTGTTAGGTTAGCCACCACTGCATTAGATATGGTTCTCAGAGTAAGCGCTTCTCCCTGATTGCAGAACCCAGTTACCCTGTAAAGATCATTTTCGTGATTGAAGTGCAGATTCCTCTCATAAGCCAAAATCTCGAATCATGCACCCGACTGACTACCATTCGAATCCACTCAGGTTTGAAGATGATTGGATACGAGACTCCATTTATGATTCCCGATGATACCAACTTTGCGTAGCCATTAGGATGATTACCATCAAGGAACAACGAGCGATACTCGTTCTGTATGTACGTTTCTCCTAGCTCTTCTTGCTTAGCGTGAATAAACGCAGTTACATCTTCTGTCAGGAGCACTCCTTTAGGTATTGAGGAGAGCGCGCCAGCCATGTCAATCTCCCTATCTTGATTTGTCAAGATGTCAAAAGGACTACACTCCGTTTGATTTGCAGGAACAAGCTTTGCGTCGCATGATGAGGATGCCATTGCTCTCACTAGCTTGCTAGAGATGATTAGATCGGTTTGACAGATAATCTTACTCAATGATCGAGTTGCAAGAATATTGCTCAAGCAGAGATTAGATAACATAAAATCGCAAGGTAAAAAGGAAAGAGTTATCCTTCTTTTCTTTTATAGGATTAGGGCATAACGGTAACTATTTGTTAAACAGCTATAGTAATAAATGCCTTACCTAACCTTTCTTGATGCCTTTTCTAAACAGTAGTCTGACTTTTTCAATTAGGCATGTCCCGGTTGATTGCCTCATGTCCTTCCGGTTTGTTCTACAGCCTGAGTGAGATAGGACTCACCAGTTCTACTGGGAATGATAGTTGTACTACCGGTTCCCTCTAGGCCTTGAAGACTTAATTTGCAGAAGAAATATCACCATCTTGTGATGATGATTTTACCTCCATTGCCTCGGCAAAGTTCTTTGATTCCTTGACAAACCATATTTTCTTCACTACTTTCTTGGTTTCTTTGTCTTTGTTGTTCCTTTTATCAGAACTCAAGGTCTTCACCACTGGTCCGTCCGATCCTTTGTTTCTGTTCCTAATCTGGTTCCGGCAGTCTTTAGCTAGGTGACCGACTTTGTTGCAATAATGGCAGACTATACCGGTTGCTTTCCATGGATTGATCCCTCTTGGATTAGGTGGTTCGCTCTGTGATTCTCTGTTGCAATGCATCTCTTTGTTTGGATGAGTAGTTGCATTCCAGTTTCTACCATTTTTTGAGAATATCGGTCTAGGTGATTTGAATGTCATAGTCTTTGATTTGCATTCTTTAGCTTTGTGTCCAAATTTGTTGCAAGCATAACAGTATCCCTTGAAGCTTCCCCTACTTGCGCTGGACACAAATATGGGACTGGACCAACACTCATTGGTCTTGTGGCCCTTTTCACAACAATTTTTACAGTAACTGTTGTTGGTTCTTACTGGTGCATTTCTACAGTCATTAGTGTCATGACCTGGTTTTCCACTAGGCTTATAAGAGGTGTAAAAGTTTTTCCTACCTCTTTGTGCTAGCGTCTTCCTTTTGTTGACTCCACCGGTAAATTCGAGACCGGTGTGATCATTGTGCCTTCGTTGAGCATTGAGTTGCTCATCGAGCTTGACCGAGCTTTCATTGTATCTTCTCAGCATTTCATTCCTTCTTTCAAGGACTTTCATTTGTTCCTTAAGTTGATATATCTTGATTGCCAGCTTCTTGCACGCTTCATCTCTAACTCGCCATGCTTTACGCATATTGGCATTTTCCTGGGTGGCAATCAACAAGTCCTCTTGGAGTTGCATAATGAGGAGTTCATTGGCTCTTGCAGCTTCCTCTGCCCGGTTCATTGCTTTTTCAGAGGCTGTTGATGTCTTGACTGTTGTGTTCCTTTCGCTTTCAGTTTTTCGTTTCTGCTCAATCAATTCAGTCATTCTTAGAGCATTTACGCTTTGCTCCCTTTTGAGATCAGCAATCTGACCGGTTAGGATCTAATTCTTTTCCGTAAGCTCGGAGACTGCTTCCTCGGCCTCATCAGACCCACTCTGCCCAGAGAGTTCATCGATGGTTTCATTGCTCTCATTTAGTTGCAGAGCCAGCTCCTTTCTCTTTGCAAGTGACTTCCTCAGTCTATTTTCCAGCGAGGCAATAATGTCATTGGCTTCCTCTAGCTGTTTTTGGTACCAATAACCCTCCATGATCTTTTTCTCAAGTTGTTAAACTTTTATTGTATACAGAACTTGGCTCTGCTACCAACTGATGTTAACTTACCGGTTATTGAGAGGGGGGGTGAATCAGAAAACACTAAATCTTATTGTTTAAGACTTGTAAACAGATTCTTGAATGCAAAGTAGAAAGTTAACAGCCATTCACAAGCATAAACTGAATCACACAGATCTACACAAATATTTGTACGTGGAAACTCTTGATTAGAAAGGAAAAACCACGGTGAGACAGAGCTCACAACTTCACTAGTTCTAAATGAAGGCGCCCTGTTAGGAGCTTACAAAGCACCGGTTAAGGTGCTACCCGGTTAAGGGATTTTACAAGAGATTTGTTAAGATCTAAACCCTGTTAGCAGCTGCTTGGTTACAGGACTTTGCACATCAACAAGATGTTACTCTGTTAGGGGATTTTTACAATGAACCGATTAGGTCCACCCTAATATAGGGGTTTGTATATGATGAAATATCTTTCAAAAACAGTGATCTATAATGACACTGATTGTCTGATTAAATCATACCTGTAGATTCATTCCCCTGTTTGCCTGGCTATTGATCTTCTTTTCTACCTTCACCTTTGTGCCTGTAGCACTCCTCAAAAGATATCTTTCCTCTGATCTCTGCGATTTTCACTTATCAACAACAGCAACATACTTTGCGTCTTATTGCTAATATTTATACAAGAGTGATCCTCTTGACTTATAGAACCGTCGGGGAATAAACTTGACCATAAAATATGCAACGCAAGAAAGCTGTGCGTTGTGATCTAGAGTTTATCTTGAGATCATCCGTAGAACTTAAAGCTAACTCATGTTGACAGGTTAACTTCGCATCAGAGTAATGGATGTCTCGCATAATCAGGCTTTTAACTCAAATTGTAACTCAAACTATTCCACAAAAACTGGACCGGATTTTTCTATCAATTAGATCGGTATTGGTTTGTCGTTGGATGCTGAATAAAACCGATACTGAGTACTTGTTTCAGTCTACCGGTTTATATAACTACTTAGTTGACCGGTGCATATACTATGTGCTTTATTTACCGGCGTCATCTAAGTAATGCGAGCGACCGGTGATCTTCGATCGGTGTGAATGGGTTTGATGAAATACACTAATGACAACTTATATTGGTAACATATTGTTATCGGCAATTTATTGCCAAGGGAAAAACAAAAGATATAGGCAAATATCGGAGATAAGTCTGGAACTTCTCGGGAAAATATCAGGAACTTAAAAAATTGCTTAAATTTAATTAGAAATGCATTTTTTTTGCAAAATTAAATAAGGAGATGCATCTAATGAGTAAACAAACTAAACAAGCTGATCTAGATATATATAAATGCAAATAGGATACAAAATTGCATCCTCATGTGGAATGTTGATGGCTTGTAGCCATAGTTTGATAGTCTGAACTCTGAAGCAAACTAAAAATAGCAAATTGTCTTTGTAAAACTATAAGCAAATACAAGTGTCAAGTACAATATCAAAATAGTCTACATCTTCCTCTTCCCCTTCCGAGTGAGCTGGACAGATGACACCATCTTTTCTAATATATTATATAATAGTCTACAATATCAAAATAGCTCAAATTATTGGAGATATATCATCGCTCTAGAAGGCTACAAATGACCTTTCTCCTCCAAACCCTCTCTCTCCTCTCCAAATCTGCTCTTCCAAACAAAATAATGACTTTTGCCCTTTTGTTGGGCAGTCACAGTCAAATACTTGGGAGCGAGTGATAATTTTTTATTTATCACGATAAATTCATGATTTATCACCGATAAATTACACATTTCTCTGCGATATGTATCTGTGATAAGTTGTCGCGTTTTATCGCCAAGCAGAACTTATCATGATAAGTTCATTTATCGCAGATATATCTGGGATAATTTGAACTATGGTTTATGCATTTGTGCATAAAAGCCTATCATTTTAACACCAAGTGCATATGCTTTATTTGCCTGCAATGCCCACAAAAATCCTGAAATTCCTCATGGGCCTCATTTTGCAAGTGGATTTCAAGGTTGGAGGACACAAAGATGGAACAATCACATCACAGAGCCATAAAAGGAAGGGGAAAAAATAATGGAATGATGGAGAGCATAGAATGCTTTCAAGACAGAGATGGTCATGAAACAAGAAAAGATGTGTTTCCAGTAACAGTCATTATGATGCAGAACAATCAATGATGTAGGTTCCTGTTCCACTTCAAGATGTTTCCACCAAACCTGAGCACATCAATCATGGAGCATCCTGTAGTAGCATCAAGACCGGCAAAGGATGATTTAAATAGGTGTCGTGTCTTGTCAGACACTTAGAATAATTTTCATTATGTATTTGTAATTTCATTTCAACAGATTACATGTAATGTAAAAGCAAGATGTAATTGCATGTGATAGTATCACCTACAAAGTTATAACATGTAATCACATTGCAGGACATTAGGACTCGCAATGTTGAATAAGTCAAAGTTAGTTATAGAATTAGTCAAAGTTGTTAGGGTTCTCCCACCTTTTTCTCCCAACTCCTCACCTATATAAAGGAGTGGGCTTCATTGTAAAAAGGATCATTGGTTTATGCAAGTAGACTATGCTGAAATTGCTTGTGGAGTGAAACCTTTGTGTTTCATTGTACAAAGTTTCAAAGTGAATAATAAAGAACAAGTTTGCCCAAACTTTGTGTTGTGAGGCTTGTGAATGATTTGTGTATTCTTACGTTGCATAGATTATTCAATCTTTGATTCATTGAGTTGCCTACGTTCATAATCTTTTGAGCAATTGATTTGTGTTTTTTGGAGACTTTGCGCTGCAAAAGAGGGAGGTTAATATAGTTTAGAGTGGCTTCAAATACTAAAAGAAGAGTGACTTTGTGCCTCAGTTTCAAGTAATCTTTATAGAGCTTAGAAGGTGTTCGGTTAAAGACTTTGAGCTTTACCGTCAAGTACTTGTTAGGTTACAATGACATATGATGTATGCATGATATGTAAAAACAACATTGTTCTTTACAAAAGACTTAAGTTAGTAAAGGTTAATTGGTATTTTGTTGGCTGTCTCTCACTTTCATGTACTCAACCACTTCATTTCTAGTTTCAATGGAGAGTAGCACATCAAACCTGTCTCCATTTTTAGAGATTTTCTCCATCTTTGTTAGCCTTTTTCTCATGATATCAACGTGGCATGTATGTGAGGATTTTGTAAAAGATAAGGAGAAGCATAGAAGAGAAATTGTAAGGTCAAATTCTTACATGCCTAAAGCCCTTTGAATTCTGATAAAAGAAAAGGCAGCATGAATTCCATGGCATTTTCATAGGGTTTGGCGGCAAACTGAATTGTTTAGAGCAGTGGTTGTGGCACTGTCCCCAAAAACAAGTTTGTACAGATCTGATCAAATATACATATTTTCAAAAATTTAGATTCTGAATGTTATTAGCAGTATGCAGCTTTTGGTTTGTCAGCACAAATATGTAGGTAGTTCTGAGCAGTTTCTGGCTTTGCAAATAAGCTTTGAATTTCTTCATGATTGTTAAGATTCATTTCACATTATTTCTTTCTATTATGGAAAATTTCATCAATATAAAAGAAAAATTTTAGCATTCAGTAAGCCTTGATTTGTCTAGTTGTTTAGTGGTTATTTCTGACTATGGCAATGGCAAACTTAGTAACCTTATTGTGTCAAACTCCCAAAGCTTTAATGCTCAAAACTTTCGTGATTTCAAAAACTAGAATGAGGAACATGCATGTTTTTGTATAAGGAATTGGATGGTGTTATCAATAAGGAATTCACTACGAATTACATTAAATCAAGATAAGAACATTATTCCAAAAAATAGAGGCTTTGATTGTTATTCAGTTCATCTGTTATTCATGAAACATTTGCTGAAATATCAGGTTTCACATATTGTAGAGGTATGAAAAAAACTACAAGTATGAAATTTCTCATTTTCTGACACGTTACTAGAGGAATTTGATGTTTTTACTCAAGATGTATGAAGGGAGGTCTCTTCATACAACATCAGCTAACATTTTAAGACAAAGGATTGACAGGCAGCCATCAAACAAAAAATGGAGAGCTGATAATAATCGTTCTTCAGAGTCTTCCTCGTCCATTTAGTACATTTGTTGAAGCTTCCAATCAAACCACTATAAAATCTGGTACGGATTTTGATAAACTGTATGGAAAACAATTGCACTAGGAAGGAACAGGCAGTTTGGTTAAAGAGGAGTCAACCTCACAAGTGCTTTGTTGGTGAATTACAAGGGAAAGAAGCATAGTCGGCAATTTTCTTCAAAACATTTAGTCACTTCAAGCATTCAAAGTCTAGTATTAGGCATTAATTTTGTAGACAAAAGAGTATGGTCAAATATGTTGAGAAATATACAGACTCGTACCAAATGTTGGGAAATTTCAATCTCTATCCAAATAATCAGGATATGACTTCAATGGATGAATTATGACATACAAATCTTGGACTACTACAATATAAAAATCTGAAATTCATATGCAAATCTGAAAATTTAGTGCCTTATGTGGAATTACAATGATTAGATCCACCTTCTTTATTATACTAAAAATCAGCTAATATATCATGCTTAACAACACTACCTTATGTGAACTTATAACAACAATAAATAAAGTATAAATTCACCATAAGATAGCAACAAAGAGGCATAAATCAATAAGATAATGATAAAAGCATCACATAACACAAGATTTATGCTGAGAAACCTTTTCTGGTAAAAAAACTCCACCAAAAAGAGAGGCCAATTATGCATTATCTTCAAATAAATGAGATCAGAATACATTCCCTTCCATTCTCCTCTTTTGCCTCCAACATGGAAGCACCTATGTACCTATGAACGAACTCTTTATGCCTCAGCATGTCCTTATTCCTTCAAAGTAACACTACATTCAGTTGTTCCTTTTAATTTCTACATACAAGGAGCTGATTTTATAGACGTGTTAAGAGCTCTAAAGCCCCAAACAAGGTGCCCAAAGATAACTCTTCATTCCAAACATCCCAACCCCTTGGATTGCCTCCTCAAAATGCGAAAGGAGACCAGTTTTGGCTCCAATATGTTCCCTCCAACTTGGGTGCTGTTGTGAGGATTTCACACCATCGCCCCAAAATATTTGGGGACCCCCAATTTTTTTTTTGAGCAAGCCTTGGCAATTTTTCCTAGATCCGAGAATTTGGGTGCCTTAGCGAATTTTTGGGCGATCCAGAGGTTTTGAAATGAAAATTTTACACCTGGGATATTTTTGAAGTGCTTGGGAGGGTATAGCTTGTTTTCACCTTGTGTGAAACATTGATTTTCCTAAACAGTTGATTTTGTCTTTAGGCCAAACAAAATTCAATAGGAATATTTTATTTCGATTGTTAGAAAAATATCTGGCAGGGCAAATTTGCAAAATTTTCAGACTAAGATGAATTTTGAAAATTGATGAAATTGAAGAACTCGAGATTTTCAAAATTTAATTGTGAAATTGGATATTTTGGGGAAAATCTTGTAAATTTTTTTTGGTGGAGAAAAATGGAAATTAAAGAATAAATTTAAAGTTGCCAATTAGAGATAATAAATTGCAAAAATAAAAAAGGATAAAATTGCCCAATGGAAATTAAATTGCAAAATGATTTTTGGGTTGCAAAATAATAAAAAATTAATTTTGGTTGTCATGATTAAATGCATTAAAATCATATTTTTTGGGCTAAGTGTTTGTAATTTAGAAATTTAAATTGGGCCCCTTTGTGTGTTAAATTCAACGTATTTTAAGGCCTAGGAGGTGTGAAATTCAAGGCAAGTTATTGGGTCCACAATGGGGAGGGTTTAAAGCTATATTGGAGGCCTAAATGACCTTTTTTCAAAATTTCAATTTTAGGGCCTATGATAATTTCGGATTTGGCTAATTTAAACCGATAATTTTGCACTAGGTTGACCCAATTTTAAATTAAAATAAAATCCCCTAGGGCTGGGCAATTTATTTCATTTAATTTATGTTTAATTTGGCAATTTTAATTTTTTGTTTTTCCCTCCTCCTACAAAGTCGGCCTTGCTTTTTTTTTGGAGGCAAAATTTGGTATATAAGGGGAGCTCTCCCCCACTTCATTTCACCATCTCATTCACTTCTCTCCTTTTCTCTTGGCAACAAAAGCAGAGCGAAAAAGCAGTCCGAAAAAGTAGTCCGAAAAGCAAATTCGAAAATTGGAGAGTTTGATGAAGAGAAGAAGCTTGAGTTGAGGCAAATCAGATTTGTAATAGAAGAATTTATTGATAGGAGATTCATAGCAATCAGATTTTGAGAGTGAATTGGAGAAGGGGAGATTTTCTTGTGGAGATAGAAGATTTTGAAGATCAAGCCCAGCTAATTGCATAGACAAAGGATTCCTAGCCCTTGGGTGAGTGGCTTATCTTTTCCTCTCTCTTTAATTGCTTTCATTTCATTGGTGCTAGTTTAGGTGTTGAAAACTAATTTCAAGAGTAGAGTTAGGTGTTTGGATATTAAGTTGATTACTCGATTGTCTTGATTGGCTTTTTTCCCTCAAGTTCTTGCTTGCATTTCATCATTGCATTTCACCTTAGGAGGAAGATTTGGAGTGATAAGTGTAGTATTCCACCACTAGGCGAAGATTGGAGTGATAAGTGTAGTCCATCTTAAGGCAAAGGCGGGGAGTGATAAGTGTAGTTTGCATCATTGCATTTCATTTTAGGGGAAGATTTGGAGTAATAAGTGTAGCCCATCTTAAGGTAACGGCAGGGAGTGATAAGTGTAGTATTCCACCCCTAGGCGAAGATTGGAGTGATAAGTGTAGTTCCACATTCATTGTAGAAAAGGCGGGGAGTGATAAGTGTTTAGGATGGCTGATGTTAATGCAAGCAAGCGACCCAAAGGAATTAATGCTGAAATAGGAGACAAGGAAGTCATGATACCCAATTCCAACTTCCGCTCAAAATTGAAATGCGTTGGAGACACCAACATTGGTACCTTTGATATGATTCAATTAAGAGAGAGGTTGAGAGACAGCCAGTCACCTGTGGCAAAGAGGATCAAATAGTATGGATTTGTGCAAGGAAGTGTTCAGTCTACCCCAGCAACAGACATGATACGACAGAATTGGTTACATCAAGTCATCAAGGCTCACAAAGTCAGATTGCAAATCAGAGTGCAGCGCCTTCATCGTGCTTCTCAGTCAAATCCCAAGCTATGCTAAAGGTACACAGTTTGATCCTTGGATGTTTTATTTTATTGAAGAAATTGAGAATGGTTAAGGAAAATTGATTGGATTAGGATCACTAGCATGAATTTAGAGTTGCAACTTAGATAGTGCAAAATCGGAAGCAAGTCTACATGGGGTCCTACTTCTTCAATTCGGGTGCAAGACTACTAGTGATGCTTTGCCAGTCGAACCAAATCTAATCTTGGGGAGATGCATTGCACCACTATGGTTGAGGCAAGTACTTATGCCAAAAGGGCAAGGTTGTGGCAGTTCGAACAGTTGAAGGCAGTCAAGGGTTAACCAAGGAGGAAAGCATTGATGAAAGCAGTTGATGAACTCAGTGATGGGTGGATTGTGGAACAATCAAGGAGATATGGTGAGGGCAGGTGCCCCAAAACCCAAGGTTATTGAAACAAAGATGCATGCATGCAATTCAAATCCAAATAGGAAGGTTAAAAATGGCAAAGTATTGAAGTAAAGAGGAAAGTGATTGAAAGGTTGAGAGGGTCAAGTTTGATTTCAAGGCGGTGGCCAAGAGTAAGGCTCTCGAATTGCAAGAAGGTTCACATCCAGGCAAGCCACCAAGGTCAAGGAAGGATTACCCCAAGTGTATGGAGACCTCACCCTTTCGAGGTCAGGACATCAAGTACAAGCAAGTTCAAGTGGTGGTGAGAAAATTTCTAAGGACAAGCTCAAGCATCCAAGGCTTCATCTCATCTCAAGGATTAATGAACTTTATAAGACAAGGTTGATGAGGTGGCAATTTCATGTGCATGCAATCAAATCATGCCAAGTGTCCTATGTTCTCATTGGTTGACAGATTATTGTAATTTTCTCATTGGCCCACAAAGTTGGTGCCCTCATGTAATTGATTGAAAGATGGTAACCCTAATTAGGGTTTGTAAGGTTTAATCTTGGCCCTTGATTTTGCCTCTTAATCTTGGCCACTCGTAATTTTGAGCCTCTATATAAGGTCATTTGTACTCATTTGTAAGAGAGTTATGTTGGAGAATTGTTGCCAAAATACTATCAAAATTGTTCTCTATTCATTGTTGTGGTTTGCATGGTGGATATACATGATCATTTTGGTGTATTGCATGTTTCTTCTCATCTCTCAAATTAAAGTAGGATTTCATTTCAAAGTTGTTAAAGTAAGAATAGAAGTAGATGGCTAGTTGTATGATGATATTGGTGAATGTTTGATAGGGGTCTATATACTAGGCCACTAGCACCTTAGCGGCTTGTTGAGGAGCCTTATGTGGTAATCTAGTCTCATTCCCCTTGAATCATTGCATCTATGGAGGTAGAGCCGCTGGCAAGCTTTCATTAGGTTGATTCCCGTCCATTTGCCAATCTTTCCATTCCTTAGGAGTAGAAGTAATCAATAGCTTAGTAGTTGAAGTTGAGAAGTTGAAGTTCGAAAGTTTGAAGAGTAAAGTTGGAAGTGATAAATAGAAAATCATTTGAGAATGTTTGAAAAGCAAAGCACCACCAAGTTTCTTGGAATGAACAACATAAGCCCGCCGAAGTGATTACCAGCAAATCACATTTATATAACTGAGTTAGTATCCATAGGTGTAAGGAACCTTGGAGTATTCTTATATATACTTTTCAAGAGAGGGTTGAGTGTTTGGTACGCTGTATCAAGTATTTCAATTGCTATATGTTATGTAGTGGTACAAAACTCACATCAACAGGTGCCCAATCTTGGAAACTAAGCATTACACTAAATGCAGTAAGTGAAAGAATACCAAACAACGCCTATTGCCTCTTTCCAAGCGCCCACTTGGAAAAACCCAACAATCACTCATTCATTTGTCCTCTTAACTTGTCATTAACCATCCCATTCTGTGTCACATGTGGGAAAACAATATTAAATATTCATGTGTCACCTTTAATGCTGCTAGTGGACCCATCAACCTCTATAAATGTATTACAAACAATACTGAGAATAAATACACTTTTTTCCCAATACACCCTAAGTACTTAAGGACACTTTCTAAGGATGTTGGAACCATGCAATATGACAGAATTTACAAGGTATATGTGTAATACCCCAAAATTGGCACCTTACAATTCTAATCAATTTTGGTGCATTTCTTCAATTTTTGCATCAACTAAGTCCTATTGTACTAGGCAATTCTGTCTCCTATTTGACTTTATTTGACTTGGTGTCAAATGCAGAAAACCCTAATTTTGCATTAATCAAACACTATATTTAATTCCTAAATATTCAACTTTATTGGCTAAATAATCCCTATGATTAATTAATTTAATTCTAAAGTCCTAAGTGCTTTAAATTAAATTAGTTCCACCCCCTTTAGCTAATACACATCATGGAATTAAATAATTATTTGGTTATTCGAATGGACATCTTTATTTGGATTTAATTATTCAAATTATTCGAAAGGTCACCCATATGTGGCAATAATTCATTCTTTTAATTAAATAATTCCTCATCTTTGTCTCAACATGGAAATGAAGAGTCAGCCATTTCTTTTCAAGAAATGCTTCATCCTCTCCCCCGGCTTTTCTATATTATGAGCTCCTTTTCTTCATTTTGAAAAAGGCAATTGTGAGAGTATCAAAACTATAGTTAATTTTTGTCTCAATTATTTCATGTTTCCAAGCTTTCATTGCATATTAGTTTTAAATCTCATTTAGTATAATTGCATTCTCATGATTAGTGTAATTTGCTTATTGTTTTAGCTTAATTCTATTATCTCTTTCAAGTTCTTAGATTAAATCTGCACTTCATTCTTAGATTACCATTTGCATCTTTCATATAGATTAATTGCAATTCAAGCATTTCAAGCTTTCAAATCTGCCGTTTTAGCAATGGTCTATGGTTGTTGGCTCTCATTTCTGAGAGTAATTCAAACACCCCAACTAAATAGGAGGCAACAAGTCGATTCAATCAATATTGTGAAATAAATAACTTGTATTTATTGTCGTAATTCAATGATTGAGCAATGACTATGTTGTGTCTATGGCTGAATTTTGAGGTCCATACTCAAGCATAAACATTATGGCGCCCACCGTGGGACAGAAAAATCATTTCTAACCTCACTCTCGAAACTTTTCTGATAAAGAATTTGAACTCTGTCGTGCGTCCGTACTTCACTGTGTACAGAATTTCGCGCAAGATTTCTGAGCGTGCCACGTGAAGTTTTGCTCCCAGTAGCATTCTCTCGCGGGAAGAAACACTTTTCTCGCGCAGATCTTTGCATTTTCTCACGCGAATTTTTGCCATCAGTCATTAAATTTTCTAGATTCTGCAATTTACTGTTACTCTTTCCTGACATTTACTTTCTGTTGTTGATTTCATATTTCATATTTCTGCTACAACGTAACAGTGGTCTGCAGGTCGCTTGTCAAAGATCATAAAAACTTGCTAACAGTTTGCTTGCAGGACAGTTGTCGAAGACATTTAAAACGTTGTGCTTGTTTTATTGCTTTCATCACATAGTAAACTAGGGCTTTGTTAAGATTTCTTAAGGGTCCTGATAGCAAAGTAGGGGAATAGGCTCTTCATTACATGGAAGTGATGCTCATGGATGAAACCGAGACCCAGATGTTGCTAGAATGATGGATACCTAGGGAACCAAAGCAAGGTAGTGAATCTTTGGCACGTTTACTTGTTAGGGAACTATGCTCTTCTCTCGCTGAGAGAACCAGAAACCCAAAAACTTGTGAATTGGTTAAAGAGGAACTAGCTCGGTGATGAATATGTTTTGCGTGTTTGGGTAAGGTGAAGAGGTAGAGAAGTATGCTCTTCTCTCTTTGAGAAAATCAGAAAATCTGACCCTCGAATCCAAGCCAAGTTGTGTCACCTTTAGAGGGCCTGCCAGAAGTTGAACCTCTGGGAACGACCCAAGTGAGTACACACCTATTGTCGGTGACTCCACCTCACTCTAATAAAGAATGTTTTGTTGAGTCTAAAGACTCCAAAACCATGTTAACTTCTTTCTCTTGATTTCAACTATCATCTTGAGAAGGCTCTGTCTATTGTACTGAGCGGCACCGCTCCTAGCCCTGCTTGCGGGGATGTATGACTTTCGGGTGTTGGTGTGGCTGTGAGGCCCTAGCCCTGTATCAGGGGCACCAAAGGTTAGTGTGAACGGAAGCCCACTAAAAACTTTCCTAGTTAGTTGCCTACTCGGATCACCTCCGAAAGGAGACATAATCTTTGTGCAGCCCGAGGGGGAAAAATCTCTCCCCTAGATTCTCACCATAGGCATGCACCTAGACGTTTGAAGGTGGTATATGACACTGGCCCCTGCTTCAAGGGTAACTTTTGAACATATACTATTGAGTCCTTGGAAACATCAAAAACACGGGTGCCCTCTAGGGGGTGACACGGTTGTGTGACATGAACGCATGCACGTAAGCTGTGAGGCACAGATTTTGTCTTCTCTACCATTTTTTTTTGTAGGGATAACTATGTGTTTGTTATCGAGTCTTAAACTGTCCATCATAATTAAACAAAGACTCCCATGATTCTGCCAAGTTGCTTTGTCCTTGGTTGAACTATTTGCGACTACTTGCGTCACTACTGCTTGATCTAAAACTCTATGCTTGTAAACGAATGCTTGAAACCTTCAAAACTGAGATTGCTGATTCAAACCGTCTTTAAACTGTCTAAGAACTGGAAATTCTGTCAGAGAACAGTCCTTGCTGTCTTGAAATCTGACTTTTACCTTGAAAACTGTGTCGAGCTATCGAACTTTGATCTTTTCCCGTGCAAAATTTCACTTTCCAGAACACTTCCTTGCGCGAGACTTCATTCTCTTGCGTGAAGTTTGACACTTTCTCACGCAAATCTGTACCTAGATTTCCAAAACAGCGAGCTATTTCCCGTTGACTAGTGAATTTTCTGCCTGATCTGATTTTTGCCTGAGGTCTATTTGCCTGTTTTCCTGTTGTTCACTGTTTGAAACTGAGTGTCTCAAGCTGCGAACTGAACGATTTTGCTTAAACTCGTATTGTCTCTCTTTTATTTGTCCTATCTTTCTGTGCTTTTGTACCTTGCGATGCGATAGTCACATCTCGGCTGTTCTAGCCATACTCTTGACGATTCGTGCCAAGTGCATTTCACATCTTGGCTGTTCTAGCCCCTCTTATCTCCTCGCTATCCTAGAGACAGAGTTCTAGCATAATCCCAAGTCCTCTCTCGTTTCATTTTCGTCTATGCCTGTTACGACTAGAAGCGCCAATACTTTCCCCATTCATGGTACCAGACAAGGTAGGGGTAAACCTCCTAATCAAAAAATAGATCGTCCCGAACCTGTCGTGCAATCTGAGTATTGTGAGGGATCCACAAGTTCCTCTTCATTGAGTACGTTGAAAGACAGCCCATCGCAATCCTCACCTCTAGTGTTCCAAGAGTGTTATAATCCGTTGTTTCAAGCGCAACCTGACTTATCATTTCAAGAGGACAACTCATCTTCCAAAACAACTCGTTGTTTCACAACCTTGGAAGGCCACTTCCTCAGACTAGTCCTATCATTCAATCTATCGACCCTATTGATGATATCGACTCATTTGAACCTATCAATCCTCTTGATCCTGTTAGAGTGCCAAAGGTCACCTTAGCCGCGCCCTTTCGGCATCGTTCATATCATTTTACTGAGTCTACATTCGCTGTCCAATCTTACAAGATGGGAGATCCATTCGATTTCCAACCGGGCAAATACAGTCAAACTTATGAGCAATCTCAAAACAACCAGTGTCATGATCACTCCAAAAATGATCAGAATCAGGACCAATCTCAAAACAAACCTCAGGGTGGTCAACAAGCATATCACTATCGCCCTCCTCCGTATGATCAAAATCAATCTCAGAATGATCAATCCCGAAACAAACCTCAGGGCGGTTAGCAAGCATATCACTATCGCCCTCCTCCACATGATCAAGACCAAGATGATCAGCAACAAGATCAAGTCCCAAGTATTTATGAGATTCTTGGTAACGAAGATGAAGTAATAACCCAAAACGACATAGATGCGGCAAAAGCCAACAAGGGTCTTATCAAGATGATGGAGATCCTCCTTCTAGAGGAGAAGGAGAAATATTTTCTAGAAGTGGCCAAACAAAGGGCCAAATTACCCCAAGACTACCAAGTCGAAATGCTTGTGGCCAAAGAAGAAGAGACTGAGACCACAAAGTTGCAAAAGTTGATTCGAGACATGCAAAACCAGATTAGCCAACTTGCGAGGGATAAAGATAGACCTGCACAACAATTCACAATGGAAAGCATCTGTCCTTTCCCATTTGATAAAAGTCTTTGCATGCCACCTTTTCCCAAAGGTGTAGAGCTGCCTAAATATGACAAATACTTGGGTACTACTGATCCCCAAGATCACTTAAGGGATTTTGGCACTTTATCCACGGAATTCATGCACGATCATGACAGTCCCAACTAGTGCTGAGAGGGGAGGGGTGAATCAGCACTTATAAAAACTCTTCTTACTTATTCACTGAATCCAATGAAGTAAACTTACAACACAAAAGGCAAACAAATTTAAGCAAATAATAACAGTAAGTAAACAATCACAAAATGACACCAGATTTATCATGCGGAAACCCGGTTAGGGTAAAAACCACGGTGTGAGGAGATCTCACAAATTTTGTACTCTCTTAGAGTACACCCTGTTAAAAGCTTTCCCATTTAAGGGATAAAAACGCACTTGTTAGATGCGACCCGGTCAAGGGATTTGTTACAATAAGGTCTGCTAGGACCTGCCTAGTTAAAGGACTTCTAAACGCCTTGAGAGATGTCACTTGGTTAAGGGATTTCGATACAAGGGACCTGTTAGAGTCCACCCAAATACTAAGATTTGCCTATTGAAGTTTGCTAGAAAACAATAGAAGTGTGATCTTTACAAATGGCTTTGCTTAGCCTGATAAGATCTCTCTTTGCGCTCAACTGAGAATCAACACCGGTCATCGTAGGTGTATTCTCATCTACTGTTGTGCTGTTTTGCCCAACCTATTATCTCTCTTTCTTTACTTTCTTTTACCCCTGCTTCTGTAGCATATAGGTTCACTCTTTTTCCTGGCAGAATGAAGGCGGCTTTTCTTCACAACATGCATAAGATTATATACTGATTTGTTGCCCTAACTGCTCCTCAAATGCATGACTTAATCTTGAGTTCTTATGAATACATCACTCAGTTGAGTAGGATTTACTAAGCGAGCATCCGATGCATGCTCTAGCCTTATCCACTTCATAAAGAAAACAGTCGTTGCATGTCAGGCAACCTTCATTCATAGGAGATAACACTTTTCTTTAAAGTCACTAAATTCGGCTTTAAATCCTTCAGTCGCGCCTCGAGAAACCATTGATTCCGGCTTCAAATCCTTTACCTGCACCTCAAACCGATCACCAAGATGACTCAAGATCACCCGGATTTGCTACAATAAATCCTGGTAGAAGGAATTGGTTGGAATAGACAGTTAACTATGACTTCCTCGGTTCATACCGGAGTCCTATAAAATATCGGTTGAGTTCTTCATGTTACAACTGCTTCTGTCTCTTTCTTGGCTTACCGGTTGCACGTCCTCGGTGTGCTTCCTTTTGCGCGGGTTACTGGTTGCATTGTCCCGGTTGTGTGTTATAGACACTAGTTGGCAATTGTCTATACCGGTTGCAATTCGGTCCTTGATTGATATTGGAATACTCTCTGTCCTAACTGAGTGCATTGCCCAGTTAATCATGCTTGGTGTAGCGACCGGTTACAACAGATTACAGTTGTTCTTTGCTTGCCAAACCAGCCTCTCTTGATGTAGATTTTCTTAGAGCTTCAGCCTATATAGAGATGACAAATCTCTATCTCTTTTGCCAATCAATGACAATACCTAGACCGGTAGAGAGTTTTACTGGTTACAATCATTTGATGCTAACAATCTCCCCCTTTGGCATTGATGGCAAAACTGTGAAGGGTATTTGGAGTCTTTGCATTACTTCCCTGGCTTATCAATAAGATTGAGTGCCGATAGCCAAATGCCACAATCTCTCCCCCTTTTGACAATAATGCCAAAAGGCTAATCAGGAAGAGTTTCATTCTCTACTTTGCTCCCTCTGCGAGCAGCAGTCCTTTTCATCAGTTCATGAGAGATAAGGTTACAGGTGTAACCTTCTGTTGAATCATAATGAACTGATGATTCCCGTGTGAGGATTACTGATGATCCGAGAGGGGTACAACCCCTAGTCTACCTCTGAGATACTCAAAAGTACTCTTTGGTAATGGCTTTGTAAATATATCAGCAATCTGTTCTTTGGTGGGAACATACTCCAATCTTACTTCTTTATCCTGTACTAGTTCCCTCAAGTAGTGATACTTGATGGCAATGTGCTTGGTTTTGGAGTGCATAACAGGATTTTTGGATATGTTGATGGCACTGGTACTATCACAATGAATTGCGATCGGCTCAGGTACCTATTCCTGAATACCTTCCAGCAGTTGTTTGATCCAAATCACTTGTGTGCAGTTGATTGCAGCAGCAACATATTCAGCTTCAGCAGTGGACTGTGATATGCAATTCTGCTTCTTACTTGTCCACGATACAATCCACCCACCTAGAAAGAAGGCACCACCGCTTGTTCTCTTTCTGTCATCAATGTTGCCAGCCCAGTCTGCATCAGTGTAGACTTTTATTTGGAATCCTCCCTAGTGAGGAAACCACAAGCCATATTCCTCAGTTCCTTTTAGATATCTAAAGATTCTCTTTACTGCCACCAGATGTGTTTCTTTGGTATTAGCTGAGAATCTTGCCACTATGTCAATTGCATGAGCAAAGTCCGGTCTGCTGTGAATAGCATACTGCAATTTTCCTATCATGGACCGATACATTGTTTCATTTACGTCTTTGGCATCATCCTCTTTTGATAACTTGAGATTAGTTATCATTGGTGTTCCAACCGGTTTGGATTCTTCTAGTCCAAAAGTCTTAAGAATTTCTTTTATGTACTTGGACTGAGAGATGAAAATACCTTCTTCCAGCTGATGGACCTGTAGTCCAATAAAGAATTTTATGGGCCCAATCATAGACATCTCAAATTCTTTCTTCATTTCTTCAGCAAAGGCTTTACTCATCCTATCATCTGCTCCAAAAATGATATCATCAACAAAGATTTCAGCAATTAGATTTCCATCTTTTCCAGTTTTGAGATACATATTGTTGTTGTCACCGGTTCTTGTGAATCCAATGGTCAGAAGGTATGAATGCAACCTTTCATACCAAGCCCTTGGAGCTTGCTTAAGCCCATAGAGAGTTTTTTTTAGTTTGCAGACCATATCAGTCTTCTGAGCAGATATAAACCCTTCTGGTTGCTCAATGTAGACTTCCTCTTCCAATATTCCATTGAGGAATGCAGACTTCACATCCATCTGATAGACTTTAAACCTTTTGTGAGCTGCATAGGCAAGAAGAATTCTTACCCTTTCCAATCTAACCACTGGTGCAAGAGTTTTTCCATAATCTAGTCCAGCTTCTTGAGCATATCCTTTGCAAACCAATCTTGCTTTATTCCTGATGACTTTACCGTCCTCATTCAGTTTGTTCCTGTAGACCCATTTTGTCCCAATGACATTTTTGTCCTGAGGTCTAGGCACAAGTTCCCATGTGTCATTCTTCTCTATTTGTTCAATTTCTTCATCCATGGCCTTGACCCAATACTCATCTTCCAGGGCTTCTCTGGTGGATTTGGGCTCAATACATGAAAGCAGACAGATGTTCTCTTTGGCTTTCTTCCTAGTCATGACGTTCCCATGTTTGTCACCAATTATATTGTTAGTAGAATGATGTGACATACCTTGGAAGGACAGGTCTCTATTCCCTGTCTGGTTCTTCCAATTGAGCATTGTCTTCATCATGGTTTGGGACATCAACTTGTTCGCCTTCCTGTATCAACCTATTGGGTTCAGGTACATTTTTTTGCTCCAGATGTCTGTCCATGTGTATTTTTCCGTTATCTTCATTCATATCTTGGTTGAATTCAAAGGCATTCCCTCCGTTTAGGCCTTGAAGACTATTGAGATCATCATGATCGGTCTTCATTCCTGGTTCTGAAGATTCATCAACTTTTACGTTGATGCTTTCAACTATTTTCCTTGTTCTTTTGTTCAGACACAGATAGGCCTTACTTTTGGTAGAGTAACCCAAGAATGTTCCCTCATCACTCTTGGGATCAAACTTCCCAGAGTACATATCTCTTTTGACATAACACTTACTTTCAAAGATTTTGAAGTATCCTACACTGGGAGTATGTTTGAACCATAGTTCATAAGGAGTCTTATCAGTTCCCTTTTTTACTTGAACTCGGTTGAGTGTGTAGATTGCAGTACTGACAGCTTCCCTCAAGAAGTGATGAGGTAGATCTTTTTGAATCAGCAATGTTCTAGCACAATCAATCAGCGTTTTGTTCCTTCTTTCTGCTACTCCATTTTGCTGAGGAGTCCTTGGTGCAGATAGCTGTCTTTTTATTTCATGTTCCTCACAGTAGTGTGTGAACTCTTGAGAGGTAAATTCACCTCCTCTGTCTGATCTCAGACACTTCAAGCTTTTACCGGTTTATTTTTCCACTCTAGCTTTGTAGATTTTGAACATGTGGAAAGCTTCTGATTTCTCCTTAAGAAACAATGTCCACATCATTCTTGAGAAGTCGTCCACAAAAAGCATAAAGTATCGGTCTCCATGGTAGCTCTTTGTTCTCATTGGTCCACACAAGTCAGTGTGCACTAGATCTAGAACTTTTTCAGCAGAGGACTTACTGCTAAAGGATGTTCTGGTCAGCTTTCCCAACTAACAATCTTTACAAACGCCCTTGATGGGCTTTGTAATTTCAGGAAGTCCTCTTACCATTTTCTTTTTGCTTACTTTGAAAATACTGTCAAAGTTTATGTGGCAGAGCCTCCTATGCCATAACCAACTGTTGTCCTCTTTGGTCATTAGACAGATTTTGCTAGATTCTCCTTTGACCGAAGCTATGAGACAAGCTCCTTCCATTGAGTTAAGATAGAAAAGGTTGCCTTTGCTCTATCTACCGGTTGCGACATGAGTTCCGAATTGATTCTTCACTATATAGGAACCTTGTCCGAATTCCAGCAGGAATCCTTTGTTGTTCAGTTGTGCAACGCTCATCAAGGTGTACTTGAGTCCTTCAACCCAGTACACATCTTCATAGACGGCTTTGTTGTAGAGAGCGATAGAACCTTTACCTTTGATGCCACAGGGAGCATTGTTCCCAAAGGTAACAGATCCATTGTCACTGAGCTCGAGGTTGATAAACTTTCTCTTATCACCGATCATGTGGTGAGTGCATCCACTGTCGATGATCCAATCATCATACTAATGAGATCTTGATGAGTGCAACTTCTTCTATTACTGGGCTTTCCTCTTTTATTGCAACAAATGAAATTTCAGGATCCTCTGAGTTTTCAGATTCGTTATCTGTGACTCCTTCTGCAAGATAGCATTCTTTTTTTGCTTTGTTCTTGAACCAATCTCTTTTATCTTTATGTTCATTATTGGGACATCTTGCATCAATATGACCTATTTTATTACAAGAGAAGCATTTCAAGGGGAGCTTTCCCTTGTACTTTCCTTTCCCTCTGGGGAATCTTCTTGCAATGAGCGCTTCAAACTCTTCTTGCTCCATCTCTTCTGAAAGCAGATTCTCAGCAAAGTTGCCAATCTTTCCAATTGAGCAATTACCGGTTTCTCTTCCCTTTTTAGTGGAAGAGATATTGGCAGAGGACTTGAAAGCTGCTTCCTAAATAGATAGGTTGTTATCAAAGTTATTTAATTCAAAGGCAGCCAGCTTACTGATAAGGGAGTCTAGAGTGACTTGATTTTTGGTCACCGATCTAAGCTCTTGAATGGCAGAGATCTTGATAGCATACTGAGGTCTGAGAGCTCTCAGTATTTTGTTGATTACTTCCTCTTCACTTAGCTTTCCTCCGGCACATTTGATGGAGTTGATCACTTCTTTGATCCGATTGATGTATTGCTCTGTCTTCTCCTTCATTCATCCTCATATCATCATACTTTCCTCTGAGGCTTTCAACTTTGGCTCTTTGAACATTTGGATCCCCTCCATAGACTGTTTGCAGTTTGCCCCACATCTTGAAGGCAGAATCAAAGTGTTCAATCTCAGCATAGACATAATCAGGTAGCGTGCTGGCTATCATATCCATAGCAGTCGTGTGCTTAGTCTTGATCTTTTCCTAATCAGGTGTCAAGGTGCCATTGGGTTCACTGTACTCAGTGGTAACGTGAATCCAGTACTGGTCATCAATAGTCTTCATATACAGCTTCATTCTGCTGCACCATAAGGTGAAGTTTTCTTTTGAAAACTTTGGTCCTTCCTCATCATCTTGACTTTTTCCTTGTGCGGTTAAGCAGCAAAGAAAACAAGACCGGGCTCTGATACCAATTGACAGTCCCAACCGATGTTAAGAGGGGAGGGGTGAATCAACACTTGTAAAAACTCTTCTTACTTTTTTGCTAAATCCAGTGAAGTAAACTTACAGCACAAAAGGCAAACAAATTTAAGAAAATAATAATAGTAAGTAAACAATCACAAAATGACACCAGATTTATCACGTGGAAACCCAATTAGGGTAAAAACCACGGTGTGAGGAGACCTCACAAATTTTGTACTCTCCTGGAGTACATCCTGTTAAAAGCTTTCCCATTTAAGGGATAAAAATGCACTTGCTAGATGCGACCCGGTCAAAGGATTTGTTACAATAAGGTCTGCAAGGACCTGCCTGGTTAAAGGACTTCTAAACACCTTGAGAGATGTCACCCGGTTAAGGGATTTCGATACAAGGGACCTGTTAGAGTCCACCAAAATACTGGGATTTGCCTATTGAAGTTTGCTAGAAAACAATAGAAGTGTGATCTTTACAGATGGCTTTGCTTAGCTTGATAAGATCTCTCTTTGTGCTCAACTGAGAATCAACACTGGTCATCGTAGGTGTATTCTCATCTACTGTTGTGGTGTTTTGCACAACCTATTATCTCTCTTTCTTTACTTTCTTTTACCCCTGCTTTTGTAGCATATAGGTTCACTCTTTTTCCTGGCAGAATGAAGGTGACTTTTCTTCACAACAGGCATAAGATTATATACTGATTTGTTGCCCTAACTGCACCACAAATGCATGACTTAATCTTGAGTTCTTACGAATACATCACTCAATTGAGTAGGGTTTACTGAGTGAGCATCCGATGCATGCTCTAGCCTTATCCGCTTCATAAAGAAAACAACAGTTGCGTGCCAGGCAACCTTCCTTCATAGGAGATAACACTTTGCTTTAAAGTCACTAAATTCGGCTTTAGATCCTTCAGTCGCGCCTCAAGAAACCATTGATTCCGGCTTCAAATCCTTTACCTGCACCTCAAATCGATCACCAAGATGACTCAAGATCACCCACATTTGTTGCAATAAATCCCAGTAGGAGTTGGTTGGAATAGACAGTTAACTATGACTTCCTCGGTTCATACCGGAGTCCTAGATAGTTGAGTTCTTCATGTTACAACTGTTGTTGTCTCTTTCTTGGCTTACCAGTTGCACGTCCTCGGTGTGCTTCCTTTTGCATGGGTTACCGGTTGCACTGTCCCGGTTGTGTGTGTTATAGACACTAGTTGGCAATTGTCTATACTGGTTGCAGTTCGGTCCTTGATTGATACTAGAATACTCTCTGTCCTAACTGAGTGCATTGCCCGGTCAATCATGCTTAGTGTCGCGATCGGTTACAACGGATTACAATTGTTCTTTTCTTGCCAAACCAGCCTCTCTTGATGTAGATTTTCTTAGAGCTTCAGCGTGTATAGAGATGACAAATCTCTATCTCTTTTGCCAATCAATGACAATACCTGGACCGGTAGAGAGTTTTACCGGTTACCATCATTTGATACTAATAGATCAGACATATCTTATGCACCTATTTCCTCGTAGCTTGGGTGGACCAGCTATGGAGTGGTTTTCTCGATTGCCCACTAGCATTAAGACTTTTGATGAAATTGCTAATCTGTTTCTCCAACATTATTCGCATAATATTCAGCATCCAGTCAACATCCGGGACCTTTGCAATTTGAAACAGCGACAAGGGGAACCTTTCCTAACATTTCTCTAGAGATGGAGACAACTGTGTACTAAGTGTCCTCATAAGCTACCAGAATCTGAAAGGCTCGACATTTTCTTGGACAATCTTGTCCCAGATTTTGGATATCAAATACAATTACAAGGTCCCGTAACCTTTGATAGCATGATTAAACAAGTTGTGCGCATAGAGGCATTTATGATCAAGAAAGGAGAGTTGACTTTGCAAAAGGATAACAAACAAGGGTCTTCCTCCTCAAACAAAGATAAAGGGAAGTTTGTCAACAAGAATAGAGACGTTGTAAATGGAGTGGTTGACAATGTGATCCTGAAGCCTGCGAAATCGGTTTTTAATCTTTCCTCTAGTATACAGGCGGTCAAGGCTATGGAAAAGGCTACAACAGAGACTCAACAACCTTCGAGATTCGCTAAAACAAACCTTGGGCATCCCGACCCAAGCGTGAGCTCACATCCTTAAGAGAACCGCTTGATGTGGTTTATAAGACTCTCGTGCAGAATCAGATACTTGCTCCTTTGGAAAAGCGTCTCTATGATCCGCAACCGCGACTTCATTGGTGGAACGACAATGCATACTGTGACTCACCAAAATAAGGGTCATAAGACTTCTACTTGTCTTCAACTGCACCATAAGGTCCAAGATTTGATTGACAACGGTGACATTGTTGTGGACGGCCATAACAAGAATTTGGATCATCAAGCATTTAAAGATCCCTTTCCTCCTCATGAGAAAGGTGAATCTTCCAAGACTAAGAATACCAATGCTAAGGTTAATTACACGTACACTAACGATGACAATGTCATTGGTATGATTGAACCTGTTGAGGTTGAGTATTGCGATGTGATTACTCTTAAGGGGAGCAGAGATGATCCTAAGACTAAGACTCCTTTTGTCTTGCGAGGCCCCGGGTCTCATTCTTCTAAACCTGAATCGTCTCAAGATTGCGCAAATGTCGTTACTCGCTCTCGTGCGAAAATAACCATTAAGGGTCCCGACCCTTCTATGTCCGCTCTGAAGCAACCTACGGATAAGACTGTTGTTGGCCCTGCCAACAAGAACACAAAATTGGTCCCTACGTCTAGCGCGGCTAGTTATAGCATTATAGACTAGCTGCAACGTACCAATGCTCAGATCACAATCTTTGAGCTATTGAAGATCTCGCTTGCTCATAGGGAGATTCTAAATAAAGCCCTCACCGAGGCAAACGTCCCAAAAGACTTAGATCTCAATCGGTTTCAATCTATGGTGGGTCACCTGACGTCACCACACTATTTGTCCTTCTCTAAAGAAGATGACCACTCATTGAGCCATCCGCATAACGCTCCTTTGCATATAGAAGTCATGATAGGTCCCAAGCGTGTTCGCCACGTCCTTATTGACAATGGTGTTGGCTTAAACATTTGCTCTGCTAAGCTGCTTACTCAACTAGGCTGTGATAAAGATTGCATAGATGTCCATAAGAAAATCACCATTAAGGCCTATGATGAAGAAGAACGCAAATCTAAAGGTCTAGTTGTGCTGCCAATCCAAGTTGGGCCCGTTGAAAGAGACGTCATTTGCCAAGTTCTTGACATTTCCCTTGCTTATAACATACTGTTGGGGAGACCATGGATTCATGAGATGCAGGCAGTCCCATCCACGTATCATCAATGCATCAAGTTCCCGTTCCACGGAGCGGAGGTCACAGTGCCTACCAATACCAACTATTCTTGCAACACACTTGCACAATCTGCAGACAGTCTTGTTCCAACTAATAGAGACTCCACTGAATTCTATGATGCCAAGCTCAGGGAAATGGAACAGATTCTCAAACTTAAGGATACAAGCATGGGAGGGTATTGAATTGAACTTGTGCTATCATTAGCGGCTCTACCTCTGTCTCCGCGTTCCTACGGGAGACCCTCTGAGAACAACAAACCTTCTGCTTGTTCTCCCCAAGTAATCTATGATGGTGCCTTTGTCAAGGCCACAACGCCATTAGAGGATGAAGATGAGGAAAGAGCTATTACAGCTTGGCTTTACAAAGGAAAGGAAACATCTGAACAGACCACCCCTGCTCTTGAATTAGAACAAGAACCATACAGTGAAGCCTTCAAAATCATGAAGCGCTTCGGTTATAAAGGGAGTGGCCCTATAGGGGTGAATGACAATGGTTTGCTTAAACCAATTGAAGCCACAGGTCGTCACACCAAGGACACCTCAGGTCTAGGCTTCAAGAAAATCCCATTTCATCTAGGGATTAACAAGTTTGTACCAGAACCAGAATTCCGGCCAGAATTTGAGGACATCACCACAGCTAATAAATCAAAGAACAGTTCTGACGAGGGTGCTTTTCCATATCCTATTCCTCCGGACCTTGCTACATTCTTTGAAGGACCAGATGAACCTATTATCCCTGTCCATCTGGTAGAGACTGATAGTGATTCCGATGAGACCGCTTCAGTGCATCGACTCACATATGACCAATGGAAAGAAATACAAATAGCTGATTCCAATTCTCAGGGTGAACGGTACATACCATCACATTTCCAAGAGCGGTTTGAACAAGACCAACTTTAGCAAGCCATTAATACTACGAGAGATGAGGATGAGTCAGACGATACAACTAGTGTTGATGGGATTCCCATATCAAGCATCACTGACTCACATGAATATGAGTTTGACTCTCTATCTGATGCCACTTTTGATAAGGATATAGATGTTGTTCATGTGTATGAAAACCTTCTCGAAGTAGGTGAAAGGTCTAATGTTAGGTCGACCGAGTTTGAATTTACCAACGCTGGCATTCCCTCTACTTCTGCTGTGAGGACTCAAGAAGAATCGAACACACCTTTGGATGAGATCGCTCTAGGTCTTGACTTACTTGTCCACGCTTTCGATGGCTATACTGTGAACGCACTCGAACCTGCCACTACTCTTTCACTCCGCCATCCCAAACTTATCAACTAGAACTCTCCCTCTCCAGCCAATGAAGTCCTTGTGTTCCAAAATGACTACACCCTTGCTTGTTATCTTAACGTTGTCGAACCTGTAATGTTCTCCACCAGTGAAGACAATATCAACATGACTAAAGCTATATCAAGTATCTTAGTCATAAAATTAAAAGAAAAAATAATAGATGCTCTGATGGTGAAAACCACATTGTGGCAGTATCAGAGCCGAAAAAAGTAAAAATAAAAAACGTATCTGAGGGTGAAAACCTCTCTGAGGCGCCCAAGGATGAGATACTTGATACACTTCTGAGCCACTTTCAAGAGAGATCATCAGTATTGATTGAGCCGACACAACTAGTGAATTTGGGTACAAAGGCTGCTCCACAAATTATTCATCTAGCACAGTCATTATCTGCAAAAGAAAAGGAAGAGTTCACTAGCTTCTTTCAAAGCAAGAAAATAAACTTTGCATGAACTTACTCTAATATGCCTGGATTGGACCCCAATCTAATCATGTACCATCTGTCCATTGCACCAGGTATTAAGCCTGTCAAACAGAAGCTTTGAAAGATGCATCCACATGTGGCACTTTTAGTCAAAACAGAGCTAGAAAAGCTTCTTAAGGCTGTTTCATAAGGACTATTGACTATACAGAGTGGATTTCAAATATTGTTCCAATCACCAAACATGATAAATCCATTTGTGTGTGCACAGACTTCCGGGATCTAAATAAGGCATGTCCAAAAGATGACTTCCCATTGCCCAATATTGAGATGATAGTGGACATGACAGCTGGTTACCAAATGTATTCCCTAATGGACGGCTTTTCTGGTTATAAGACAGCCTTCACATGTGCTTGGGGAACGTTCTGTTGGAATGTCATGCCCTTTGGGCTTAAGAATGTTGGAGCAACATATCAGAGAGCTGTCACTACCATTTTCCATGATATGATGCATAAAACAATGGAAGATTATGTGGACGACACTTTGGCCAAAAGCATTAGCGAATTACTCATCTTACAGATTTGGGTCCCATACTTGACCACATGGAACAATTTAGTCTTAGACTTAATCCCAAAAAATGTGCATTCGGTGTCACTTCTGGGAAACTCTTGGGTTACATCATTTCAGCTAAAGGCATAGAGGTTGATCCTGAGAAAGTTCAAGCCATTATGGAAATGCCTTCACCTAAGAACATCAGTCAGATGAGAGGACTTCAGGGAAGGCTACAATCTATTCAGCGCTTCATTGCACAGTTGGCTAACAAGTCACAACCATTCACTAAAACTTTGCATAAGGGTGTGACTTATGAATGGAATGAAGAATGTGACATGGGACTCACTCAAATTAAACAGTATCTTGTTAATCCACCTATATTGATGCCTCCTATTCACAGGAAGCCGCTCATACTATACATCTCAACCACGAACACATCTTTGGGTGCTCCCCTAGCTCAAGAGGATCAGAACAACAAAGAGAGAGCCATTTATTATATCAGCAAAACATTGGTTTCTTATCAAATGAACTATTCTGACATTGAAAAAGCTTGTCTAGCAGTAGTGTTTGCTTCACAGAAATTGCGGCATTATATGCTCGCTCACACTACAAGGTTCATTGCAAAAATTGATCCACTAAAGTACTTACTGAGCAAGGCTGCCCTCATGGGTAGACTAGCAAAATGGGTTATGATACTCAGTGAATTTGACATTGAGTATGTGGAAAGAAAAGCTATCAAAAGACAAGCAATTGCTAATCAGTTGGCAGAAGCTCCTCTGAAAGATCACCAGCCTTTAAACATTGAATTCCTAGATGAATCCATCATGCTTCTCACACATCAGGCTTGGAGCATGTTCTTTGATGGATCATTCACTCAGCAAGGATCAAGTGCAGGCATTTTGTTTATAACACCTCAAAAATACTCATTGCCCAAAGCTTATAAAATATTGTTTCCCTACACAAACAACATCGCTGAATATGAAGCTCTCATCAACGGTATGAAGATAGCCATTGAATGGCGTGTGGATGAGCTCAAGGTCTTTGGAGACTCTCAGTTAGTCATCAACCAAGTTAATGGTATCTATCAAACAAAAGATGACAAGCTAGTGCCTTACAAACGAATGGTGGATGATCTCAAACAGTATTTTGCACACATTTCTTTCTAGCAAATTCCAAGGGCAGACAATAAAGAAGTCGATGCTATGGCCACTCTTGCCTCAATGTTACAAATGCTAGAAAACGACTTCAGACATGAATTCTTGGTGGAGACATTACGCTACCCAACCTACAATACCCCTGACTCCAAGATGATCTGTTCAGTCATTGGACATAATTCATCTTGCTACCATCATATTTACTCCTATCTCTGGGACCAAATTATTCCAGACTCTTATACCCGGAACGAAAAACACCACCTAATCCGCAGTGCTTCACGATATGTCACAGTAGCTAATGACTTGTATAGACGAGGTCTCGATGGTACCCTCCTTAGGTGTCTAGAACCTGAAGACTCCAAACGTGCGTTAGCTGAGGTGCATGAAGGCATCTGTGGTTCTCATTCGAGCGGTCTAACATTAGCTCGTAAACTTATTAGAGCTGGTTACTACTGGCCGAAAATGGAAAAAGAAGCTATACAGTATGCCAAGTCTTGTAAGCAGTGCCAATTACACGGAAATTTGATCCACGCTCCTGCCAAGGAGCTCATTCCATTCATCAGTTTCTGGCCGTTTCAGCAATGGGCCTTTGACTTGGTGGGTCAGATACATCCATCTTCCTCAAGAGGACATAAGTTCATTATCACAGCTACAAATTATTTTACCAAATGGGTCGAGGCAGTGCCTCTAACTATAGCCGATGGCAAGTCTGTAGCAAGGTTCATATTGAATTACATCATCTATAGATATGGTGTACCCTCCTCAATAGTCACTGACAATGGGGGGCAGTTTAAAAACAAGGATCTGAAAAAGTTATGTACTAAGTTCAGAATTATTCATCATTGGTCCTCGATCTATTATCCCCAGGGTAATGGACAGGCAGAAGCTTCCAACAAGACAATTCTCAAGATTCTGCACAGAACAGTTCACAAATCTGGTGAAGATTGGCACCTCCAGATTAATCCGGCTTTATGGGCCTACAGAACAAGCATTTGAACTCCAACAGGGGCCATGCCCTTTGCCTTAGTCTATGGCGCGGATGCTGTGTTGCCTATTGAGGTCAAGATTCCCACATTACGAATCTCTTTGAGGAACCTCATTAATGATGAAGACATTAGAATATCTCGGCTACAAGAGCTAGAGTTACTAGATGAACATCGGCAAGTGGCATTCGATCATCTAAGAGCATACCAGAAAAGAATGTCTAAGAGCTACAATAAGAAAGTCAAACCAAGGGAATTCTAAGTAGGCGATCTCGTCTTGAGAGAAAACCCCAAGAATCAACAGCAGCGGGTCCAGAAAGGAAAGTTTAAACCAAACTGGCTCAGTCCATACATTATCATTGTAGCATTTGGGTCTGGTGCTTATCAACTATCTACTACTGAAGGAGAATGGCTCAAAGAGCCAATCAACGCTCTACACTTGAAAAAATTCTACAGCTGAGACATTCTCTACATGCTCCTATACATACTTTATTCTGAAAAAATCCTTAAAAATT
The DNA here is from genome assembly GCA_027943335.1 of Chamaecyparis obtusa. NCBI lineage: Eukaryota > Viridiplantae > Streptophyta > Pinopsida > Cupressales > Cupressaceae > Chamaecyparis > Chamaecyparis obtusa. The sequence continues at coordinate 427,950 of BSBK01002093.1, read as the reverse complement.
GCAAAATGTCCTAAAAAAATGATCATCTTAGTGAAAACCTGGTAAACAGGCGCTTTGATGTATCTATTATTCTGGTGAAAACCTGGTAAATAGGCGCCTTGATAATAAACAAAAAAATGAAAAAATTGAAAAAACAAAAAAATTGAAAAATTGAAAAAATACAAAAAAATCAAAAAGAAAAAAAGTACAAAAAAATTGAAAAAGAAAAAAAATGTGTCATTGATGAAAATCTGGTAAACAGGCGTCATGGTAGCAAAAATATAATCTCTGCCAACATGGTGAAAACCTAGTAAACATGTGCCTCTTGTTCCCTAATGCTATACCTATTGCAGCACCGCTTGGCTCTTGCTTTCCTGCTCTAGTTTGCTTTCCTCTTTCCTGCTTTTAGTTCGTTTCCTGCTTTAGTTTACTAGCTCATGCACTTGCTTTCAATTATCTTCGAGATTTTCCTCGACTCTACATGGATTGAAACTGGTCACACTTGGGGGCACCTTCCCGGTCTCAGGGGCATTGTCCTATCATTTTCGGAGGATTTCCTTGCATCAGTCACTAGTGGTTCTCGCTGTGTCTGCCTACTGATGCTTAGCTACTTTTGAGATTTCTCTCCTTGAGGATCTCTCATGTATCGGTCACCAGTGGTTCTCACTGTGCCTGCCTGTTGATACCTAGCTATCGCTTGGATCTCTCACCTTGAGGATCCCTCGTACATCAGTCACCAGTGGTTCTCACCGCATCTGCCTACTGTTGTTTCGTTCGCTCTCAAATCTCTCTCCTTAAGGATCTCTTGTATCAGTCACCAGTGGTTCTCACTGCGTTTGCCTGCTGATACTTTGTTAGTACTCCGACATCTCTTTGAGACTTCGTCTCTTGTGACAATCACCAGTGGTCCTCACTGTCTGCCCACTGTCGTCGTCCTGTTGAGACTTCTCGCGTTGTGTACTTCCGATTCAACTTCAATCCGCTTAAACTGAAACTGAAAATTGACTTTGTAGGCTCTTCGAAGCATGCTAAGCTTTTCTTTTGTGTGTTTGTCTTTTCGCTTTATCATTCCTCCTTGAGCAACTCTAAGATGTCTTCTTGACCGAGAGAAGCAAAGACTAGGGGCATGATCTTTCCTTTGCTTTCTATTTGCTGGTTTAGTTCCAATGATCTAAAGAATTCACATAAGAGGGGTGTCCATCTGTAAGAGCCTTCATCACATATTGGATGGCCATGTGTACCTCGACTCCTTTTATATGGAAACTTTGGTGAGGTTGGTTCTTCTCCTTGTTTGTTTGAGTGACTTCTTTCTACTATAAGTAAAATTGCAAACGCTCGTCCTGTGAAGTGAACGTAAGGGTCACTGCAAGCATTCTTTAGCAAAAGAAGGAACTCCCGTGTGTCTGGCGTGTCTATATGCAAGCAACATTCAGGTCATTCTAGCAACTATGCTTTGATGCTTATGTTAACTTGCTAAATTTAAAGGAATAGGTGTTCAGGTCATTCTGGCTTCTTGTGCCTTAATGCTTACACCTGATTCCGACAAATCTAAGACTAATGTCATATTCATATTCTCATGATTGCAATGTCAGTGAGAGTTGTATGGCATCTTGCCAACATTCGTTGCTAAAAACTCTATGATGATAACAAGGAGGGTCCAACAACCAAGTCCTAGGGTTGCGTCTAGCTTAGGCTTGCATTGAGACAGTGTTTTGGTGTTCTATTGATTGTCTTCTTCTGGATCTATTCATCGAAGGGTCTCATCTTTTGTCCCGAGTTTGTCTTGGCTACGCAAGTGTTCAGTCCTCGCTCTCGATCTTCGAAACATCCTTTTGGTTAGTACCTGTCATATATTGCAAAATCCTACATGAGATGATTAGCATCATATACATTGCATTTCCATTTGCATCCATAAAATCCATATGCATACATTCCACATCTACATTTTCATTTGCATGTGCATCCACTATAAGCATAAATCAAATCATACATTGCATTCATTTATCTACCATCTATCATTGCATTTCACATTGCATATATATCAATAAAACATATAAAACATCTGCATTCCATACATCTAAACATATAGGAAACATCTCATAAACATCAATATCTCAAGCAATATGTACACAAGTACAATGATATCAAAATGACAATCTCATATATATATCTCGGTCGAACAATGTCAGCGTACAAAATGGTGCTACTCGAGCACAATATCAAAAATGGACTACAATATACATCATGATCCGCTGCCACCTGGAGGAGGTGGAGGTGGAGGAGCCTGTTGTGATGGTCCTGGAGGTGGAGGCATCGGTCTCTGCGGTGGAGGCATCGGTCTCTGTGGTGGTGCCTAAGGAGGTGGACCCTGTGGTGCTGCTAAAGCCCCGGCATACTCAGAAAATGGAGGCACCTGCTCTGAAAAATCTGGAACAACGCCGACATACACTGCGTAATAATAAGCTAATTGCGCAACCTCATATCTAGCCTCCTGCCGAGATCTCGCTAGCTCCTCCTGGAGATCTCTGATCTCCCGATCTCGCTCAAATACCCGGGTCTCCTGTATGATGACTTGCATGTGGAAGTCATCCCTCTCATGCTGTACCTACCTAATCCTCTCTCGGCTCTTCCTGAGAGCCTCCTGCAGCTGTGGTACCTGTCCTCCAACAGATGCATCCTGCATATCTGTGTCATCGCCTTGTCCCCCCTTATCGAGAGGCAGTTGTTGGGATGTATCCCCTGTCCTCTGTCTCGTGGACCTCTGCTGGGTCCCACTACTACTAGCACCTGCGTCTGAACCCATCGTCCTAGGAGGTAGAGTCTGCCCACTCCTCGGTCTCAAGACCCTCTGCTGTTGCTGTTGAGCAGGTTCCTGTTGTGCCTGCTACTATGGTACTCTTTGTTGCCGGGCAAGCTGCTGTTGTGCAAGTTGCTCCTGTCCCTGCTCCTACTGTGCCTACTGCTGTTGTGCCCTCTGGCCCATGCCCACAGGATCTGTAAATCTCGAGAAGGGGTGCGCCAAGAAGTGATCTTTGTATGCAGGCGTCATCCCTGCATTGGTGATATCCACCATGTAGTCCCACCGAGCTGGAGGTACTCATGCCTCGATCGCATAGCATCCCTGATCTAGTCTCTGCTGCCAGCCCTTCTTCGTCTCATCGACAAATCAAGCGTATGTATAGTACTCCTAGGAGATGTCCTGTTGTCTCCCAAATTGCCTCATAACACATGTAAGCAAGAATCGCTCAATAACAGAAATGGTGCGCTCGATCAGTGGACGCGAGACAAACATGTGTGAAAGCTCCTACCGAGCGTTGTCCCATGGCTCTGTGGCTACCCAAGGTCTCCATATGACTATTGCCATATCATCTAGCTGACCCCGCCACTGATCTGTCTTACCCAGTGCTGGCTGGGTCATAGGTCCTGCATATCTATATATGTACGACTCTAAAGCCTGTCGTGTATAATGAAACAATGGCCTACACACGGGGAGATGCTCCCAAGTCCATACCTGTAATACAAAGACTCTTGCGGCCATGGTCCGCGCTCCTCGATACACGATCTCGTGCATCTCATGGTACATCTGAGCGAGCATGCACTCGCCCCATCCGAATTTGGTAGCTGGCCTATCCAGCATCCATTGTAACATGCGCCCCCAGCCGCACTCTAATCCATGTTGTCCTCGCTCCGGAACCGTGTAACAACTCAAGTATATAGCTAAGATGACTGCCAATCTATGCCTAGCTCCATATCTGCTGACTAGGTCCTCCCACGAGATGGCTCAGCCCATCACCAGCTCGTCCTGAAAGATCATCCTCAGTGCCAGTGTGCCTGCTCTCAACTGAACCTCATACTCAACCTGGGTGCCGTGGAAAGGTATCCTCAATATCCTATAAGTATCCTCGGGAGTGACTGTTATCTCCCCCATCGGCAAGTGGAATGTGTTCGTCTCCGAATGGAAACGCTCGACAAGTGCACCTAGAAGACCGTGATTTACCCAAATGTCGGGTATATCATGCAAGTACGTCAATCCTAGCCCATCGATGTGGGCACTCTCAACATCGGTCAACCTCTGTACTAATGTGCTGATGACGGGATGGTGAGACCAGAACGCGACATCTGGGAAGTCAACCTGCAAAGCAAGCGACAACATTGGATCAGTATCTCAACATGATGGTTTCAAAGCAATAACAAGGCTACATGACACAGGATCGACTCTGGGATGTTCTAATTGGCTGATTCTACGACAAATTGGGTGAAGAATTTGCAAAATTGCAGCAGCATTTCACGCGAGACAGGATCTTATCTCGCGTGAAGGTTCATTACCAGGGATGAATCCTCATGCGGCATCGTCGGGAACTTCACGCGAGCTCACGAAGGAGCCCAATGCGAGGATGCCCTAACCTGCGCGAGGAAACCGTTTCCTCGCGCAAGGGGCGACTAAGGCCAGCGCGAGGAAACTGTTTCCTCGCACGAGGGTTGAAGAACTAAGCCCTAAACATGTGAAATCTAGCCTAAATCACCTAATAAAGCGTTAAAATTTGAAATGCAGGATGGTTTATCGATTACTTACAGGTGCGTCATACTCCAGTGGCCGGTCGTGTCGTCGAGAGCGCTCAAAACGATGTGTATGCACTGGAATGCCCTCCATCTTTCTCTCAAAGCTCTCAAATTGCTAGAAGACAATGAATAATGAAGTGAAAATGACCCCTCCGGGCCTTATATAGCTTTTGACCTAATTTTCAAAAGTGCTCTGTTTTGAGCGAAAACTTCACCCTTGGCTAAATCGATCGTTCTGAATCCATTTTCGGGATCAAAATTGAAATCTGACACTCCTAGATAGCTCGAAATCGCGTTTTAAAATTTTGGGACCTTCAGGATCAAACGCTTGTGCAATCGACCTTTTGGTGGCGTTTTCTTGTTGAAATCTTGTCTCATCATCATTTTCTCAAGATCTTCAATGTTTTCGTCAAAAGTCAACTCTAGTCAAATCTGGTCAACTGTGGTCAAACTTGGTCAACAAGACCTCCAAATTGCTCCAAATTGCTTCTACATCCTCTCGATGCTTCCTTAATCTGTTCTGAGTTCCTCTGGATCTTCGATTCTATCTATATCTGCAACCTTTTGCTGTCAATCATCTTTCTGACGTGTCATCTTTCGATTTCACTCCCGAGGGGGCAGGATGATTGCATCATTGAATCTTGTCGAATCAATTCTCGAATTAGTCTGATCTGAATCAAAAAACCTCATTGCTTGGGGCATCTCTTTACTAGGGGCATCCTTGTGCCTCGCATCTTGTCATCTATCTTTTAGGTATTTGAGCAATCTAACTCGGATCCTCGGGAATCAAGCTTCATTCTAGAGATGGTTCTCGAAATCTCATTAGATATTGGGGCAATCTAACCCTAATCCTTGAAAGTCAAGCTTCGTCCTGGAGATGGCTCTCGAAATCTCTTTTGGACCGTTATCTGGTCAATCTAACTCGGGTCTCGGAGGGCTAAGCCTCGTATTGGGGCAATCTAACCCTGATTCTGGAGATAGTCCTATATCTGCATCAGTTATCATTCTACCAATGGGTATTGGGGCAATCTAACCCTAATTCCGATTTCCTCTCAAGTGGTAATCCAACCATTGTCTTCGTAATCTAACTTAGACTTCGGAGAATCATGCTTCATTCTGAAGTTGGTTCTGCATCTCAATCTAATCGGTGTCTTGGCAATCTAACCTCGACTTCCGAGGGTTAAGCTCTATTCTGGAGATAATCCTAAAATCTCATCATCTGTCACATCAGACTATTCTTTAAATCAACGCGTTGCTCGCACATCAATTCAAAGAGGGGCAAAATGTAATACCCCAAAATTGGCACCTTACAATTCTAATCAATTTTGGTGCATTTCTTCAATTTCTACATCATCAAAGTCCCCTATTGAACTAGGCAATTCTGTCTCCTATTTGACTTTATTTGACTTGGTGTCAAATGCAGAAAACCCTAATTTTGCATTAATCAAACAGTATATTTAATTCCTAAATATTCAACTTTATTGGCTAAATAATCGCTATGATTAATTAATTTAATTCTAAAGTCCTAAGTGCTTTAAATTAAATTAGTTCCACCCCCTTTAGCTAATACACATCATGGAGATTAAATAATTATTTGGTTATTCAAATGGACATCTTTATTTGGATTTAATTATTCAAATTATTCGAAAGGTCACCCATATGTGGCAATAATTCATTCTTTTAATTAAATAATTCCTCATATTTGTCTCAACATGGAAATGAAGAGTCAGCCGTTTCTTTTCAAAAAACTCTTCATCCTCTCTCCCGGCTTTTCTATATTATGAGCTCCTTTTCTTCATTTTGAAAAAGGCAATTGTGAGAGTATCAAAACTATAGTTAATTTTTGTCTCAATTATTTCATGTTTCCAAGCTTTCATTGCATATTAGTTTTAAATCTCATTTAGTATAGTTGCATTCTCATGATTAGTGTAATTTGCTTATTGTTTTAGCTTAATTCTATTATCTCTTTCAAGTTCTTAGATTAAATTTGCACTTCATTCTTAGATTACCATTTGCATCTCTCATATAGATTAATTGCAATTCAATCATTTCAAGCTTTCAAATCCTCCGTTTTAGCAATGGTCTATGGTTGTTGGCTCTTGTTCTGAGAGTAATTCAAACACCCCAACTAAATAGGAGGCAACAAGTCGATTCAATCGATATTGCGAAATAAATAACTCGCATTTATTGTCGTAATTCAATGATTGAGCAATGACTATGTTGTGTCTATGGCTGGATTAGAGATCCACGTTCAGCTATAAACAATATGGCACCTTAAACCTGACATCACACATTGTAAACACACCCATAAAAATCAAAACAAGGAGAAAAACCCCTTTGCCAATGATGTACAGCTTGAATCTTCACCATATGCTCATGCTCCAAAATGCTACCTACAAAAGCAACCATGATAACCACCATCGAGCAACAAACTCCTCACATCCTCCAACATGCCACCTATGGAAGAAAAAAGAACATGTCAACGTGAATCATGTCAACTTTTATTTAAATCTACACCAATCTTTACATAAACACAAGCATCAAATTCAAATGATAACAAAATCTATGAGTAACTAAAATCAGCTAGAATAGAAACCACAGCAAATTTCATTTCATCCAAGGTAGCCATACCTCAAACAAGGGTATACCATCATAGATGGAACTTCATGTCATCAATATATGAACTCAAAACCGTAATCAAGTCTCTGTATATCCATCCTCCTATCTTAGTACAACATACCAATGTACAAATGACCACAAACAAAGCCAACTAACAAAATCTACATGAGCACTAAAACAATCTCAAGATATAGACAATCCATATGTGAGTCATTCCAATGCAATCAATATGTTGTACACACCTACAAACTGCATAACTCATATGTCCTAATCCGATGAAAACATGCAAACTTAACATCACATCAGCAATAAGCAAACCAAGATATCAAAGAGGATAACCAGACATAAATCTGGAAACTCCCACTACAGGAGTAATGTCAAAATTTACAATAGATCAAGACACACCAAGTCTATCTATTAACTTCACATAGAGGATGTCGCCAACTCCTCTATTACATAGGGTTAAGGAAACATGCAATTGTATGCAAATCCTACAAACAAATATGCTGCAATACCTCTCCCAGCATTGATCTCCATTACTCTTCCAAGTTCTTCACACTCAACCATGTGAATACAAACATCCAAGAAGAACAAGACCAAAGAGAAATCCTGCAAATCAAACCATATCGTTCTTCCAAACTAACATGTACCAAATTGTGTAAAGTAAGATTCTTTCACCATTCCATCTAAAAGGATATCAACATATAACATTCAAATCAAATGAAAACATGACAGCAATACATGTAAACCACTCATACCGAAGGTAGATCAAACAAACCAATCACTCCTACAACAAAGGCAATATGCCTCTCCAAATAAGTCCTTAAAACTAGATACATGGCTCAAGACTAAAAGAAAAGAGAACGACGGAAATTCATAAACCATGCATTTGATATTTAGAAAAGCAATAGCTCTCTGATCATTCACCTACCGAGTAGACCAAGTGGGATACAAAATTGTCATGCGCACACAACACCAAGCAATTAAAGCTTACAATAATTGACAATCTTCTCTTCAAATCCATAATGGATTTGCAACCATTGTTGTGAAATCAAGATCGTCCTATAGAGAATATATGTTGCTCTTTAATGTGTTGTTCATAATATCTAAATGTCTATGTAAGTATATATATTATTGATTATATATTCGTATGCTGCGGAGGAGATAAAATGCACATTGTAATTGATTACTTTCCTCAGCACATATGATTGATTATATATATGTTGTATAGGGTCATGTCTATGTAGAGGCATGATCGTAGTACGTGGCATAAGCCACGTAGGGTCATGTTCTACATGACATACCCTTTCATATTGTTGTTTGTATTAACTGTAATGTAATGCTATAACAAAACAGTGTTACGCATAACTACCATTCGATAGTTATCGTAACACATCATATAATATGTGTTACAATAACTACCAGGTGGTAGTTACTGTAACACTGCAGTGCTCGATACCGTCACACTGCAGTGAACGATACTGTATCACTGCAATGAACAACAACATAATACTGCAAAGAACGACAGTCAATATCGACTTAGTCGACTCTAATATATGCCCGAATATATTCTCTGCAATCGGTTATAATGAATATCGATAACCATAATATATATATATATATACACACATTAGCATATCAATTCTGATAATTATAATTCATTTGATTATACGTCAATCAGATCGAAGCTATAATTTAACACTCCCTCTTAGCAAGAGAGGATTGATTATCACAAGATGTAAGTGTTATAGAAATCCCCGACTCAATTCGGAACTGGATTTTAGTGATAACTAAAACATAACTTCATATCAAGATATCTGACACATCTTGGGACATTAATATAATGTACTCATCCTGATAGAAGAGTAATCGCAATCCCTGACCAATTCAGAACTAGATTTAGCGATAACAATCAAGATATTTGGCACATTCCGGGACAGCAACTTAATCTAGTCTAATCTTGATTCACATGTTGTTATGATCCCCGACCAATTCGGAACAACATAAAGAAGTCATTAGTCATGATCAATACTTATTATCTCAATATCATGATATCCGGCACAATCTAGGACAACCCTATTAGGCTGTCAATCATGATATAGTAGTTATTACACAATCTAGTAATAACATAAGCATCAAGATATCTGGCACAGTCCAGGACAACTCTGTTCGGGTGTCAATCTTGAAGCTTGGTTAACTATTATCAAGATCGTCACCTTGAAATAGTAACCCCAATTATTTACACAGAAGATTGTCATCTTCTTTGAACAAAAATGAATGGACCCATAAAGTCACCTTGACTCTTCTCAGAGGGTGGATCCACCATGGCTCATCCCAGAGAGTGGAAACCAAGACTTCCACCTTAGACTTGTCTATCAAAGACAAGAATTATTTAAGATACAAAATGATGGATCACTGAAGCTGAAACCTTCTTTTCAACTAAGGCTTTATTCCTCAACATACCAAGGTTATCTGAAAGTACACAATCTTCTTTCTAGCAAGGGGGTTTGGTAAGAATGTTTGTTCTCCACTAAATTGCATTTGTTTGCACTGTCTCATAGTCTTGGTGAATTCTGAGCTTACAAAGTATACACCATCTTGACATGGTACACTCCCTCTGAATTTGTATGACCAAGATCCTGGGGTGCCAACTTAATTTGATCTTCTAGCTTCTCCCTTTGACATATAGCCTTCTCACATGGTAATAACCATAATTCTCTGCTACAATTTCTTGATTACTAGAGAACCACCAAAACATAGGCTACTCCCTCTGAATCAAGATCCTCGAATGTCCACTGATGCATATCCTTTAGCTTCTCCCTCTATCACGAAGGCATACCCTGTTTATATACTCAACTCAGTGTCACTACAGGATGTCACTTCATACCTTCCTTCCTGAGAGAACCAATATGAATAATCTAAATAGTCATAAGGTTACATCGGCTAGCATAAGATGCATTTTGATCTTTTCCAAGGCCACAACATTAACACTCTCTCTTGGACTTGAGGGAAGATAATAAAGACCCAGTATGATGTTTATCTCAACGAGCTGTAGTCTCATGATGCATGGAATGCCTTAATTAGGGGTTCTATCCACGTGCATCTCATAGGCGATTCTATCCACGAGTTCCCACTATTATAATCTTAGAATTGTTTTACCTTCAATAGTGAACTCCCTCTCAATCAATATGATCGAGTTTGTCACAAGTTGACTGAATCATCTATTTCCTTAGAAGCTAAATTTCACCAACTACTTGACCTTTCTGAAGATATCAGACTCCCTCTCAATCTGAGTTTCATATGCTTTCGTCCCATCATCCTTCTTCATAACATATCGGTTTCATTCTGATTCTTATGTTTAATTTTCTTCAAATTCATTTGCAAAATTATTCTTTCTATTAATCTTATACTCAAGACCAATTGAGAATGTGGCAAATGCAATGTCAATTATCTTGATAATCTGGCAAGATTAAAGGATCCAATGGATAACAATAAATCGATCATATGTCTAATCATTGTATACCCAAATGATAACTTTAATATGGTCGTTGTATTCTGATTTGTAATGATGAACGTATGTGTCTGAGCCAAAAATGGCTGCTACTAAATCTTGGGCAATCCAAGTATGGATAAGAAGTGCAATAAGAAAGGATGGTCTTCATATGATCGATAGCTGGGAAAACCCAGATATTATCCATGTTCTATGATTCCTCTTTATATTTTCTGGATGAAACATGAGAGGCGTTTCTACTACTGGAGGTGCCGACATGGATAGAGGTTGAGATTGTCATAGCCCATATTGCTTATGTGATCTGAATCAAGCCTACAGACCCGTAGCTCTATGATTCTAATCCTTTCATTGTTGGTTGGATGGTTTAAGTCCATTGTTCCCTCCTTTGTTTGAATATAGATACCGTCTGTATGGATATCCCTCCATTTATTGATTACTATCTGATTTCTATTATGTATCCATTTGTCATTGCATCATCACCTTATGGATATCGGTTAGCTGTCCACCATGAATATTGCAATTGATAGCAAGGCCTGATAATCTTGAGTTCCTATTTGAATTCCATATTAGAATATAAAAATAAAACTTCGATATTATTCATGCCACCGACAAGATGTACTAGCCCTTCATGTTGCAACGGCTCCAGCAATCACATAAAACAGTTCAGATGGTGATCAAGGAGGATACGATCTCATTCACAAACATCCTCATTGAACAACGATATCTACTGGCAATCGAACAAGGTTGCATCCAATGGCATTTGAACACTCATTATCAATAATAATAGTGATTGGTCAATTAGATCACATATCAGTGACACTCATTTGTATCCATTAATAACAGCCCGCCATTCTATTTGACAATTCTCAGATATGGTGATCACAGCGATCCATCTAGGCGTCGATAATACACCTACGAGTAGCTTGCAACTTCACACACCCTCTTTGACATAGCTGCGACACTTGATATTAATAAGGAGATTGAAGTTGAGCATACAGATATAATTGGATTGTCCTCATTACAACACAATAGCAGTTGTATCTAATATTGTAGCTCCCATATGAGCGAGACTGTCGGCATTCACAGAGTTTCCATCTGCGTTTGATGTGCATTCATTTGCATCGTAGTACTTCTAATTTGTGCCTCTGATATACATGAATCCCAACACAAATATATCGCTAGAAGGCCAATTGATTATCATTGTTTCCAAGAACACTTCACAGGCACATTGGTCACTAATGCTCTGATATGATATCATGTTGTTTTTTTTGTGTGTATATTCCCAAACATATATATATATTTTATTGTCCCTTTCCTTCTCACTGTATATGTAAAGTCCTTCGGTATGCAATCTTCTCTTCCCGTGAACCGTTTCCAAATCAAGATATACTCTACGTTGTCTGGATGTCATCTATGGTGCAATTGACTCTTACTTATGCGTCCTTTCCCTTGTTAATGGGTGGATCAACACCATCTTACTAGGCTGCTCATTCTTCAAATTATATCGATGCTAAATCTATTTTGTTGACTGTGTTTATGGCGCAGCCTTAAATGCTCACTATTCGTCTTGAGACATGCCATACATTCTCCTATAGGTTAGGCTTTGATACCATGTTGTGAAATCAAGATCGTCCTATAGAGAATATATGTTGCTCTTTAATGTGTTGTTCATAATATCTAAATGTCTGTGTAAGTATATATTATTGATTATATATCCGTATGTTGCGGAGGAGAAGAAATGCACATTGTAATTGATTACTTTCCTCAGCACATACGATTGATTATATATATGTTGTATAGGGTCATGTCTATGTAGAGACATGACCGTACGTGGCATAAGCCACGTAGGGTCATGTTCTACATGACATACCCTTTCGTATTGCTGTTTGTATTAACTGTAATGTAATGCTATAACAAAACAGTGTTATGCATAACTACCATTCGATAGTTATCGTAACACATCATATAATATGCATGTGTTACGATAACTACCGGGTGGTAGTTACCGTAACACTGCAGTGCTCGATACCGTCACATTGCAGTGAACGATACCATATCATTGCAATGAACAACAACGTAATATTGCAAAGAATGACAGTCAATATTGACTTAGTCGATTCTAATATATGCCCGAATATATTCTCTGCAATCGGTTATAATAAATATCGATAACCATAATATATATATACACACACACACACACATTAGCATATCAATTCTGATAATTATAATTCATTCGATTATACGTCAATCAGATCGAAGCTATAATTTAACAACCATAACTAGGTGTCGGTTCCTTGATCTTTTTGTTGAAATCTTCATCAAAGAGTGACCATTTCAACATACGACCTCCATAAACAAGAGATCTCTTAGGCTCCCCTAAATCTCTCTAATCTCCATGAGCTCCACCAATCAATCCATGCAAATTTCAAATGCAACCTACAAAATCATGAAGCTCCAAGAAAATGATTGATATTCAAAAGCAAAGAGAACGACATCCTCTCCAAGGGAAGGTCATAAACAACACCTTAACCGAAGAATCCAAGAATCTTTCGTGGTAGACCAAGATGTCAAACCATCTCCAAACCACACAAAGCTAGCTATCCATCATCAAATGATGAATCCATATCACTGCTAAAGCTCCCATTGAATTATGTAACCAAGCTCTCTAGGCATCATGATAAGTTATAACCATCTCCTAACTCAAGACTCTCCATAGCCCAAACACAATCAAAGAACTGAACAGTAAGAGCTTTCAAAGGGAAGAGCCAAACCATGATCTCCAAACCAAGAAAATACAATTGTCACACATACATTGTCAATAGAACCAAAAATGTCATTAAATTCTCACTACAATCTAAAGGCAAAATCCAAGAGTTCCATATGACACCAACAACTATTACAAAAGACCATACATCTTCTAATCAAAGATTATATATGACTCACTACACACTGCAACATCTAGAACAAAAATCTTCTAACAAAGAAGATAGAACACATTATGTAACTACATAAAGCTCCCACTGAAAGTGATATTGAACTATACATGGCATCATGACCAATATCATTGCCAAAACTCAATTGAAAGTAAACACAACTTCTCATGCACCATAAACTATTGCTATAGATTCAAATCTATATCAACCTCAGGTACTCTCAAAAAATCCTTTTCTCACTACAATCAACATAACAGTGTAATAATGGTGACCAAGAATAAGGCCTACCAAACAAAATCTACATCAGAAAATTTTACAAGATCTACAAATATGCAACATCTCAAAGGAGAAATACATATTCCATGCTTCAATCTCAAATAATTGAAAATAGATTCAACCCCACATCAATATCATGCAAAATAGAGATAATCAAGCATAACATGTGGATTTCTAAGACTCAAACACTAGGATCAACGCTAAAACTAGTTTTCCAAACAAACCCACATAAGAATAACCATACAACCCTCCGGGCAAATATGCAAACTTGTGACCACCTTCATCCAAAATCTCTAAATATAGACATCGTTGATCTACAAACCATAGACTTTGATTAACATGTAAAAACTGCACAATCATCTCTATAAATTTAAAATCTATTTCAACATCCAAACATTCACATCAAAAATGTCATATGAACAATGGAATAAGCACGTATCTACAAACCCACAGCTGAAAACAAGAGAAACTGCAACCAATAGAAAAAATAAATTGTCCAAGAGCCTATAACATATGAAACATATCAACTCCACAAATCCCAAAGAGGTCATTGGCTTATCTTTCAATGTTTTCATGTAACCATGGGCTAAAACCATGAATCCAACATAAGCACTCTATTTTGTGGTCCAAATAGCCAGCGTTTCTCCATGTGACTAGGATGTTAAAAGTAACCATCCAACATGAACACCTTCTCACAGTATATGACCACAAGATAAAGGAACAAACCACCTTACAAAAGAATACACGTATTGCCAAACAAGAGCTGCAAGTTACCAAAACATAACCAACTTAGTGAAGATTTGTAATAATGAGCTTTTGATGCCCAACATAGATGACATTGGCAATATCCATGGTTTCCAATCTCACAAATCTGCAAAACAAAGTTAACTAACACAATGTTCATTGCAACCTCATAAGCCTTCAATAACCTTTAATTCCTTCTAACATAAACCCACAAGCTTGTCAGGGTAAGAAGTAAAAAATAGAAGAATATTTAGAACCAATTAGCCTCCAGCTCTTATACCAAATGTTGGGAAATATATAGGCTTTGATGCCAAATGTTGGAAAATTACAATCTCTTTCCAAAAAGTCAAGATATAACTTCAATGGATGAGATACAAAGCTTGGACTACTACACTATGAAAATCTGAAAATTAAGTTGTCTTAATGTGGAATTATCATGATTAGATCCATTTTCTTTATGGTACAAAAAATTAGCTAACATATCATACTTGGTTGATGTCGATGGCCAAACTAAGTCTAGAAGAATCACAAAGACATTCACAATTTCTTGCATTTTAGGAGTAGAATAGCTTTCTAAACCCTTATCACTTTTTAGTTTGTTTGTTTGAAGTGGTTGAAGTAGTCGATATCCATTGAATGAACAACGTAAGTCCCTTTGTGATAGCCAGCATATCACATTATTACAACTAAGTGAAAGTCCACAATAAGAAGGAACCTTGGGGTGGTCTCATTTGATCACACAATCCATATACATTGTTTAGCATATGAGCATCCTTATTCAAGAGAGAGTTGAAGATTTGGTGTTTCGTTTGGAATACTAAGTATTTGAGTCAGCATGTTGTAGTGGCATAAAACTTACATCAACAATTACCTTCATTGTTTCCTTCAATATTTCCATATCCATGATTTCATCTTTGCTTTCACCAAACTGAAATGTTATCCTCACTCCTTGAAGAATTTCATCTTGAATCACTTGGATTGTTTCCTTTAACCATTGGCAATCACACTTCACCTTCTTGAGGGTGTCTCATTTTGAAGCTAATGCAGAAAACCATTTATTGAGATCAAACACCTTATCCTCTCTAATCCCCTTGCCTTTCTCCAACATGGGCCTAGGAATTTCCCTCATTGCTTGCAATCGTAAGATGGTTTGGTCCTTGATAAATTAAAATTCTTCACAAATCATGCACAAAGCTTGGGCTCTCATTTGAATGGAAACAACCATCTTATAACTCTCCATGAATTCCGAAAGGAAAACATCTGCCTCTTTGGAGACTTCCTTGATACATGCCTTTACTTCTTGAGTTACCATCTTCATGACCTCCAAGTTATCAATCGTTACTCTTTCAAGTGTAACAGGAGGGACAATGCTTCCATCAAATGTTTGATATACTCTTTCAACTGCCTAGCCTCTTCCTTGTATTGTTTCTTCTGTCCAACTTCTTTACTCAATCTTTTCTCTAAAACTTTGATGGCTCCATGGGCATCTTCAATCTCTTGTTTCTTTGTAGTTGTTCCCAAATCATGCTCCACAATATCATAATCTCGAGGAAGAATGTCTTCTCTAAAAGATCCCCAACTAGTTTTCTAAGGCCGATCACTGATTGTTTGTTTATCTTTTGTGTCTTTGACCAGTGTATGAGTAAGTCTTTTTGCTATATATGAGTTTTTTGTGTTTTTTAATATTTCTATTTTTTTTGGAGGTTCTTGATAATACCAATGCAATACTCAAATGAATGAAAGAAATACTTGAAACGAACTAATAGCGAGAAAGAACACCACATAAAATGGAATTTTATGACTTTTATTGCAATCAAACAATGTTTTCATAGCCGTACCAGGGGTGTACAGTCTGTGGCAGACTTGATCAGCTTTAGAAATCTACAAAGTTAAAGAAACGAGAATCGCCCTTGAATCGCCGGTTTCATGAGTCAATTCAAAAACAACGATTTTTTTTGAATCGTGAATCAGGTCAGCCGATTTTTGGCCTGAATTGCCTAAACCGGCGATTCATACCAAAGATCGCATGAATCGTCCCAAAATATCGGACGTGAATCGACGGATTGCTAAAAAGTCAAGTCAAATTTTAAAAAAACACAAATATTTTCAATGTTTTTTTTGCCTTTCCTATTTGTTGTAAGTTTATACAAATATAACATTTAAGTATAAGTTTGATTTATTTAATTTCTTATACTTGAAGTTATATTTGTATAAATTATAAAATATAAATACTTCCAGGATGTTTGAGATAGGTTCCAGCTTCATAGGAGTTAAGATGCAGATTCTAGATTTTGGGGTTTTTTGAAAAATTCCAGACTTAACCAAATTTCAAGATTCAACAAGCCTTTAGCAGGGTTACCTCCCACAATCCATCATGGCTTTCTAAGGTCAAACTGAAGCTGGCAAAAGGATTCTCAAAGGGTTTTAACTCATTTTATCACAAATCACTTGGTTTCGACCCCATCTCTATGACAAACTTAGTTTAGCTCTCGCCCAAATCCCAAATAGACATGACTTCCCAACAGGCCAAAATCATTCAAACCTCATTTGCCGGACCTAGGGACTTGAAAACAGCCACCAACAAAGACTACCTAAGATCTAGTTATGAAGACTTTGACATTTGGCATTGATCAATGATCAAGCATCACAAATTCATACTATGAAACGATTTAGTTTTATGGATCTTACAGATACCGATAGACATATGTTTCATGGATCTTCATCTTACATACATTTATGATTTGATGTCTTATGGATCTTCATCTTACATACATTCTATGATTTGACTCATTACGATCCTATGATTTCTATTTACTTTAGCTACAATTTACATTTTATGTGTAATGTATGTGATGGATTTATCATTTATGTTCCTTGTTTATGTATATTAGCTTCTATTTGATGATGTTATAGTATGTTTAAGTTATATTCAATAAAGGGTGCATGAAATAAGTTTTAAATTGTTAAAATCTCTAAATTTCAAGGGTTTTTTAAATTTGCCGATTTGTGGCCGATTCGATTCCGATTCATGGCCGATTCACAATTCGATTTGGCCTTGCCCATTCCGATCCGATTCTGATTCTCGTTTCTTTGCTACAAACACTTTCTCTCCAAATCTGAATTATGACTAATGCCCAAATTGGTGATGTCTGATACAAAGAAACACCTTGATCTTCCCTATGATGACTTTTTAATCCTCATGTCCAACCTGGGAAAGCTTGGAATTTTAAAGACTGTACAGCTACCTCTGAATTACTTAGCAAATGCTTCAAGATTGCTATACAAGCCCCAATCTGCAACTCATGACATCAATCTGCTCAACAAATCTGATGAAGTAATCTCCACAGCCCAAGAATGATGTCAACCATGCCTGAGAGTGTACGGCTAGGCTACAGAATAAATAATTGTAATAAATTTGCCACCAATTTACAGATCTGCAAATCTGAACACTTCTTTTAGATCTCCCAATTCTAATGTGAAACTTCTTCCCAATATTTGAACTCCTCTCTGAGAATAGTTTTGATTTGTGAAGGAATTTGATACTTGGAAGACTGGGATTTTGTCCAGCTCCCACAATTGCTAAGAAGCTTTGTCATTTAGAGACTTAGCCTTTGATGATAGCAAGGTTCCTTGTGCAAAAGAAACCCTACAGAGTTACCAAGATATTCTCAAAGCATAAAAGACAATATCTTACAGGCACAAAACCAACAAAAAGGACCTTTCAAGTGAGAGACTTGGTTTTTCTACGCTTGCAGCCTTACAGGCAATCTTCATTGAAGAGCAATGGAGCAGAAAAACTGAAACAAGGTTTTATGGACATTACAAGGTGCTCAGGAAGATTGCAGAAGTTGCTTATGAACTTGAACAACCGACAGGAAGTAGGATTCATAATACTTTCCATGTCTCTTTCTTAAAGAAGGCATTGCGACAACAGACAATTGCCTCTCTGGTGTCGCCACCATTGGATGAAGAGAAAAACTAATTCTAGAACCTGAAGGTATTGCAGATTGGAGGGAAAAGAAGCTAAAGAATAAGGTTGTTTGTGAGTATCTCATAAAGTGGAAGGGACTGCCTACTGATGATGCTTCATGGGAAGGTGAGGAGATACTGCAACATCCTAATTTATGATTGCTAGTGGTCCAGCAATCTCGGGAAGGGAGGACTATAATGTCCCCCCTCAATTGAAGTTTCAAATTGCAATAATCACTTTGTTAAGTCTGTTTTAGATGGGTGTCTCCCAGACTTAGACAGTTTTATAGAATAAAAGGAGATTTGTGTGGGGCCAGAATCACTTAAGTGACTCCTATTTTTCAGTCATGGTTGGGGCCTTGGCTTATTACCTTGTCTTAAGGTAATTTTATTTAATAAAGCCAATTGTGAAAATCACCTAAAATCTACGCTTTTATGGTTGTGAGATGTTTTTTATGAGTGATGCGTCTACATAAGGCAGTGTTGAAGGATAGTTGGGCATCTTTTCATTGCCTTTGATTTTTATTTTCTTCTGCAACAAGATTCGCAAAGAAACCAAGACGAAACCCTTGGTTATGTGGAGTTTGGACACCCACCCAAACTCAGATATGAAGAAACAAGTGTTGCATGTGCTTTAATAGACAAGTCGTTTCAAGAGTTAGTGTTCTGAGATGATTCGCAGGTCTGATAATGTTATTCGATCACCAATGGAGAGAGTTGCAGGGGTAGGAAGAATCCACAGCTGAAGGTGGAAAGGACATCAGTGTTTGTACGCCCATATGTTATCAACTGAGCTATGCTCAATCAGCTCTTTCAGAAAAATCATTGTGAAAAGGCAGTAAGCTGGAAACGCAACTTCAAGTATTTCCCTACCATTGTTTTTCCTCTTATTCAATACTATTCTATCTATAACTGCATGAACATAGACTTAACAGAAATTTTCAACAAGAATCAATTGGATCAATTTATAGGCTCTATTGTTACCATAAATTGTTAATTTGATTAAGAGTTAGATTATGCAATTACATATCTTTGGATTGAATCTACTAGAAAGGATATTTCAAATTTGGAACATCCCATGATATCATTTTGATGTCTTATTCGTCTACATATTCTTCATGGCAGTTCTAATATTATTATTTATGGTATTTTGAAGGACTTCTCATATTCTTAATTGACTTGTATCCTTGGACGATTCATCCATTGATCCCTTTGACCACTATCAATCATTTAAATTTCTTCCCCACGGTTTCTAGCGGAGGATGGAAGATTTGGTACCATATTCAAATGACATACATTTGATATTCGACCTAATAAAGATGGTATATGAATACTTCATTGCTGATGGGGGATATCCATTCACCACAACCACAAAAAACAATCTTCATACTATTCGGATGATATAATAGATGTTCTAAGGTACAAACTAGCACTCTTACAATTTTGTCTCATTAGAGACTTCACAAAATTGGACTCCTGCATCGACAAATAGGAATATTACATTGCGGTGACATGACATTGTTTCCAAAATTCAGGATGCGTATCTTCTACAATTTGTCCTTGCTTTTGTTAGAATTATTGCAACTTGTGACTTGATCCATCAAGCTCCTTGAAATACTCTCACTTAGCCTCCATCACATTCTTTCTTGATCTCAAGGGCATCTATATAACTTTCGAGTCTCTTACATTACCAAGTCATATTTGAACATCTTCAAAATAGTAAATGTGTTCTTTTATTCTTCATTGAAAGTCGACACCATGCATGTTGAGGTAGACTTCAAGTTGCTTGTGCAATTTTTGTCTTCTTCAATTCAAATTGACCCTAATAGGGTTGATTTATAATTTTTCTTTTGACTTTAAGGGTGTGCATGATATTGCCCCATTCAAATTCTCTTCTTCATTGACCCCTTTGAAAAATTCATCTTGTGCAAGCGCTTCATCTAGCTTCTCAAGATGAGGGAAAGACATTCCATGCTTCTCTTTATAACAACCATCAATTGGTTCATGGAATTAGTAAGGCTTGTTTGTGATTGGCCAAATTAAGAAATCTTGGCTTCAAACCATCCATATTGAGCTAATGGAGCCAGGAAAGCTTCCGTACCATTGGAGCAAATCAGCAATATCAACTTTGAAGCAGGGACATATTGAGCACCATGCATGTCTTCGTAAATATTCTCTCCATGGTTGAGACTCATTTTCGTCTGAGAACCTTGCTCTAGTTTCAAAAAGCAAAACGTAAAAATTGCTTTACACTATGCCAAGTGGAAAATAAGTATTTTCTTTCTATTTGTTTGGCTTGAAATAACAAGAACAAAAAGAATTTCCTTCCTTTTATAACCCTTTGAGCATTGTTTTAGTTTCCTTAATTACTTGAAAGAGAATTAAACTGCATGTATACTTTTGATTTGTTAAGTCAAATCCAATTTTGAGTAATGCTCCTATTATATATAAACAGCTTTGATCATATTTAAAATTTATGATTTGCATGTACATATGTACATAGGTATATATGTAGGTATACGGTATACCCATTTAACTGCACATGTGCATAGTACATACCTACATGCATACATACGTACACATATGTTAAATATGTGCATATGTACATGTGTACTTACATAAATATGTATATACATACGTACATATATATGTATGTATGTGTATATGTGTATGTGCATATGAATGTATGTATGCTTGGATGTATATATGTATGTGGGTATATATGTATATGTCTATGTATGCACATACAAACATATGTGTGTATGTATTGTACAGCCAAACCCAGACATAGTGAGCCCAACAAGAGATAAGTGAATCCAAAACAGAAACATAGCCAAACTAAGATCTACAATTGCTTCAATTTAGACCTGATAAAATCTTGAAATAGAGGCTAATGCAGAACTATTGGGCCATGTTGCTAGTTATATAAGCAACTCCATGTTGCACGTTTGCTGAGCCAGAATCAATTCCAATTCTAAATAATGCTCCTATTATATAAAAATCATTTAGATTCATCTTTAACATTTATAATTTGACAATTAACATTGACTTATCTATCAACTATCAGCTGTGTACTCAATTCTGTATATAATTTTTAAAAAATATATATATTTTGTGCAAATTATGGTTCTTTTTATATTATTGTAATATATATAATAATAGTTCCGGCATTGACATGTTGTGATGGTTAATTTGTTGAGTTGTTCTCGCCATCAAGGTTTAAATCCCATTGGGGATGAGGTCCCCCATTTGTGACCTCACCGGTTCATAGCTCCAGGTCAAAGCATTCACCCCTTCTTAAATATATATATATATATATATATAGAGAGAGAGAGAGAGAGAGATGAATTGTCAAACCCTAACCCAAAACGGCAACATAGCAAATAAGATCTGAATTTCTTAGTCTACATCTGTTAAAATCTAGAAATAAAGGCTAAATGCAGAATTATTGGTTCATGTTGCTAGTTCAATAAGCAACTTCTTTAATAAAACATATATATGTTTCAAATACTTCACTCTTGGAGTATGGGAATGGAAATCAAATTCAAAGGAAACCCTCTTGGGGTAGTAAAATACCATAAGAAAAGCACACAACATTATTCACTTCAATAGTCAAATATACAATGTAGCTTACAAGATTACTCTCTCCTCTACAATCATAGGCTACAGCTATTTACTGTCTTTGGAGTATGGAAGCTTTTACCTTGATTTTGGACTATTGCTTTACAAAAAAACCCATGTTCTCAACTCCAACTGCCAGTGACTAAATCACAAATGCATCTTGTACATGAATGATTGATCAATAGATGAATTGGAAGGACCGATGAGTTTGAATCCAAATCTAACTATCATTTCTTCCAGGCCATTTTGGAATTCCCTGGCCATGTCCCTGCTCATTGGTGCTGGTTGTCCAAGAAATGAAAATCAAGAACATGTTCCTCTGTATGAGATCAATAAACTGTTAGTTGCAACCTCGACCCCATCTGTGGCTGTTAAAAACCTGCTAGAAACAAGAAGAACAAACAAGTTTCAATTTAGATGTTGAACACATGATGATCTCTTAAGTATAGCAGCCCACTAGACATTCACCATTGTTTGCCATGTCCCTTTTTTGGGTTAAAATAATTAATTATATTTATTTAAGTGGGGTTCAATCACTTTCGTTTTTGGGGAAACTTAAATAAAATTATTTAGAAAGTGGTTTTTTAAAACAATTCTGTATAAA
Source organism: Chamaecyparis obtusa (assembly GCA_027943335.1). NCBI lineage: Eukaryota > Viridiplantae > Streptophyta > Pinopsida > Cupressales > Cupressaceae > Chamaecyparis > Chamaecyparis obtusa. The sequence goes on along the minus strand of BSBK01002093.1, from coordinate 405,131 downwards.
AAGTGTTTTTAACACGGAGGGAAAAACAAAATTATAATTAAAAATATCTATATATGGAAGATCCAAAAAAAGAAACTAGAAAAGGAGCACTTTTCCACATTCATGATCATTCAAGTTATCTATTTTGCATGCAATTTTCACATTTGAGCATTTTCTTCTATCTAGCGCATCCAAAGACAAAAACCCTTAGTTTGTTCAGAGTTGAGAAAACAAAAACCCTCTTGGAATCCACTTTGGGAGTGAGACGAAAACCCTTGTTTCCCATTTTTGGGAATTCCATTTGGGGATCACTATTGTGCTGATTTATAAGGATTTGAAGACATTTTCAGTTAGCTACAGTGCTTTTTGCAAATAAATGTCATCTTTGGTTGTCAAAGTATGGTTTAAGGCTCCTAGGTTGATTTCAAAATTTTGGTGAATTTCCAACATCAACTAGGACATCTGAGTTATTTACATCATTGCAGATGTGCGCCATCATTGGGAGGAAATCAGTCATATAGGGCAGAAATCCAGTGTTCCAATTGCTGCTTTTGTACTTCTTCAGCCATCAGTGAACAGAAAATTCAAAATAGTCATTTAAGTGAGGCACCACCTTGAAAGCAGGAGAATTCAAAATCATCTGCATGAAAGGCAGATTGGGCCTTGACCAACAAATGTTTATAAGTTACCAGCTTCTTGTACCATCCTACCAGACTTCCATACCATTTCAAGGTCTGTTTTTTGTGATTGGTATAAGGATCAACAGTATCATTAGCTTTTCAGACATCACCAGTATTTCCAGTCATTATTGCCATCTTTGGAGCAGTCATACAGCAGGATAACCCTCAGCACATTCCATACAGTAGGCCATACAACCTTGGTCATGAGTGACAAACAAATATTTTAAAAATCATTCCTGGCTTGACAGTTTCTGATCAGCTTTTCCGAAGATGAAAATAAATAAATTCTCTTTAAGGTTTTTCAATGAGATTATCATCTAGTTAGGGTTTTCAATTTTTCAAATTATGGTATTATTTGCAAACTAGGGTTTGGAATTGGTGATCAACTGATCATTGACTCATTGGTTTCAGTTTATTTCATAAAAATCAAAAAATTGCGTAGGATATTGCATTGGGAATATTACATAATTTATTGCCATGCTTCACTCCAAGCTGAGTGGAATGACACCTTGATTTCATGAATAATTGTTCCAATTCACTTCAGATCAAAAACCGTGGCTAACACATTGACTAAAATCAACCAAACCTAGATAGGGATCAGGATTCATTTAAATGGTGAATGTAAAGACAATGTAAATTCCAAAATATTATTACATTATCACACCCTATATTTAGGTTTTTACTTCTTGTTTAGAGATGGGACTCCGATGCAATGATATATGAGGTACATCCCAAGAGGTAGGGTACACAGCCCTACGACTCCCACACTCTGAGGGCATGTGGATGACTATCAAAAGTCTGGGTCCCTCAAGAATGAGGTACAGTTTGGGCACATTCCATGTGCACTTTTTGTGGATGCAAAACCTTCACAGGAGCATTCACACAGAGATAACACCCATGGGTTTCGATTTTGTGAGATACATGTGAACATTCCCCATGGTGTTGGCAAAAATAGGTAAACAAAAGAAGTAAATTTCAGTACTTTCTAGATCTCCATCCAGAAATGCAAGCTGAATGAATTGTTGTTACTTATTTGCCATATGAATGGTACCTTGGATTTTTTAGCTCTTTAATGTCTGCATTCCAAGTGTTTTTGCATGGGAGATCATTAAATTTGAATGTATTCAAATTTCAAAACCAGATAAAATATGCCAAATCTCTGTTGAATAGCCTGCAAACAAGTTTTTCACCTAGTTGGGAAATTATCGAACTGATTGAAACAAATGAAATATTAATAACTCTGTTCTGTTTTTAATTTGATTTTATGTCAAAAAATTTAAAAAATTCTCCTCAATGCCACCTGCCAAGGTTTTAAGATGATAACTATCATGTCCCCTTCTTGAAATAGGATTAAATAATAAACAATAATAATTAAATTAAAAATATAAAAGAATAAAATAATTAAAATTTAGTTAAGTTGAACAAATGATCAAAAGCCATGAATGGAAAAGTTATGCCTCCCTCAAACATGAGGTATAAAAAGGAGAAAAGAGAACTTCGTTTGAGGGGGAAATGGAAGGAAGAAGACAAGGTAGAATAAGAATTAAGGAAGGATTAAGAGAGGAAGGAAGGAAAGGGAAGAAAATAAGGAAGTGACTCTTTTAAAAGATGAAGGGTTGTGACTCTTTCAAAAGGTGGTGATAGTGAAAGGGTGTGACCATTGAAAAGGGCAGACATGGAGAAGAGGTGTGACCCTTCCTTACGAAAGATATAAAAGGGAAAAAAGATCAAATGGAATGGAGGAAAGGGAGTAGAGAAGATTTAGAGCATTAGAGCAGAAGTATAAGGAGGGATCTGAAATAAGAATTGAGAAGGAATGAAGAAAATAAGATATGTAAATCTAGAAGAAGAGGATATGCAGATCTTAAATGGGATGTGTGCAGATTTGAAAAGTAGCAGAGACAGATTTGAGAAGTGAGAGATATGTGAAGATTAAAAAAATGTATCTTTTCGTAACCAAAGGGAGTGACCCTTTCATAAGGGCATTAACAAATGAAAGGGTGCGACTCCCTATACTCAAAGGAGATATTAAAGAGGAGAAGGTTCCATTTGAAGAAGGCATCAAAAGGGGAGATCAATTGAGAGAATAATATATTATTCTCAAAGGAAACAATGAAAAGTGGTGACTCAAATCTTATGAAAGGTGGTGACCCTTTCACTTGTAAATTATAAAAGGGAGATCGTTCCAAGAAAACACCAATATGTCAGCACTCATCAATGCATCACGCAATCAAGCAATCTATGAATCAGCAAAGGTTGAATCAAACAATCTATCAATTAGCAAAGATCAATTCAACAAAGTGAATAAACAAGCAATCAATTCACATCTTCAAATCAGAAATCAATCATCAAATGTCTATCAAATCAATCAATTCATCATTCAAAAATCAATCATTTAAGAGTCACCCTATCAAACCCACATTCATTCATTCAATCATGGAAAGGAGAGAACAAGATATAACAAGAAAAGAGCAGACTACAAACCCAGACCTGCGATCTGGGTATGAATACTATAAGGCACATAATAGTATATAGAAATCTATTTGTGATTATCTTTATTGAATTATATATGCAGTTCTGAATCATGATTTTGTTCATTTACTCATACATACACAGACATATGTATGATCCTGATTTAATCTATATTGCATTGTGATTTGAGAATATTTTATCATAAGTATTGTTATGTGAAATACTGTATGCACTTCTGACTTCTGTGATCATCCATGATAGGGAAAACGAGGGGATCACAAACTGGGGGAAACAGTGACGAGGCCACCTTCTAAGCATGCCAACTCATGGTATATGACTAAGGAGTCCCATGGGACCAGAGGGGGACAAAGGGACTGCCTTTGGGCTTAGGAAGGAGGGACTATCAGGACACCCCGTTGTCAATGTTCCTCGTAGCCTCTATCATGGTGAATAAATGCATGGAGATGCTCAATCATTGGAGGTAAGGTAGAAATAACAAGACCGAGGGAAATGGCGATAGAGCACTACACTAGGTACGCCACCTCATATGGATGGCACAAGCCACATTAGGCCAAGAGGGATGATGTATCCGCTCCTGGGCATAGGGTAGGGAGTCACAAGGACACCTCATCAAGTCAACCTACCATATACTCCTATGATTAAGACATCTTAAATCTGATTCAAGCAATCTATTGATTTAATCTGCATTTCTTATATATGTTTATTTCAAACTCAAGAATGTCTAATTATGAATAATGTTTATAAATGATTTCTAACTTGCTTGCAGGATCTCAATCAAAGCAAAAAGGTATCTCCAAAACCCTACTAGCTTTAGATAATTGTAATCTAGGGCAAAATTTGGGTACCCATTGTTGAAGATTGTAGCTGCGATAGAGATCTTTATCTCTGATTTTGCTATACGTTGAAATTGGGACAATACCTTTGTATTGCGTCAACAGCTAGAGAAGATATTTATGATGATATTTCCGTCATTTTAAGTGAGCACAATGTGGCATTCAATGTGTCCTAGGTGTCACACTCTAAATATTTGACATTTTATTATATGAAGAGACATGGAACATGCAAAGAGTCATGCGTTTGGAAATATGAAGAGACTTGTTTTTGGAAATTGAAGAGACCTTCGGTTGTGATATGAGGAGTCTCTCAAATCTATATATATATATGGTTGCTTTGTGTGTGTATGTATTGCATCAGGTTGAAAGCATTGTACTTGAACTTCTATTATTAATAAAAGAGATATTTTCCTGGTGTGGCTGGGTTTTTCCCTCTAGTTGGAGGGTTTTCCCGGGATAAAGTCGTTGTGTCTTTTGTACCTTTTTGTTTTACTTTAGTTTATTGCTGTTTATCATTATTTCTAGGCCAAACTTTCACATGGTATCCGAGCCAGGTTAGATTACAGCAATATGGAAGTGTTGAATGTTGTAGTAGTGATATAGATCTTCTTCTATCATTATATTCTTGCTCCAGTTCTGTTCATACCTCTTCAGTATAATGGTCCCAATTCCTGATTGTTCGTGGATATTATATTTTTCCATATTTTGGACATGTGTTTGAATTCTCAGCTTGCTGTTTTTCTGTGCATTATCAGAGAGTAATATCTGTTCGATGGGCTAAATCTAGCAAAGATGCAGCTATTCTGACTATCGTGGGTCCTTCCTAAACAAGTGTGGACTATCACCTTGTATTAAAGGGAAATCATTTTTTTTCTGCAAATTTAAGGATAGCAGCTATTCTGACTATCGTGGGTCCTTCCTAAACAAGTGTGGACTATCACCTTGTATTAAAGGGAAATCATTTTTTTTCTGCAAATTTAAGGATAAAGGGTGATTGTGCGAAGAGCCATTACCTTGGCTGAGTCGTGTGTTGGAAATGATAAGAGTCAGTTTTTTTAACAGTGGTCGAGTTTGATGGTGTTCTATAAAAAAAAAGGACAGAGCAGATGCATTGTTTGGAGCAGCTGGCTGATACTTTCTTTCGCTGTGACTGGGCAGCTGAAGATATCTGGACCTCGTAGTTGCTCATTGTTCATATTTGAACCTGTTTGAACGCTCATGTTCACTTAAATATTTCTGAATTTTTGTTGGCGCTATATGTGATGAAATGGCATCGCATACGACTTTGACTAGCTAGCGAAGGTTATTGGAAATTAATGAATAATAATAGTGAGGATTCTTTTTCAAGAATCGCTGTTTATGTCTTGGCCACCATGTGCGATGACATGGCATCGTGAGCTTGCAATATTCTTAAGACGACGGTTTATCAATATTCTTCAGGTGCGTCGGTTTCTACAGAGGCATCGATTCATCCTCCGAATTGCCACAAAGTTCTCTTCACTCCTGATGGCTGAATTGTTGGGCTCTTTTGTTCGTTGGCAAACCTTTTGCATTCTGACGTTTTCATTCTTGGATGGATGATAGTGTTGCTAGTGTCTTATGGTCTACGGTTCCGAGCATTGAAGAAACATAGAGAGTCTCGTTCTCTATTTTAGCTTTGATAGTTCTCTCTTGGTAAAAATTTTGAGAACAATAAAATACACTTCTATAAGGAGTCTGGGCGAGACTGTAATTGTGATCTTCATGTTTGAGTTATCATAGTATCTGCTACGGCCATCTCTGCATCTGCTTCATACATTTTGTGTATGGGCATACTTCTATTGATTGTTAAGAGTTAACAGTTGATTAAGCCTAAGAGCAGTTTCCAAATTTTGTGCATCCAGACTACATAGAGATAAGTATTCTATGATTTTTTTTGTTACAACACTAGGAATAGTGTTTTCTTTTTAGCATTGATCTCTATATATCTCTTTATGATAGGTTGATTTTATTTATCTCTCTTGATTGCAGGACGCATCAAGAAGCAATGGAATGATGAGAGATTATATGCGAAGTCATGCAAACTGTAGAAATAAACATAGGGACGCTGCTTGTAGTCAAGGGACTGAATTGATGATACGTATCTTCATTAAAGAAGAAGATCATATACATGTTATTATGATTAGTTTCCTTGAAGAGGAAGAAACGATATTCAGAGGGAGACTATTCAGCTTCAGAGGGGGTTTGTGTGACAGAGGGAGAATGCCTAATTCTCTGCAAGCTTGTCTGGCAGTATGACTGCTAAAGCTCCTTGTTTGGTCAACTTGAAATCAGCGCTCTTATTGTGATAATCAAAGCAGTGAGAATGCTGCCCCTACTGAGAGGGAGTCTCTGTTGAGAGAGAATCTCAGCCATTCTTATACATGTTATTAATGAGTTCTTCTCTATGAGAGAAGTTCGAGGTGAAATCCCTTGTTCCACCCTCTGCGAGTAGGTATGGTGGATCCACCCTCTGCAAGTAGGCATGGTGGAGATGCATTCTTCTCTGGGAGAAATTTGAGGTGAAAGTCCTCGTTCCACCCTCTGCAAGTAGGTATGGTCGAAATGCATTCTTCTCTGGGAAAAGTCTGAGGTGAAAGCCCTTGTTCCACCCTCTACAAGTAGGTATGGTGGATCCACCCTCTGCGAGTAGGCATGGTGGAAGTCATGTGTGTGACTCCATGACCTTAATCTTATGCTTTTATGAAGTAGCTATGGTGAATAATGTTATGCTGAGATAACAATGTGATGAGAATTTATTATTGACATCTTTGGTTGCAGCTATGTGTCCCTGCCATACTAAAGATCTCTTTCTTGCTAAGAGGGAGTGTTGAAGATTGTAGCTCTAATTTTGCACTATGTTGAAATTGGAACAATATCTTTGTATTGCGTCAACAGCTAGAGAAGATATTTATGATGATATTTCCGTCATTTTAAGTGAGCACAATGTGGCATTCAATGTGTCCTAGGTGTCACACTCTAAATATTTGAAATTTTATTATATGAAGAGACATGGGACATGCGAAGAGTCATGCGTTTGGAAATATGAAGAGACTTGTTTTTGGAAATTGAAGAGACCTTCGGTTGTGATATGAGGAGTTTCTCAAATCTATATATATATACATATATGTGTGTGTGTGTGTGTGTGTGATTGCTTTGTGTGTGTATGTATTGCATCAAGTTGAAAGCATTGTACTTGAACTTCTATTATTAATAAAAGAGATATTTTTCTGGTGTGGCTGGGTTTTTCCCTCTAGTTGGAGGGTTTTCCCAGAATAAAGTCGCTGTCTCTTTTGTACCTTTTTGTTTTACTTTTGTTTATTGCTGTTTATCATTATTTCTGGGCCAGACTTTAACACTCATTAATTTGGGGACACTACAACCTAGGTTAATTACAAAAAAAGGAGATACCTAGGTTAATAGTTAACATTTATACAAACTAAAAACAAACTAGGGTTCATTTTTTGTTCTTTCAGCTGCAAATTAGTATGAAATTTTGTAAAAGTGCAAAAAGTGTGGGGTGAATAAAGAAAAGTAAAGAAAGCAAATGCATGGATATTCTGGTGCAAGATGAAGTCATGTAAATTTGTTGAACAAATAAGTCTTAATTTTAAATTTTTTTCAGCAATGTTTTAACAAAGATCTGGAATTAAAATTATTGAAATTGTGGTATTTTCTATCAATTATCTATATTTCTGTTCCAATTCCATCCCCTAAAATCTGCAAATCTCTCTAATGTCCCCACAAATTGTTCTGCCCTTGATCATCAAAAACTAGGGGAACATAAGTATACAATCTATACTTATAGGATATTTATTATGGTCAGAAAGGTCCACAGAGAAATAAAGAAAAATACTTTAAACAAATCAATAAGAGCTTCCTAGATGCCATTGAATAGTATGAGTCCAACATAAAATCACCTGTAATGTACGCAGACAGCTAAGCCTTGCAAAGGGTTTGAAACTTTAGTTGCTGTAAAGAAAATTCATATAGTGAGCCGCCATTCACTAATGGATCACCCTTTGAACATAGAACAGTTGATGGGCACTTCACTTTGTTAATAACTTCGCCATGAGCTTATCATCTCTACATGGGGACACATTAATATGGCCACAAAATCATCATTATTTCCCTTGAGAAGGAACCATCAAGCTCTGTACTTGGGATATCCTTTAAAATTGTGGTTGCCAATCTCTTAATGAACAATAAAATATTTTGATTGACGAGGTCACTTTAGCCAAACTGCATTTCAACAGCCCAATAAAAAGAGCTCAATAGACTTGTTTTGCCTAATCTGTGTTAAGTGTAGTGTGTCTAAGAGAAAATACTTCAAAATCAACGTCAGAATCAAGAACCAAACCCCTTTCCAGCATCCTATTGATCAATAATTTTGCTTCAGATACTTTATTTTGTTTGCAAAGCACTCTAATGAATTCCTTATATGTTTGACCATTAGGTTCAAAACCATTTTCCTTCATTCTTTTCAACATCTGCAGACATTTGTCAGTCTTGCCATCTTTAAGGAGACTATCAATCAGCATTGTCAAAGTTACATCTCTGGGAATATATCCATTTTGTAATGTGTTCTCAAACAGCCTTTCTGCTTCGTGCACCTTGCCTTCTCTGCATAGCCCATGAATCACAGAATTGTATAAAGATAAGCTTGGTTCATAACCATTTTTGGTCATTTTATCCAAAATTTCTAGAGCTGCGATGTATTTTTCCTGTTTGCAATACCCATCAACAAGAGCTGTGTAGATCGTTTCATCAGGAGAATGACCTCTTTCTAGCATTATTTTAATCAGTTGACCTGCCTCAAGCATCCTACCTGCTTTGGAAAATCCTGCTATCAAGGCACTATAAGTTTCTACAGTAGGCTGACAGCACTTATGCATCATTCTATCCAAAAGATGCAAAGCAATGTCAACTTTTATATTCTTCCACATGTGATCCACAGCCTGAATTTTGACTGAGCCATCATGATCAGAAGTAGCAAGTTCATCTTCATTAGAAATTACTAGTGCTTGCTGCACATTGTTCTCTTGGACTAGACCATCTATAAGCTTACAATAAGTTCGATAATTAGGCATGAATCCATCCTTCATCATTTTACCTAGTAAATCAAATGCGTGATCAACTCTACCTGTTTTAAGGTTACCATCAATTAATGAAGTGTATGTTACTAGATTTGGTTTTATGCCTTTCTCCTCCATCTCACCAATTAACATTTCTGCCTTCTCTAATTCCCCTTGTTTGCAAAGTCCATAAACCAATGCACTGTAAGTGTAGACATTTGGGGGGCAATCTTCCTGTACCATTTTGTCTAAGATTTTGAAAGCAATATCCATAGAACCTTCTTTGCATAGTCCATCAATAAGTGTCGTATACGTGACCAGAGTTGGAGGCACCCTACTCGCTAACATCTGACCAAACAATTTATCAGCCTCAAGTACCCTCTTTTCCTTGCACAGTCCATTTATCAGCACATTATAAGTATGTGAATTTGGTTCCCGACCATTTTTAGACATCTTGTAGAATAGCCCAAGGGCAATATCAACTTTTCCAGATTTGCAGTAGCCATCAATTATAGCAGTATATGTTACACAATCAGGCGTAATGCCATTCTCAAGAAGTTCACTGAATAACTCACAAGCCTGCTTCAGCTTTCCTTCTTTGCAAAGTCCACTGACGAGTGTGGAATAAGTCCAATCATCAGGTTCACACCCCTTTTTCTTCATCAACTTAAAGAAATCATAAGCAATATCTACTTGATACTCTTTGCAATACACTTCGATTAGAGTATTATATGTCACGTTATTTGGGGTCAAATTTCTCTCAACCATTTTGTTTAAAAGTTGCATTGCTTTTTGCACCTTCCTTTGTTTACATAATCCATTGATCAACTCATTGTATGTACGAACATTGGGTTTGCATCCACTCTTTTCCATCTTCTCCATAACCTCAAAAGCATAGTCAATTTGCATTTGTTTACAGTGGCCATCAATGAGAACATTATAAGTAACTATATTTGGAACTAAACCCATTTCCAATATTTTGTCAAACAGTTCCCTTGCCTCTTTAAGTTTACCTTCTTTGCAAAGTCCACTGATCAATGAAGTATAGGTATGAATGTTCGGCTTGCAATTAGTTTTCTTCATCTCTTCGACAATATCCAATGCTTCCTTTAGCCTGCCCCTACCACATAGACCTGTGATAAGAATTGTATAGGTGTGAACATTGGGATTGCAGCGCTTCTTCACCATTTCATCAATTAAATCATAAGCTTCTTGAATTTTACCATTCTTGCATAGACCATCAACAAGTATGGAATAAGTGACAACATCAGGCTCACATTGCTGCTCAGACATCCAATTGAAAAGTTTGAAAGCTTCCTCCAAGTTGCCATTCCTGCAGTGCCCTAGAATTAATGATGTATAAGTAGAAGTATTAGAAAATCGACCATCTTGCAGAATATGATTAAGAAAGATATATGCCTCCTGCACTTTTCCCTGCTTACAAAGAGCATTGATCATTTTATTATATGTTAAAAATTCAGGCTTGAATCCACTTGCAAGCATCATTCTAAATATCCCCTGTGCCCTAGAGGTCATGTTCAACCTGTCCAGAACCTCGATTAGAGTATTGTAAACTTCACAACTAGACTTAAATCCTTTTATGTGCATTTGATTAAGTGCTTCAATGACTTTCATCATCTCATCCTTGTGACCGCAGTCATTTATCATAGAAATCTTCAATGCCTCTGCCTCTTGGCAGAGAGGCGCAGAATTTACAGAATGCAACAAATTTATGATTGAAGTATATGACTTGACATCATGCCTGTATCCAGGCCTCTTTTCAATCCAACGGAAAAATTGCAGGGCGGAATTAACATCATTATGAAGTTCCAAAACCTTAACCACATGCTCAGAAGTCATATGAGAGCTCAACTTCTGCAGCGAACTTCTTTTCTGCCAATCTGGTTGCCTAATTAGGGCACAAATCTGGTGCACTAAATCCCAAAAGGCAGCACACTTTTCTACAGAAGCCATTGCCAAGGTGTGTTGTTGACAAGTAGGATGATAAAAGAAACTAGCGGATAATAGAGAGCACAAAGGAAGTACCAACGAATGCAAATTTACACTGAAACTTATGAAATTGCATGAATGTAAAATCAGTAATGTGGATTTGCCCAGGCCATTCCATGAATTAGATTTTGCAGCTAATGGACGTGTCTGCGATTGCAGAAATACAGAAAATCTTTTTGGTATTAAACAAATTGATCTTGACCAAATCCAGGGTTCAAGAGAGGATTTTGACGCTGTTTTGAGTATACCTGGTGATTTTGAGTTTTGAAAACTTCTGAAAATCGAGCGAGGAGTGAACGTCGTTATCTTCTTGTCCCAAAGCTCCATTTTCGTTTATTTTGTTGTAGGCAGATTAATGTTATCTGCTGACGGTTGTAGAGTTTTACTGAAGCTGCGAAAAGATTCAAGTATAATCTGAAGAATAATTTCCGAAAGGCTCACAGATAAAATAATGGCATTGCTTGTATGTCGAGATGTGTTTTGTATTTGGGGAAGGAATTTTTGACATCGTGACAGGATTGTGGCCTGTAAGGTGAGGAAAACTGGTGTATGTGTTTGGCACAAGGGCATATCAAGTTTTGGGATTTCACTTTCTCGTGAAGCATATATTGCTGTGATTTTTTTAAAAAGCTGGAAAGATCACAAGAGTTTATGTTGGCGTATAAAATTTGATAATTTACTATTAGGCTGTATGTGTTGGATATTGTATTATATATTAGCAATTGTATTTTGGTGTGCAAATAGTATGTTAAAGAGATGTAGAAGGAGTAGGAAAAAATTTAGTCTATTTCTTTTATCAATTTGTATAGTCAATTGGTAGGCTATTAAGAATATAGTGTTGTTTGTGTAAATAAATAATAACTTCAAATCAAATATGCATTCACTTACCAAAATCCAATCATAACTAAAAAAGACCTTTAAATTGGGAAGATTATTAAGTTCTATTACCAACAAGCTCGTGTATGTCTCCAATAGGGTGAGAGGGTGGGGGGGACAGAGAGAGGTGGGGAGAAGAGAGAGGGTAAAGAGATAGAAACAGAGAAAAAGATAGAGATGGATGTGGAGAAAGTAGAGAGAGAGATGGAGAGAGAGAGGGGGAGAGAGGAATATATATATTTGTGTGTGTAGTGAGATAGAGTGGTAGAGAGATAAAGATATAAAGATATATAGAGAGGGGATAGGGAGAAAGGGAAAGAGATAAACATATAGATAGAATTAAATATGGACAAATAGAGTTTGAGAGGATGAGATAAATAGGGGGAGATAGAGGGAGATAGAAATATTTTGGAAAATAAAGAGAGGGTAGATATATATATTCCAAGAGAAAGGAGGAGAGGTAAAGATAAAGAGATAGAGAAGAGAATAGAAAGAGGATGAGGGACAAATGGGGAGAAATAAAGAGGAGACAGAGGAGGTGATATAAATAGAGAGAAATATAGATAGATAGATAGATAAATAGATAGATAGGGATATAGAGAGAGATAGTGAGATATGTGTATAGAAAGAGACAAAGAAAGTGGTGAGTGGGAGATAGAGAGATAGAGAGATAGAAATATTGTACAAAAGAGATGAAATGAGTGTGTGTGTGTGAGAGAGAGAGAGAGGGGGGAGGGGTAAGGGTGATATAGATAAATAAGGTGATGGAGACAACTAATAGAGAGAAATGTTTAGAGAGAGGGAGGGAGATAGCTAAGGGGAAGATAAAGAGATGGATACAAAGTTAGGGAGGGAGAAATAGGGATTGTGTGTGTATATTAATTAGAGAGAGAGAGAGGAGAAGTGGAGAGATGTTGAAAGAGTGAGAGGGGGATAAAGATAGAAATGGGTAGAGAAAGGGATAGAATGGAGAGATAGAGTAGATATAACTTATGAAATATAGAAAGATGAGAGGGGGGGAGAGATGAAAGGGGAGATAGAGGGGGATAACAGAAATAGAAAGAGGGAGGCAATGGGAGGTGTCCAAATAGAGAGATGAAAAGATAAAGACATATGAAGTGGCAAAGAGAGGGGGGCAATGAGAGGTGTCCAAATAGAGAGATGAAAAGATAAAGATATAGGAAGTGGTGTAGAGAGGGGGGGGGCAATGAGAGGGGTGTGTGTGTGTGTGTGTGTGTGTGTGTGAGAGAGAGAGAGAGAGGGGATAGAAAAGTAGAGAGATACAAAAAGAGGAAGTGATAGGGAGAGAGATTGAAAGAGGGAGAGATTAAGAGATTGATATAGTGGGCGAGATAGAGGGGGAAGATAGAGAGACATAAGGGGAGGTGAGGAGATGTAGATAGAGGAGAGAGATAAAGATGGAGATAATAATCAAATAATATGTTACCCTAAGCATAAATCCCTAAGGACACATGTTATTCTTAAATTATTGGCATGAAAGGAGTAATCAAAAGGAGAGAGAGAGAGAGAGAGAGAGAGGATGGAAAAGTAGAGAGATACAAAAAGAGGAAGCGATAAGGAGAGAGATTGAAAGAGGAAGAGATTAAGAGATTGATATAGTGAGCAGAATAGAGGGGGAAGATAGGGAGATATAAGGACAGGTGAGGAGATATAGATAGAGGAGAGAGATAAAGATGGAGATAATAATCAAATAATATGTTACCCTAAGGACACATGTTATTCTTAAATTATTGGCATGAAAACACACACACTCTCTCTCTAAATTTAAGATGAAATTTATTTTATTAGATAAATTAACATAAAAACTCAAATATAATTGCAATAAACAAAATTTTAATAAGACAAAAATTATAAATTAAATTAATTCTATTATATGTTAATTATCTCTAATTTCATAAAAGATAAATAATTAAAATAAAATTTTACTTTATAAAAATTAATCCTTAAAATAAGAATTAAAATATATTAAAAATAAAATAGAACATACTAATAAAAGAAGATAACAATAAAGGATATTCTTATCAAAACAAGATAATAATAAAAGATAGCTTTTTAATTCAAAAATATTGTTTCTATAAATTTTAATAAAAATACAAATATAAATTGAAAATCACACTTTGGTGTGCAATGGGTACACCAAAAATGTGTGCAAGTAAAACTAGGTGAATTTTTTGTCTATTTTTTTCATATTTTTTGTTGTACATGAGGTCAATTAGCAAGGAGAGGTATCAGGGTAGAAAGAGGGAGAGATACATGGAAAGAGAGATATGGAGAGGTAATAAGAGAGAGAGCATTAACTCTAATAAATTCATAAATATAGTAAAGAAGTAATTTTCAATCATTATAAAATAGATGTTAGTTAAATTCATTTCTTAAAACTTTTTTTTTCAAGTTAAATGATTAAAATTGTTTTTTGCTTATTATTTTAGATTGAATGATTATAATTTATTTTGTTATTTTAAAATAATTTAATAACATTATTTAAATATTAAATGATTTAAGAATCAATCATAATTACACACTTCATTATATAAAAGAAAAATAATTATATTATTTTCTTTAAAAAGTTTCCTTTGATTAGCATTCAAGAATAGTCTCATTTAAATATTTACCATATTTATGATTAAATGATTATAATTAATTTGTATTTTTAAATAATTTATTAATGTTATTTAAATATTAAATCATTTAACAATCAATCAATAATTACATAAAAGAAAATTAATTATATTTTTTTGTAAAAAAGTTTACTTTGATTAGCATTCAAGAATGGCATTGGATAAATCGTAAACTAAAACGTAAAATATATAAGGCAAGTTTTAAAAAAACTAAGTATCCCCCTTGGTAAGATATGCATTTTAGTTTACGATTTAGATGTTTCCTTCAAGAATAGCCTCATTTAAATGTTTGTCATATTTATAATTGAATAAAGTAATAAATAAATTATTAAACATGAGCTATCACGAAAGCTATAAATGGTGGTAGTTTAAATATTTAAAATATTATTTTTTCTATTGAATATAAGGCAAGAAACTTTTACAAAATATGATATGATTATTCGTAAGAAGAGCAAAATATTGATTACATCATATTCCTAAAGGAGGACAATAACGAAAGGTATAACCTATATATGAAATATACAAAGTATATCATTTATGATTACAATAAAAAGAGTTGATATATAACATCAAACTTCATTGTAGTTCCTATTCACCCATGTTGTCCACCCTGAAGGTCCATCCATCTATTTCAGTATCTTGTTGTCCTACACATAAGCTCTATATGGGTGATCATTATCATTATTGACATAAGGCTATGGCATGGTAGCTGGAGGAATCACTACTATTGGAACTATGACAATTGGTATGTCTTTGTCTTGCCTCTCCTTTTCTCTTAGCTCATTCAGTTCTACTACAAAATTGCTCAAAGTTTTTTCAAAAGGAGTCCTTTCTGTTGTAGACCTGGACCAAGTGTATCCGTTGGATGTTTCCCACCTAAACATCCACACTACTCCTCCATGCAGCAAGTCTAGGAATTTTTGTTCATCGAACTTCATGACCACTATAACCTGCACAACAATGTTATGAAAAATGAGTCTTCGCGGAGACTCAGTAAGGTACCCAGCTCTACCATAAAAAAATATCATCATTACATAATTTCCAAATGCACCATATAATTTCAACAAATAATATAGATTCATAACATTAAAATTGTTATGCAGACTCAATCCAAAAAGAACCTAGATTTCTTTAGCAAACAGGCAATCAAAAAATATATGATGAATGGATTCACAATATTTACAAAATGTACAAATGTTAGGTTCCCGATTAGGATTTTTAATGGGCAATCTATGTAGGAGTCTCCACATGAAATAGGTCTTCTTTGGTTCTATTGATTTACTCCAAAGTTATACCAAAGTTTTATTCTAGTTCAAGCTATTCAAATCAATATTCCAACAAGCATTAAGATGATCAAAGATCATGTTATTATCACTGAGAAGTCTATATAGGTATTTGTCTTTAGTTTTGGGGAAGGGAGTGCCATCTAGCCACTTGAGGTGGGAGATCCTATTTTCATTGGACCCACAATTCCTGGGAAGATTCAATCTGCTACAAGATTCCCTTAGGATGGAATAAGTCCTCCACTGGGATTGGAAAATATCATACCTTTGCCACACCTCCTGCTAGCTAAGAATCTTCCCATCATGTATGAATCCAAAAAGTATTTAATGTCTTTAGTTGCCCAACTCCGAGCATAGCACCCTTGTAGTAATACTAAAGGCTTGTCATCATGTCTCAAGATCCACCACATAGATTTATCCCCACAAATCAAATTGTTCTCATCATGAGATTTGTATATGTTACAAATTTTTTGACATTCTCCCAGCCTTTCTAGATAGCCTTAAAGACATTGGACCCTACTACCTTAAATGAGAAGTTACCTGATAAAACATCATTGATATGTAGATCCTTCCGTGAAGAGCCTTTAATAGGGACAAACCTTTCTATATTGTTCATCACCAAAAAAATTTAGGTTTCCTCTCCTTGGGTAGCCTTGGCTATCCATTTAACAACAAGGGTAATCCCTTGGATTCTCAAATCCTTCAACCCTAGTCCCTCTACTTCCTTTCTCATAGTGTACCATTTCCAATTAACAACGTGTCTTTTTCTATTTCCTTTTGCATATGACCATAGGAATTCACTTATTTATTTATGTACATGGTTGAACTAAGCTTGATTGAACAACTAGGAAGAGACATAGTAAATTGTGTAAGAAGATAAGACCTTTTGGCATATTTGGAACCTCCTAGCTAGAGAGAGATAATGAGTGTTCCATTTAGAAAATTATTTTATCAATCATTCCTTTAATCCACTCCACATCTCTTTCAAATTTGGGTTAATAGAGAAGGGAATGCCCAAGTATCTAACTTGGTGTGTAGGACCACCCCAAGCAAGTGAGAATCTATGATACCATCCTAGGGGGTGTTCATCCCAACCCAACATAATAGACTTGGGGAGAGAAACATTGCTCCCAAATGCAACACATAACATGTCTAACTTGTTCATCAGATTGGATAAAGTAGGATCTTCTAATTTAATAATGATTTTTGTATCATTAGTAAGCCAAATGTTGGAAAGATCTTCCCCATTGGGCAACTCAACTCCTCCCACTCTAGGAAAGAGTGAATGGTCTTTTAAGAGATAAAACAAAGCATCAACTATAATAAAAAATAGTGATGGGACAAGTGGGAAGCCTTGTCTTATAGATCTAGAGAGGTCAAAAGGTTCTGACCTAGTTCCATTAACCTCCACCCAATCCAAGGCCTCATTCATAAAAGTTTGGATCATCTGACAAAATAATTTAAGAGAACCCAAACTTTCTAGCACCATAAAAATGAGCTTTGTTGTTTGCACATTTATTTTGTGAAATATGAGTCTCCTGAGAGACTCAGTAAGATTTCTGGTAATATTCCCAAAAACATTATCATTCCAAAACTTCCAAATATGCCACAATATTAAAGCATAGAGAAGGGCAAAAAACTAATGAAGACTTTCTTAAAACCTTTAATCTAACCAATAATAATCTCATAAATGGATACATCTATATAGATGGAAAAACCAAACATCTTCCAAATATCCTTAGCAAAATAAAATTCAAAGAATACATGCCTAAAAGACTCAGGGAGCTTCCAGAATGTACACATACTTGGTTCACCACTAGGGAGTCTAAAGGGAAACCTATGCAAGAGAAACCACCATAGGAAGCATTTAATTTTAGGCTTAGCAAGAGAGGACCACATACCTTCAAAAATCTTAATCCAAGATTATGGTTCTAAGTTTTGATTCCAATAAGAGTTAACATGCAAGAAAATGGCTTCATGATTGGTGAGGAAGGAGTAAAGTTGTTTAGACTTAACCTTGGTAAAGAGTGAACCATCAACCCAAGAATACTTAGGAAGAAGTCACTATCAATCTCAACATCTTTAGGGAGAAATCAGTGAAATTTTATGTGTAGATAGATGTCAAGTTTAGGATCTCAGATTTACAAGTGCTTTCATGATTCTAGGCATTGAAAATTTAGATCAGAGTCTTTATTTCTCTCATTTTGATTCTAAGTACACTTAAATATACCATAATATCCTTATACATTTTCTTTTTAGTCTGATTAGATTATTTCTTATCTTCATTATACCTATAAAAAACTTGAACCCATTCCAAACAAGATGGACAACCAAAGAGTGTGTAACTATAAAGAGAAAATTCACTAGTATAAAAACCAAAATGTAATTGGCCAAGTATTCAGCTTCAATATTATCAATAAAGAAGAAAGCAAAACATGTGTTACCTTCTTCAACAAAGTAGTCAATGTTTATTATCAAAATATCCATTTTGGAGCAATCTATACATTATTTGGTGGAGAAATGAAGACTACTAATAGAATTTATAAAAAATTGAATAATGGTTTAGAATTTTATCTATCTATTGAATAAAAAATTATTCTTTGTGAAGACAACCTTTCTATTCTAAAGCATCAATTTTGGTTTACACCTATCAATAAAATTGCGAAAAAGAGTAACAACACAATTGTTGATGTCATTGGAATATTCACATGTGTGGGTTCAACCTTAAAAATAAGGATAGGAGATGGGACAAAATTCCTATAACATACCATAATGTTGATAGATATGTCAAAGAATGACTATAGATACCACTCTATGCGGACTAGTACTAGAAAAGGAAGTTACACAACTAGAACAAAAGTATCAACTGCAAGAGAAAATTGTCCTCACAAGTAAAAATGGTCATGTCTACAAATATTATTCAAAGGTTCTAAGCACATCAAATGCTAGTAATATAACAATAGATCTTGATATGAAAGAAACAAATTAATGGATGGATAAGCTTAAATAAAATGGGCCTAACTTTCAATCATCTTCAATAAGGTTCATTATAGCACCTACATTTGTTACAATAATGAGCATCATAGATATTCATAAAAAAATCATATTTAGTTGAACCCTCCAATGTATATATTAAAGTTAAATACACTTTTAATCAAATATAATGTATATCTAGCATGCCCTATTGGGTCAAGTGGAAGATGGTGCAAGAAAAGGTTGATTCAAGAAGAAGATGGAAAGTGTTTTTTTCTCAAAGTATGATGTAACTCTAACTGAGTGTAGTTAGAGATACACCCCCAAATAAAACTTTAGGACCATTCATATATAATGTGGGTTGTTGCATTTGAAGAAGGGGCAACACAACTTATAAGAATATTTATGAAAGATTTTTACTCACAACTCTCTCAAGACATAGAAAGAGATACTCAAAAGGTGAGAAAAGACACATTGAATAGAGAACATCTATTCACATTAACATGCAATAAAGAGACATACAATAATGCACAATAATTGATGGCAACCATCCTAGGGGTTGAGCCAATAGACTTTTCTATCAAAATGAATACCCTACTTTAAAACATCAAGGAAATGTGTAGTGATAATAATAGTTGACCATGAAATGAAAACATTATATAAATACTTAAGACAATACACACTTTTAATAAATAGAGAAAACATAAGCATTGGTTTAGGAGTTTAGATTATAAATAGAACCAAAGAAAAATTTAAAATCTAATGATCAATGTCTATGTACAAAAACACATGGATTCGAATTGTTTAGCTTAGATTTTAAAAAACTTGTTGAATACATATGTACCATATAATCTGGATTCTACTCCCTTCAATGTAACACATTTTTGTCTATAGTTGTAACATGTATATTTTCTTACAAAAAATGTGATGGTATGTGAAGTTTGCATCTACATTATGTATAAAAAATACAAACACTTGTAACAAAATGAATGTATTAATTTCAATGTATGCAAATGCAAAATACGTTTCTCTCACTAGCACAAGTTTACTTTATTTTGAATTTTTTATTCTGCACATGTTCATTATTGATTTACAATTTCTAAAATTTATTATTTGCTAACTTTTCCAAGATGCAACAAAGGGTTGTTACAATAAAAAAATGTCAAGTAGACACTCAACTACATGAACTTGCACAACGAGAAAGCCAAAGAAGAAGTTGAGCCTACTATGCTCATCATAACAAGGATATAGCTAGTAGTAGGTATGCTAAAAAATAGAATAAGACCAAATTCTGACACAAAAAAAGACTAGAAAATTATAAGGCTAGCCAAAATTACCATGCTCACCAAAAAGAAGAGATAAATGTACAAAAATATGTAAAAAACTTAGAGAGCTAGACATGCCAAGCTCAAGAAACCCCATTACAATAGAAAAGGAGCCAAATAATACCATTCAACAATAATATTGACTATACAAAAACAACAATAATAACAATAACAAAATAATTTGGACAAAGGATTGAAACACTATCCAACCTACAAATATGCATTGTATGCATAGAACGTTACCCATGAATCCTTCTCCATGCATCAAATACACATGATACTTGCAAAATATATTTCAATGAAATGGACATATATCAATTCTCATGTCTAAGCAACATTGGCCCAGGAGAACAACCAACTATTTATAGAAGACTGAACCAAGTAGAAGAAATCTTCATTGCCAAAGTAAACACAATATTTTGAGTAACCCAAACTCTTAGAGGATAATACAAATATAGTGGTCACACAATAAAATTATTACAAGATATACAAAACATTGAAAAGGTGCTCCCATGTAGAATAGAGGAACTATATGTGCTCATAGTTCAAAGGCTAAATACACAAGGGAATTATTATGATTTTTATATAATCAGAAGTGAGATGCATTATAATAGAAACTCAAGAAGAACCCATAATATAAGGACTTTTCCATAAGCATTGAGAACTTAGTAGAAATCCCTACACCAAGAAAAAATATTTCAAGCATACTTCACAACCTTATAATTGATAAAGAGGTAGCTATACCAAATAACAACATGAACATTGATTAAGATAAAAATTAAATCAATAAAACATACACACCATCATTGATGGGTCCATAATTTGTCCTTATTTTATGATATTTTTATGCTTTGTTTCAAACATTTCCAAGACACTTGTTACACCTTTTAGTATTTGAACTTGTGAATATGCTATAAGTATAGGTGAACCATCACAAACCCATGGGTAGATGATAGTTGATATACTCTAGATACCTTTTTGTTAAAAATATTATACATATATTGTAGTATTTCATATACCGTTTTGAATGTGTGTTCTAATATTTGGATTTGTTGAATGGTTAAATGCTTGGAGATATGTATATGCTACTAACTTGCTAGGGAAAGAGGAAGGACTAAAGAATGGATTAGCGAGCATTGATGAAAAGCAAGGAAGACTCGGTCATGATGATGGAAAGTTATTGTGGTGTCGCAAGACATGCTTGACAATTTGAAGGAAGAATCATTCCAGGAAATATAGGAACGTGTTTATGTTATATCTTCTCTATGATAAATGTTTTGTTAATCAGTTATGCAGCCTTAATGTTATTCCATCATGGAATGTTGTACTTTCCTTTCTTTATGGCACGAGTTAGTTAGAAGTTATCCTTTTTGTTCAAATAAGCATGGATCCTCTATATAAAGGGAGATGATGGTTAGATAGAAAAAAGAGTCATATGGTAGTAACACTGATATAAAGCTAAAGCAAAATTACTTTTCCAGTTATGTGTTGTCTCATGGTAATGTAATCAATTTTATGGAAATATAATGAAGATGTGATTTTGCATTCAAATTGTGTTGGTAGCTAGCAGAAGCCAACCAAGGGGGCCCGCTTGGAAGGTGGATTAGAATAGAGTAGATTAAGTTGTTTGAGCATTTATTGCAGTTCAAGTAAATTTCAATGTTATTTCTTATAGAACTATACACTATGTATGTTCCTGCAACACTTACAAAAATGATCATTGTAAATGCTTTGGGTTGACAGAATAGACTAAGATTCAAGTTGTAATTGCCAGCACCATTTTCCATTAGTAGTTGTGTGCATTTAACTTCCTACAATAATAGTGTAAGTTTTTTTCATGCATTTACCTTCATGTTGATTATGTAAAATGACTTCATGAGAGACTTAGTCCACAAATAGTGTTGTCCCATTTCAAGTATATGTCCCTGGGTTGACAATTTAAATGTACTTCATGATAGGTAAAATAATAATTAGTTCGAATATACTATTCCTAGGAGAAGCCACAACATGATTATTATTACCTATTATGGAGCTATTCATTTTTGGTGCCATTTCCAGGGATGGTGTCAAGCTAAGAACCTCATTGAGTCATTTTAGATAGTTTCCCACTTTCTAGATAGTAGTTTGTAGCTCTGAACTTGCTTCACAAGTTTTTCATTCTACTTGCATGCATCGAAGGGAAAGAAGATGAGATGTCTTTGGCAGATTCCTTCGAAAAGAACCCAGTAATATGAACATAGAATCTGAAGAAGTTGAATGACCTTTTGTTGATGTGATTCCTGAATTTCATTCATCATCCTCATCTATAGAAGACCCCTTTGATCCATCTGATCTTTGACCTTTTGTTGAAATATTGGCTAGTTTTCTTAATACTTTCATCGTAAGTTTACCTGTTGCTAATAATCCTTTGGCTATCGTCACTTCTCAACCACAACTTCACTCCCATGTACCTATAGTAATGGCACAGCCTACTTTTATGTTCCCTCTTCCTAGTCTTATAAACAATGCCAATCTCAAGAACATACCTATTTTTGCACTTCTAAAGTTCTATGGTCTAGTCATGGAAGACCCTGACACCTTCCTATTTGAGTTTGACATCCTTTGTCGAAGCTTTGGCTATAACATTGATAGTCACGAGCTCAAGTTGTTTCCAACAATGTTAAAAGAGTTAGCTTTAAGATGGTTCATGGGATTAGGGGCTAATGCAACAACTTATTGGGATGAGATGCGGAATTTGTTTCTATAGAAATATAAAGAGTATTGTAAAGGGGGAAATTTAAGGGGGGATGACATTTTTTCAAATGTCACAGAAGGAATATGAGACTCTGGAAAATTATATTTCACGTTTCCTATATAATCTGTAGAAGAATCCTCAACATGCACCGCATGAGGAGTCACAAAAACTTATTTTCTCGAGGGGAGTACATGAAAATTATCTTGAAGAACTTGATTTATGGTTGGAGTAGACATTTCTCAATCTTCCTAGGATGATCTTAAGAAAATATGCCTTAACTATTCAAGATCAACTATGAAGAAAGGGAGAGGATAAATGAGAGGGACTTGGATATAATCAAGTTGGCCTATTAGAACCACCTTTAAATCATATTAGAGAAACTATAACAAACTTTGACAAACATTATGTCATCTCTACTATGCACGCAACACATTCTGGGACCTGTCCAAAAAGATAATTGTAGACGCATGCTACACACTGTCAGCTCTACCAAAATAACTGTATCTTTCTCCTTAAGTTGAATTAATTCATGTGCTCTTAACTAAACATCAATAACTCTCCTCTAAGCTTAAATCCAAGGGTGCATACCCATAGGATAGGTGCAACTCTAGAATCAATAAAATCTTTGTCGACTCTTTTGAATAAACACATGAAACTGCTACTGGCGAATAGCGACTGCATAACTTCATTTATACTGATTATCAGACTATGCATCCATGACTAAAACATCACTAACATTTCTTCAACATATATCCAAGTGCGCAAGGCTCCATGATAACTGTACAGACAACCATACACAAAACACTGCTTGTTACTCTGTCAGGAACACTGCTGACACAAGCTGCTATATAACTATCTGTACTAACAGTTAACCTCTGCACCCATGATATCATGTCCATGCTACATATACTAAAATCTTACTGTATAAGACTTCCATGCATGCTACTTTCCATATGTTTTCATCAATGACAAACATACAGTCAGTACTGGCCTGCTAGCAAATCTCCAACAATCTCCCCCTTTGGCATTGATGGCAACATGTGGAATGAAAAACCACCACCAACCCAAATGAATATTTCTATTATAACATTCCCTATTTCCTCTTCAAAACACCCCCAAAGATGAGTCCTCCATCTGCTGCAATATTTTTCAACATTCTCCATTTCCTCAACTGAACTACTGTCATAACAGAATACTACTCCCCCTTAGTATAATACTCCTCTTTTTTACTTTTGTTTTTCATGACTATATATTACTCCCCCTTTGACATCAATGGAAAAGGTCTCCATTCATTTTAAGCACTAGTACTACTCCTCAGGTAGAGTAGTCAACCTTCCATCAGTCCCTTAGGACTGATGCCTTTCCTTCTTTCTTTTAAGGAGAATCAGGGAAGGGAATTACTCCCAACTTCTCCCTGAGATACTCAAAAGTATCTTTAGGCAAGGGTTTTGTGAATATATCTGCCAACTGATCTTTAGTACTCACATAGTCCAACTTGACTTCTTTCTCTACCACTTTCTCTCTTAGGAAGTGATACTTGATCTCAATATGTTTTGTCTTTGCATGTATCACAAGGTTCTTAGACATATTGATAGTGCTAGTGTTATCATGATGAATAACAATAGGATAATAAATCTAAATTCCAAAATCCTTTATCATCTGCTTGATCCAAACAATTGTAGAATAGTTTAGGGCTGCTACAACATACTTCACTTCTATTGTTGACTGAGAAATACAATTTTGTTTCTTGCTTGTCCAAGTGACAAGTCTATCACCAAGAAACACTGCTCCACCTAATGTACTCTTTCTATCATCTACGCATCATGCCCAATCAACATCAGTGTATGCATGAAGCTCAACATTTTTTGAATTAGGATACCATAGACCATAATCTATAGTGCCTTGCAAGTATCTAAATATTCTCTTTACTACCATGAGGTGACTTTTCTTAGGTTCTGCTGCAAATCTTCCAACTATGCCAACTGCATTGGAAATATCAGGTCTAGTCTGAGTAAGATATATGAGTTTACCAATCATAGACTTGTACAATGTTGTATCCATTGCTGGTGAGTCATCTTCTTTTGTAAGTTTTCATCTAGTGATCATAGGTGTTCCTACTGGCTTGCAATCATCCATCTTGAATTTCTTCATTATCTCTTTCACATATTTTGACTGATTAATAAAAATTCCTTTTTCTGTCTGCAACACATTTAGTCCCAAAAATTATTTGATAGGACCAATCGTACTCATCTCAAACTCATTCTAAATTTCTTTGGCAAATTCTGCACTTAGTTTATCATTACCTCCAAAGATAATGTCATCAACAAATATAGCTACAAGTAGTAGACCTTTAAATGTCTCTCTAATGAATAGATTACAATTTGTTGCTCCTTTCTTGAATCCAATCTTTGTTAGATATCCATCTAGTCTCTCATACCATGCTCTAGGGGCTTGCTTAAGTCCATAGAGGGCCTTCTTCAATCTGAATACCATATCAAGTCTATCTAATAAGGTGAATCCTTCTGGCTGCTCAATGTATACTTCTTCTTTCAAATCTCCATTCAGGAATGCTGACTTGACATCCATCTGATATAATTTGAAGCTTTTGACTATAGCATAGGCTAGAAACAACTTAATAGCTTCTAATATGCTCATAGGTGCAAATGTGTCTGAATAATCAATGCCTTCTCTTTGCACATATCCCTTACATACTAACCTTGCTTTATTTCTTACTACTGTACCATCTTCATTCATCCTATTTTTGAATATCCACTTTGTTCCAATCACATTCTTATCACTAGGTCTTGGGACCAACTCCCAAGTGTCATTCTTAACAATCTAATCAAGTTCTTCTTTCATAGCATCATGCCAATCTGAATCATTACATCCATCTTCAACACTTAAAGGTTCAATCTGAGATAGTAAACATACCGCTTCACTGCTAGCTAAGTTCTTTGCTTGTGATCTTGTTAAGACTTTGCCGCTCTAATCTCCAATGATGTCTTTCTTGGAATGATTTCTAGATGTAAAATTTGGAACTTTAGGTGATGCTGACTCATCAGCCTTAGGAGTATCTTCTTCACTTGTATCTTTTTTCCATCTCTAATATGATTTCAAGGTGGTTCTAACAGGCCAACTTGTTAGGAATAGTCCCAAGAGATAACTGAGAGGGGGGGGGGGTGAATCAATTATCTACAAGTTTCAATTCTTTATCCAATTAAGTATACTTAAACATAAAGCATAAACACAATGAAAGAACACTTTAACACAACACAATATTTTGGTTACGGGGAAACCCAAATAGGTAAAAACCCCGGTGAGAATTGACACCCACTAGTATTCTACACTAGTGTATTATGATCCTTGTTAGAAGATCCTTAACCCTATTAGGATTTTATTTACAATTATTTAAGTATAGTAGACCTTGTCAAGGGTCGGACCCTATTAGGGGAGAGGATGCACTGTCCGAGAGCACACTGCTCAAAGGGTGAAGGCTACAACCTTCTGTTTAAAAGATATACACTATATCTGGATCTTGGTGAACTATACTTTGACCTACTATCTGGAGTAGTTCCAATGTATAGCACAAACACTTTACTTGGTCACATAGACCTTCTTCTGATGGCTCAACACTTTTCACACTCTGCTCTACTCTGCTTAATCAACTATGAACCACACCCAAGCAATCACAAATGACTGCTTATAAATATCTTTCCTCTAAATGATATAATCAAGTCATCCTATTAGAACCTCCTTGAAATCATATTAGAGAAACCATAACAAACTTTGATAAACATTATGTCATCTCTAATATGCACGCAACACATTCTGGGACCTATCCAATAGGATAATTATAGATGTATGTTACACACTGTCGACTCTACCAAAATGACTGGATCTTTCTCCTTAAGATGAATTACTTCATGCACTCTTAATAGAACATCAATAACTCTCCTCTAAGCTTAAATCCAAGGGTGCATACCCACATGATAGGTGCAACTCCAGAACCAATAAAATCTCTGTCGGCTCTTCTGAATAAACACAAGAAACTGCTATTGGCGAATAGCGACTGCATAAATTCACTTGTACTGATTATCAGACTATGTGTCCATGAATGAAACATCATTGACATGTATTCAACATATATCCAAGTGCACAAGGCTCCGTGATAACTATACTGACAACCATACATAGAACACTGTCTATTACTTTGTCAGGAACACTGCTGACACAAGCTGCTATATAATTATCTGTACTAACAGTTAACCTTTGTGCCCATGATATCATGCCCATGCTACATATATTGAAATCTTACTATATAAGACTTCCACGCATGCTACTTTCCATATGTTGTCATCAATGACAAACATACAGTCAGTACTGGCCTGCTGGCAAATCTCCAACAATCTCCCCCTTTGGCATTGATGGCAACATGTGGAATGAAAATCCACCACCAACCTAATGAGAAATAATTTTATAACATTCTCCATTTCCTCATCAAAAAATACCCCAAAGATGAATCCTCCTATTGCTATACTAATCTTCAATATTCTCCATTTCCTCAACTGAACTGCCTCCAAGACTGAATATTGCTCCCCCTTAGTATACTACTCCTTTTGTTTTTCATGACTCTGTATATTACTCCCCCTTTGACATCAATGGAAAAGGGCACTATTCATTTTAAGCACCAGTACTACTCCTGAGGTAGAGTATTCAACCTTCCATTAGTCCCTGAGGATTGATGCATTTCCTTCTTTCTTCTAAGCAGAATCAGGGAAGGGAATTACTCCCAACTTCTCCCTGAGATACTCAAAAGTATCCTTAGGCAAGGGCTTTGTGAATATGTCTACCAAATGATCTTTAGTACTTACATAGTCTAGCTTGACTTCTTTCTCTACCACTTTCTCTCTTAGGAAGTGATACTTTATCTCAATGTGTTTTGTCTTTGCATGCATCAAAGGGTTCTTAGACATATTGATAGTGCTAGTGTTATCACAGTGAATAACAATAGGATAATCACTCTGAATTCCAAAATCCTTTATCATCTGTTTGATCCAAGCAATTGTAGAATAATTCAGGGCTACTGCAACATACTCCACTTCTACTGTTGACTGAGAAATACAATTTTGTTTCTTGCTTGTCTAGGTGACAAGTCTATTACCAAGAAAACATTACTCTACCTGATGTACTCTTTCTATCATCTACGCATCCTACCCAATCAGCATCAGTGTATACATGACACTCGACATTTTCTAAATTAGGATACCATAAACCATAATCTATAGTGCCTTGCAAGTATCTGAATATTCTCTTTACTGCCATGAGGTGACTTTGTTTAGGCTCTGCTGTAAATCTTCCAACTATGCCAACTACATTAGAAATATCAGGTCTAGTTTGAGTAAGATAAATCAATTTGCCAATCATAGACTTGTATAATGTTATATCAACTACTGGTGAGTCATCTTCTTTTTTAAGCTTGCATCCAGTTATCATAGGAGTCCCTACTAGCTTGCAATTATCCATCTTGAATTTCTTCAGTATCTCTTTCACATATTTGGACTGATTAATAAAAATTCCTTTTTTCATCTGGTGCACATTTAGTCCCAAAAAGTATTTGATAGGACCAATCATACTCATCTCAAACTCATTCTGCATTTCTTTGGAAAATTCTGCACTTAGTTTATCATTACCTCCAAAGATAATGTCATCAACAAATATAGCTACAAGCAGTAGACCTTCAAATGTCTCTCTAATGAATAGATTACAATCTGTTGCTCCTTTCTTGAATCCAATCTTTGTTAGATATCCATCTAGTCTCTCATACCATGCTCTAGGGGCTTGCTTAAGTCCATAGAGGGCCTTATTCAATCTGAATACCATATCATGTCTGACTGATAAGGTGAATCCTTCTGGCTACTCAATGTATACTTCTTCTTTCAAATCTCCATTTAGGAATGCTGACTTGACATCCATTTGATATACTTTGAAGTTTTTGATTGTAGCATAGGCTAGAAACAACTTAATAGCTTCTAATATGCTCATAGGTGCAAATGTGTCTGAATAATCAATGCCTTCTCTTTGCACATATCCCTTACATACTAACCTTGCTTTATTTCTTACTACTGTACCCTCTTCATTTATCTTGTTTCTGAATATCCACTTTGTTCCAATTGCATTCTTATCACTAGGTCTTGGGACCAATTCCCAAGTATCATTCTTAACAATCTGATCAAGTTCTTCTTTCATAGCATCATGCCAATATGAATCATTACATCCATCTTCAACACTTAAAGGTTCAATCTGAGATAGTAAACATATCGCTTCACTGCTAGCTGAGTTCTTTGCTTGTGATCTTGTTAAGACTTTGCCGCTCTGATCTCCAATGATGTCTTTCTTGGAATGATTTCTAGATGTAAAATTTGGAACTTT
Organism: Chamaecyparis obtusa; assembly: GCA_027943335.1. Lineage (NCBI taxonomy): Eukaryota > Viridiplantae > Streptophyta > Pinopsida > Cupressales > Cupressaceae > Chamaecyparis > Chamaecyparis obtusa. Next base: position 375,784 of record BSBK01002093.1, on the reverse strand, counting down.
AGGTGATGCTGACTCATCATCCTTAGGAGTACCTTCTTCAATTGTCTTAGGTTCATTGAATAACACATCAATACTGTCAAACATTTCTTCAATAACTGTTTCACTAGTGGAGGGTCTGGGTTCTTCTTCAATCATGGGTGAGTAATCATGATATCTTTCTTGAACCATAAACTTTTCATCAATATTAACATGAGCACTTTCAATGATCTTTTTCAATCTTAAATTGAAACATATATAAGCTTTACTTTTAGTAGAGTAACCAAGGAAAATACCTTCATCACTTCTTGCATCAAACTTTCCTACTGCTTCATCCCTCTTGATATAGCACTTGATTCCAAAGATTCTGAAGTATTTTACTATAAGAACATTACCAAACCATAGCTCATATGGTGTTTTGTCAATGCCAGGCCTCAATTTAATTCTATTGATGGTGTAGACTGTTGTATTGACTGCATCTCTCCAATAGGTGTGTGCAACTTTTCCTTCAATCATGATGGTGCACACTGTATCAAGGATGATCCTATTTCTTCTCTCTGTAATTCCATTCTTCTAAGGGGTTCTAGGTGCACTTAACTATCTCTTTATGTCATGTTCTTCGTAGTACTCATAGAATCTGTCAGAGGTGAATTCTCCTCCTCTATCCAATCTTAAACATTTTATCTTTAGTCCAGATTTATTCTCAACCTTAGCTTTGAATATTTTGAACTTGTCAAATGCTTCTAACTTATCTTTTAAGAATGCAACCCACATCATCCTAGTATAATCATAAACAAACAAAATAAAATATCTTTCACCATAGTATGATCTTGTTTGAGTTGGAGCACATAGGTCTGTATGAATCAGATCCAACTTGTTCTCTGCTGAATTGTGCTTGCTTCTGAATGAATTTCTCACATGCTTTCCCATCACACATTCCCTGCATATAGTATCAACTGGCTTTGCTATGCTAGGTAGATCTCTTACTACCTTTATATTGTTTATCTTTACTATGCTATCAAAATTGATATGACATAGTCTTTTGTGCCACAGCCAACTGTCGTCAATTTTAGCAACAAAACAACTTGCTTCTGAATTGAGTTGGAAAACATTACCTCTAGTCTTTGAGCCTAATGCAAACATAACACCATCCTTGTTGTTAATGATGCATTTATCATCTTTAAACTCCAACTGATAGCCTTTTCCAAGTAACTATCCAACACTAGGAAGGTTATGTTTCAAACCATCAACATAAAGAACATCATCAGTACTATTCTTTCCATCCAAGGTGATGGCTCCTCTACCAACTATGGGTTTAGGGCTATTGTCTCCAAATCTAACCATGCCACCATTGTATTTGTCTAGGTGAACAAATATGTTTTTATCACCTGTCATGTGATGTGAACAACTACTATCTATAATCCAATATGTCCTTATGTCAGCTTGTGAAATCAATGCTAGCTCTTGTTCCTCTTTCTCATATTTATGATTTGTCTTATTATTCATTTTTTCTATAATAGCAATGAATCCAATTTCTTCTTCACCTAATTCATCATATGAAACTCCATCTCCAGCATAGTAACATTCCTTAGAGTACTTAGGCTTGTAATCCTTTTTTAATTTTCTAGCTCTAGTAGGACACTTAGATGCAAAGTGACCGATCTTATTACATGAAAAACACTTAAATGGCAATTGACCTTCATATTTACCTTTTCCTTTCTTTTCTCTTTTGGAAATCATAGAAATGAAATCATCTAGAGTTTTCTCTTCATCATCATCAAAATTACCAGAAGTGTTTGCAGATTTCTTACCATGAACTGTTGCTTTGAAGGTTGTCTCACTTTTAGGTTTTGTCTTCAATCTTGAAATCTCAAAGGCTGAGATTTTGCTGATCAAGGTTTCTCTCTTGAAATTTGATGTAAGCTGCATGGTCTCATCAAGGATGTTGATCTTTCTTTCATATTCAGGAGTGAGAGTAGTCATTAACTTGTCCATAATGTCCTCCTCTGAAATTTCTCCACCACTGTTTCTGATTCCAGCAACTGCTTCATTTATCCTTTGATTGTAAGCTCTGATATTTTCTTCAAGCAACATCTCTAATGCATTGTATCTTTTCTTCCATGTCTTTATGCATGCATCCTTTGCTTGTTTGTCTCCTTCAAATATGTCTTCTAGGTGCTTCCATATTTTATGGGTTGTATCTACTTTTTTTATTTTTGAAAACTCACCATCAGATAGAGCGTTGATAAGAGCTTCTTTGGCTATTGCATTCTGATGAAATAATTCCTTTTTATTATCAGTAGCATCATTCTCTTTAAGGTCTTCCAAGGAAGGGATCTTGACTGCTTTGATAGTTACATCAAAAACTTCAAAAGTAATGCACTGCAAATGGGTCACCATCTTGTTCTTCCAATCAAGATAATTCTCTCCATCAAACTTAGGACTTTCTTTCCTGAAGTATGCCATTTGATCAACCTCAAGCTATTAAACTTTCTCTATGAGGCACTTGGCTCTAATATCAATTGTTAAGAATAGTCCCAAGAGATGACTGAGAGGGGGGGGGGGTGAATCAATTATCTAAAAGTTTCAATTCTTTATCCAATTAAGTATACTTAAACATAAAGCATAAACACAATGAAAGAAAACTTGAACACAACACAATATTTTGGTTATGGGGAAACCCAAATAGGTAAAAACCTCGGTGGGAATTGACACCCACTAATATTTTGCACTAGTGTATTATGATCCCATTTAGAAGATCCTTAACCCTGTTAGGAGTTGATTTACAATGCTTTAAGTATAATAGACCTTGTCAAGGTTTAGACCCTATTAGGATTCCTTTACAATAGTCCCTGTTAGGGGAGAGGACGAACTTTCTAAGAGCACACTACTCAAAGGGTGAAGGCTACAAACTTTTGTTTAATAGATATACACTATATCTAGATCTTGGTGAACTATGCTTTGACCTACTATTTTGATTAGTTCCAATATATAGCACAAACACTTTACTTGGTCACATAGACCTTCTTTTGATAGCTCAACACTTCGCACACTCTACTCTACTATGCTTAATCAACTATGAACCACACCCAAGCAATCACAAATGACTGCCTATAAATATCTTTCCTCTAAATGATATAATCAAGTCAGCCTATTAGAACCTCCTTGAAATAATATTAGAGAAACCATAAAAAACTTTGATAAACATTCTGTTAGCTCTACTATGCACGCAACACATTCTAGGACCTGTCGAATAGGATAATTGTAGACGCACGTTACACACTGTCGGCTCTACCAAAATGACTAGATCTTTCTCCTCAAGCTAAATTACTTCATGTGCTCTTAACTAAAAATTAATAAATCTCCTCTAAGCTTAAATCCAAGGGTGCATACCCACATGATAGGCGCAACTCCAGAACCAATAAAATCTCTTTCGGCTCTTCTGAATAAACACAAGAAACTGCTATTGGCAAATAGCAACTGCATAACTTCACTTGTACTAATTATCAGACTATGCGTCCATGACTAAAACATTATTGACGTGTCTTAAACATATATCCAAGCATGCAAGGCTCCATGATAACTGTACAAACAACCATATGTAGAACACTATTTGTTACTCTGTCAAGAACACTGCTGACATAAGTTGCTATATAACTATTTGTACTAACAGTTAACCTCTACGCCCATGATATCATGCTGATATCATGCCCATGCTACATATACTGAAAGCTTACTATATAAGACTTCCACGCATGCTACTTTCCATATGTTGTCATCAATGACAAACACACAGTCAGTACTGGCCTGCTGGAAAATCTCCAACGGATCTTAAGAAAATATGCCTTAACTATTCAAGATCAATTGTGAAGAAAGGGAGAGGATTTTGACCCACACTTGCTAAAGGGAATGGCTCTGGTATCTCTAAAATGGAAATTTCCAATCTGCTGTCAGATTTCAAACAGGATATTATGAATGATGTTGCCACACATTTGGACATAATACAAACTAAAAAGAAGCAAGAAGATGCAGATGAAAAGCTAGCTGAATATTGCCTTCACTATCAACAAACAAAAGAAGGACTTTCGGTGCAAGCTAGTGGAGAATTTGGAGACCCAACAACTTCCTACCAATTTTAGGAAAAGAGAGAGGGCGAGCAAGTGTTCTTTGTTTCTCAATGTCAGCCATGGGCCCCTAGATAAGGTATGCCCAAAGATCCCTTGCAATCTTTTAATCCTTATAATAACCAATGGCTGAACCATAATTTTCAATACCCTCCTTAGTATTCCCAACCTACTTGGAATAATGCTTGGCCTAATACTCAACATAACTAGTGATTTTATTCATAGCAAACCTAATGGCCACAACCTCAAAACCAATGGCAACCAACACAAGGGAATCGGAAACCATATAATCAATGGAAAGGATCCCAACAATGACCTAACCAAAATCTTGGTTATCAATATTTACCACCTCTAGTGTCTCAACCTACACCCATGCCACCTCTTGCATCCACAAGTCCTCCTCCAAGGCTGACACAATTACCTACTCAACCATATCCTAATCCTAACAACAAGCAACAATAATTGCCTGTGTATGATGAAAATACCCCACAGTACCATGCCTATGCATTAGAATTCACTAATATTCACCTAAGATTTGGCCCTACTTTACTCGCACCAACCTCCTATTATTATAGAAGTTCCAGACCTTCCTGCAGCATCAACACCTCTTCCAAGAACTACTTTGCAAAATAATGTTCCACCAAATAATTCATCAAGACAATCTAACATTCATTCCAAAGTTGTTCCTCCTTTTCCTCATAGGCTTAGAGATGAAATATATATACCCCAAGTTGAGACACCATTTGATATTCTTGATCAGTTGAAAAATGTGCATGTTCAAATTCCACTTTTGCAAGCTATAAAAGATGTTGTTGTCTATGGGAAATATATTAAAGAAGCCTTCCTCAAAAAGCCAGGACATAGGAAAAAGGATCCTCAAATGGTTCATGTTATTGGCGAAATTGCCGATATTATGTTGGGAAAGATAGTCATTCCAAAGTATTATGACCAAGGAAGTCCAGTTGTTGATATTATAATTAATGGTCAATCTATGAAAAATGGTTTAATAGATTTGGGTGTTTCTATCAATGTCATGACTAAGGATACCATGCATAAACTAAGTATAGGAGGATTGAGAACCACTCTAACCATCTTGTAGCTTGTAGATAGTTCCACTGTGACCCCATATGGCATAATAGAAGACATTGTAGTTACATTGGATTTCTAGGAATATCCTACTGACTTCATGATATTATCACCTAAGGAAACTCTTGCTGGTTACCTAGTCATCCTTAGATGACCTTGGTTAGCCACAAATGATGTCAATATAAGTTATCATTTAGGTAACATGACTTTTTCAAATGGCCAAACAATTAAGAAGTTATCTTTATATCCTTTAGCTCAACCTCAACTAGACTTAAGTACTCATATTTGGCCTGATTTAGGAGAAGAGGTGGAAGAGCTTAAATTTGTTTCTCAAATTATGATGTTACACATACCATATTTCATGCAACTTCAAGAAGATGATGATGTAATTTGAAGTATTCTTACCAATTATTGTGTTGTGGTAAAAGATATCTATGATAGTTCTATTTTGTTGTTATCTACTTATTAGGACTATGCTCTTCTTGTTGAACCTGATATTATCCATCAGTTACTACCCTGTGAGATATACACACCTCCTATACCCACAATATCAATGCTTGAATTAACAACTAAGGTGGAGCTCTCACCTGGTCACAACTTGCATGTCAACAATAAACTTTCATCGTCACAATTATCCATGTTAACTCAACTCCTTTGTAAACATGAGAAAGCTTTTTCTTTGGATTATGGAGATATAAAAGGATTAAGTCCAAATATCTACACACACATAATCCATATCAATGAGGGTATTTTACCACTTTGCCAACCTCAAAGAAGAATTAACCCAGCCTTGAGAGAAATTGTTAAGACTAAGTTCCAAAAACTGTTGAATGATGGCTTTATTTATCCAATCTCAGACAACCAATGGGTTTCTCCTTTGGTAATTATCCCTTAAAAAGGGAGGTAAATGGAGAATATGTGTGAACTATAGAGAGATGAATAATGCTACAAAGAAAGATCATTTTCCCTTGCCATTCATTGATCAAGTTCTGGATACCTTAGCTGGTAAAAAGTACTTTTCTTTTATTGATGGGTACAATGGATATAATCAGATCAGCATTGCTCTAGAGGATCAAGAAAAGACCACATTTACATGTCCTTGGGGAATGTATGCCTATTTTATGTTACCTTTTGGTTTATATAACTCTCTAGCTACATTTCAAAGGGTTGTTATTAGCATCTTTGCTGATATATCACATGATTGCATGGAAATCTACATGGATGATTTCACCAGATTTGGTGTTACTTTTGATGAAGTTTTGGTGAACTTAGAAAAAGTGTTGATCACATGTAAAGAGCATAATCTGTCCCTAAATAGTGAAAAAAAAATTATGATGATTCAAGAAGGAATCGTGCTAGGACACTTCATCTCAGAAGCTGGAATACAAGTGGACCCTGAAAAAATTGAGGTAATTCTTACATTGCCTATACCTACAAATAAAAAAGATGTTAGATCCTTTTTAGGACATGCTAGTTATTATAGGCATTTCATTAAAAAAATTAGTCAAATAGCCAACCCATTATACACATTGCTTACAAAAGAATTTGAGTTCACATGGACACCAGCCTTTGTGGAATCCTTCCTGCAACTCAAATCCCTTCTTACTACAACACCAGTGCTTAGAGGACATGATTGGTCTTTTCCTTTTCATATTCATATCAATGCCTATGATTATGCAATAGGAGAAGTCCTAGGTCAGAAAGCCAACAGTCTTGAACATGCCATTTATTATATCAACAATAATTTACATGGACCAGAGCTCAATTATACAGTCACATAAAAAGAGTTGTTGGTTTTTGTCTATGCTTTGAATAAGTTCCATCATTATGTTATAGGATATCCAATCTTTGTTCATACTGACCATGCATCCATAAAATATCTTATGAACGAACTTGCCATCACAGGCAGGTTAGCAAGATAGTTTTTGTTGCTACAAGAATTTGATATCACTATCATTGACAAGCCAGGTAGAAATAATGTTGTAGTTGATTATTTATCAAGGCTCCAAAATGATAATATTGACACTTCTATGGTTGATGATGCATTCCCTAATGAGAATTTGATTCATATTACTGTTAAAATCCCATGGTATGTTGATATAGCTAACTATCTTGTAGCTGATAAGATGCCTACTCATTTTTCTCCCAAGGAACGAAAACTACTAGTTGAGAAAAAAATTCAATTTTCCTGGATTGATAATACATTGTTTTATACTAGTCCAGCACAAGTCATGTGAAGATGTGTATGTGAGGACAAGACTTATGACATTCGTCATGCTTGTCATGATGAGCCCTATGGAGGATGAAGCCAACTACATCCTCATTGACAACTCGTTATTACTAGCCTACACTTCATAAGGATGTAGCCAACTACATAAGGAAATGTGATAGATGTCAACAGATGGATCACCCTACAAAGTCAGATGAAATGCCTCTATTTCCACAAGTGGTGGTCACACCATTTGATAAATAAGGCATGGATTTTATTGGTCCTATTGACCCACCATCTAATGGCAAATCTTACATTCTATTTTGCATTGATTATGTCACCAAATGGGTTGAAATCAAAGCAATGAAACATGCACATGACAACAAAGTAATTGAATTCTTATATGAACAAATTTACCTACTATGGTGTTCCAAGAGAGCTAGTTACAGATCAAGGGGCACAATTCACATAAACCTTGATCACAACACTCATGAACGAGTACAATATTCGACACAAAAATTCCAGTCCCTACTATCCTCAAGAAAATGTTCAGGCCAAAGTTACAAACAAAGAAATTGAAGCTATTCTTACCAAAAAAAATCAACTACATCATCGAGATTGGAGCAACCACCTTCTAGAAGCAGTCTAGGCTTACAGAACAACATGGAAGACACTAACATGATTCACTCCTTTTGAAATGCTCTATGAAGAAACAACAATGTTGCTCATTGAATTTGAACATAAAACATTGTGAAATTCCCTGAAGCTCAACATCGATCTTCCTGTAGCACAATGAGACTGCCTTCTTCACCTCAAATATTTGGATGGGATGAGAAAATATGCCCTGGAAAGAACAAAGATAGTACAAAAATAGAGAAAGAAGTGGCATGATTCACACATGAAGAACAAATGCATCTTAGTAGGCAATTGGGCATTGTTGTTTGATTCACGTTTCTAAGAAATACTTGGCAAGTTACAAACATGTAGGCTAGGACCCTATGAGATTGATCATGTGTTCAAAAATGGAGCAATCCAATTATCCACCATTGATCCTGTTCATTTCAAGTTATTGGTAAATGGTCATAGACTTCATCTATACCATTAGCCACAGATAAAAGATCACTTCCTACAGCAATTCAATGATAATACTTTAGACTTACCAAAGGTAGTACTTCATGTAGCAGAAGGTACCAACCTTCTTCCTATAGCTTCACCCTAAATTTCATTGGGTATGATCATAATAAACACTACATTTTCGATGAAGTTTCTCTATCCATTAATTTTCTACATTCTTCTTTCCATTCCACTCCATTTCTCTACCTTCCATCCACCCACCATCCATGTCATAACATTTCTATTTTACTTGCTTTCAATAATTGCCAAGTCAGTCGATGCGATCATCTTCAACACCATTTCTTTTGATGAAGTTTTCAATTACCATCAGCCTCTTGTGCATGTCAATTCACTATAGCAGGTACAACAATTTGATCTCTTCCATTTTTAGTTCATACATTTTGACTATTATATTTAATACTGCATCTATTTATAATGTGGCATCAAGCCAGTTTCCTACCTCATGCCTAATATGACAAGTGTGGACACTTGTCCTAATAAAGTAGGGGGTGGGGAAGTGTACTAATTTTCTAGGTCACTATTGTCATACTCATAATTCCTTAAGAGATTTCCCTATCTTTTCAAATATGTACTTATATCATGTTTATTTAAGTCCTTTATGTTTCACACAAGTGTCATACTCCAATTTCTGAATTATCTCTAATGTATGACTTGATGTAACCCTAAAGTATCATAATCAAGTTGTGCAAAAATTAATTTCATTCAAAACTATAATTCCCTTGCCTTAAGTGTCATTATTATCATTTTTTAAACATAACACAAAGTTACAAGAGAACTCATAGTTGAAGGTGCACTAAGAAGTTTTACGAAGATGGGTTTCAAGGCATTAAAAAGGCTTATAGAGATCATGAAAAGTAAGAAAAATTACCCCTAAGGGTTGAAAGCAATAAACTTGATGTTCTATTAAGGGACTGGTTAAACCTTACCTATAGAAAAATAAATGCAGAAACCAGTGATAAATTTTTTGTTGTCAGAGAAAAGGTTTAGAAGGAATTTCAGAGTTTGTCCTATTTCACTTTCCAGCGAGCTTTACTAGGTGCTAAAAATAGGTGGAGAAGATTACTGGAAGCCTTCAATAAATCAGAGTCACACAACCCCATTAACCTTGAAGCAAAAATAGCTAGGGCATCTAAGTATATGCAATTAGGGAGGCAGATACAATGAGAACTCTAGTGTCCTCTAACATTTTAGTCACCAATGCTCATGTGGCTCTTGTATGATGTGAATACCACAAAGATAGATCAACTTCAAGAGGATTACAGAGTGGACTACTAGGAGAAAACTAGGGGATTTTACTTTACCTTTAAGAGTGGAAGAAGAGGAAAGACATAAATAGGAGAGTTCAGAGGAATAGCCAAGAAATGAAATGCTCGAGGACAAGCATTATGATTGTAGGGGGAAAATGATGGGTCCATAATTTTTCCTTGTTTTATGATATTTTTATGCTTTGTTTCAAACATTTCCAAGATACTTGTTACACCTTTTAGTATTTGAACTTTTGAATATGCTGTAAGTATAGGAGAACCAAAAAAAACCCATGGGTAGATGATAGCTGACATACTCTAGATACCTTTTTGTTAAATATTATACATATATTGCAGTATTTCATATAATCATTTGAATGTGTGTTCTAATATTTAGATTAGTTGAATGGTTAAATTCTTGGATATATGTATATGCTACTAAATTGCCAAGGAAAGAGGAACGACCGAAGAATGGATCAGTGAGCATTGATGAAAAGTGAGGAAGACTCAATCGCGATGATGGAAAGTTATTGTGGTGCCACAGGACATGTCTAACAATTTGAAGGAATAACCATTCCAAGAAATATAGGAACATGTTTATGCTATATCTTCTCTATGATAAATGTTATGTTAAGCAGTTATGCAACCTTTATGTTATTCTGTTGTGGACTATTGTTCTTTCCTTTCTTTATGGCACGAGCTAGTTAGAAGTTATCCTTTGTGTTCAAATAAGCATCGGTCCTCTATATAAAGGGAGATGATGGTTAGATAGAAAAAAGAGTCACATGGTTGTACTACTGATATAAAAATTAAAAAAATTTAATTTTTCTAGTTTTGTGTTGTCTCATGGTAATGTAATCAGTTTTATGGAAATATAATGAAGATGTGATTTTGAGTTCAATTTGTGTTGGTAGCTAGCAGAAGCTGACTAAGGGGGACCACTTGGAAGGTGGATTGGAATAGAGTAGATTAAGTTGTTTGAGCATTTGCTACAATTCAAGTAAAGTTCACTATTCTTTCTTATGGCACTATACACTGTGTATGTTCCTAAAAAACTCGCAGAGAAGATCATTGTGAATGCTTTGGGTTGAAAAAATAGACTAAGATTGAAGTTGTAATTGCCATCATCATTTTCCATTAGTAGTTGTGTGTGTTTAATTTCCTGCAGCAATAGTGTAAGTTCCTTTCATGCATTTACCTTCCTGCAACATAAGCAAAATGACTTCATGAGAGACTTAGTGCACAAATAGTGTTGTCCCATTTCAAGTATACATCCCTAGATTGATAATTTAAATGCACTTCATGATAGGGAAAATAATACTTAGTTTGAATATACTATTCCTAGGGGAAGCCATGACATGATTATTATTACCTATTATGGGGTTGTTCAATCATTTACTCCCAAAATGCCAAGAAAATGTTATGAGCTAAAGATCATTAAGAAAGCTATGTACCTTCAAGATAACCCTAATCACATAATTGAATGGCCTAAAATAGACCCATCCCAAATAAATGGATATAATACTAATGGTTTTCTTGATATGACATTTCAGCCTCTTTTCCCAAATGGACTTGCACTCCAAATGCAACCACGAATATGGGAAGTACATACGCATGAATATGCATTGCATTTGATGAGATTTCATGACTAGAGATTTGGAAGCCATTTGAAGTTTTGATGTTTTATCTTCAAACTAATGATGCAACATTGTATCCATGACCTTGTAGTTCAATATTTATCAAAAAAATGCAAAAGAAAATATACAAACTACTATTGAAACATATAAAAAAAATTCTTAACATATAATTAGCTAAGGAGCTTGTGCACTTTGTATCATCCATGAGAGTTACGAGATCAAATTCTAATAAGTGTTGATTTTAACTAATGAATATAATGAATCAAGTAGGAACACCCACTCTATTCTTCACGTTAAGTTATGCAAATAGAAAGTGGCCCAATCTAAAATAGATACTCATGAACGACAAGCTAGAAGAAATGAAACCAACAAACTAATAAATAATACTAATACCATGTCATTATATTTACATCTGATTCTCAATATTTTGTAAGAAAGTCATTGAGAAGGTTCTCTATGAAAAAGACTACTAGTATAGATATGCATGACAACACTAAGGAACTACACATGTCTATGGAGTCCTATGGCTTGACAATGCACTGAATATTGATAAACTTGATCAAGAAAGCAACTCAAAAAATAAAAATGCGAGAAGGTTTTTTGAAAAGTACATTAGCACTTAGAAACCCCATGATGCATCAGACAAAAAAAATATATAGATCACAACTTGGTGATCTATGGTTTCTAAATATGGCTAAGATATTAACTATGGACCCCTTGCATGATTATGAAGAGACAATAAATTGTGTCCAAAGGCATACAAAATGCAATGATGGAACATGCTTACAAAAAAATAGGAAGAAACTGGAATGTTGATACAAAGATCCATTGAGAGAACAAGATAGCTCTATCCTAACATGTGTTAATACTAGTAAAAAAATATCAACTTGCAAGAAAAAATAATAGGTCAACTATACACAAACCAAAAATGATTTCAATATGGAGAGCCAACACAGATAGCTAACTGATCATTTCATGGGGCACTTGTTCTAAAATAAATTGCTGAATATGCATTAATAGAAGAGATAACATATAAAATGTGTACTAATATGATAACAAGAATATCCACAAGCCAGAAAAATGATGACCCAACCCTAACAACAAAACAAAAATATATGAATGAAATTGCTATAAACATTGGTATAGGAGCACAAGAAACATGGCATATGCTTAAAAATTTTCCCCTCATTTTATGTAGTCAACCTTTCATGTCTTTGAATGTCAGATGGAAAGTGTTCCATTGAATCACATGAATATGTGATAAAACCCAACTCCAATATAACTACTTACACACCTACAACAACCATCCTAAAGAACTAGACATGATATCCTTACTTGAATATGCATGGTCTTTCACTTATGATGCAAGTTGAAAAGGATAAAAGTTGAAAGAAATAAATTTAAAAGCTATTGTTAATGTTTACCCCAAGTTCTATAGATTTCCTAAGGAAGACTCATAACAATTCAAAACATTAGATTGGAGCAAGTCACTCTTACACAAACACTTTCAAAGCATTGAAAATGGTGGAAGCCTTATCAAAGATATAATAATAATAGCTAATTGGAATCAAATAAACACAATCAAATATGATGTGTGGCATGTGAAACACATCACAATAATGGATGCAAGTTTTGAAGAAGAGGATAAAGATAATGACACAAATATAAGGGACACAATATAAATTAATGAATGGGAATTACTTTCCCAAATGGGTCTTATGAACAATGTCTGCCTAAATGAACTTGACATGCTTGGCAAACATGAGTTTGATAATAAAACTAGATGGGATCAAATTATGGTTCCAAAATGATTACATGAAATTACCAAACATTTCATAAATATGAGGAAGACATATAACCAAGATAAGAATTTCTCAATCATTGTTGTCATTCTAAACTATACACTTACACCAAAAGAACAACTAACACTCATAATCATTACACAACACAATGCATGTCACCTAGAAAAGCCACTATACATGATTATTCAAGGAACAATAAGGATAGGGTAGTGTTGATTCAAAGTTTTTCAAGTCTTGTCCTTGTTCTTCTTTTTCAAATTTTTGATCTTGTAAGTAGTCGTTTGCCTTTGAAAATCCCTCCCGCATTTTAAATCTTTAAGCACATTTCTTTCAAAAGTGACTAAGTCTAAGTTTTAATGAAGTTTATATTTTTCACTTAGTTGCTAACTCGCTAAGCCCCATAAGTAGTTATCGCAAGCTCACAGTCTCTTTTGTTGCAGTCATGTTAACCATCACGAGTGGGCAAGAAGTAAAGTTGCCCCTTATTGCTAGCTCGCTGACAGTTTAGATGTTTAGGAGGTAACCACTGCGACCCCATGAATGCCTACTCCAAACCCTTTTTTGCTAGGTCGCATACTATTTTAGAACCTTATCATTACTCGTTGTGACCCAACGATGGTTATGTTTTTTCCTTTAGTCGCTAGATCACAGACTTGTTTGGTAGTTAGTTAAATCCTTGGCGAGCTGGAAAGTGTTAAGTTTTGATGTTTATCACTGGCTTGCGATCTCTTCTCATGACCTAGATGTTTTCTTTGTGAGTTAACGAGATGATGTCAAGTGTCCATATTTCCATGTAAGAAATTTTTTTAGATCAACAATGGTTGTTAATTTGCGGAGCATTAGAGAATAGTCCATAATCTCTCAACAAGTTAATGATCAAGTGCCATGTAGCGAATGGTGTGGCCGAGGTTAGATCTTTGGATGCAGATTAAAGGATGACTTGATCAAGGTTGATTTGACGGTTGATGTGTTATAATTATGTAGAAATGAACAAAAGATATTCATCACGGGATCACTCTTTGATGTCGTGTGTCACTGGTGACATCATATGTCTCTAGTCTAAAGGGAAGGTAAAGTGCAGTCATATATTTTTGATCATGCGGAGGGCGTAATGCTTTGATGAAAAGTTTTAGGGATTTTGTCCATTGCAGGATCACACCTGGGTGATGCATGAAAGTCTTTTGTGAGAGAATGTTCCTTTGATCGCTAGCTCATGAGGATTTTGGGTGGTTAAGATTAACTGTTGGTGAGCCTACGACTGGTGGAAAGTGCTGAAAGGAAAGCCTTTGGTCGCTAGCTTGCAGAAATTCTGACGAGTGAGAAAAAATGTTAGCGATTTGGTGAGGAGTTATTGCTTTCAGTGAAGTTTATTTGTTCACTAGGTTGCAAAGGTTTGTAACAGTTAGTAAGAAGTGTTTGTGACCTGATGAGTGTATTTTTTGAAAGCCTAGTCACCAACTCACTATAATCTGGAAATTTTGTCAAAAATATTGGCATTTTGGCGAAGCACCTGCATAAAGCATAAAAAGTGTATCAGTTCAACCAATTAATGATTGACACCTGGAGATACCTATTTGAAATGCATGGTTATGGTCTAAAACTGCAACAAAAAATAGAAATTATTATAGTATACCAGCTTGGTGAAAATTTATGAAGTAGAGATCATTGTGAAGTTTGCACAATCATGATTCTAGTTGTAATACCCCAAAAATGGGCTATAGGTTCATTAACTTCCTATATCAACATATCGAACGAAATCAACATCAAAGTCCTAACCAAAGGCACATCGACACATCATCAAATTCTAATTGATTATCTTAAATTTTGCATCGGGGAATATTCCTAATTATCATAATTATCTTTAATTTAATGATTATTTGGCGATAAATCCTATTTATCCTAAAGTTTGATTAATTGAATATTCTTAATATTTAATTAATTAGATTTAATTCTGCCACTTAATTATTTAATTGAATTTAATTATATTTATTCCTAAGTATTATTATTTAAATTTGACAATAAATCAAAATTCCTATCATTAATTAATTAAATTCTTATTTAATTAATTAAAGCAAGTTGTCATATTTGATAATATTATTTTTGAATAAAAGTTTGATTAAATGATTGATTAACCCATAAATCAATTGTTTTATTTTCAAAATCTGTTAAGTTGGAAATAAATCACTTTATTTATTTATTAATTCATAATTATCCATGTGCACAATCAAAGAGCAGTTAAACTCCAAATCAGAAAATCAATGCAAGTTATTGACTTTTTGGAACTCAACATCATTTTTGAGTTTTAAAGTTGATCTAAACTTCTAATTTGAGTTAAAAAGCTATTTTTGCATGATTTGCATGTTTTTGTGAATTAAATTATCTTTATTTAAAAATAACTCAAAAATTAAGTTGAGTTTATTTATGTGATTTATGGCTTTCTTCCATGCATCCCTAAAGCCCTGGATTTCTATAAATTAAGGCTTCAGCTCATCTCAAATCATCTCATAATTTTGCATAATCACGCTGAAGAATTGCTATCTGGAGAATCAAAGCTTATTGCGAATCAAGGCTATTGTGAGATCAATTTGGTTTTTACATTCATTTAGTTTTCATATCATATCATTGTTAAATCAATTCATAGCATATCAGTTTTTACATATCATAGATTTCATATCAAGTTTTTCATCTTATTGCATCTAAAATCCAAATTAAAAAAATAGGTTAATTGCATTTATTCCATACCCATCTTTTGCATTCAAATCCTTCATTTAGGTGTCGTCAAGGTCACTGATCTCGATAACAATCTGAGAACATCATACTCGCACCTATTAGAAGGCAGTAAATCGCCTGGTTAGTTTAGCTTTCATTTATTGCATGATTTTGATTATTGCTAACCTCTAATGTTTTACTGAAGTGTTGTGTCTACATATTAGGTATAATTTTCACACACACTATAGTCCTCTAAGGTGATGACATACATTGTTCTGATAGGGTGGATCTATTTTAAAAATTGGAGGCAGTGCATCAGTATAGGCTTGATTTGCCTGAGACCATCACTGACACCAAAAAGATGATTGATGCTATCAATGCATCCCTATCATTCTTCAAGGGTAAGGCTAATTTAATAAAGATAAAGCTAGGCGTGTTCACCTCTGACTACAATCCTTTTATTCCCTCCATTTTCGATGATGACATGACTATAAAGGAAATTAGTACTTGGAGTAGGGAATTTGATGCCAAGATGGAAGAGAGAGAGTACTAGGTTAATGTAGGCATGATCAAACGTAGTAGTTCTGGCATGCCATTTTGTGAAAGTGATGTTTGTGTAACCACTTTTTGTCCTATCCTAGCCATCTATAGCTTGTTGCATCCTAACTCATAATAGGATTCCAAGATGGCTAGAGATATATATATTGCAAGTTGTTTTTCTTGTAGAGGACCTTCTTCCCACATTCTAATACTTTTGGAAGAAAGGGGCAATACATATCTGGTTTGGGACCTGTTGTTTTACTTTCTAAATGTTTTGAGTTCTCTTAAGTGTATTGAAACTGAATATGTTAATGAAAATGTCATTTTGAATCTCATTTTGGCACTTAATTATCTTTGTTTACTACTTTGATTCTTTATGAATTGGGACTTTAAGGCACTTTAGATTCATCAATCTACAAGGTAGATTGAGAGATAGTTGCAGGTTGTTTTTAAGGAAAACATAAGTCCTCTGGGTTATTTATGAGGGTTTAGAGAGGGTTTACAAATTTGATGATTATGTGCTAATTTGTTAGAAGTTGTGTAAGGCATTGGAGTTTTGAGAGGGTTTGAAGTTCATTTCCATTAATGTGTTCACGTGGATATACATTTATCAGACTCTATGCCCTAGGATTGTAAGCACTGGTCATATTCCATAGTTGTTTGAAATATTAAAATAACTAAATTCCTTTATGTACACATGTTATCCTATAAATGTTTGAATTTGTGTTAAGAGGACACTAATCCACTGTGTGATTTACTAATGTGGTAAATCAGAAAGGTATACTTGCCTGAGTCTGTGGAGCTCAAAGTGAAGGAGGATTTCTCATCCTCATTAAGTTAGATCTTTTTCCTAGAAGATTTGGAAGTGGGCATAGAGAGTCATAGGCATGTTTTGTCAATATACTTGATTTGCAGGATAAAGCTCCAAAAAAATTGGTGACTTTGCTAGGGAATTGATAAAGTGAAATATAGTTGAATCTATATCTAAGGGTCTCTAGTGTTTCATGGTACTGAAACTCTTTAGAAGTTTTTTTTTTCCCTAGGTTTTCTCAGGGTGGCTACTCTGCACTTTGCATTATACCAGTGTCAAATTTTTGTGATAGGTTTTCCATACATTGACATAAATGAAGCCTCAAAAGAACACTAGGTCTTATTTGAAGAAGCATCTTGAGGTTGTTTTGGAAAGTGAACTTCCTAGAAATAATAGGAGGGATTGGCCAAGTTGGGTTGAGTTGGGTCTTAGTGTGTCATGGATTACAAAGAACAATAATCTAACCACAGTACCTGAGAATTATTCATCATCTTCCACAAGCTCTGAGTCAAACAATCAACCTTTGATAAATCATATGTTTGATACTCCAGAGGATAGGCCTCAAAGTAAGGGTGTGACCCATATCTAGTATAAGAGAGTTGACACAAATAAAGTGAGGAATCAAGGTCATGTACGTAGTAGTGTGTCAAATCCAAGTGATACATCCCCTAATTTAATGGATTAACCTTGTTACCCAATAGGTAGCCAAGGTCTTCAAGACTTGATTAACTTGGAGTATTTTGAAAATTCCAACTCTACACAATATGATGTCGAGGTCCTCTGAGAAGAGGTCTTGGCCTTGAGAAAAAGAGAAAGAGAAAAAAGATTAGAAGTGAAAAATAAGAAAAAGAAAAGAGAGTAGGAGATTTGTGACTTGTTGCTCGAGAGAGAGAGACTGTTGAGAGTCACTACACAACATCAAGCCAGTGATAAAGCTTTGAGTGAGAAATACAAAGGCCTAAATAAGGAGGTTTTTGGTGACATGAATACACTAAGAGAAAGGTCACAAAAAGATGAATCTTAGCTAAGGGGAGATGAATTTGAGGGAGAAGGTATTGTGTTGAGATAGTTAAAAAGTTGGTAGGTTGAAAGGCCTACAAAGTTACAACAAAACACTAATAAGGAAAGTGTGACTGTCAAATAAAAATGAAAATAAAAGTTATCTGGTATACATATTGAAGAGCCAAGACCTAAAGATAGTTTCCCTAATGGAATGTCACTGCTAGATCAAGAGTTGGATAAAGAAAGGAAGGATAAAGAAGACCTTGATAAATAGTTGGAGAAGGAAGAATTAGGTGTCGCGGCTACAAAAATGAAAAGAAAAATAGCCTTCCTAAGTCATTCTGCAAATAATACTGCAATGACCAATAACACACAAACTACAACTGGACTGGTACTAGGATCACAAGGAGCTGGTCCTAATTAGGGTCCCCAAGTTATGGATCCAATGCAAAATGTAGTGTAAAATGTTGCTAGCCAAAAAATCCAAACCTCTGGCCCATCCCAAGTCTCTTTTTCTCATATGGCCAACGGTGTGGTTAGAAATGTGACAAATCAGGTAGTTGCAGTTGGAACTAGTGGAACTCAATTTACCGAAAACTTTCTAAGGAGGCCTATCCATTTGGATAGATATCATATTCTTTGATGACATCCCTGGTCAGACTAATGTCATCCCAAATGAGGAAAGAGACAAGATCCCTAAATTTATTGGAAATAATGCTATTTCTTATGAAGAGCACCTCAAAAATGTTACTGACAAGATGAATGACTAACGCAAGGGTAGGACAGGGAGAGGGATAGAAGGCACACCCTAACCAGATCCACCTTTCAGATTTCACATGTGAAAGAAACAACACACAAGTGAGAGAGAGAATGTAGATATATTTCATACATTAACTTCAATTTATTCATACATGTCGGGTTGTAAGGCCTTCTCGATTTAGGCCAAATATTACAATCAAGTATAGAAGTCCTCCAACATGCGAGGATCTGAAATAATCTTCTATCTCCTAGCTTCTATCTTTGATGTCCTAAAACTACAAACAAAGATTACATTATATACAAGAGGCTAGCGAACAAGTCGACCTTCATATCCACCATCAATGGAAGGAATAACCAGATCTAGGTCCACACACTTCCCAATGATAGATACTAGCATTAAATCCATGACCAAAATTAATTGTAAGAGTCGGCCTCAACATGAAAATAAAACAAACAACTCGGTAAGCAGGGAAACCGAGCACCAGAGAGACAACTGACCGACATCAGTAAATAAAGAAAACTGAGCAACACCGAACCGACTCGGTCAAAGGAGGAACCAAGCCACACAGGAAAACACAAACATGTTTTTGGTGACACAGGATTGCCAAGGACTTGAGATGCTCCTACATCAGACACCTGAGGTTATTTGAAAATGTTCTCTGAATCATAAAATAGGTACAATTCGAGCTGAATCCAACTCAGATTGTGAAATCCATGAATTGTCTTCAATTGGTCTATTCTTCCACTTTACCAGATATTCCATATACTATTTTGCTCTTATACTTCTACCAATTCTTTGCTCCAAAATCTACTCAACTTCTTCTATTTGTTTCTTAGGATAATCATTTGATACTATCATTTCTTCATCTGACTCATGATACTCATACAAATCAACAATGTTGAAAATAGGTAATATATCCATGTCATCAGGTAACTCAATCTCATAAGCATTTCCACTATCAAATCTCTTCAAAATCTTGCATGGTCCAAACTTCTTCATTTTCAGCTTCCCATATGTTCCAGCAAGAAATCTGCCTTTCTTCAAATGAGCCATTATTTCATCACCGACTGCAAAAGTCTTATGTCTTCTTGATCTATCGGCCCTGTCTTTATATTTTTTATTACTTTTCTCTAGCTTATATTTCACATCTTCATGCAATGTCTTCATGTACTTAGCAAACTTTACTCCTTCAACACTTCTCTTTATTTCATCAACAATATCCCTCAAATCTGATATACCTCTTGGTTGTATGCCATTTACAATCTCCAAAGGTGTTTTTCCAGTACTCCTATTCACTGAATTATTGTATGCAAACTCTGTTTGTGCCAACATAGAATCCCAATTACTTGGTGCATCTCCAACTAAACATCTCAAAAGATTTTACAAACTTCTCACTAGTACATTTGCCCCACTTTTTAGACCAACATTTCTGACCAAGTTATAAAATGATTTTCCATGGTCGGTATATAGAAGAAAAATTTGATTTTTTTACTTCTATTCTTGTGTTGGTCAGAATTACGACCCTAAACAATGGTCGTAATTCTAACCAACATGGGAATAGAAAAAAAAAAGTCAAATTGTTTACATATATCTTGCCTACTGGCACATTTCATTTTATTTCATTTTGGCATAGTCTGCGAGCAAAGGAGTGCTGAAGGAGGCGGTATTAGGAGGGAAGTTGTATGTCGACACCCCCTATATGCATCCACTATAAGTTATGGCATCTCCTTCTCTTCCACATTACTATTCTCAAACCTAAGCAAGCATCAAGAGGAATAGGCATTTGATTTCAACCATTTCATTGCAACCTTGGTAAGAGATTCAATTTTTTTGGCATTTGCTTAATGAAGGGTACATTATTTTGTTTTTTTCAAATTGTTTTCATTTGTCACGGGTTTGAAACCCTAATCTCTGCACTTTTAATGGTGCCCCTTGTAAATTTGAATTCATTGCAAACGTTTTGGGGGGTTTTTTTTTTCCATGTTCAGGACACGATTTTTTGTCAGGGACTAAGAGCACATAATTATTTTCTATCTGTAACTAAGGGCACACAATTAATAGAGTTTTTATTCTAAATTTTTAATAGCTCACAGTTAAAAAAGTTTTGTTGGCTTGCGATTGAGTTTTTAATAGCTTTTATTTTTTGCACTTCCATGATATTCAACCACTTATTCAACATTTTTTTACAATGAAACCAAAAGTAGCATCAATTTTACCTTGAACTCAGTTGATGAGGAAACAAAGAACCCGCCCTTAGTTGACTGCTCTGTATCTCTGGAAATTGAACACCATTAGAAGTGAAAATTCATGGGCCACTTCTAATGGTGTTCATGCCACTTCTAATGGTGGCATGAACACCATTAGAAGTGAAGAGATTAGGGTTTCAAACCTGTGACAAATGAAACAAAGGGCACACAATTAACAAAGGTTTTATTCTAAATTTTTAACAGTTCACAGTTAAACAAAGTTTCGTTTGCTTGCGATTGAGTTTTTAATAGCTTTTATTTTCCACATTTTCGTGATATTCAACCACTTATTCAACATTTTTTTACAATGAAACCAAAAGTAGCATCAATTTTACCTTGAACTCAGTTGATGAGGAAACAAAGAACCCACCCTTAGTTGACTGCTCTGTATCTTTGGAAATTGAACACCATTAGAAGTGGAAATTCATGGGCCACTTCTAATGGTGTTCATGCCACTTCTAATGGTGGCATGGACACCATTAGAAGTGTATGGATTAGGGTTTCAAACCCGTGACAAATGAAACAAAGGGCACATAATTAACATAGGTTTTATTCTAAATTTTTAACAGTTCACAGTTAAACAAAGTTTTTGGAAATTGAACACCATTAGAAGTGGAAATTCATGGGCCACTTCTAATGGTTTTCATGCCACTTCTAATGGTGGCATGGACACCATTAGAAGTGTAGAGATTAGAGTTTCAAACCCGTGACAAATGAAACAAAGGACACACAATTAACAAAGGTTTTATTCTAAATTTTTAACAGTTCACAGTTAAACAAAGTTTCTAGAAATTGAACACCATTAGAAGTGGAAATTCATGGGCCACTTATAATGGTGTTCATGCCACTTCTAATGGTGGCATGGACACCATTAGAAGTTCATAGATTAGGGTTTCAAACCCGTTACAAATGAAACAAAGGGCACATAATTAATAGAGGTTTTATTCTAAATTTTTAATAGTTCACAGTTAAACAAAGTTTCATTGGCTTGCGATTCAATTTTTAATAGCTTTTATTTTCCGCACTTCCATGATATTCAACCACTTATTCAAATTTTTTTTACAATGAAACCAAAAGTAGCATCAATTTTACCTTGAACTCAGTTGATGAGGAAACAAAGAACCCACCCTTAGTTGACTACTCTGTATATCTGGAAATTGAACACCATTAGAAGTGGAAATTCACTGGCCACTTCTAATGGTGTTCATGCCACTTCTAATGGTGGTGTGAACACCATTAGAAGTGCAAAGATTAGGGTTTCAAACCCGTGACAAATGAAAACAATTTGAAAAAAATGTACCCCTTGTAAATTTGAATTCATTGCAAACATTTTGAGGTTTCTTTTTTCCATGTTCAAGACACGATTTTCTATCAGGGACTGAGAGCACATCATTATTTTCTATCTGCAACTAAGGGCACACAATTAAGAGAGGTTTTATTCTAAATTTTTAATAGTTCACAATTAAACAAAGTTTTGTTGGCTTGCAATTGAGTTTTTAATAGCTTTTATTTTCCACACTTCCATGATATTCAACCACTTATTCTAAGTCAATCTTAAATTCTTCTTCTCACATATGTTTAATCTATCTTTGCTTGCAGTTAATTGTGGCATAATTTTTTATTCATCTTATTTCTACTGTTACAGTTATTTACAAGTCAAATTTACAAGATTTAATATGGATTTAAATGATCTAGTCGGGTTACAGTTATTTACAAGTCAAATTTTATACATATAGCCCACCTACTGGCACATTTCATTTTGGCATAGTCCATGAGCAAAGGAGTGTTGAAGGAGGTGGTATAAGGTGGGAAGCTGCACTAGGTCCACACCCATCCACTCATGTTAAGATCTTGTCCAAAATCATGTTGAAATATTCATTGACCTAAATCAAGATCCTTCCCTCTCACTTCCTTCATTACATAATCACTTTTGGAGTATATCCTAAAGTCCTTGAATCGAAGAAAATGTAATTCCTTGGTGTTATTAACTTACATTTGCTTGGATTCAAGGACTTTAGAATATACTCCAAAAGTGATTATGTAATGAAGGAAGTGAGAGGGAAGGATCTTGATTTAGGTCAATGGATATTTCAACATGATTTTGGACAAGATCTTGACATGAGTGGATGGGTGTGGATGGTGGGATGGGGGGTGTATTGGTGAAGAGTCTTTGTTAGTTTAAGCCTTTTGAAGCACTTGGCATGCAAACAATCTTTGTCTTGAAGAACCAATGATTTCCTAGGCTCTATCAAATAGTTGGCAAGCAATGATGTATTCAATATTTCTAAAGTGCTTCAAAAGGCTTAAACTCACCAAGAATCCTCACAAGACTTCTAAGTGATATATTTGGTGTTATTTACTTACATTTTCTTGGATTCAAAAGATCTTGACATGAGTGGATGAGTGTGGATGGTGGGTGTATTGGTCAATGTGATCTGCTCATGAAGACACAGTTTGATGTTTATATTATTAAACTCTCTATTCAATGCAACATTGATAGGAAAAGAATTCATTGATTGGTATTATAAGATTTGATCATTCCATGTACTAATTATATTGTTTTGAAGTCTTAAAATCAAAGAATTTCAGTCCTTTTATTAACTGTACCTGTACAGTGCTTGGCATGCAAATAATCTTTGTCTTGAAGAACCAATGATTTCCCAAGCTCTGTCAACTAGTTGGCAAGCAATGATGTATTAAATATTTCTAAAGTGCTTCAAAAGGGTTAAAATCACCAAAACTCTTCACCAATACACCCCCAATTCCACCATCCACACCCATCCACTCATGTCAAGATCTTGTCCAAAATGTAAGTCAATAACACCAAATATTTCTAAAGTGCTTCAAAAGGCTTAAACTCACCAAGACTCTTCACAAGACTTCTAAGTGATATATTTGGTGTTATTGACTTACATTTTCTTTGATTCAAGGACTTTAGAATATTGACTTACATGGGGGGTGTATTGGTGCAGGGCACCTATGCCATTCAATTTTGCTTTGGGACTTGAGTTATATATTTTGTTTTGCTTTGTAATAAAGGATGTCGTCTAAATTCGTAGACCATCCTATGGTTTGGTTTTAGTCTTTCTTGTGTGGAGGTGTGTATGGCCGAAGAAGACAATGTAATGATTTACCAAGCAATAAAATTTTAATTCTTTACAAACAATCACTTTTATGCTCGTGAAGACACAATTTGGTGTTTATATTATTAAACTCTCTATTCAATGCAACATTGATAGGAAAAGTATTCATTGATTGGTATTATAAGTTTTGATCATTCCATGTATTGATTATATTGTTTTGAAGTCTTAAAATCAAAGAATTTTAGTCCTTTTATTGACTATTCCTGTACAGTGCTTGGCATGCAAACAATCTTTGTCTTGAAGAACCAATGATTTCCTAGGCTTTGTCAAATAGTTGGCAAGCAATGATGTATTCAATATTTCTAAAGTGCTTCAAAAGGATTAAACTCACCAAGACTCTTCACAAGACTTCTAAGTGATATATTTGGTGTTATTGACTTACATTTGCTTGGATTCACAAGATCTTGACATGAGTGGATGGGTGTGGATGGTGGGATGGGGGGTGTATTAGTCAATGTGATCTGCTCATGAAGCCATAGTCTAGTGTTTATATGATTAAACTCTCTATTCAATGCAACATTGATAGGAAAGGAATTCATTAATTGGTATTATAAGTTTTGATCATTCCATGTATTGATTATATTGTTTTGAAGTCTTAAAATCAAAGAATTTTAGTCCTTTTATTGATTGTTCCTGTACAGTGCTTGGCGTGCGAACAATCTTTGTCTTGAAGAACCAATGAATTTCCTAGGCTCTGTCAAATAGTTGGCAAGCAATGATGTATTCAATATTTCTAAAGTGCTTCAAAAGGCTTAAACTCACCAAGACTCTTCACAAGACTTCTAAGTGATATATTTGGTGTTATTGACTTACATTTGCTTGGATTCACAAGATCTTGACATGAGTGGATGGGTGTGGATGGTGGGATGGGGGGTGTATTGGTCAATGTGATTTGCTTGTGAAGACACAGTCTGGTTTTTATAGTATTAAACTCTCTATTCAATGCAACATTGATAGGAAAAGAATTCATTGATTGGTATTATAAGTTTTGATCATTCCATGTACTGATTATATTGTTTTGAAGTCTTAAAATCAAAGAATTTCAGTCCTTTTATTGACTGTTCCTATATAGTGCTTGGCATGAAAATAATCTTTATCTTGAAGAACCAATGATTTCCTTGGCTCTGCCAAATAGTTGGCAAGCAATGATGTATTCAATATTTCTAAAGTGCTTCAAAAGGGTTAAACTCACCAAGACTCTTCACCAATACACCCCATCCCACCATCCACACCCATCCATTCATGTCAAGATCTTGTCTAAAATCATGTTGAAATATCCATTGACCTAAATCAAGATCCTTCCCTCTCACTTCCTTCGTTACATAATCACTTTTGGAGTATATTCTAAAGTCCTTGAATCCAAGAAAATGTAAGTCAATAACACAAAATATATCACTTAGAAGTCTTGTGAAGAGTCTTGGTGAGTTTAAGTGATATATTTTGTGTTATTGACTTACATTTGCTTTGATTCACAAGATCTTGACATGAGTGGATGGGTGTGGATGGTGGGATGGGGGGTGTATTGGTCAATGTGATTTGCTCGTGAAGACATAGTCTGGTGTTTATATTATTAAACTTTCTATTCAATGCAACATTGATAGGAAAAGCATTCATTGATTGGTATTATAAGTTTTGATCATTCCATGTACTGATTATATTCTTTTGAAGTCTTAAAATCAAAGAATTTCAGTCCTTTTATGGGGGTGTATTGGTGCAGGGCACCTAGGCCATTCAATTTTTCTTTGGGACTTGAGTTCTATATTTTGTTTTGCTTTGTAATAAAGGATGTCTTCTAAATTCCTAGACCATCCTATGGTTTGGTTTTAGTCCTTCTTGTGTGGAGGTGTGTATGGTCAAAGAAGACAATGTAATGAACTACCAAGCATTTTGTCATTTTGTTTTGAGTGTCTAGTGATTTAAACCAAAGACTTCGACTTAGCCAAAAAATGTGCATGTCTACATTAGTATGTTTCTTTTTATTGTAATTATAATTAGTATGAATGAACAAAATAATGACAATGCAATATTTGTGATTTGTCGAAATAGCGTCAATGACTTCGGTTAATGTGCCTATGTGTCAATGTGGTGTTGGACCATGCATGTTGAAGATGTCACACACAATAAGTAATCCTGGGTGTCAATTTTGGGTTTGCCCAAATAGGAAAAAGGTTTGGATACGTAATTATACTTTTTGTTTAAAAATAATGTGACAACTAATCATTTTATGAAGAACTGATGTACATTTGGTATTGTAGGGAAATAGTGGATGTCAATACTTTTGGTGGGTCGATGAAACCACATTTACATCTACCCCATCTACATCTATACCTAAAGTAGGAAATGAGTGCAACTTGTGCAAGGCTCGAGAGGTAGCTAGTGCCACCAAGATTGCTTCAATGGTGAAAGCAGAAATCATATTTTTGTGATGCCTTCTTTATGTAGTTTGTGCACTACTTTGTTGGGAACATATGCGTAAATGTGGTTAACAGAGGGCTATTATAGATACTAATTTTTTTTTAGAATTTCAAGTAGATACATTGGACATATTTTGATAAACTCATAAAAAATTTTGTTTATGACTTCATTATGATTTTCAATATAAAATTAAACAAAATTAAAAATTAACCTTATTATCAAGCTAATTGTCGAAGGATCCAGGCCCAAGCTAGAAAGATGTCTTCCCATTTTGTTGTGGATAGGTGTTTCATAAAACATACATACCTGTTGCACGTGCATTCTTAATTCAGAGTGGGAAAATCTTATTTTGGATGCGAGGGAGAGAAGCCAAACACATAAAGAACATGCACATAAACACGACAGCTAAGAAACATAAATGTAGATATCACAACAGCTGAGAAACATAAATGTAGTCATCATGGTCACAATTTTTTGGAGACACAAAATAATTTAACGGTATACCCAGATGATGCAACACAACTATCGCTCCTCCAGTTCCAAGTTGACATTGCGGGATCCAAAATCTATAGATAAGGAATAAATTTAGAGAGTAGAGGAGGGCCGTAATGACCAAAATAATATAGGGTCCCTATATTATTTCAGTCATTATGGCCCTCCTCCTTCACTCTCTAAATTTATTCTTTATCTATATGGGTTTTGTTTAGTGCAGTGTCAACTTGGAACTAGAGGAGTAGTGGTTGTGTTGCATCGTTTGGGTATACCACTCAATTATGTCATGTTTCTAAAATTTTTTGAGCATGATGCCTACATTTATGTTTCTTAGCTATTGTGTCCCAGGACCCCTTATGACCCTTTATGATCCCTAAGAATACATCTTAGAGGTCTTAAAATGTCGTAAAGGGTCATATGAGACTCCTAGGAGGGGCCAAATGAGCTTCCACCTTCACGTGGTTGGCTCTGTTAAGTAGAGAATGTTAAACTATTCTCAAAACAAAGAGAAGATCAATAATTTAAGGAGAAGCTCTATAAAACCTTCACAAATATCCCTTCTTTGGCCTCCACTCATACCTCTTCTCAAAATTTAGAAACTTTGGATACTGTTTCTCATCCATGCACGAAATGTGCTAGTGATCATTTGGTGAGTGCTTGATAACACATTTGACATCATACCTTTTGCTCCTTGTAGGTTTGGGATCATACAAGAGCATACTGATGGGATCATCAATGATGGAGAGTTATCATGATGGCAATGGTTGGAGTACCTTGTATTCAATAGATGTTGGCAAGCGATCCTTCTTAGATGCTGCTGTATTAGATTAAAATACATACCAATAACAACAGTTAAGAAGGATCGCTTGCCAAATTTTATTTTGTATGTGAATTTTTGGGAGTTCCATCTGAAACTTATGCTAAATAATGTAAGTTGTAATACTCAATTTTCATTACAATGTCGCTTTTTATTGTGTCAATTTTGAAATATATATATATATATATATATATATATATATATATATATATATATATATATATATATATATATATATATATATATATATATATATATATATATATATATATATATATATTAAATAGTTAAATTAGAATTACTATCCAAATTAGACAAATTAGTTTTGTTGTACATGGCACTTGGAGTCAAGTGTGTCTCTAAACATTGTGAGCTTTCCATATTATTTAAGTGTTCTGTCACAATTATATTTGTCAAAGATTGAATTAGGGATTAATTATTTTCTATCACAATTTTATTCATACATTGATGAGAATCAATGATGGAGAGTTTTTAGATTATGAGAAGACATATATGTACTGGAGGACAAAATGAATGAATGTTAGTAGATGTTAATGGGGAATTTAGAGTGACTTTAGGGGGGGCAGGAGGGGCCAAATTATCTTCCACCTTCATGTGGTTGGCCTTGTTAAGTAGAGAATATTAAACTATTCTCAAACCCAAGTGAAGCTCAAACTAAACCAATGACGTAGATTCAATGGTAAAAAACACCTACTTCTATATGTTGTTGATCTCTATTTTTTTCACTGTGACTACTCTCCTCTTAAACATATGTTTAGATCTATTTTTGATAGCAATGAAAAGATCTAATATCTTTGAAATAGTGAGATTATCCCAAGGAAAATGATGTCCAGTGTTAGAATAATGAACACCATGAATTGGTGAAAAAACCATTGAATGAATCTACTGTATCAAGAAAATTAATCATGAAACTTGATGTTTCTCATGTAAATCTTGATGTTTAGAACCATGATACCCACTTTCAACTAATAACAAGATATCCAACCAATATAATCAGTACATGGAATGATCAAAACTTGCAGACAAAGATTATTTGCATGCCAAGCATTGTACAGGAACAATCAATAAAAGGATTGAAATTCTTTGATTTTAAGACTTTAAAACAATATAATCAGTACATGGAATGATCAAAACTTATAATACCAATCAATGAATTCTTTTCCTATCAATGTTGCATTGAATAGAGAATTTAATAATATAAACACCAGATTGTGTCTTCATTGGCAGAGAAGTGACTGTTTCTAAAGAATTAAAATTTTATTGCACTATGCCTAATTTGATAATATATATATATATATATTTTTTAAAATCATATTTTATGTCACTTTTTTGACCACTCCTCATCGCAATTTTGACCTCCATTATTTTGACATTTCGACGAGAATGATATACACTCGATGAGTATTTCAATGAGAATGCTATACACTCAATGAGTATTTTGACCATACGTCCTTACAATTTCGACCAACATCAGTTGCATAGATGAAAGGAATGGTTGATAATTCTTCCAGGTTGAAGTGATTATTTAGACGGTAGGTCCATCGATAATTCAACCTCTCTATACGTCACAATTTTGATGCCGACATAAGATGTCGTATAACCGATGAAAAAACTTTGACAACTATTATGGTCCTTTGGTCGACCAATGGTCATCTAAAAATTGACTAATCCTCGTCAAAAAATAAGCTAAAATTTACTAGTGTCTATTCACCACTCCTGTCTATCCATTGGTTTGTGGGTGAAATGTAGAACTATATTTCAACTCGGTGCCAAACTTTCTCCAAAGGGTCTTCCAAAAGTATCCAACAAATTTACTGTCTCGGTCAAAGATAATACTCCTCGGTAATTCATTCAATCTGACAATTTCCTTAAAGAAAAGATCTGCTATATGTACTACATCTGATGTCTTTCTACAAGGTATAAAATGTGCCATTTTAGAAAATCTATCCACAACAACAAATATAGAATCATTACCTCTTACTGTCTTCGGTAATTCAAGAACAAAATCCATGCTGATATCAATCGAAGGTTTCTTAGGAACAAAAATCGGTGTATACAATCCAGTATTCTAATGTACTCCTTTTGCAACTTGACAAATTCCACAACTTTTCACAAATTTCTAAACATCTTTATACAAATGTGGCTAAAAGTATTTCTCCTTAAGAAAATTCAATGTCTTATCAACACCAAAGTATCCAGCCAATCCACTACTATGTTTCTCCTTTATCAAATTAGTTCTCATTGGTCCTCTTGGTATACACAACTGAATACCTTTAAACAACATACCTTCTTGAATGAAATATTCTTCCCATTTAGTACTTGGTTGAACTTGGATAGGTGCTCTGCACTTTCTCCATGACTTAGAAAAATCAGGATCAAATTCATAAGAATCTCTCATGTCATCAAATCCAAGAACTTCAATTTTCATCTCGGTCATCAAAGATCTCCTTCTACTCAATGCATCAGCAACTCGGTTAGTGACTCCACTCTTATGCTTTATCACAAATGTATAACTCTGCAAATACTCAACCCATTTCATATGTCTCTGATTCAACTTATTCTGACTACCCAAATATTGTAAAGCTTTATGATTGGTATACAACACAAATTCACTTGGTATCAAATAATGTCTCCATTTATTCAGTGCTTGAACAATAGCATAGAATTCTTGATCATACATAGAGTATTTCCTATTTGCATCATTCAACTTTTCACTAAAGAAAGCAACAAGTTTACCTTCTTGACTCAACACAGCTCCTATTGCACTTCCATTTGCATCGCATTCCACTTGAAATACCTTATTGAAATTAGGCAATGCTAAAATAGGCAATTCAACAACCTTTTGCTTCAGAGTCTCAAAACTTTTATTACCTCCATTTGTCCACTTGAATTCTCTTTTATCTACTCTCATAGTCTCAGTCATAGCATTAGAAATTGAATTGAAATTCCTAATGAACTTTCGGTAAAAACTTCCCAAACCATGAAATGATCTTACCTCACTAGCATTCTTAGGTGTAGGACAATTCAAAATAGCTTCAACTTTTTAGGATTCATCTTCAAACCATCAATTGAAATCACAAATCCCAAATATACAATCTCCTCTTTTGTGAATGAACACTTTTTCAGATTTATCAACAACTTTTCTTCTTTCAACCTCTACAATACTTGTTTAACATGCAACAAATCTTCTTCTCTAGTCTTACTTAATATCAGAATATCGTCTAGGTATACAATCACAAATTTATCCAAGAATTTCTTCAAAACTTCATTCATCAATCTCATAAAAGTACTCTGTGCATTAGTTAAACCAAAAGGCATAACCAACCACTCATACAAACCTTATTTTGTCTTGAAAGTAGTCTTCCACTCATCACCTTCTCTGATTCTGATATGATGATACCCACTTTTCAAATCAATTTTGGTAAAATACTTTACTCCAGTCAAACTTTCCATTATATCATCCATTCTTGGTATAGGAAACCTATATTTCAATATTATCTTGTTGATTGCTTTGGAATCAGTACACATTCACCATTCTCCATTCTTCTTAGGTGCCAATAAAATAGGTACTGCACAAGGACTCAAAATTTCTTGGATCAAACCTTTCTGCAACAATTCTTGAATCTGTCGGTTCAATTCCTGATTCTCGGTAGGTGTCAACCAATGTGGTGCCTTATTCGGTAAACTAGGTCCAGGGATTAGATCCATGAAATGATCAATGCTTCTCTTCGGTGGAAGGCCATCAGTACATTATCATAAATAATTTCACTGTACTCGGTGAGTAACTTATCAATCTCCTCAGGGATACTATCCTTTGTTTTCTTACTCAGTTTGTTAGGAATCACAGCAAAACATACATCATTCTTCTTCAAATCCTTAGCAAAATTTCTTCCTTCCATCAAGCAAACTTTCACAGATGTGCAAACATTACTAACAGGTTCTTCAATCAAAGGTAACAAGATTTTTCTTCTTCCATTAGACCAAATAGTATATTTATGCAATCTTCCATCATATATAGCATGTCTATCATATTGCCAAGGTCTACCCAATAAAATATGACAAAAATCCATAGGCATGATATCACATAACACCTTATCATAGTACTTTCCAATTTTCAAATTCACATAACATTGATCACTTACCAAGAGTGTATGTTCATCTTTGATCCATGAAATTTGATAGGGCTTCGGATGTTCCAACCTTTTCAACTACAACTTTGTAACCATTTCCTCAAATGCCATATTCTCCAAGCTACCACTGTCAATTCTTACCTTCCAAACTTCATTAGAAACTCTACATCTGGTCTTGAACAAACTTTTCCTTACCAGATCTTCCTTATTACTTTCACTCCAAAGTGCTCTCCTTATCATCAAGTTATTTTCCTTCTCAAGTTCATTCAGTGACTCTTCTTGCACCAAAGCATTTCTACTATTACCGACCTTCTTACTTGCATGTGTACACTCAAATGATCTATGTCCTTCATCTCCACAATTGTAACAAGTTCCTCGGAAACCACCTCTATTATAACCACCTCAGTAGTTACTGTCTCTACCTCTAGATGAACTTTCACTTTTCCACTCGGCCTTGCCTTTATCTAGATTTGTCTTTTTAGGTTCAGATCTACTATTTTCTCCATAAGATCTACCTTTTCCTCTAGGGAATCTACCACCTCTACCTCTTTGTCTTTGCTCATGTCTTTTGTTCAATTTCTCCTCAGCTTTCAATGCAAATGGATAAGCCTCTTCAATGTTCTCTAATTTTACCAAACTGATTTCTTCTTGGATGGAAATTTTCAAACCATTCAGGTACCTAGAAATTCTTTCCACATCATCTTCATCATGTCCAGATCTGATATCTAATCTATAGAATTCCTTAGTATATTCTTTTATCGAGCTATCTTTCTGCCTCAAAATTTGCATTTGCCTAACTAGGTTAATCTGATAATCACAAGGTAAAAACTTTCCCTTCAATTTATTCACCATTTTATTCCATACCATAATTTTGTCTTTGCCTTTCCTCTTTCTATCCAACTAAAAATGTTCCCACCACAAGGATTCATGACTTTTCAACTTTGTGCTTGTAATTTTCACCTTCTTTTCCTTAGGTACATTTTAATATTCAAAATACTTTTCCATCTTGGTGATCGAGTCCACCAATTCATCAGAATCTTTTCCACTATACTTAGGAGGAATAAACTGTGGTGTAGACTTCAAATTTGTCAAAGCCTTCAACAATATTTCCTCACCTTGATCCATCATCGGTGCAGGTTCTACATCACCTTGTTCTTCCTCAATTTCATCATCACTAACATCTTCAAGTTGTCTTCCTCTTCTCTGGCCTGTTTCAACAACTTCTAACCTATCATCAAGTTTTCTCAACATGTTTACCAATCTTGGATCTGAATCTTGCCTCCCACGAACCATCTTAAAACCCTCTACAATTATAGGTCAAATTGCAATCTGCTACCCCAAAACCAATCAACTAGGGTTTGATAAGAAGGAACCCTCAAACCTAGATTCACAAACCTAGATCCAGATCTCACCTCAATCTGATACCACCTGATGCAAGGGTAGATAGGGAGAGGGGCCAAAGGAACATCCTAACTAGATCCACCTTGCAGAGATCACATGCGGAAGCAAAAACACACAAGTGAGAGAGAGAATGTAGATATATTTCATATATTAACTTCAATTGATTCATACATGCCAGACTATAAGGCCTTCCTGGTTTAGGAAAGATGTTACAATTAAGTATAGAAGTCCTCCAACATGCGAGGATCTAAAACAATCTTCTATCTCCTAGCTTTTATCTATGATGTCCTAAAGCTACAAAAAAATATTACATTATATACAAGAGGCTACCAAACAAGTCAGCCTTTAGATCCACCATTAACAAAAGGAACGACCAGATCTAGGTCCACACACTTCCCAATGATAGATACCAGCATTAAATCCATGACCAAAATTAATTGCAAGAGTCAGCCTCAATAGGAAACTAAAACAAACAAATTGGTAAGCAAGAGAACCGAGCACCAGACAAACATCACTGAGCACCAGGGAAATTCACCGAGCACTAGAGAGACAACCGACCAATATCTGTAAACAAAGAAAATCAAGAAACATCGAACCAACTCAGTCAAAGGAGGAACTGAGCCACATAGGAAAACACAAACATGGTTTTGGTAAGACAGGATTGCCAAGGACCCGAGATGCTCCTACATCAATGACTTTGAGATTGAGCATGAGGATATAGTAATGAAGTTGTTTGTTCAATCTATGAATGAAGATGCTAGAGATTGGTATAGAGGATTGCCTGAAAACAATATAGCATCATGGGATGAATTTTTTAGGTGTTTTAACGAGTAGTATGGAGAGCATGTTAACTCAAGCTTTATGCTAAATGAGTTTAACAACATAAAAAGGTTTCCAAATGAGAATATGGCTGAATTTAACAATAGATTTCAAAAGGCCATGAATATATTGTTTCAGGTCTTAAGACTTGATGAAGAGGTATGTTTAACAACATACTTCAATGTAGTAGATGGGAAGTTGTCATAACTCTTAAGAGATAAAAATCAATGGACCCTAAGGGAGGTGTTTAAAATGGCTATAAATATTGAGAGCAATAGACAGGCCTTAGGAAAGATGGGAAAAAGAGAGGATGACAGATTATGGAAGGACACAAAAAGACAAGCCAACAAATCAAACAAAGAAGAGGATAAAGTTGATAAGTTAATGCATGTGGTAAAGGACCTTACTAAAAAGATTGAGAAAAATGATAGAGGGTCTTATGACAATAGAAATCAATACCAAAGAAATGATAGATTTCCAAATCCGCGTGACATGCCTTATAAAACAAATTGGAAGGATGGTAGACCTATTCATGAGAATCAAGACAATCAGAAGAATAAAGAGACTCATGATCCTTTGAAAAGGAACAATGCTCATAATGTTGAGAATACTCCTTAGTGTGCTTCTTGCAACATTCCTCATTCTACTTTCCAATGTGTTGTTTCTTAGGCATTAGCAGAACAAATGGAAGATGATAGTGAACAAGTGAATTTAGAACAAGAAGACCCTATTGTCAACATGTTCACTGTTGAAAGATCTTATCAATTGTCTTCTTCTAATGATGAGGAACCTGAACTAGATGTGGTTTTCCAGAGAAAATAATGCCAAGGTTACTAACAAAAAGTGTTCTCTGATTTTGAGGATGAGAGTGATCATGTGCTGCTCAACACCATAAATGTAGTGGGCAATGAAAAGAAACATCCACATTTCAGGTTGCCTAGTGAAGAGGAGAAGATATCTCTCACTGTGGCAACCATCAACCAAGCTAGGAATGCTTATAATCCAAGGACTAGAAAAGTGGAGCTTGATCAAGGGAAACCAAGATTAGTATTTATCAAAGAAAATGCCTCTAAGGTTGATATTAGCTCCACCAGTAAAAATAAAGAAAAGAAGGAAAATACTAATAAAGAAGAGCCTTCTTCCACTCATGGGGAGAAGAAAGAAACAAGGTTAGACAAACAAGTTGCACTTGACATAGGAAACAAAGGCAAGAAACTCACTGCCCTATATCAGAATCGCCTGCTTTTGATATGAGACATGCTCTTACACATATGAAAGTTTTAGTTCCTTTAATAGAAATGTTAAAGATTAAAGAGCATAGGGAAGCAACATGGTCATTATTGACATGGATTGCAGATGTTCCAATTGATAATAGAAAGGAAAATAAAGAAAATACAAATGATTCTAACCAAGATGTCCCTATCATATATGTGGGAAATATAATTACTAGAGAGCCCTCACAGATTGATCCTTTTTATATGACCTTTCTCATAAATAATAAATTGGAAAAGAAATACATGATTGATTCTAGTGCAACATCTAATGTCATTCCCTATGCAATAATGAAAGGATTGGGATTGGAAGTTGACACTTCCTTTGGAAGCTGCTATGCTATGGATAACAGGGAAGTCCCTGTGATTGGTACTTTAAAGGGAATAGAAGTTAATATTGTTGCATTCCTAGAGGCCACATAAAAAATGGATGTTATTTTTGTGGATACACAACCACATTATGACATGATATTGTTGAGAAAATGGGCTGCAACATTTGGGGGTCATATGCAATTGGATTTATCCTATGCAACAATTCCAATAAATGGGAAGGAGGTGAAGTTGTATAGGTAACCTAGAGCACCCATGATGGTGGAAAAGGTGCAAGATAATATGCTTAAATTCTATGTAGATATTAACATGGAAAATTTTAGGGTTGAGAAAATACTCCCACAATGTAGAAATATTGAACCATTACTAAAGGAGCTGAAGTCACAATAGTTTGGCTTGCAAAAAATATACTTTGATAGCCTACTCAAAAGAAGGATCAAGAGATAGCATTTTATTAATTTCTCCATCAGGTAATACCTTTAAGTACTCTTTCTTGTTAGATTTTCAATGCACAAAAAATACTGCCGAGTATGAAGCTTTGCTTTTGGGTTTAGATGTTGAAACTAGGCATGGTATCAAGCTTGTAAAGGTTTTTGGAGATTCTAAACTTTTGGTGGCACAAGTCAGATCTTAGTATGCTACAAAAAATGATAGATTAAAGTTGTATAAGCGTACTATATGGGATAAAATTGAGTTGTTTGAGGCTTTTAACATTAAGTGGATTGAAAGATCAAAGAACATTATGGCTATTTTTTTTAGCAAATGTGGCTTTAAAGAATGATGATGTGACTCTAAGTGGAGTGTCTATTTTGGAGGTTAAAAGTAGGTGAGTTGTGTCTAATAACATTTATAGCTAGCAAGTCTTTGAGAATGAGCAAGATATACTCAAGTTTATCAAATTCATAGACCATTATGAGGGCTTGCAAGTTGATTCCAATACTTTAGTTGAAGTCATAAATGGAAAGGATATTATTTTTGAAAATGAGGTTGTGCAGTTAAATTCTAACCAAATTCCTAAGGGACTTGTAGAGTTAAAAACATTGTCAAATAATTAGGATGAATACTCAAAAGTGTTTGGTGCTAAGAGTGAGGATTTGGAAGAAGTAAATTTGGGACCATATGCATTACCACGGTTGGTATATATTGGAAACAAGTTAGATTCCCATGTTAGAGCCAATTTAATTAAGTTGCTAAGAAGATATAAGCATGTCTTTTCTTGGTCATATGAAGACCTGAAAGCCTATAGGGAAGACTTGTTCCAACACAAGATTCCAATGAAACTAGATACCAAACCATTCAGACAAAAGCATAGACCGATCAACCCATTATTAGCCCCCAAGATGCAACAAGAAATGATGAAGATGAGAGATGCACAGATAATCCATCCCATAAGACATTCTACTTGGGTTTCCAATATAGTCCCAGTCAAGAAGAAAAATGGTGATATAAGGCTTTGTGTTGATTTCATAAATTTGAATGTGGCATCTCTGAAGGAAAACTATTCCTTGCCTAATATGGAGGCAATGTTACATAAGGTTACTAGCTATGATTTGTTATTAGTGATGGATGGATTCTTAGGCTATAACCAGGTGTTAGTGAAGAAATCAGAGCAATTTAAGATTGCTTTCACTACACCGTGGGGAACTTATGTTTATGTTAGAATGTCTTTTGGTCTTATGAATGCTATAGCCACTTTTTAGATAGCCATAAATGTAGCATTTAAAGAATTTATTGATGTCTTTATGGTCATTTATCTAGATGATTTATCTGTATATTCCAAGTAGGCAGAGGACCAGTATGGTCATTTGGAAAACATTTTTAAGAAGGCTTTCGAATATGGTGTATCATTGAATCCTAGAAAGTGCCAATTTGCAGTAATAGAGGGGAAGTTTTGTTGGAAATAATTGTCTGAAGGAAATTACTACTCAATTATGTATTGTCTTTGATGTCACACTATGTCATAGTCCGCAGCAATCTGCTTCTACCGAGCTCAGTCGGTCTGCCAGACAGAAAGTTTAGTGTTTACCGAGTTCACTCGGTTGCCGAAGAAAGTTTAGTGTTTACCGAGTTCACTCGGTTGCCAAAGAAAGTTTAGTGTTTACCGAGTTCACTCGGTTGCCGAAGAAAGTTTAGTGTTTACCGAGTTCACTCGGTTGCCGAAGAAAGTTTAGTGTTTACCGAGTTCACTCGGTTGTCGAAGAAAAGTTAGTATTTACCGAGTTCAGTCGGTTATCAAAGGTAAAGGATTGTTGGTGTTTATCGAGCTCCCTCGGTCTCCGAAAAATTATAAAAAGACATGGTCACCGAGCACTGTCGGCCCTTGAAGGATTTTTGCAAATAGAGTTTACTTAATTCAGCCGACTGTTATACAAAAAAATGTCAATTTGACTAATCCAAAATCATATAAATAAAAGGTCAAATGTGAAAAGTAAAAGTAACACAGCAGAAGATTTACAGAAGAAAAGAAGGAAAGGTATATGCAAATTTGTGAAGGATGTTCAGATATCCTTGAGGTGCAGCAGAGATTTATTCGATCAGAGAGGATCAGACTTATGCAAAACAGAGATCTGTAATCAGCAAGATAGTTGCATTATTATACAGGTCACTTTTTCATTGTTACCTTCTTATCATTGTAACAGTGAATTCTAAATCTCTTAACCGAGTTGGTTTAACAGCCATAATGTAAATCCTCTAACAAGGTGACAATTCCATTGAATTGTTTTCAAGACCTCTTACCAGGCCACTCCTAGCAGGGTGTTTTAAATCCTTTAACAAGGTCACACCTAACAGTGTGTTTTATAACCTTTTACCGGGTTGGCTTCTAACCGGGCATCACTTCAGAAAAGTGAAAATCAGTATCTAGATACATTGGTGGTTTTTCCCATATTGGGTTTCCACGTTAAATCTTGTGTCTCTTGTGTTCTTAATTGCTTCCTCAATCATTTACATGCACTGATGAATATCTAAAGATAATATTGCTAATACTTTCTGCATCTTCAAAGTTACTGCAATCTATTTACCGAGTGCTAAAACAGATAACATTATTAAGATATCCCAAGGAATCTGGAAAGAATTAATTGTGAAGTGTTTTTATGGTTGACTGATTCACCCCCCCCTCTCAGTCACTTCATCCATATTCCATCAATTGGTATCAGAGCATTTGGTGCTTGCAGGAAGGGTTTCAAAGACCTAAGCTAAAGATCAGGATGTCTTACAAGAGGGAAATTCCAAAGCTTAACAGAGATAACTTTTCAGCATGGCAAGGTCTCATGCGACTTCATCTGGCTTCCATTGGTGATTCAGGATGCAAATACATTGATGAAGAGTATACAATTCCTAATGGCGCATTAACTGTTGAAGACATTGCAGATAAAAAGACTCACAACACCATGATGATAGACATTGCATCTGCTCTCAGCTATGAAGAATTTGATGATATTAAAGACTGCACTACTGCATATGAAATGTGGGTGGCACTGAAGAAAATATATGGCGGTGATGCAAATGTGAAAAGAGCCAAAGCAGAAAGCCTAAGAGGACAGTTTGACAAGATGAATATGAAGGAAGATGAAAACATTGCAAAATATGTTGAAAGAATCAAAGCAAGTGTAAGTGCAATTAGAGCTTCTGGAGGAACAATCTCAGATGAGACTGTTATAAGTAAGGTACTCAGAACACTACTCCCTATCTATGCAATAAGAGTATCAGCTATTCAAGAAAGAAGATGTGAAGCAAACCACAATATAACTTTGGATGCTTTAGTTGGAAGATTGAAAGCTTTTGAATTAGACAACTATGACAACTATGTTCCTAGTTCCAAAAATATTGAATCATCATTTGAGGCCAAGGTTTCACTAAAGAAGAACAAGAAAATTAAAGAAGTTCAGACAGACAGTGAAGAAGAATCAGAAGAAAGTTCTGATAGTGATCTTGAAATTGTAGAAGCATTACTTGCAAAGAAGTACTCTAGAGGGAAAGGTAAGTATAAAGGTAAAACTCCTTTAATCTGTTTTTCATGTGAAGAAATTGGACATATTGCAGCTAGGTGCCCAAACAAGCAAGTCAAGGAAGAAAAGAGAAGTCACAAGTACTATGGCAAAAAGAATTTCAAATCATACAAGGATAAAGGTAAGAAATCGTGTTTTATGGCTAAAGATTCTGATGATAGTGAAGAAGAAATTGTCTTTATCGCTATAAAAGATGAATCTAATGATGATGAAGATAAGATAGCACTTATTTCTCATACAAGCAAAGATGATATATGGATAATAGACAGCGGATGTTCACACCACATGACTGGTGACAAGACAAAATTTGAATATCTAGAAGACTGTGACAATGGTAATGTAAGATTTGGAAACAATGAACCTTGTTGTATAAAAGGAAAAGGGAGAATCTCATTAACCAAAGAACTCATATGTGATAATGCTTACTGGGTTGAAGGACTAAAACATAATCTTCTAAGTGTAGCACAACTAATCAACACTGGTTTCAAGGTTGAATTCATGAATGGTCAAGCAAGACTGCTGGATGGAAAAGGAAAACTCATTGGATCAGGCAAACAAACAAAAGGTAACTTATTTTATCTTGATCTCAATGAATATTCATGCTTTATTGCTCAAATAGAAGAAAGTTGGCTATGGCACAAAAGGTTATGTCATGTGAATTTTGATAACATGATAAAAATAAGCAAATTCAAGAAGGTTAGAGGCATTCCTACCTTGAAGAAACCTGACACTGGTCTATGTAAAAATTGTCAGATTGGCAAAATGAGTAAAACTAGTTTCAAGAGTAAGAACTATCAGTCTAAAGAAATTTTGGAAATTGTGCATACTGATTTATGTGGACCTATTGGAATACAAAGCTATACTGGAGATAAATTCTTTATTCTTTTCGTTGATGATTATTCTAGAATGATGACTGTTATGTATTTAAGAGAAAAATCAGAGGCATTTGAAAAGTTCAAATGGTACTTGGCAAGAGTAGAAAAAGAAATAGGGAAAAGATTGAAATGCTTAAGATCAGACAGAGGTGGTGAATTCATCTCCCATGATTTTAACAACTTCTGCATTGAAAGAGGAATCAAAAGACAGGTATCAGCTCCTAGAACTCCTGAGCAGAATGGAATAGTAGAAAGAAGAAACAGATCTATTATGGATTGTGCAAGGACTCTAATGATAGAAAAGAACATCGCTATAAAGTACTGGAAGGAAGCTATCAGCACTGCAGTTCATACCTTGAACCGAGTACAATTGAAGAAAGACACATTCAAAACTCCTTATGAATTATGGTATGGTTATAAACCTAATGTAAGTTACATGAAAATATTTGGTAGCAAGTGTTATATCTTAAAAGAATCCAGAAGAAATAAATTTGATGTGAAAAGTGATGAAGGAATATTCCTAGGATATTCTAGCAAAAGCAAGGCATACAAATGTCTGAACTTATCTACTCACAAAGTCATAGAAAGTATACATGTAAAATTTGATGAGTTTGCAGAAAAGACTGAGGAAGAAAGCAAAAAGGAACCTGAGAACTACAGAAGATTTGTTTACATTGAACCTGAAACACTGACAGACACAACTATCAATAAGGAAGCTATATCTACCGAGCCAAACACAGTTACCGAGTCACAGGAAGAAGTTCAAACCGAGTCACAGGAAGAAATTCAGACCGAGTCTCAGCCTGAAGTTACCGAACAAATATCTACCGAGCCCGAGCAACCTGAAGAAGAGATCCTAGAAGACAACAGCATGAATCATTCAAAAGGCAAGGAACCTAGACTAGCCAAATATGTCAGAAGACATCATACACCAGATCAAATCATTGGAAACAAATCAGATGGTACTATGACAAGAAGCAAGCTAAAAGGTACATGTCTACTTACTGATTTTGAACCTAGAAATATCAAAGATGCATTGGAGAATGAAAGTTGGATTGAAGCAATGAATGAAGAATTAGAACAAATACAAAAGAACAAAACTTGGACTCTTGTACCTAG
Organism: Chamaecyparis obtusa; assembly: GCA_027943335.1. Classification (NCBI taxonomy): domain Eukaryota; kingdom Viridiplantae; phylum Streptophyta; class Pinopsida; order Cupressales; family Cupressaceae; genus Chamaecyparis; species Chamaecyparis obtusa. Next base: position 333,664 of record BSBK01002093.1, on the reverse strand, counting down.
ACCTAAAGATAAAAATGTAATTGGAACAAAATGGGTATTCAGAAATAAACTGAATGAAGATGGTCAAGTATCTAGAAACAAAGCTAGACTGGTATGTAAAGGTTATTCTCAAGAAGAAGGTATAGATTATGGAGAAACTTTTGCTCCTGTTGCAAGATTAGAAGGTGTAAGAACTCTACTTGCTTATGCGGCGCACAAAGGATTTAAGGTATATCAGATGGATATAAAATCTGCATTTCTCAATGGAATTCTTGATGAAGAAGTCTACATTGAACAACCTGAAGGTTTTGTTGATCCAGATAAAAGGGACATGGTCTGCAGGTTACACAAAGCATTATATGGTTTAAAACAAGCTCCTAGAGCATGGTATGAAAGACTCCATAACTATTTGATCCAGATTAATTTCAAAAGAGCTAATGATAATAGTAATCTGTATATCAAAGAAGGACCAGATGACAAAATTGTATTGGCAGAAATATTTGTGGATGATACTATATTTACAGGGAATGAGGATCAGTGCAAAGAATTTTCAGAACAAATGAACAGAGAATTTGAAATGTCTATGTTTGGTTTAATAAAATTCTTTGTTGGTCTTCAAATTCAGCAAAGCAAGAATGGTATATACATTACTCAATCCAAATACATTAAGGAGATACTTAAGAAGTTTGGAATGGAAGATTCAAAACCAGTTGGTACACCCATGTGTACTGGACTGAAACTTACCAAAAATGATGATTCAAAAGAAGTTGATCAGACCCTATACCGATCTATGATTGGAAAATTACAGTATGTAGTACATACAAGACCTGATATTGCCTTAGCAGTCGGTATAGTAGCTAGATTCTCAGCAAAACCTAAGGAAAATCACATGATGGCAATCAAAAGAATCTTAAGATACTTAAGAGGAACTGAAGAGTATGGTTTGTGGTATAAATTTGGAGGCAATCTAGATTTGAAAGTGTTTACTGATGCTGATTGGGTAGGAAACATTGATGACAGAAAAAGTACAAGTGGTGGAGCATTTTTTCTTGGAAAAAGACTGGTATCCTGGACTAGTAAAAAGCAGAATTGCACATCTCAATCCACAGCTGAAGCAGAATATGTTGCTGCTGCAGTAAACTATTCAAATATTGTTTGGTTTAAACAGCTATTAGAAGGTATGAAGGTTGAAATCAAAGAACCAGTTGTTATATTTTGTGACAATACCAGTGCAATAAACATTTCTAAGAATCCAGTGATGCATTCCAAAACCAAGCACATTGCTATTAAATATCACTTTGTCAGAGAATTGGTGCAGGACAAGGAAATCAGATTAGAATATATTCATACAAAAGAACAGATTGTAGACATTTTTACCAAACCATTACCTAAGGATGCATTTGTGTATCTAAGAGGTAAGTTAGGGGTCATTCCCCTATCCGAGGCTCACTAAATGCAGTTTTAGTGATGCATCAACCAGAACATGATTGAAAATCAACCTGTTGATGCAGTATATTCAAGGAATCATTGCATATGAATCAGTACTTGAGGTACATTAATTTTCACCGGTAATATGAGAATTGTCTTTGGCATGTGTTGTCAAAGAGGGAGTGTTTGCTATGTCTTTGCTATTACTTCAAGAAATTTTAAAATAGTCAGAAGGAAGAATTTTCAGGATACAGGAAGTTTGCTGACAGAGGGAGATTTGAATCCAAACCGAGCTAACTCTTTCAAATTTCTTATGCTATGACATATTGTGTTGCCATCAATGCCAAAGAGGGAGATTGTTGGAAATAATTGTCTGAAGGAAATTACTACTCAATTATGTATTGTTTTTGATGTCACACTATGTCATAGTCCGCAGCAATCTGCTTCTACCGAGCTCAGTCGGTCTGCCAGACAGAAAGTTTAGTGTTTACCGAGTTCACTCGGTTGCTGAAGAAAGTTTAGTGTTTACCGAGTTCACTCGGTTGCCGAAGAAAGTTTAGTGTTTACCGAGTTCACTCGGTTGCCGGAGAAAGTTTAGTGTTTACCGAGTTCACTCGGTTGTCGAAGAAAAGTTAGTATTTACCGAGTTCAGCCGGTTATCAAAGGTAAAGGATTGTTGGTGTTTACCGAGTTCCCTCGGTCTCTGAAAAATTATAAAAAGACATGGTCACCGAGCACTGTCGGCCCTTGAAGGATTTTTGCAAATAGAGTTTACTTAATTCAGCCGACTGTTATACAAAAAAATGTCGATTTGACTAATCCAAAATCATATAAATAAAAGGTCAAATGTGAAAAGCAAAAGTAACACAGCAGAAGATTTACAGAAGAAAAGAAGGAAAGGTATATGCGAATTTGTGAAGGATGTTCAGATATCCTTGAGGTGCAGCAGAGATTTATTCGATCAGAGAGGATCAGACTTATGCAGAACAGAGATCTGTAATCAGCAAGACAGTTGCATTATTATATAGGTCACTTTTTCATTGTTACCTTCTTATCATTGTAACAGTGAATTCTAAATCTCTTAACCGAGTTGGTTTAACAGCCATAATGTAAATCCTCTAACAAGGTGACAATTCCATTGAATTGTTTTCAAGACCTCTTACCAGGCCACTCCTAGCAGGGTGTTTTAAATCCTCTAACAAGGTCACACCTAACAGTGTGTTTTATAACCTTTTACCAGGTTGGCTTCTAACCGGGCATCACTTCAGAAAAGTGAAAATCAGTATCTAGATACATTGGTGGTTTTTCCCATATTGGGTTTCCACGTTAAATCTTGTGTCTCTTGTGTTCTTAATTGCTTCCTCAATCATTTACATGCACTGATGAATATCTAAAGATAATATTGCTAATACTTTCTGCATCTTCAAAGTTACTGCAATCTATTTACCGAGTGCTAAAACAGATAACATTATTAAGATATCCCAAGGAATCTGGAAAGAATTAATTGTGAAGTGTTTTTATGGTTGACTGATTCACCCCCCCCTCTCAGTCACTTCATCCATATTCCATCAAGTTTTTGGGGCATATTATGTCTAAAGAGGGGGTTAAAATTGATCCAAAAAGAATAGAAGCAATCAAAAAGGTTAGTGCCCCAAAGAAAATTAAAGGAGTAAAATATTTCTTAGGAAAGATCAATTTTGTGAGATGGTTCATTGCAAACTTTGCAGAAGTTGTTAAGCCAATAAGAAAACTTTTGAAGAAAAGTGCAAAGTTTGAATGGGGTGTTGAAGCACAAGATGCTTTTGAAAAAATAAAGAAAGAAATTTAGGAAACACCTATCCTTAGGTCTCCTGATTACATTCAACCCTTTTCATTGTTTTCCTTTGCATCTTTTCATACAATTGCAGTTGTATTATTGCAAAAGGACCAAGAGGGGTTTGAACATCCTATTGCTTTTTTCAATAAATCTTTGCAAGGAGCTGAACTAAATTATGAGATGATGAAAAAATAGGCATATGCATTAGTAAAATTAGTCAAAGCATTCAAACCTTATTTGGTATGTGCCAAGGTGATTGCATATGTCCCCTATGTAATAGTCAAGGATATTTTAACTCAATTAGAAGTTACTAGTAAGAGATGTAAGTGGATTAACCAAGTTCAGGAGTTCAAATTAGAAATCCATATCACAAAATTGATACGAGGAAAAGGCTTAGAAAAGATTATGACATAAGAAAATATGGATTTGGTCCAGATTAATAATGTTGAAATACAAAGTCATTTTGTTACCAGTATTGAGATGCATCCTTGGTATTCAAGCATTGTTTATTTTATTAAAAATGCCAAGGGCCATGAGAATTTAAATGATAATCAAAAGAGAACCCTTAGGCTTCAAGCCCATAAGTACACATTGATGCAAGGTAATTTTTATTGGAAAAATAGAGATGGTGTGCTTTTGTTATGATTGGATGAATGGCAGGTTGGGAAGGTCCTAAAAGAGATGCATGTTGGTGTTTGTGGAGGACATTATTCAGCTCAGACAACTGCTCATAAGATTTTAAGGGTTGGCTATTATTGACCTTCTATATTTAAGGACACATTCAGGTTTGTGTAGAAATGTGAATCATGTCATAGGTTTTCTTGAAAATCAAAATATTCTGGAGCTTTATTATTAAATCCAATGAATGTGGAGATACCTTTTTCTATGTGGGGAATAGACTTCATTGGAGATTTTTCAAAAAAGTCTAGTGGTGGACACAATTGGATTTTGGTTTCCATAGATTATTTTACAAAATGGATTGAAGCAATCCCTACTAGGAAGGCAACCAACAAAGTGGTAATTGATTTTTTGATGGATAACATACTTACTAGGTTTGGTGTCCCTATTAAGTTGATAATGGATAATTCCATGTGCTTCAAGTCTGAGGAATTCAATAATTTTTGTGATGAGAATAATGAAAAATTTAGTAGAGATTATTTTCCATTTGGAGAATGTCGCATGTCAAAAACTCAGGAGTTGGAAAATATAATGCATAAATTGGATTGACCCTATCACCCAAAATTTGTTAATATTGGGTCTAATACTTGAGCCCATCGCCCATCAGTTTATTTAATTTTCTCCATTTCTTTCACATTATCACCAATGGAATATAATTTTTGGACATGTCAAATTTTAAAGATTCGCCTATAATTTCCAAGCAGCCCCAAATAGACAACCTATATTTGCCAATAGCTTTATACATATATATTTATAGGCAGCCCCAAATTCACCTAGAATTTTATGGATGTGTGTCTTAAACCGACACATTTTCACCAACTTTATTAATACCAAGGTATTGGATGACCCATAATGGCCTCAGAAATAAAATAAGGCATGTTATAATTATGCGGGCTTCACCAAATATTTGTATACCTAATACCTCCTGTCGAATTCGCCAATAAAGGATTAGTATAAATACATTCATAGATCAATGTTATTGTATGCAATTTGGTTTGGTTCAATTTGATTGATAGCGAAGTTTTAGAATGTTGAGTGCATTGGCGAGTCATGATTGCAATTGAATTTGAGGCAAAGGTAAGTGATTATTATTTTGTGACTAAGTAATTTTGAGTTCATTCTTATTTAGTGGGGACTAGTTAGTGAACAATGGTGACCAGGGAGACCTCAAACATGATTTTAGGGCCAATGAATCATATTTATATATATTACAGTTCTATTGTCACTTATTCAACAAGTTTACATTATTTTTTGCACTGGTAGCCTTTATTTCATTAAAGAATCAAGATGTCAAACAAGAATAAGGGTAAGGTTCCTGCATATCAAGAAAGCCAAGAGAGGCGAGCAAAACATAGAACCTTATCATCATACTTTGGTCATGGTGGTGGAAATGTTTCTTGCCAAAATTGGGAAGCTACTTCATCACAAGAAGATTTTCAAGATTCACAACCTCAACCTACATGGTATATTGAAGAAGTCAGCGAACCTGATATCTCAGATCATGATGAACTTGAAGAATATTTTTATTTAAATACCTAGAGTAGCCATAATGATATAATCAACTTGGATGAGACTGAGAATGTCAGAGAAGATGATGGTGCAGGGAAGAAGAAAAGAAAATACAATTCAAAGAATGATAGAGAATCAAAAAAAGATCAGATGTGGGATCTATCAAGGAATTTTCAAGCAAAATGGGTGTCAAAGTATCCATTCATTGAACTAGTGGACAATCCAATTGAAGGTGAGCCTCCAGTAGAATGCATATGTAAGATTCACACCAAGATAAATAAGAAGGAAAAGAGGTTGCAGCTAAAAATTGACACCATAGAGAAGCATATGGGAAAAAATTATGAAAGGGAAACCATAGATGGAGTTCAAAAATCAGTGATAAGATGGAAAAAAAAAGAGGAATCTCAACATGTTAGGAATGTAGAATTATTTGAATTTTAGCAGAATATAAAGACAAAGCCTAGTAAAGTTAAAGGCTCTATTGAAGCTTGTTTTGGGAAAGCATTGGAAGTAGAACTAATGGGAAAAGATATTTAGTTAAGTGTTATCTTTAATATTTTGAGTAAAGGGCATCTTATGACAAACTACCCATCATTGAGTGCTTTATTACACTTTCTGAAAGTTTGTAACTATCCTAAGAGTCATTGGTCAGTAAACAGTATATGGGAATGGGCAAGTTGTCTTACCGAGGTTGAAAAAGAGTATCTAAAGGAAAAAATTAAAGAGTCAAATTTTATTGCATTTTCTTTAAATGAGGTTACAATAGTAGATAATAATTCTTGGGTATGCATGCATGTTTATACTTTACACAATTTTTTCTACCAGCCTCATCTACTAACTGTTGCTAAGATGAAGGATAATGCAACAACGAAAAATTTATTTGAACTAGTAAATAGTTCTCTAATTGAATATGGAGGTATAAATGACATGATGATTGCCAAAAAGTTGGTGTGTGTTGGAGTGGATGGAGCTTTATTAATGCAAGGCCATAGGGGTAGTCTTTGCACAAAGATACAATCTTCTTGTGCACCCTATGTTACTCCCATTCACTACATGGCCCATAGAATGAATCTAGCTTTTGGAGTTGTCAGCAAGCATGCTCTAGTACAAAAAATTGAACTTTTAATCAAAGAGCTCTACCAATACTTCTATCAAAGTCCAAAATAATTGAGGGAATTTCAACACTTTACCGAAGGACTAACCGACGGGAACAAGCTTCTTAAGGATAATGATACTAGATGGATCTCTTTGGATGGACTAGCGCATCGAGTTTTTTTATAATATCAATCATTTCTTGGTCTAATTAACTCAAGTCATGACGAAGCAGGGCTACTGAAATTTTCATTGCTATTATGAATGTTAAGTAATGTAGAGACACTCTTAACATTAGCAGGTCTTCTCCCCATGCTTGAGGAAATGAGAAATATAATGAAAAAGGCCCAACAAAGAGCTATGTATATTGCAGAATATTCTACACTACGCAAATTGACATGCATGATGCTCAATAATCTCTATAGATCATGTGATGATGTAAAATTTGCCAGTTGGTTGAAAATAAAAAATTTGGCCAATCTTGATAACTTTTTAAAGATTGGTGCAAATGGGGAGTTATGTGCAGAAGTTTATGGAGTTGGGATACCAATGCACTACTTTTCCAGGTTCGAGTCTGAGGAACCAGGAAAGAACCCCAGGAAGCAACAATCAAGTGTTAAAAGGGAAGACTTTACCAAGATTGTTGAGTCTGTGACTGCTTCTATGAAGCACATTGCCTATAATCTTTCCTCATAGATTAGAGAAAGATTCCCTCCAGTCAAACTACTTGAATCCATGGCTATTGTGTTTCCTCGATATTGGAGTATGAATAATTCAAAATATTTTTCGAACTAGGCTACTAACTTTGATAGTTCATTTTTGCAAAACCAAAGAGTTAAATGGAGTAACTCTAAATGGAGTTTTAGATGAATCTTGTTTGTGTGTGTGTGTGAAAATTGTACCTAGCTACGAACACAACACTTCAGTAAAACATTAGAGGTTAGCAAAAATTGAAATTTGCAGATAATTGAAACTAAGCTAACCAGGCAATTTACTGCCTTCTAGTAGGTGCGAGTATGGTGTTCTTAGATTGAAATCAAGATTAGTGACAATGCAACACCTAAATGAAGGATTTGAATGCAAAAGAATGAAAAAAATGTATGAATGTAGAATAATCTATATTTTTGGATTTTATATGCAATAGGATGAAAAATTGGAATAATTCTAATCTAGAATGAATCGAAATGATATGCAGATTATTCTAAGAATGATATGAATGAATGCTATGATATGAAAATTATGTAAAAACTATGACCAACAATGAAAGATCTCACAAATCGCCTGTCGCAAGTGCTTAATCCTTCAATCACAAATTCGCCAAAGTAATTGTGCAAATTTGAGGGTGGTTTTTGTGAAGAGCTGAGCCTTGATTTTATAGAAATCTAGGGCTTGAGAATGCATTGAGAAAAGCCACAAATCACTCTTGATAAACTCAGGTTTATTTTTGAGTTAACAAGAAATTAGAAACAGATCATCTCACAAAATCATACAAATCATGAAAAAACAACTTTTTAACTCAAATTAGAAGTTTAGATCAATTTTCAACTCAAAATAGATGTTGAGTTTCCAAAAGATAACAACTTGAATTGATTTTCTGATTTAAAGTTTAACTTCTCTTTCAAATATGCATAGATAATTATGAATTAATTTAAAAATAAAGTGATTTATCTTCAATTTAACTGATTTTGAATTAAAATAATTGATTTATGGGTTAATCAATTATTAAATTAAACTTTTATTCAAAAACTATATTATTAAATATTGACAACTGACATTAACTAATTAAATGAGAATTTAATCAATTAGCATGAGATTTTTGATTTATTGTCAATGATTAAATAATACAATTTAGGAATAAATATAATTAAACTTAATTAACTAATTAAGTGGCATAATTAAATCTGATTAATTAAATATTTAGAATATTTAATTAATAAAACTTTAGGATAAATAGGATTTATTGCCAAATAATTATTAAATTAAACATAATTATGATAAATAAAGAATATTTCAAGGAATATTATCCGATGCAGAATTTAGGATAATCAATTATATTTCGATGATTTGATGTGCAGATGTGCCTTAGGTTAGGACTTCGATTGTCAATTTCATTTTAATTGATGATGTAGGAGGTTAATGAACCTATAGCCCATTTTTGGGGTATTACATTTTGCCCCTCTTTGAATCACTGTGTGAAGTGTAGTGGTTCAAAGATAGTCTATGTTTGATGTAGATGTATGAAACTGATTTGAAAGATTAACCGATCTTGAGATAGAAATCGATTGAAAGATTTGAAGATGTTAGGTTTAGGTCCTGATTGAGCAAAGATAATGTTAACTATAGCAACAATGAACCGGTGATTATGAAAAAGTATCAAAACACCTGATTCTGAACGTTATGATTACGAAGAAGTGAGTGACCTGATTCTAGACCTGAATGTCTAGAGGAATCGTAGTGGTATCACATCTGAATCCTTCAATTACAAAGAACCAAGGAAATGACGCTAATGAATCGATGGTTACAAAAAGCTGATATAGTTTACAAGAAAGATTAGGATACCAGATTGATATGGATCTCAATGAATTTGATATGCCCCAAGCGATGTGCCCCAAGTGACAAGGTCTTTTGATGAATCAACAACTAGACATGGTCGTTGTCTTGATTACTGAGGAAAGAAATTTGATTGACAAAATTGGATTTACAAACTTGAATGATGTGCAATACCATGCCCCCTTCAGGATGAAAATCAAAATATGATAAGAAAAGCCAGCGTTAAATGGTTTAGAAACATGTTAATTGATATGAGAAGTGGTTATACACGTTCAAGAACACATTCTGCATCATTTGGAGGTCCTAGAGACCATGTTTGACTAGGTTTAACCATGAGTTGACCATGGGTGACCAAGTTGAAATTTGAATAGTTTGATGTAAGATAATTAGTTAAGTTGAATTCTGGATTTATGTGATGATTGAAGGTCGATTATGCAAGCAGTCGGTTGTCCTAGGTCAAAATTATTTAACTCATGATTTTGACATAGTAAATGATCTCAGATTTTGATTTTGATCCCGAAAATGGGTTTAGAACATTGAAATTAGCTAGGGGTGCTTGCTTGGTGATCTGTTAAGAAGACCTTCACGCGATACTCAGTCCTTATGATGTGTTTAGCATATTTTTGAAGAATCATTTGAGTGTCAAGTTGATTTAGGCAATCGTGAGATAAATGCAATCATGCAAAGTGCAGAATGAAATGCAAACCTAAGACCTAGGACCTAGTCACTGATCATGTGTCGATTTGTTTTCATCATTGAACTTTTGTTAGGTAACCAGATAAATCAATACAATGCCCACTAGTTAGGAAACTATAGACATGAATATTGATTTGTATGTGCAAGAATCAATACAACACCCACTGGTTAGACAACCATGGACATATGAATATTGATTTTGTTGTCAGAATGTCGGATTAGATATAAACACCAAGGCATAAACGCCAAGATGACCTGAATATCATATCCATTTTGATATAGCAATTTGTATAAGCATCAAAACATAAATGTCGTGATGACTTGAATATGCCTTATGGTACAAACACATCAAACAGTCAAGAGATCATTCTAAATCCAATGTGAATTACCCGCAGTGACCCTTTATCATTCACATCCTTGGGTAAGATCACTTTTCATAGTAAGAGGAAGAATTCACTCAAAAAGATAATAGTTAGATCAAACTTCCTTGAATTTTCCAGGTATCAATGGTCAAGGTACTCATGGCCATCCAATAAAAGATGGAGGCTCTTATAGACGGACACCATTTCAATCCAGAATTTCCAAAGTTGTTAGATTTTCACATACAAGAAGAAGACAAAGAAAAGATTATGCCCCTAGTCATCACTCTCTAAATACTGTAAAGGACATCATCAAAGAGCTTGAAAGAACATAATATGCAAAAATATCAATGTGAATCAGTAAGCATACAAGGAGATAAAATCATGTAAAGCATAGATTATTTTCAGTTTGTTGTTGATGTTTGATTGCAAAATTCTTTCTGGAGAGGAGACAGACAAATTGACTTAGATGTAGCTTCGAAGTACCTTGACTGGATATGACTCATCTGAGATATTGAGGACTGTAGGATATGACTTTGATTGCCCCCAATTTTGAACATTGATAAGATATAGACATTTGAGCCAATTGGTGTATAGACCGATTTATTGAAAACAAGAATGCAAAAACAAACCGGGAGGTATGTACAAACTAAAGCAAGACTGAAAGCTGGGAAAGACAAAGATTGTGCTGATAGATGGAGCATTTTGAAACAAGTGGTGCCCATTTGTTGGGTTTTCACCATCTTGGCAGAGATTCTATTTTTGCTACCAAGGCATTTTTTCTTTTTCTCATTTTTTTGTATTTTTCATTTTTTCAATTTTTTTTGTACTTTTGATATTTTTTTATTTTCTTGTGAATCATCAAGGTGCCTATTGCTAGATTTGCACCAAGATGTTCATTTTTTCAGGACTTTTTCTAATTTTTCTAATTTTTTAAGGATATTTTACCATAGACAGAATGCCTTAGGCGTAGAAATTCTTCAGATGGAGAACGTTGATTGGTTCTTGGATCTGTTCTCTTTCAGTCATTGAGAGTTGATAGGCACTAGAGCCAAAAGTAGCAGTGATAACAAAGAGACCCAACTAGTTGGGTTCAAACTTCCCCTTGCGTTCTCTATGTGATTGATTTTTAGGATTCTCTCTCAAGACTAGATCACCAACCTGAAATTCTCTATGTCTGACTTTCTTGTTGTAGCCTCTAGACATTCTTTTCTGATATACTCTGAGATGATCATACACTGCTTGTCTATGCTCATCTAGTAGTTCAAGTTCTTGCAACCTAGACACTCTATAGTCATCATCAGTTACTAGACCATGCATTTTGATTCTTAGTGATGGGATTTCAACCTCAATAGGCAGTACCACTTTAGACCCATAAACTAAAGTGAATGGTGTAGCCCCAATGGGTGTTCTGATACTTGTTCTGTAGGCCTAGAGAGCTGGATTGATCATGAGATGCCAGTCTCTTCCTATTTTATTAACTGTGTGATGCAAGATTTTTAATAGATTCTTGTTTGAAGCCTCTGCTTGTCCATTCCCTTGGGGATAATAGATAGATGACCAATGTTGTGTAATCTTGAATTTGGCACATAGATCATCTAAGTCTCCGTTCTTGAATTGTCCACCATTATCTATGACTATAGAGTGTGGAATACCATATCGACATATGATGTAGTTCAGAATGAACATGGAAATTTGCTTGCTGGTTGCTTGAGTCAAAGGGACTACTTCTACCCATTTTGTGAAATAGTCTGTAGCTGTAATAATATGGGTATGCCCATTAGAAGAATGAGGATGTATTGCTCCTATAAGATCAAATGCCCATTGGTGAAAAGCCCATTATGTAGTAAAGGGAATTAGATCTCTCCCTGATGCATGAATTAAGTTACCATGTATTTGGCACTTTTGATAGTTCTTAGCAAACTTGAAAGCCTCCTTCTCCATTTTAGGCCAATAGTACCGAACCCTAATAATTTTTCAAGCTAGTATTAAACCGTTGGAATGTGATCCACAAATACCATTGTGGACTTCCTCTAATGCATGTTGAGACTCTTCCCATTCTAAACATCTAAGGAGTGTACCATCTAGACCTCGTTTGTATAGATAATGACCAATGATGACATACCGAGATGCATTGTGAATAAGGTATCATTTCTCATGGTGGTTGAAGGTATCGGGAACGATTTGATCTTGGAGATAGGAGAAAAGGTTTTTGTATCTAGATGAATTATGAACAACAATAGTGCAGATCATGTGGGTTTCAGGGGAATCATATGTAGAATAAGATAGTGCTTCCACTAGGAACTCATAGTGTAGCTCATGTTTGGACTGCTGTAGTAAAGTAGAGAGCATTACCATAGCATCAACAGCTTTATTCTTTATTCTAGGTATTTTCTCAAAGGTGATAGATATGAAATATTTCTTTAGATCATCTACCATTCTTTTGTATGGGATTAGCTTTCCATCTTTTGTTTGATACACATCATTGACTTGGTGTATGACAAGTTTTGAGTCTCCATGAATGTGTAGTTTTGTTACTCTCCACTCAATTGCTATCTTCATGCCATTAAGAAGGGCTTCATATTCAACAATATTATTTGTGCAAGGAAACCTTATTCTAAATGCTTTAGGGATTGAGTATCCTTAAGGAGTAATGAACAATATGCCTACACCAGATCCATTCTATGTATAGGAGCCGTCAAAGAATAACTTCCATGCTCTAGAAGAAAGATTCATGATAGAGGAATCTGGGAATTCCATTTGCATTAGTGTATCATCGAAAAAAGGTGTGTCAACCAGTTGATCAGTAATAACTTGTCCTTTGATAGCTTTTCTTTCAACATATTCAATGTCAAATTTAATTAATAACATCACCCATTTAGCTAGTCTACCTGTAAGTGCAGATTTGCTTAGTAGGTACTTTAATGGATCAATCTTAGCTACCAAATGTGTGGTATGCACCAACATGTAATGTCTCAGTTTTTGTGATGCAAAGATCATAGCTAGAAAAGCTTTCTCAATCATGGAATATTTCTTCTCATATGCTACCAATGTTCTACTGATATAGTATATAGCTCTTTCCTTATTGTTCTCATCATGTTGTGCTAGCAATGCCCCCAATGATGTATCTGTAGTAGAGACATATAAGATCAATGGATTCCCTTGAATATGAGGAATAAAAATAGGAGGATTTGATAGATATTTCTTGATATGATTAAAGTTATTTTCACATTCCTCGTTCCATGCAAAGGTCACACCCTTATGTAATGTCTTTGTGAAAGGTTGTGATATGTTTGCTAGCTGAGATATGAAGTGTCTAATAGATTGTACTCTCCCTTGTAATGTTCTCATTTGATTGATATTATTGGGAGGTTGCATCTCTATGATAGCTTTAACTTTTGCTGGATCTACTTCAATTCCATTCTTTGAAACAATGTAGCCTAAGAGATTGTCAGAAGTAACACCAAAAGTACACTTCTTAGGGTTCAGTCTGAGACTAAACTTCTCCATTCGATCTAGTATTTTGCTCAAGTCATTTAGATGTTAAGATCTTATCATAGATTTTGCTAAAGTATCATTAACATAATCCTCCATAGTTTGATGCATCATGTCATGAAAAATAGATGTCATAGCTCTCTGATATGTAGTACCAGCATTCTTAAGCCCAAATGGCATGATATTCCAATAGAAGGTTCCCCACGTACATGTGAAAGTAGTTTTCTCTTGATCCTGTAGAGCAATTTTGATTTGATTATATCCAGAAAAACCATCCATTAAAGAATACATCTCAAAGCCCGCAATCATGTCCACTATCATATCAATGTTAGGTAGTGGAGAATCATCCTTAGGGTATGCTTTGTTGACATCTCTAAAATCTGTGCATACTCTTATAGAATTTTTTGGTTTTGATACATGTACAATATTTGAGATTCATTTAGTATAATCAATAACATAGATGCATCCATCTTTTAGTAGTTTCTCTAATTTAGTTTTGACCAAGAGTGCAACATGTGGATGCATCTTTCTCAATTTTTGCTTAACAGGTTTGACCCCTGGAGCTATAGATAAATGGTGCATTATAAGATCAAGATCCAACCCTGGCATATCTGAATATTTCCATGCAAAGTTGATCTTCTTTTCTGTTAGGAATGTGGTAAATTTTTTCTTTTCTTCTTCTGATAAGGATTGTGCTACATGAATCAACTATGGTTCTTCTGTTGTTCCCAAGCTGATAGATTGAGTGGGCTCAATTAGAACTGGAGATCTATCCTATAAATGACTCAGAAGGACATCAAATATCTCATCCTTAGGCACCTCAAAGAGGTTTTCACCTTCAGATACGTCATTTATTTTTACTTTTGTAGGTTCTGAGACTGCCACAAAGTGGTTTTCACCCTCAAAACTCCTTTTCTTTTTATTTTTACTCTTATTCTTTTGACTAAGATACTTGATGTCCGACTCCATCATGCTAACACTCAGTTCACTGATGGAAGTCATCATAGGCTCAACTGCATTAAGGTAGCAAGCAAGGGCATAATCATTCGGAAAGGTATAGATACTGTGGCTTAGATTTATAGAGGTTTGGTCAAGAAGTTTAGGATGTTGGATAGTCAAAGTGGTGAAAGATTGGGAAATAGTATTTACGGATATGGATTTGGCATCATTGGTCCTAACCTAACCCTCAAGTTCAAAGGTGTATGTGAAAATTGTACCTAGCTGTGGACACAACACTTCAGTAAAACATTAGAGGTTAGCAAAAATCAAAATTTGTAGATAATTGAAACTAAGCTAACCAAATGATTTACTGCCTTCTAGTAGGTGCAAGTATGGTGTTATCAGATTGAAATCAAGATCAATGACAATGCAACACCTAAACAAAGGATTTGGATGCAAAAGAATGAATATAGAATGAAAAAATGTATGAATGTAGATTAATCTATTTTTTTGGATTTTGCATGCAATAGGATGAAAAACTTGAATAAATTTAATCTAGAATGAATCAAAATGATATGCAGATTATTCTAAGAATGATATGAATGAATGAATGCTATGATATGAAAACTATGCAAAACTTATGACCAACAATGAAAGATCTCACAAATTGCTTATCGCAAGTGTTTAATCCTTCAATCGCAAATTCGCCAGAGTAATTGTGCAAATTCAAGGGTGGTATTACAACTCAAAATGTTCAATTCATGAATAGGCTCAATGTCATTATGGGAGTCCACTTTAGCCATTAGTGGATCAAACTCGTTAAGTTCATCATTTTTCTCTAGAATTACATTGGGTTTAGGTGCATATTGGTGAATAACATCAACATGTTTCTCTGTGATAAGCTCATCTTCCTCTAGAATGACTCCCCGTTCATAGTTGTTGGATTCATCTTCTAATTCTGGACCTCTAGGAAATCTAAAAACATGTGTAAAATTAGGATGGATACCCCAAGAAGGGTTACCCTTAGATTCTGATTTGAATTTATACTCATGAGAATCTATCTTACAATAGCTACCACCATCCTCTTTATCTATGTTGTTTTCTTTAAGATCAGCTGTTTCTTGTGGTACAACTATCTTATGTTCTATAGTAGGTTCTTGTGTTTCTACTACATTGATTCTTTTTACTGGATTATCTTCAGGTTTGAGGAGGTCTTTTATTTCTTTAGGCAAATGCTCATATGGAATGAGCTCATCAGTGGTGTCTGAATCATCACTACTAGATTGTTGTGTTTTTTCCTCCATTGGTTCAATTTGTTCTAAGACATGTGGGGAGTTCTTGCTAAGATAGAAAGGCTTCTTCTTATATCCTAGACCTGTTGTATTCTTTTATTTTCAGCCATGATGGTCAAGAGGAGATAGAAGACCTTTACCTTGTATTCCTAGAGGTCCTTTTCCAATATATCCCATTTTTGTGATCAATTTGTCTCCTGGTCCATATGACTTTTGAGGAATTTTGCTTGAAGTAGAGTCACATTTCTAGACTGATTGGGATTGAGGCTCATCCTTGTATAACCATGCAAGCATGACTTCATCTTCCTCAAACTCTTGTTTAGATACTTGTTTTGTGACAAAACTTCCATTGAATACAACCTAGGATTCTTTAGCTGTAGGTTTCACTTTGTCAGATGGTTGTCCATAAGATTTTGGGGATAATGGGAGAGATGTCAGGGATAAAATAGGTTCCATTGTGTATTCTCACATGCCATTATCTTTGATTTTGACTTCTTTAGCAATGTCTTCCATTTTAGAGGTTGAAGTAATGTCTAGCTACTAAGTGGAAGATTCTCTGTTATTAGGAACAAGTTTATCAACACTTTCTTTCAAAGCATTGCAAGTTGTATATATGTCAGCTGGAATCATCACCTCTACTCCTTCATAAGGGAATTTCACACATTGATGGTATGTGGAAGGAATAGCTCTCATTTCATGTATCCAGGGTCTTCCCAGAAGGATGTTGTAAGCCAAAGGTAGATCAAGAACTTGACATACGATGTCTCTAATAACAGGCCCTATTCTGATAGGTAAGATAATAGTTCCTTTGGAAGATCTTTCTTGCTCATCGTATGCTTTGATAGTTATCTTCTTCTTAGGATCAATGGAAGTTTTAGATAATCCCAAGTGTGTGATCAAGCTGTAAGAACAAATGTTGAGACCAATGCCTCCATCTATCAACACGCGTTTGACATGATTGTTTTGGATTAAGACTTCAATGTGCAAGGGCTGATTATGAGGATGAATCAAGGAGTTATCATATTCTTCTGAAAAGGAGATATATTGGGGATATGTCAGATGACCAACCATAGTTTGGAATCTATCTAAATCAAGGTTGTTAGGAACATTGGATCCGAGCAGAGATTTGTCTAGAATAGCTCTATGAGCTAGAGATATCCGAACCAACTCAAACATGGAGATTTTTTCATTTGTATGCTTGAGTTGTTGGACAATACTGTATGATGTTGGCCTCATGTCTTTAGGATTTGATTTAGAGGTAGCCTTCTATTTAGAAGCAGATGAAAGATTGAAAGGCATCTTAGGGAAATTTGATGAATCAGGAATTTGTCCTTGTAGATGTTCTTGAGCTTGTGATCAAGTAATTGCATTTGTTGATTGATTATCTCTATCATTTCTTACAACTATGATGACATTGCAATGCTCAGATAGGCATGGTTCAACCATATTTATGACAACATTATTTCCAGAGTAGGCATAATTGACTTTAGTACCCACATTAGGCTGAGAAGATGAATCTCCTTAATTATGTTTTGGAAATGGTTCCATGAATGTTGTATGATCATTATTTCTTTTATGATTGTCAATTACGATTTCTCCATTATCAATTTTGTCTTGTATGATGTGTTTCAAGTAGATGTAGTTATTAGTTTTATGATCCTTGTTGCGATGGAAGTCACAAAAATTATTCTCTCTCTCTCCACCATTTTGGTTTAGGTTCAAGATCAAAAACTTTTATCTCAGACAAGGAGATGATATTGTTGGCCAATAGAGTTTTCATGGCAGATTCCAAGGACTCTCCAAGAGGAGTAAACTTGCGTTTAGGATCTGCAGCCCAAGGTTTATAGTCAGATGACTTGTTGTTTGATTTTGTTGCTTTTGCTTCTAAGGCTTTGATAGCTTGGGTGCCAATAGTGAGATTGAAAGCGGGTGCCTTAGATGGGGCACATATAGTATCAACAACACCATCTGTGACAATGCCTTTATTCTTGTTCTAGTTTTTGCCTTTGTCTTTAGAATTAGATACAGATTCATACTTGTCCTTTTGAAGTGATATGTCTCCTTTTTGTACAAGTACTTTCTCAATTTTGATTGCATTTTATACCATTTAATCAAAGGATGTATGATTTTGCATTTGTAAATGATAGTTGATTTTTGGAACAAGATTGTTGATGAGGATTTCCAGCTTCTCAGTTTCTGGAATAGGTCTAGCATATAGAGAAAATTTCTTCCTCCATTTTTTGAGAAAAGTTAGGAATGGTTCTCCTGAGTTCTGTTTTAGATTGCAAATGTTGATCATAGTGACCGGATGTTGGATGTTGTAGGAGTATTGTTGATAGAACAATTTGATTAACTCCTCAAAAGTTTTGATAATAGGAGGCATTTTTGAGAACCAATGAATAGCTGACCCTCCCAGAGATCAAGGGAAAAGATGCATTAGTTAGGTTGGTTCGTGCATGAACTCCATAGATTGAGTACATAATTCTCTGACATGATCTTGATGATCAAAGTTTCCATCATACTTATCATATTTAGGCATCTCCACTCTTTTAGGGAATGGTAGCATTACAAGTCTTTATCAAATGGAAAAGGGCATAGAGCCTCCATGGAGAACTCCTTAGGTTCCTTTTCTTTTTTGAGTTTGTTGAGTTTGACTTGCATGACATGCATCTATTTCATCATATCAGTGATTGGAGTTTCTTCCTCATGTGTGATGATATCTTCAACATTAAAGTTGGGAGGAAGTTTAGCCCCTTGATGAGCTAACTCTAGGAAGTATGTTTCTTTGTCTTCTTTCAAGAAATGCCTCATCATTTTCTTGAAGTCATCATCATTTTGATATCAAGCAATTTCAGAAGGTGTGGGTTCTCGATCCACACCATGTTGAGAGTGATGTCCTTAAGACCCTTGGTTCATCCCTCCTTGAGACATATTGTTGTTATGAGAGCTACCAGGGATAGATTGATGTGGAGTTGTCTGATAGCTTTCGTGAATTGATACAGGGGGAGTTGGTTGATTACCTGCATGAATCGATGTAGGAGGAGTGACATAACCACCTTTCAAGAATAAATTACCAAGAGCATCTTCTCCAAATCTACTAGTGTCGTAGGATTGATGAATGGTCTGAGCAATCATAGAGGATGTCTTTGAAGTGATTTTGGGTCATTCTCTTTGTTTTCATGATGAAGCTCTGGTTTCCACCATTAACCTTAGGTGAAGCAAGAGAGCAAGATTAAGACAACTGAAGAATGAATTGATTAAAGAAGATCGAATGCCGCAACCTTGTCAAGATTGGATTGATTGAAGATTAGATTGGATGTAAATGAAGGATACTGTGCCCTAGTAGTAAGGGTAGATGCCCAAAAGATGGTGGACATGAGCTTGCAACACTTAGCCATTTTTAGATGAAGATTGAATTGAAGATAAATTTTGACAAGGTTTTGACACAAGATGAAAAAGACTCAAATTGATAAACCAGAAGGCCAAATCAGACTCAAGAGACCACTTTTAGGAAAATGATCAAATTCATTCTAGTTATTGCTCTGTTCCTAACATAGTGATTTGTTTAACAAAATCTAGAAATAGGCTGTAAAAACTTGATTTCTGGCAATTTTGACAACTTCCTAGCAATTTTTCAAAAATTATCATATGACTTTCTACAGCCTCATACGACAGTGGGTAAGCCATGGCATGAAAATGGACAAAACTCATACGACAGTTGATAGCAGATTTTGAATTTTTGCTTGTGATTTTTGACAAAACTCATACGATAATATACAAGCTACCATATGACAATCTGGGGGTCCGAATACGACAAATGTTCAAAACTCGTACAACTTTCTGATCCTAGGGGATGACTTTTGACTCCAGAAAGGAATTTTGTGTCAGATTTTGCAATTTTTAGTTTTTCAGAATTAGTGTGTTTTACAAGATTTTCTGTCCAGATTTGAAGTTTGTTTCAAGATCATTCATTTTCAATAACCAAGTAAGTAAACAAGTACATAGAATAGCAGGAAAGTAATTCCAAGCATGTCTGAAAATAATGAATAGGGGACAAAGAAACCCTGTGCATGAACAATCAAGTGACTTAATGTGCTAATCCCTAGGAATGCTAGTTGTGTATGTTCCAAAAAGTTTTTCAATAACTCACATATTCTTATAAAATGAAAAATTGGCCTCACTAGGGTTTGTAGTTATGATCTAACTCTGCAACTTTTATGATCTCAAGAGGGAGAAATCCAATCCAGGTGCATCAGTGTTTTGACATAATCCAAGAATTTAATCAATTAGGAGCTGCTAGGGAGATCTGACATCCCAACAAGAGACCACACTTGTGAATATTTCCTCCACAAGGACATTTATATAGTGGCTGTTGCTACCATGGAAAAAATGGCTATTACCACTTGAGGTTCCATCCATGTGGTTGAACCAATTAAGGGAATGTCCACTACAGTTAACCCTCTCTAAAGGTGACTCATGAAAGATACCACAGGGGGACTAGATTGGATTCAAGGATATGGGTTTCTAGTACAATCCAAAAAAGGAAGTAGAGCATAATCCCCTAACCTCTTCACTTCACCAAAAAAAAGTAGACAGATTAATCTGACATGCTAAGACTAAAATTATCTCACTAAGATCTATGATTTCTACCACTTATGGTCTATCAATCTCTCCAAAGAGAGAATGTATCGATCAAAAGCTGAAGACTCAAAAACCCAGTAGAACACAAGATAGTCCCAGTATCCTCCATACCTACAAGGGGATCCTTCATCAAGAAGAGCTTCACATGCATGAACAAGTGAAAGAAGCCCACTCTCTCAAGATCATCCACAAATAGTGTTCATAGGGCCTATTTACTATGTGTAACAAGTATGTAGAAAGCAAATCTATGTTCATTTTATAACCCAAAAATTGGAGTCTGTGATATGAAAGTAGGAAAGTCACACAAGCTTGACACAAGAGAGTTCATTTTAAATGTCCAAATAAAAGTGTTATCAGTTGTAGAAGAATACCTAAATTCCTCGCAACACGCTTAGTAGATTTTAACTATTTTAGCAATTTAGTTGTGCTTTTCCAATCAGAATTAGGAAATATCAATCAGAAACAACAGAGTTCAATTGTTAGGGTTAGTTGTTAGTCTAAATTGAAAAATCAAATATGACAAACTACCTAAAAATCTGAAATGAAAATTGAATCTTGTTACCAAAACTCATACGACAATGGGTTACCTCTTATATGACAATCCAAATCTCATACGATAGTGGGTCACCTCTGACATAACTTTCGAGAAACATGTACAATGGTGGGTACCTATCCGCATGACAATGAAGCCTCAAAATGATAATTTGTAGTTGCTGATATGAGCCTCAAAATGTCAAATGTCGTACGACACTTAGAGGGTCCTGGCAAGATTTTTTGACAAAACTCGTATGAAAATTGTACGGACAGAGAGTAAAATCATAGAATTGACCAGAAAATGACAAAAAATAGATAGAAATTTATAAAAGAGAAATGGAAACCCATTTCAGGGCCCCATGGTGGGCACCAAAAATGTGTGTGTGAAAATTGTACCTAGTTGCGGACACAACACTTTAGTAAAACATTAGAGGTTAGCAAAAAATAAAATCTGCAGATAATTGAAACTAAGCTAAATAGGTGATTTATTGCCTTCTAGTAGGTGCGAGTATGGTGTTCTTAGATTGAAATTGAGATCAGTGACAATGCAACACCTAACAAAGGATTTGAATGCAAAAGAATGAAAAAACTGTATGAATGCAGATTAATCTATATTTTTGGATTTTATATGCAATAGGTTGAAAAACTGGAATGAATCTAATCTAGAATGAATCGAAATGATATGCAGATTATTCTAAGAATGATATGAATGAATGCTATGATATGAAAATTATGCAAAAAATATGACCAACAATGAAAGATCTCACAAATCGCCTGTCACAAGTGCTTAATCCTTCAATTGCAAATTCGCCAGAGTAATTGTGCAAATTCGAGGGTGGTTTTTGTGAAGAGCTGAGCCTTGATTTTATAGAAATCTAGGGCTTGAGAATGCATTGAGAAAAGCCATAAATCACTCTTGATAAACTTAGGTTTATTTTTGAGTTAACAAGAAATTAGAAACAGATCAACTCACAAAATCATACAAATCATGCAAAAACAACTTTTTAACTCAAATTAGAAGTTTAGATCAATTTTCAACTCAAAATAGATGTTGAGTTTCCAAAAGATAACAACTTGAATTGATTTTCTGATTTAAAGTTTAACTGCTCTTTCAAATGTGCATAGATAATTATGAATTAATTTAAAAATAAAGTGATTTATCTTCAACTTAACTGATTTTGAATCAAAACAATTGATTTATGGGTTAATCAATTATTAAATCAAACTTTTATTTAAAAACTATATTATTAAATATTGACAATTGACATTAATTAATTAAATGAGAATTTAATCAATTAGCATGAGATTTTTGATTTATTGTCAATGATTAAATAATACAATTTAGGAATAAATATAATTAAACGTAATTAACTAATTAAGTGGCAGAATTAAATTTGATTAATTAAATATTCAAAATATTCAATCAATCAAACTTTAGGATAAATAGGATTTATTGCCAAATAATTATTAAATTAAAGATAATTATGATAAATAAAGAATATTTCAAGGAATATTCTCCGATGTAGAATTTAGGATAATCAATTATATTTCGATGATTTGATGTGCATATGTGCCTTAGGTTAGGACTTCGATTGTCGATTTCATTCGAATTGATGATGTAGGAGGTTAATGAACTTATATCCCATTTTTGGGGTATTACAGTTTGAGAGAGCAATCAGGTCATTTTTCACAGATAATGAGGGATCAATATAATATTATGCGGAACCCCCACGAAGATGGATCGATAACAAGGCTTTGGAAAAATTTAGCTGAGAGCAAAATGTTGATTGATTCAATATCAGATTTTTTCAAGCTTGTTGATTTATGTCTGACCATGATATTGGGGTCAGTGGAGGATGAGAGAGTTTTCAGTGTTGTGGGATTCCTAAAGTCAAAGCTAAGAAACAAACTAGACAAGAATTTGGAAAATTTCTTAAGGCTCTATACATCCAGGTATGAAGTTAATACTTTTCCCTACGAAAGGGCACTGAAATTGTAGAGGAAGAAATGTCAGAGAAGAGGTTTGGGAAACATTTCAAACCAAAGTGGGAATTCCATAGACAATGATGTCATTGACTCATGTACTGGTACTGGTACTACTAGCGACGAATGTCAGTTAAGAGGAGGTATGCAGAGTGAAGAACACATATCAAAGAACCTATTGGCAATTTGGATGAGTTAATTGCATAGATGTTGTCATTATGGCAACATATGATCCACATGAAGATCACACAAGTTAGAGAGCAAGTATGACAAAGAGCATTGCATATTTGTCAAAGTGTGAGACAGTATTTTCACCAGTGTACCCGGACATAGTTTTTGTTTGCGACATTGACTGGAGTGAGTTCAGTGCTTACAAACTTGAAAATAAAATCTATGGTGACTAATGATGACCCATCTCAGAGCACAAGTTAGTACGACATGTACAGAAGAAGTTGTGATAGTTTTACCGAAGACAGTGTGAAGCCGACAGGACAGTATATGAAGGCAGAATTGATAAAGAGTTAAGGAATTATTTTGTTTATCAAAATAATATCTTAACAATATAAAGGGATGACATCTTAGATGTTTAATCTTGGTTAAAGCTATGGTTATATATGTAATTGTAATTATAAAGTGTAAAAATAATTGTAATTGTAATAAGCAGCAAGTATTTGTAGAAGTATGATGCGAAGTATATGAAGCATATGTAACAGCGATAGTGAAAGATCAACAAAGAGATTTTGATGCAAGCAGTATAAGGTTATGTACTTTGACCTATTTTTTAATTAGTGTATATTTTATATTACTTGTTTGGGCAGTGGGCTCAGCTGGTAATCACATTTTGTACTACCAACTCCTAACAGGGTTGAGGCTTCTAACAAGGCCTATAGTCCCTTAATCAGGACTGATACACTATATGTTTGTAATAGACTCCTAACAGGGTCAACATCCTTAACAAGATACTTTTGATTAGTGGATCTTTGTGGGTACCATCCCCACTGGGGTTTTCCCTTGGCCAGGGTTTCCTCGAGAACAAATCATGTGTTATGAGTTCTTTAGTTTTATTGCTATGCATCTTGTTTAGCTTCTTATGTTATGCATGTGTAAAGATAATCTGTTATATCCATAATTGGGAAAAAGATAAAGTTTTTAGAATACTGATTCACCCCCCCTCTCAGTATTCCCTATTTATAACAATTGGTACCAGAGCTTAGTTACTTGAAAAAGAATCATTCAAGGAAAGCCTAGCACCTTGAGTAAGATCTCTATGGATATGGATCAACTACAGAAGAATCTTGAAGAAGCTCTTGAATAGATTGATATTCTTACTGATGAAAGAGACACTCTAAAAGGAAAATATGATGATGCAAAGAACCTCATTGAGAAATTGAAAAAAAAATTAGAAGATCTGAGATTTGAAAAGAAATCCGAAGTTCTTATTGAAGATTGTGATGACAATTTGGAAAAAGAAAATGAGAACTTAAGCATGAATTGAAGATAGCAAATTTGAAGCTTAGTTTGAAAGATGGAAATGGAAAGAATGAAGAAAATCTAAAATCTGAGAATGAAAGTCTAAAAATTGAAAAATGAAGGACTGAAATCTAAACTTGGAAATGTAACATCTGAACTTGAGAAAGTTAATTTGCAGTATGCTGAACTTGAGAAATACAACAAGATTGTGAAAGGTGAATTAACTCAATCCAATTAACAACTTGAAAGGCTATATTCAACTAGTGAGAAGATTGATAGACAAGCACATTTTTAGAAACCATTCTATGATAAGACTAGTCTTGGATTCAACACTCTTAAAGGAAATGTTGAAAGCAAGGAACCAGATCTGAAAGTATCTGAAAGCTTAGATGAGAAGAAGTTCGATGAGATCAACAAATCTGAAGATACACCTAAAGAAGAAGAATCACCAAAGAAAGATGAATCATCCAAAGGTATGAAAAGAGAATTCAAAGGTAGATGTTTTTCTTGTAATACTATTGGTCATATGAAGAAAGATTGCACAGGTAAGCAATTTAAACCTCTTAATGGTTACTGTTATAACTATCATGGGTTTGGACATAGAGCTATTGAATGTAGGAAACCTAAATTTATTGAGAATAATAATAATAGTAGAATGTTTAAGAATACTAACAATGCAGATAAGAAACCTATTGAAGATATGAACAGAAGAAATGGAGTAATATGTTATAGATGCAACAAGGCTAGACACATTGCTAGAAATTGCAGATCACAGATTAATCCACCTGGAACAAGATATGGAAGCAATGGAATTGTTTGTCAGATATGCAACAAGATTGGACATACAACAAGGTTTTGTAGAATGAACAATGGATTTTTTCATCCTAACCCTAACCCTAGAAATCATGAAAGAAGAAATGAAGATGTAGGTAACAGACAGAAAGGTTGCTGTAGCAATACAGATGAACTGAAGTTTGTTAAAAGCATAGATCAAGGAGACATATTCAACATTGAAGGCAATTAGAAAGGTGAAGTATCAAGTGGTAAGAATGAATCCTTACTTGACCTATCTCAAAGCACTCAATTTATGAAAATTATAGTAGATTAGGAACTTAGATTAGTATAGAAGTAGATTTATGATGAATTAAGTCTTGCACAATTAATGGAAGGTAGTTTATGATATTATGATGCTATGGTTAAGAGTGCAAAGAAAAATATTATGTTTTGTAAGATTGCAAGAAGTTTTAAGTTTTGCAGGATAGCAGAAATAACTTTTTGGAAAGAAGTGGCAAAAGAATTGAATGCAATGTCAGAACTAAGTGAGATTGAAGTAATAAAAGGTTATGATCGGTGTTATTTGATCATCAAAGAAAACACAAGTGTTAAGGAGATTAGAGAGCAGTGATTGGAAGCTTTTTGCAATGATTTGGTGAAGGATTTGAGTGTTGAATCTACACAAGCCCTAAAATCGTGAAATCGAGGTATTTTACTTAACAGATTTGTGAATCGGTAAAAGGAATTTGAAGTAATCATGGATGTATATTTAATTCACAATGTCAAAGATAAAAATAGACCTAGAATGAAGAGGGAACTAGTTGAACCTCTAGAAGAAGACCCTAAGTTAGCTTTATCATCCGTACTAGATGAAGTTTTGCATTTAGAGAATGTAAGAAGTTATCTTGGATGCAAGTTAGAAACCATCAGTGATAGTGATTTTACAAGTGAGTATGAGAAGATTTACAACCAAGACATGTCATTGAAACAAGGATATGATCATTTGAAAGACAATGAGATTGTTAAGTATGCATTGGAGTATGAGTTTGATAATGAAGAATGCACTAAGATAATCCTTAGCAGAATTCATAATGGGAAGTTTTGGCTAGAAGATAGAGTAATAGACATTACAACTAATTTGATTCATGAAGTCACTGGACTGTCTAAATCTAGAGCTATTCCTTTAAATGAGAAGAACATGAGAAAGGTACTCATTGATAACACTAATTCATCCTATAATGGCAGAGGAATTGTAATTAGTAAGATCCAACAACCTAATGTTAGATACCTATGAAAGATCCTAACAACCAAGTTTTGTGCAAATTCAAGAGAGGATGACATGGCAGCTAGAATGGTACACATAGCTTATTTGATGTGTGTTGACAAAGTCCCAGTTGATATGTGTGAAATTCTAAGAATTCAACTGTTTGAGAACTTGGAGAAGATTAAGAAGACAAAGTATGCACAATTTAGATTTTCATCTTTGATCACTTACATGTTTTTTCATCTTTTGAGGAGATTTCCTTACACCATAGGAAATGATTGGAATGATGGACAAAATACCATGGAAAGGATTAATGTAGTATATAGAAAGCATGTTATTGATAGTGTTAATGAGAGTGCAGTACTTGTTATTAAGACATTTCAGAATATTGTGTCTAGCAGATCAAGGATTCCACAGTCTCTTGTGGAGAAATACAAGAATGAAATATGTTTTATGGTTGACATTGACTTTACATACATTGAAGTAGTTGAACCTAGAATTGAGTTCATAGACCCTCTTGGCTATGAAATATTTGAAATTGAGACAGAAGAATATGTGAACACACTACTTAACTGCAAGGTTGACACCCATAGTAACAGATTTGGAACTTTTGAAGAAAATTTCAACTCCACAAAGGCTATACTTGAGGAGAAACAGTCTAAGAAAAGAGTTGAAAGCACTATTAAGAAAATATTGAAGGATATAGGATTGACATAGAGAGAATTCTTAGTGGCAAAGTAGACAGTAGCAGTAATCAGAGATATTGGATAGAAAGAGATTTTATCTATACCTTCCTTATCATCTAGTGCAGCACCAGTCAAGGTGAAAGTAGAGGAACCTGAGAAGGAACAAGTAGCAAGCAAACCTACTAAATCTACTTCCTCCACACCAAGAAAGAGAGTGAAAGAAATTTCTACTAGACTTGGTAAGAGGCAAAAAACTTTGGTGCCACCAGTACCTAGGAAAATTGCAGAAATTAAAGATGATGACACTTCTGTGAAGAAGAAAGCATGGAAACCTAGAGTTGAGAGAGTGAATGAAGAAATTATAAAAGATGGAGACTTCACTAAAATGAATAAGTACTATGACCTTTATGACTATTTTGATAAATTGAATCTTGAGAATGTAGTGGTCAAGCATTTGATTTTGGCTAATAAGAGCTTTGACTCTATTTAGGGAAAGATACCTGATGACTTATTGAAGAAACTTGCTAACAGGAAGATGAGAGCACAAGAAGAAGACAAATCTATCAGAGAGAATCTTGTGAAGAAACTATGTGATGTAAGAGATGATGAACATCTTAAACAAATTTTGAAGCCCCTTAGCACCCATTTAAGGACAAAAATGAGAACCATTCAGATTATGGTAGGACAATATGAACAAGTGAATGTAGAGACTGAACAAGCAATAATCAAAGTTATGGCAAAAATTGTTGGAGAGATATCATTTGCAGTAGAGCAAGAAGAAGAAGTAGAACAAGAGGATATTCCCTCTCCACTAGCTATTAACATTGAAGAAGAATCTATGAACATTGAAGGTACAAGGATCACCTTGGATACTGATGATAATGTATTCAAGAATCTAGAGAACATTGTTGACAATTCGGCTCTTGATAACCCAAATAGAACTGCAGAAGCAGAGCAGACCCAATTTACTGTTGAAGAACCCAAAGTATCTGAAGTACAAGCATCTATACCCTTTGTAGAAGAAATCAATCTTACTCTTGAGACTGGAAAGAAGAAATAAACTGGATCTTTGTTTGAGGATTTGGGAAAAGAAGTGGATGATGATGATCAAATGGAATTGATCACATCTTTGAACAAAATCATTGGGAAGAATAAGAAAGTTAAAATTCTAGAAGGATGTCTGAAGGACCTAACTAAAAAAGATACAAAGTATTATGACCACACAGATTGTAGAAGTAGACCCTATGGACACGGCAAAGAAAGTGATGAGCACTTTTGATGATGAGTTCACTAACCTAGCTGATATTGCAAAAGTGAAAGCATAGGCAGACTATGAGGCTAGAATGTTATTGAAATTTAGTCAGTACATCAACAATGATATCAATACTCTTGATATCTGTATCAAATATTTGAGGAAACATTTGGAGAAAGGAAAATCTTTGTACATACAATGTACAAAATTAGAAACTTTGACAGCTGAGGAAGATCAGAAGATAAAATTGAAGGCAGTTGAGATTCTGAATGAAACAAACCTTCTATCTAACCCTAATGTGAAGGTCAGTTATGTTGAAAAGAAAGTTAGGAAACTTTTTGATGAAACCAGAATTTTACAAGATGAGAAAGACAGGAAGTTAAGGAGATATACTCTTTTGAGAGAGCATGTTTCTATGAAGTTGAGTGTTATTGAAGAGCAGTTAGAAGATTGTCTTATAGCTAAGACATCTTTTCAGAAATTCAACTTTGAAAACCTCCAAGCTTGTCAAATAGCATCTTATGGACTGAGTGCACTACTCAATGTGGTAGATTCCATTAAGAAGTCATGGAAAAAGGAGATAGAAAACATGAAGACAGATTTTGCAGATTATGTTGCAAGCCTACCGGCTTTGCAATAAATAAATTGAGGTATAAATTTTTTTGTGATACAATTTTGTAGCCCTCCCTACCGTTATTTTGTCATTGTTGTCAAAGGGGGAGAGATATTTAGCAGAAAATTGATAGTATATGATAAGAGTCGATACTCTTAGGGGGAGTATTGCATTATAGATAAGATTTTTGAGGAGTTATAAGGATAGTATATATATGTTATACTATGGGCACAATTTTGTCAATTTTTGAGATTTTGGAGTTGCACACTTAGCCAATTTTCTCATATGTTGCCACTAATGACAAAGGGGGAGATTGTTGGAAATTTGGCTGAGTTGATTGCATAGATGTTGTCATTATGGAAACATATGATCCACATGAAGATCGCACAAGTCAGAGAGCAAGTATGACAGAGCACATTGCATATTTGTCTAAGTGTGAGACAGTATTTTTACCAGTGTACCCGGACATAGTTTTTGTTTGTGATGTTGATTGGAGTGAATTCAGTGCTTTTGCACTTGAAAATAGAATCTATGGTGACGAATGATGACCCATCTCAGATTTCAAGTCAGTATGACATGTACGGAAGAAGTTGTGATAGTTTTACTGAAGACAGTGTGAAGCTGACAGGACAGTATATGAAGGCAGAATTGATAAAGAGTTAAGGAATTATTTTGTTTATCCAAATAATGTCTTAAAAATATAAAGGGATGAAATATTAGATGTTTACTCTTGGTTAAAGCTATGGGTATATATGCAATTGTAATTGTAAAGTGTAAATATAATTGTAATTGTAATAAGCAGCAAGTATTTGTAGAAGTATGATGCGAAGTATATGAAGCATATGTAACAACAAAAATGAAAGATCATCGAAGAG
The DNA here is from genome assembly GCA_027943335.1 of Chamaecyparis obtusa. Taxonomy (NCBI): domain Eukaryota; kingdom Viridiplantae; phylum Streptophyta; class Pinopsida; order Cupressales; family Cupressaceae; genus Chamaecyparis; species Chamaecyparis obtusa. Next base: position 303,739 of record BSBK01002093.1, on the reverse strand, counting down.
ATATTGATGCAAGAAGTATAAGGTTATGTACCTTGACCTATTTTTTAATTAGTGTATATTTTATATTACTTGTTTGGGCAGTGGGCTCAGTTGGTAATCACATTTTGTACTACCAACTCCTAACAGGGTTGAGGCTTCTAACAAGGCCTATAGTCCCTTAATCAAGACTGATACACTATATGTTTGTAATAGAATCCTAATAGGGTCAACATCCTTAACAGGATACTTTTGATTAGTGCATCTTTGTGGGTACCATCCCCACCGAGGTTTTCCCTTGGCCAGGGTTTCCTCGAGAACAAATAATGTGTTATGAGTTCTTTAGTTTTATTTTCTATGCATGTTGTTTAGCTTCTTATGTTATGCATGTGTAAAGATAATCTGTTATATCCATAATTGGGTGAAAGATAAAGTTTATAGAATACTGATTCACCCTCCCTCTCTGTATTCCCTATTTCTAACAGAACCAAGGAAGCTATGAAGTTGATGAATCCAAGGATTCCGATAATGATATGATGTGGCAACTTGAACCATTGTAGAAGTAGCATCCTACAAGTCCTAGGTATTTAATAAACTTTTTCCTGTAGTCTATCAATTTCTATATCTCATCATTAATCATGCATATTCCAATGTCAAACACATGAATGCGTTTGATAATGTCATCAAGATTCAATTCTACAATTAATAATAGTTTTAATTTTTATTATTCAACTCATATGGTACAATTATTCTAGATTATCATTATTATTTTTTGACAACATAGCAATTCATATGATACAATTCTTAGAAATAGAGATTCTCATTAATTTATTTACAAATATGATACAATGTAACAATTCATTCATTAATAGTAGTAAGAACACAACTCTGTGATTCTGTTTACAAAAGACAATGACTCAATACCCAATTTCAATTTCATTACACTTAGCCAATGACCCTGAATTCCCTTTTATAGAAACAAGGGAGAAAAAATAGCTTCAGGTCAATTTGCCCAATGTGAAGTCTCAAAATCAAAATCAATAAGACAACTACAACATCTCTACAACTGTACATTTCTATATTTGACATGCTGATTTAGTAAATTAGCAATAGCATCCGCTACATTGATCCTATTCAAAAAACAAAGTTCAAACTTGTTACTTTAAACTCAATTCAAGAAATTAGAAAAAAAATATAAAGATGATTGAAACTGAAAGTAATTCCACATACTATGATTAATGAGATGATTCTACCATTCTGTTTAGTATGCTCCATTCTGCATCATTTGGAAGGTCAATACTTTTCAAGTTATAGTAAATGACATGCAACCTCGTCAACAATCCATACTTGGAAAAGTGACTTTAAAGCAATGATCCTTCCAATACTGAATTCAAATTTGTCAATGGTTTGATGCACTTTGCAATGCCTTCATGAGTTGTGTCCAGAGGAAGCTTTCCTAAATCATACATCATTATGTCCTCCAACTTTTTTTTGTAAGCTTCTCTTCCAACATAATTTGTTGATGAGTTATTAGGACTAGGACTCGACAAACCAAGACCTATCATTTTGGTTGTTTTTTTATTCATCTTGGTGAGCTTTGTCGCAAATAAGGCCAGAGTTTCCTCTCCTTCATTAGTTTTTGACATTTTTGAAAGACAAAGTTTGCCTTTATTGATGTACGAATGCAATAATTAATTCCCTTACTTGCCAAATGCTTGTCACTAGTTGAGTTGATTTGTTGTAAAATCTATTTTGCAGTATTTTGTCTCTGACAAAAAAAAATGTTCTTCTCAGTGTGCTCTTTGAGCTTCCCAAAAACATCTCTAAGACTTTCATTCAATTCAAACCAATCACACAACCTATCAACATTCACCTTTATTTTCCCCCAAAATTCTTTTTTTTATTTACTTTACTATATTTTTTACTTGTTCATTCAAGTTGTTTTCGTAGGTTTTAATTGTATTATTTGCCTTCTTTATCTCTTCTCTCATTTCTGAGAACTGTACTTGTTCACTATGTTTTTTAATTTTCTCTCCTTTCTCTTCCCATTGTTTTGTTTTTACCCTCTCATTCTCCAATTCTTTATTTAAGTTATTGTTTTTTTGTGCTGCAGTCTCCATGCATTTGTATAAACTTAATGAAGTGACTTTTTTATCCTCAAGTTTTTTATTGCTTCCAATTTTTCCCTCAGAATTTTTCAATTCTACATCCATATGTTCTTGTTGTCCAATTGCTTCTTTAGAGGATGAATTTTTAATCCTTTTCTCTAATTCTTTGCACATGTTATCTGCTGCTTTCTCCTTTGTGTTTTCATTTTCCATGTCTTCCTTTAACTTATCTATTGTCCCTTGAAACTTTCCTTTCTCTCTCTCCAAATTCATCACCAAACTGTAGACCACTTGGTTGGTCATTTTCAGCACATTTATCTTGTCTACATTTTTAATTTTGGATAAATTCATTTGGAGGGTGCTAACTTGAAATTCAGATGGATCTAACTAGCTCTCTGGTGTATTTTTATCTCTAGCCGGGGGAATAACAACCATGAACTCCATCATTTTTTTCTTTGGGTCATATGTGGGAAATAACCTATTTGATGCAGATTCTGCATCACGAGCTACAACAATTGCATTCCTCTTCAATGTCTTTGTATTTTGTCTATTCCTATTTTTTGATTGTTCAAAGTTAGTTACAAAATCACTGTAACAAAAATTAGGGTTTTCTGACACAATTGAATGTTTGAAAGAAGAAATAGCACTTGCAGTGATGTACAAGCTTCCACCTATATTTCTTATGGTTCTCCTAATTCCATCATGAGGATTAGAAACACCCTGATGCATTACAAGTGGAGTTTTTTGAATGTTCTAAGGGTTTTGTCTTGAAGTTGTGGCAATCGTTGGACTCATAGTCACCATTGTCATTGTTGTACTTGCCATAACCTTTTGCTTCTTTACACTGCCTTGATCTCTGGGATCCACTGATCCCATGTCCACTTGTAATGTCCTTTTTAGTCCACTAGCAATACCCATGATATCCACACTAGTGGGAGTGGCACTTGATTCAGATTGAATCTGAGTGCTTGGAATTGGATTTGAAGTTGGAACAAATGAAAGTGCAAGGATATGAGACTGAGTAGTATTTTTTTTATGAATATGATTATTCAACTCCAAGGCTTGGTTTCTCACCATATTATGGTGGAACTAGTGGTACAAGTGGATACCAAGGCCCTTGTCTTGTGGGACCCAGACCATTGCAACCTCGAAAGCCCATTTTTTCAATAATGTCTTCCCCTTTGGTATATGTTTCTTTTGTAGACACATAAACTCCACTACTAATTGAATATACATTAGTGGATGTGGGATTTCATAGAATCTTGCTCATACTCATTATCTAAACCATCATCATCGCTGTGATATGCTTCATTTGGATGCTCCTTATTCCACAATTAGCTAAATATTTTATCCTCTTCCACATCATAAAGATCTGCGAAGGTCTTTGGCTTGCCGAGATTCTTCCTCATTTCCCAAAAATCATAAATTTTGGTTCGAGTCTAATTACCATCTGTAAATTCATCCACTAGGTCTTTTGGAATAGATTTTCTAGATGGTTGAGCAGCTTTCTGGTAGAAACTGTATGATTTTTTGGGCTACACTTTTCCTTTCTATTTGTGTAATGCCATCATTTGTGATGACAATTCTTGTATTGAAATATTATTTTCAGCAGCGTATTTCTCCATCTCTTTTTTGACCTCATCTCGACTTTGTGTTTTTAAATTTTTCTATCAATGACATACTCTCATGTTGACATTTGCTTGCAGAGTTCCCATTCTCTCTAATCTTTGTTCCAATTATGTTGAGTGGATCATATTGCTAGTGATTGACAACATCAAAGAAAAAAAATGAAAAAAAAATCATGTGCCACTTTGAATCCTCTCCTCTCAAATGTGAACCCTCTGAATGAGAAAGGCAAGGAAGGAAATATCATTTTCTTTTTTATGACCATTAAAGAGTACATCCGTGTTCTCCATCTACCGTACATATTCCAATGCAAATACCCTCTCTATCATATGTATTGGAAGTTTGTAGGGTTCTACCACTGAACCGTAAAACCTTACCACAATGTACTCTTCCATGAAGTACCAGTCAGCCAATTGTATTTGACTTTCGAGTTGAATGCAATCTCTACAAGAAATAGGAAATCTAGACATTGGAGTGCCTGTAATTTTATGATACATTGGTGCCAAAAAAAAGTCTACAAAATTGTTGTAGTTCCTTCTGCTATCAATCATCCTTATCTAAGGTGTCCATTCATATGTTGGATTTTGGACCTGACTGCAAAGCTTGTTTGTCTGAAATATTGCATGATGCTTTGCTAAGAGAAGATATAACAAGTAGGCTGTGGATCTAAATGTCTTTTGTGAACCTCTTTTAATCATTAGTAATTGTTCTCGCATGCAATGAACAATGTGATCAATAAAACTATATTTTACTAGTTCATTTTCACAATGAATATGAAAAAGCATTTCAAGAATGTTGGCACCCACTTCTTTGTTACTATCCAATCCCAAACAAAATGATAGCAAGGAAATACTATCCTAAACCCATTGCACAAAAATATCATAATCATAAGGAGGCCTATGATTTGGATTCAGACTAGAACCACTTGTTATTCCTTTGACATATGAATTTTTCTGTGTTGCATCTATTTTTTCATAATCCTCTGCCAGCTTTCCCAGGTCAATGTGCATGTTTGAGTTTTATTGTTCAAACCCTAGGTCTAAGAGACTAGCAAATTCATTCTCGGTTATGGACAAAATTTCCTCCTGAGTATTTTTATTCACAATTGCTTTTCTATTTTCATCATAATTTTCAGTGCAGACCATGACAATTTTTGGACAAGGGAATACTTGAGGTAATGCCATGCCTGCCGACCTAACAACCCATGGTGCAATTTTATTTATCGTTGCCTTTACCATGATGTTAAATGGATAAAATTTTGAATTCTTCTTTGGATCATTCCACTTATTTTCAAGTGAAAATATAATTTCCATGGATAAAGGGATCATAAATATCATGGAATTCATTAGTGAAACCTGGTGTTTTAACCAGATTGTTGAACTTTGTTATCTAACTTGGAATTTTACTCTTAATCTTGGTATTTGTTTTTCCCATCATGGTAAGTTGGTAACTGGTATCACTATTTACTCACAGGAAAATTTAAATATTTATACACAGCTACAATTTACAGGGGTGATTCAAAATTAAACCCTAATAGGCTAATTCTTTTTCTACAATATAAATAGTAAAGTTGTAAACCAAGAGATTTGAAAAATTTAAAATGTGAGACGTAGGTGTTCAGGATTTTAGTAGTTACCCGTAATTTCAATTTGTGTAGACTATGAGTGGGAAGAGAGCTGAGAGACTCGGTTGCTTTCCTTGGACCTCGATCCCGATTCCTTAACCTAGAAGCTGTAACCCCTTTCTAAATCTCCAATACTAGTTAGAACTAACAAACTTAGATTGAAAACCTAAAGGGAAAAAATTGTACAATCTACAGTCATCTTTTATTGCATCTTTATGAAGACAAATATCTGATGTCAGTAGGACACATGCCACTTAATCATTTGAAACTACAACTTTAGTTAGACATCCAAAATTACAACATTTATTAAATAATCCATTTTGCAGTTTACTCCAATTTAGATTTTAATTATACTTAGTTGAGGGTTAATTCATGACACTTGCCTTGTTTCCATGGGATATTTGCAAATAGAGGTGATCGTTCTCCAAATTGGCCCGAAATACACCTTTGGTTGTTGATCTATGCTCATCCAACAATCATTATTAATCACTATTAGGTGTCGTGGGTCCCATTAATTTTTGCCTTGTTCATAGTAGTACTCACCTAGTCACCTCATGAGTTACACATCATCATCGAATGACACTAACCATGTGAGTGGACACGTGTCATGATTCTGGAATGGGTTCACAAAAATGGGTTTCTTTTCCCTTTTGACCCAAAATACAACTTCGGTCATTGATCTATAATCATCCAACAGTCATTGTTAGTCACTATCTGGTGGCGTGGCCCTGTGGGTCCCATTAACTTTTTCCTTGTTACTACTTATTACTAGTAGTCACCTAGTCACTTCACAAGTCACATGTCATCATCAAATGACATTATCAGGACACGTGTCATGATTCCGGAATGGGTTTGCAAAAATGGGGTTGCTTTTCCCTTTCATCCCAAAATCCACCATACATTGTCGATCTGTGCTCATCCAACGGTAGTTATTTGCAACAAACATTGTTATAATGTTATTTTTTCCTTTTTAGATATTAATGGATAATAGCATTTAAAGTTAATTAATTGAATAGTAACATTGTTAGTTCCTGTCATAGGCCTAGAACTATAAGCATTGACAGAACTTAACTTGTGAATAAATATCACAATTTTAGCTAATCAAAATGCACTATTTTTTTAATAATATTACATTCTAATATTTCATAAACTTAAAAAGAAAAATATTTAACATTTCAAGTTTCTAAAATTATTTTTCTTGATCCTCACTAGCCAAAATAATTTAGCGATAAGGGCACTTTTCTAGGAGTGAGGTAAATTATTACACTGGGTTCTAATGTTTGTCATTCTTATAAATTTTAACAATTCCTTAACCTAAAAATAAATATATTCAAATTATACAAGGTGGTGAACCATATATAATTTTATATTATAATAGCTTTATATTTAAATATACTTTTAAATTGAATTAATACTATTTTTATATTATTTAAAATATTACATTCATATCATATTATAATAGATTCAAAAATTATATTATATTTATATTATTATATTTCTATTTCATATTAAAAATTATATTTATATTAATTATATTGTATATTATATTATAATTTATTTATATTTATATATTATTCAGATGTAATATTAAGTACTATATATTTGTATTTAAATATTATTGTATGCTATATATTTATATTATTATATTATTTCAAATTATATTACATTTATATTAAATTATATTTATTATAACATAATTATATTTATTTATGCATTATTCTATGTTATAATTATATTTATATAAATATTAACAAATCATACTCATATTTTTATGTGACAAACCTTACAAAGAAGTTAATAAAATCAATTAAGTTCAAATTTGTGACAAAATTTAAACAACCATGCTAACATTTTGATAGGAACTTCATTGCTCTGCAACCTTGTTGAAGAGGTATATAGTATACTTAAAATGATAATTTTTATTGATTATAACTTTAATGTTGATGATAATTATAATCACATATAATTCTCATACCTTATAATTGAAAAACCATAAATATATAAATTTAAAGTGTTTCAAAAATAAGAATATAACATAATTAAATAAGAAGATTGTTAATATTCTTAAATAAAATTAGTTTTTAAATAGTTTATGAATTCCCTTAAATTCGGTTGAGGTCATAGAGTAAATTACAACTGAGAAAGTGTCACAACGAGCAACATGGCTAGTGTCAATTGAGCCCCAAAAAGCATAGATCGTCTATAAATAGCCCTTAATTCTTTCTCTAACCTTATTAATTCATTTATCCTTCAAAATTATGTAAATCTTTCATATTAAATGCACGAGTGTGTGAAATTGGAAAAAAATGTCATGACAGGTAACATTACCCAAATTTAATGTCAGTGATAAGACATTTTTTTTATTAACTACAATTGTGATACATTATCAACCGTCTAGTGGATGGTGTCCACACAACCTACTAGTACTAACCAATTGTAGGACTTGATACTATAATACATTTAAAATGGTGTAATTTTATATTGATAATTAATTGGGTAAAAAATTCATACAGCTTCTATTAATGATTATCTTAATTTAGGAATTCTAACAGTAATTGAGAAGGCAATGACATTTTAAATATTCAAATTTAAAAATGGAAATTCCATCACTTCCTTATTTCTACTGAAACATACTTACATGTCTAATACATAGATAAAGCAACTAATTAAAATATTGCAATCACAAAGAAGTCTAAGAATCATTTTTTGTACCTATAAAATGCAAATTGAAATGAACTTGCAAAATTTTCATTATTTTTTTTCATAAAATTAGTAATTACATTGTATAAAAATAAATTAAAAAAAGTGGTATGATTGTATTAAAAAAAACCAAAAAATGTGGTATGTTTTTATAAAAAAAAAACACTAGTGATTTTCCCCTCTGGCTCCATCTAAGTAGAATCTCCAGAGAGGATTAATTGTGAGAATTCATTGAGCCACTCGTATTGCCCCATCTAAGCCTCCACTTTGTCAAGAAAAAACCACTTACAGAGAAAATCCCTAGCAATCAATGCTCATTTCCTATGGCACTTCAATTGCCCAACATTCCAACCCAATAGAAAAGGTTGCATGGCCACATTCTGGCCTAGGAGGAGAAGCTTGGGTAATTTCTCTTTCCCAAGGGATCCCCACCCCTATTTCTGCAAACACAACAACATTAATTTTGTCCCCCAAGTATTCTTCTTTGAAAACCTTCCTTAGCAGCATCAACATGTCCACCTTTTCTCCTCTGAGGTCGAGAAGAGATGCCAAAAAATGGGATGTAATATCTATGTTCACTCGATGCCCGTCTTCATTGTGCAGAAACTCTTTGCCCAACACCATTTTAACAGCCTCATTTATGAAAGGCCCACCCTCCCTACAAATTGATTCCAAGGTTTCATCTGAGAAGGATCCCAAAAAGGCCTTTTGGGCCTCCTCAGATGTGCATCTAAGCCTAATAGGAGTGTTCATCTAAATCTTGATTCTTTAGAAACCTAAAAATAAAATTATTTACAGACTAATGACCTAAACCAAAGGAAGCTACAAAATTTATCTAGCAAATATGTATTGAGGAAGAAAGAAGCTAGATTTTCTATAAATAGCCCTTGATCGACACTTAGCAATTAATTATTATTTCTTGAATCGTATTAAATCCATTGTCCTTAATATTTCATATCTTCCTATAAATATTTCATGTAAATCTTTCCCATAAATGCATGTATGTGAGAAATTTAAATCCATTGTCCTTAATATTTCATATCTACCTGTAAATATTTCCCATAAATGCATACATGTCAAAAATTGGTGCGTGTTGAGTGGATGGAATTTAAAGAATGTTTCTTGTCACTAAAAAGTTACATTTATTTCTTACCGAGTTATGCGTTATCGTGCAAGTTGAAAAATCATCCACCCTCCATGTGTAATGTTGTACTCAATGATCATGGTTATGGTGTAGGTTAAGGTTTGATACATGCCATGCTTATCGATACCAACATGTTGAGTCTGCAGACAAGTTGACAACCCTAATTTGATATGTGTCAACATTTTGGTGACTTCTTGGAGAACTTTGTTTCCTTCAAGAAATTGGGGCTGAAATTAAACTTCAGCCGTTGATCTTAGATCATCAAATGGTCTCAAATAATACATTTAACATTATAAAATTGTGTCTGCAATAAAATTGTGTCCCATCTTTTGAAAATTACCAATAAAATATTTTTTTCCCATAATTAACAAACGATTAGCCAATAACATAAATAAATTTTCAAACGGAACATAAAATTCGCCATTACAATAATTTTTTTCCCTTCAAAAGAAAATCATTCACCTCATATATTATAATTTTTTTACTTCGAAAGAAATAAATTAGTCTCATAAAATATATATTTTCCCCCACATGATTGTATAATTCACCAAGAATTTATAGAATTTTCATTAAGCAGGGAAAAAATCACCAATACAAACTATGAAAAATCACGGATTTGAAAAAAAAATTCACCTTCATTAAGAAAAATTTCCCCCTAAAATAATGTATGATTTGCTAGGATTTTACACTTTTTCCTAAGAGGGGGTTTCTTAAAGTTATCCCTGGATGAGAATGGAATTGTCATGTCTTATTGCTCTCCTTATCATCCACAAGGAAATGGGCAGGCAGAATCTAGAAACAAGAGTATTTTGCAAATTTTGAAGAAAACCTTGGAGAGTAACAAGAGAGCTTGGCATTCAAAATTGAAGTTGGCTTTATGGGCTGATAGAATCACTATAAAGAAGGCTACTGACAGTTCCCATTTTGAATTAGTATATGGTCTTTAGGCCAGGTTTCCATTAAACAATTTGTTGCATGTGTACAAATTTATCAGTGAGCAAGATCTGGAAACAACAAATGTTATGCAAGAAAGGATGGTACAACTTGTGAAATTGTAGGAAACCAGAAGAGAAGGACAGAAGAGAAACTTGAAGGCTCAAAAAAAGATGAAGTATTTATTTGATAAAAGAGCTGGTAACAAAAAATTTCATCCTGATGATATGGTGTTGCAATTGAATGCTAGGGCCGAAGATAAGGGAAAGCACAAAAAAATTGAATCCTTGTGGTTGGGGCCATACATTGTCCATCAAATACATGGTAAGGATTCATAATTTTTGAATAATTTGGATAGTGAGTTACATAAATTTCTAGTGCATGGATGATTACTAAAACCTTTCTTTAATTAACTCTATTTTCCATGCACAGTAGATCTATATATTTGTATATATTTTAGGCATGTGTTTGCTTTCAGCTATGTTTGGTCTGCGTCCCAGAGTCCTGGTTTCTTGTCTTGAACTCATGTTCAAGCATCCTCAGTCAGAGCCATTATTGATTCAAAGTTTTTTGAGTCTTGTCTTGGTTCTTCTTTTTGAATTTTTGATCTTGGAAGTAGCTGCTTGCCTTTGAAAATCCCTCCCACCTTTTAAATCTTTAAGCGCGTTTCTTTCAAAAGTGACTAAGTCCAAGTTTTAATGAAGTTTATATATTTCACTTAGTCACTAACTCGCTAAGCCCCATAAGATGTTATCGCAAGCTCACGATCTCTTTTGTTGAAGTCATGTTAACCGCTGTGAGTGGGTGAGGAGTTAAGTTTCCCCTTATTGCTAGCTCATTGGCAATTTATATGTTTAGGAGATAACCGTTGTGATCCCACGAGTGCCTAGTCCTAACCCTTTGTCACTAGGTCACAGAAAATTTTAGAACCTTGTCATTAACTGCTGTGATCAAGTGATGGTTATGTTTTTTCCTTTAGTTGCTAGATTGCAGACTTGTTTGGCGGTTAGTGAAATCCTTGGTGACTTGGCGAGTGTTAAGTTTTGATGTTTGTCACTGGCTCACGGTCTCTTCCCATAACCTAGATGTTTTCTTTGTGAGGTAACGAGGTGATGCCAGGTGTCCATATTGTGATATAAGAAAAGGTTTCAGATCAACGATGGTCTTTAATTCATAGAGCATCAGAGAATAGTCCATAATCTCCTGATGAGTTAACGAGAAAGTTCCACATGGTGAATGGTGGGGCTGAGGTCATAGCTTTGGATGCATATTAAAGGATATTTTGATCAAGGTTGATTTGACAGTTAGTGCATTATTGCTATGCAGAAATGAATGAAATATATTCATCGTGGGATGATGCTTTGATGTTGCGTGTCACTGGTGATGTCATATGTCTCTATTCTAAAGGGAAGGTAAAGTGCAATCAGATCTTTTTGATCACGTGAAGGGTGTAGTGCCTTAATGAAAAGTTGTAGGGAGTTTATCCACTGTGAGATCACACCTAGGTGATGCATGGTAGTCTTTTGTGAGAGAATGTTCCTTTAATCACTAGCTTGCGAGGGTTTTGGGTGGTTAAGGTTAACTGTTGGCAAGCCTGTGACTGGTGGAAAGTATTGAAAGGAAAGCCTTTGGTTGCTAGCTCACAAAAGTTATGGACAGTGATAAAAAATGTTAGCAATCTGGGGAGGAGGTATTTTGGTTAGTGAAGTTTCTTTGTTTTCTAGGTTGCAAAGGATTGTAACAGTTAGTAAGAAGTGTTTGTGACCTGATGAGTGTATTTTTTGAAAGCCTAGTTTCCAACTCGCTACGGTCTAGAAAGTTTGTAAAAAATGTTGGCAATTTGGCAAAGCACCTGCATAAAATGTAAAAAGTATATCAGTTCAACCAATTAATGATGACACCTGGAGATATCTATTTGAAATGCATGATTATGGTCTAAAATTGCAACATAAAATAGAAGTTATTACATTATACTAGCCTTGTGAAAATTTATGAAGAAGAGATCATTGTGAAGATTGCACAAGCATGATTGTAGTCCTCTGAGGTGATGACATGAATTGGTCTGGTAGGGTGGATCTATTTGAAAGATTGGAGGTAGTGTAGTAGTATAGGCCTGATTTTCCTGAGACAATCACTAACACTAGAGAGATGATTGATGCTATCAATACATCCCTATCATTCTTCAAGGGTAAGGCTAATTTAATAAAGATAAAGCTAGGTGTGTTCGCCTCTGACTACAACCCTTTTGTGCCCTCCATTTTCAAGGATGACTTGAGTATAAAGGCAATTAGTACTTGGAATGGGGAATTTGATGCCAAGATGGAAAAGAGAGAGTACTAGGTTACTGCAGGCATGATCAAATGTAGTGGTTCTGGCATGCCATTTTGTGAAAGTGATGTTTGTGTAACCACTTTTTGTCCTATCCTATCCATCTATAGCTTGTTGCATCCTAAATCATAACATGATTCCAAGATGGCTAGAGATATATATTGCAAGTTTTTTTTCTTATAAAGGACCATCTTCCCACATTCTGATACTTTTGGAAGAAAGGTTTGGTCTGGAACCTATTGTTTTACTTTATGAATGTTTTGAGTTCTCTTAAGTGTATTGAAACTGAAGATGTTAATGAAAATGTCATTTTGAATCTCATTTTGGCACTTAATTGTCTTTGTTTACTGCTTTGATTCTTTATGAATTAGGACTGTAAGGTAGTTTAGATTCAACAATTTACAAGGTAGATTGAGAGATAGTTATAGGTTATTTTTAAGGAAAACATAAGTCCCGTGGGTTATTTCTGATGGTTTACAAATTTGATGATTATGTGCTGATTTGTTAGAAGTTATATGTAAGGCATATGAGTTTTAAGAGGGTTTGAAGTTAATTTCCAGTAATGTTTTCATGTGGATGTACATTTATTAGACTCTATACCCTAGGATTATAAGCACACATCATATTCCAGAGTTTTTTGAAATATTAAAATAACTAAATTCCTTTATGTACACATGTTGTCCTATAAATGTTTGAATCTATGTCAAGAGGACACTAATCCACTGTGTGATTTACTAAGGTGGTAAATTAGAAAGGTATACCTACCTAAGTATGTGGAGCTCAAAGTGAAGGAGGATTTATTATCCTCATTAAGTTAGATCTTTTTCCTGGCAGATTTGGAAGTGGGCATAGAGAGTCATAGGCATGTTTTGTCAATATACTTGAACTGCGGGATAAAGCTCCAATAGGTAGTCTTACCTAATCATTTCCATAAGAAATACACTCAAAATTGAGACACCACAATAAAAACACCCACTACTTACACTAGATCCTATAAGAGTTGTTGCATTTAACATATATGCATCATCTATACACTCAATGCTTAATATTCCAATTAGAGAAATGCAACTACTTCAAGCATAAGAATTGGCAAGTTTTTAAGAGAAAATGAAACACAAGGTATATACTTATTGAAAAAATGATTTTCATAGGACCTATTGACACCTTCAATTTTTGAGGTAATTTCAAGTGATTTTGATAGAAAGTTGATTATGGCACCTAAATGTACCCATGCAAATTTTTTTCTAGATGGTCTATTTTGAGAATGAATAACTTGATATAAGGCAATTTTCATAAGAAATGGTTTTGGAATCATCTCCATTTCTCATTAGTAAGCATATTTGTCAATTAATGGTCTCCCATGATCAATTGTGATTGATTTTTGAAGCACCTAGTTTGAGGGATCAACATAGGTTTGCATCTTGCACATTCTCAAAATTGTCAAAGTAGCGTACTTTGGATGGTTACATTTCAGATCCATTTGATTATCATGATAAAAATACTACTTCCCAATACTAGCAACATACCAGTGAACCCCTCCATCCATTTTTAGAAACCAATGACCTTTTATACTATTTTTACCAAGCTCAAACCCAATGCAATTTGTTCTATTTTTCAGTTTACACACGTGATAAGTCCTTTAGAAGTCCAAATTTGAGTATAAACATTTTGAAGTTAGTTAACTATTAAAAACCTAGTTAGTTTCTATAATTACTTGCATGTAAATGTACCACCCTAAGAAATTGAAAGGCTTCAATATATGATTTGATATTTTTTCAAGGCCAAAACCAAATTTAATTTACTATGTTTTGGCATCTGCATTTACAAGAAGTTTCAAAATGGTTAACTTGGACCATTAATATTTTGCACCTGGATCAGAATTAATTGATATTTTGCACGTAGATCAGAATTAGGCAAAACCCATTTGTTTACATACTCATTGTATTTAAATCAAGCTACACACTCAATGGTGGTCTTTTAATCACCCTAAATCGGTCTAGTATAACTTAGTGCCCCTAAATCAATTCAATTTATCAAAACTCTAATTAGAGGGTAGAGACCTAATCAAAATCATCAAATCAATTGACTGACTAGACCAAATTGCATAACTAGGTTGATCCACCTAGTTGTATAATTTATCATTTATCAGATAATTAAAGGTCAATGAATAGTAATCAAATCATTTAATCAAATTGTCTTAGCACATTTAATTAAGTAAACTTCTAAAATCCCACTTGTGAAGAGAAATGAATTAAATAAATAAATAATTCATTTAAATTTAAATTGATCATAAAAAGGAAAAAAGAAATCCAAGTGGCTAATCACATGACATCACATGGATCAACCAAGTTTTAATCTAATCCACACACCAATTTTGAATCTGAGTCTTTGATTTCTATCAAATTTCTATAAAATGGAGGCAATTCCAGGTATTACACATCTAGAGTTTATGCCGAAATAGTTTCAGATGTCTTGAGAGCATTTGGAGAATATAACAACATCATTTAGTATAATTTCATCATTCTAGATCATGAATGGAAACATTTAGATAATTCCTCTAGCTTAATTAGATCAATGGATAGCTTAATTTGCATTGAATTCATATGTAATCATGATCATAGTTGTATTAATTATAGGTTAATTAGTTTTAATCTTTCATTCTAGGACTTCCTAGTCACTAATGTAGACTAATTTTGAGAGAAAACTATAATCTAGATCATACTCTTCTTAGATAGGAAGAAATGAGGTGCTCTTATTTGTCTTAATTATATTGTTTGAGTGATTTTGATACTAACCAAAGAAACTAATGTCTCATTGAGTGTTGTGTTTATAGATTTGTAGGTTCCACAACTTGACACACACGTCTCTCATGAATTTTTTTAGTACTTTATCAATGTTGATTGGAAAGATTAGGTACTGAGAGGGGGGGGGGGGGGGTGAATCAGTACTAATAGATTTGTATTAATTCAAACTTTTAATCTTAAGTATATAATTTCATTTCTTGTTTACCGATAGTCTTTTCTCTATTAAAAAAATGTTGTAATTGAAATAACAAAAAATAAATAACAATAATTCATCAAATGATTCATACACCCATAACACAAATATTTTTGGTATATCAAAAACCCTTTGTCAGAGGGAAAAATTGGGGTGGGGATGATACCTACAACTCTTCACTGCAGCTAAAAATATTTTGTCGGTTAAGGCTACAAAGTGTCACTTTATGAGTGAGTAACTTGGTAAGGAGTGACTGACATATGGTTAAGTGTACCTATAGTGTTGCTAAGACTACTCTGCTAAGATATTTTATCATACCTATGCGACATTCACCATGTTAAAGGATTTATAATGAGTTCCTAAAATAGAACTTCTAAGTCCGGTTAAAGACCACTCAGTTAAGGGATTTCACAATCTTGTAGCTAAAATGTTAGGAATAAATTCAACAAGAAATTTGACCTGTCTATGCTTTCCTCGAAAGCTTTTCAGATCCCTTATTTTCACTGTCTCTGTCTTCCAACTCTTTTTCTACCTTCACTGCTTGCTCTGCGCTTATATATCTTTTTATGCTCTCTCTCTCTCTCTCTCTCATTTCTCTTGATGCTTTGAATATTTATATGTTTATGTCCATTGAAATGCATAATCATGACCTTAGATCTTAGGGTTCCTTCATCTTGATTGTTTCTATAAAATGTTTTTCTCTTTTCCTCTATCAACTATAATACCTATTTTCCTTTATCTGATAACTGTCAGCTTCTGATAACTAACTCCGATATCTACTATAGTGTGCCGATAGTATAATTATGATAGTTTGACATTAATAACAAAACTTATCTTGAGATTTCCAAAAATCTTCCCCTTTGGCATTGATGTCAAAAACTTTGATTCTTCGATTCTCCAAAATTGTTATGTTGATATTTCTCTATCAATATCTCCCTTGTGAATATTTATTGTGTTTTCTTCTCTCCCTTTTAATTTACTTCTCCCAATTTATTTTTTGTTTACTTCTCCCCCTTTTTTGGTAATCAATGCTAAATGATATATCTACATGTTAGGGTGTATAGTTCCTATAATTTGTCAGTGATGAACTTGTACCATTCTCCTAGATTCTGCAAAATGGTGTTCCATGAATCCTTCAATGTAGTTAGACCTATATCAATAATATATAATTCCATCTCTATAGGATCTATCAGTAACTTAAATTTCTTTCCTCCATATTGATTTCCCTATGATATTATCTCTTTCACAGATTCAATATCTTCCTCTTCCACTTCAGTCTGTTCATTCTTTGCAGGTGGATTTCTTGGTTGACTCCTTGTTGTTCTCTGTTCTGGCTTAGAAGGTTGAGTGGTCTTCCTTCTAATTATTTTCCTTTTCAAAGGTTCTTTCTTGACAACTTCTTTACCTTTTCTACCGATAACACTCAGTGTCTTTAATTCAATTTCCTCTTCAGTTCTCTCTTCAATTTCTTGAATAGCAGGTAGGGCTGGTGTCTCTATGATTATTCCACTATGTGATGTCCTCTTCTTCTTGACTAGTGTGGAAGGGAGGTGTAGTGACTTTTCTTGTTCTTCTTCTTCTTCCAATTGAATATTGCTTTCTTTTTCACTCTCTCCATATTTATTTGATAATTTCTTTACCATTTTCTCCTCCTTCTAAATCTTAGGCTTCTTGATTTCCAACGTTATTCTCGCATATGCTTCCTCATATGTTTGAAAAAATTTAGACTTACCATCAATAGGTAGGCTTAGGATGTGAAATGAACATATCACTACATCATCCTTGGTAAATTCATATCTAAATGCTAGCACCCAAGATGTTCCTAGTTACACTAGTTGGATCCTGCATGTGTTAGTCTCTACCACAAAACAAATTGAATTTCTATATTTCTCCACCATTGATGGAGGTATCTGTTAACTTCCTTGCATCTCAATTTGAAATTATTAAAAGTATCCCCATATTATTTGATTAAATCCTTCTACTAATTGTGAAATATACTCATTCATCTCATATATTATTGGTTTATCTATTTTCCAATTTACATGACCTATGCCCGAGAAGAAATTATTGATATAAAAATATAAACAAACTAGAAATGATCCATAATTAACTTCTTGTTTATGATCCCTTTACAACTGATTCATGTTCAAAAATAGTTGTGTTAGAAACATATCCACTAAATCATATTCTTTTCCTAGCTTGGCTATCTCATAGGCTACAAACACAACACTACCAGGTACGTTGTTTAGTCAAATGGATTGATAAACTTTATAACCAATGATCATTGTTGCAAATCATGTCTCTAGGTCTTTGACTTTATCCAATCTCATGGCTCTTCCATCCTTAGATGTTTCAGTGATTTTCCTTAGCTCATCCATATTACTCACGTGTAGTGTGCATTACTTTCCTTCCACTGGTAAACTAGTAACCATATGAATTAGGTCTTTCATTATTTTGATCGGCTTCTCCTTATCTAACCACATGAATTCCTTGTGTACTCAGCTCAATACATATTTGATCCATTCTTCATTGAATTTAGGAAAAAATACCATATGTGTCAGTCATTTGGTCTCCAGATACTTATGCTCATCCTTAAGACTCTCTTCAACACTCAACTTAGTGTAATATATCTTGTTGATTTCTTCATCTCCCAACTCTACAACTTTGTTGTGATGAAAATTATTGATATCCCCTATAAGCATTACTTTCAAAGGTAATGATGATAGGGCTCAAGCATTATTTCTTTCAGCTACCTTCAATGGGTATAGTTTAAATTCTAGTGTTGGCTCATCTTTGATGCTTACCACTATAGGGTTTTGAATATTTGTTGCCACTATGTTCAAACAATTCCTCAAATTCTAGTTCTCCGCTAGTATCTTCTGCAACTTCAACTAATTGTACTAAACTAGGGCACACAAATATTTATAAATACTTATGCGATAGATTATTGGTAATAATACTTCTCAATGAATTTTCTCTTGACTCTTTGATGTTACTTAATTGATTGCTTCAGAAAATAAGGTAACTAATGAATAGAGTCAACACGAATTCATTTCCAAAAAGTATACAAATAACTATTTAGGTAATAAATGTTTCCAACAGTAAATTTTCTGTCAATATTCATCTCTTTTGTCTGATAGAGATGCTTTCCACCTATTACTATCATTTCACTTGTTCACCGATAACTATCTATCTTTCAAATGATAAAGCAATAATATCTAATACTAATTGGGTTTCCATTAGATGTGTCCAGTATGAGTTCCATTATATCTCTAGTATGCTAACATGTCATCCAACCTTTATTTACTTATAAAGGGACAAATGAATTGATAATTTCTTATCGGTCCCTAAGAAAAAAATTACTTTCTTGGTTTGATGATGAATCCTCTGTCCCTGGGGTTAGAGGGCTTCCTTCTTGACTTTGAATCTCTCCTTCTTAATCCACCTTTTCTTCATATTATTTCTTAATTATTCTGGATTAATCATCGCTTTTCCCTTGTTATCCACATTAATGAATTATCGGTATCTACAATTTTGTGTGATATGTCCATGCTTGTGACAGATGAAACATACCATACCAATTGATCTTTGAGGTCTAGAATTTCCTCTTGGATTTCTCAATATGTAGTTCATTTCCATATGTCCAGAGTGTCCCCAAATACTACACATTATTGAAATATTTCCTTCTCTCCTCAATATGATTATCAGTTTAGCTGGTATTCTTGTCGGTAAAACTCTTGATCTATAGTGTTTAGTGTTATGTCCGTACTGATTGCAGGTGTAACAATATTTTGAGAAACTTCCTTCATATGATATGCTCTTAGATGTCGATCTGCATTATCTTGCCTGATGTAAAAACTTATTGCAACTGTAATAATGTCCATTAAATAGTGTGTCACTTGTAACATTGACTGATCTTCTTCTACAAATATTTGATGTGTGGCGAAGATTTCCACAATTGTAACAAGTAGGTCTTGTTGGTCTCTTTCCTTGTGTTTTGATAGGCTCCTCGATTTTTGTGATTGATCTTTTTCTACTGCTTTTGATGATTGACCAATTTCAATTTTTATTATTATTGATATATCCTAGACCGGTTGTGGTTCTAGATCTTCTTTGATTTTTCAATAGTTCATGAATTCTTTGCATGCTTTGATCAAACTTAGTTAGTTTGTCATTAACTTCTTTTTCAACTTTCAGATTGGTCTGTTGACACAACGGATTTTTGGGGATATTTTTCAATTTTATCATGAGAATAGTTACTACAGGGCTATAAAAAATGTGTAGACTCTAGAATCCTAAAATTCAATTCTTCATTAGGTATCTTGGAGGTAACAATGGGTTTTGACAATGGCATTAACCATCAAGGACAAGCAACTGGTTTAGATTAAGAAAAAGTTGCAATATTGGCAAGACCTTGGCCGATGATAGTTTCACTTTGTAAATTGGGTCCAGTTTCATTGAGGTAAGGATATCAACAAAAGAAAACAAGTCAGGTACATTGGAAAAGGTAATGGAGATCGGTATAGCCTACGCTGACAACACCATCAACATAATATGCATTAGCAGCTAAGAAATATTGGAGCTAGACCGATGGTCGATGGACATATCATTGTATGTCACACTAAGGAAGTGTCTTGAGTCATCATGAAAGGTCACAATAATATAGTCATTGACAAAGCTTTCACCAACGGTGGAGAGAAAAATAACTTAGACTGATAGCCGGTAAACACATCACTGCGAGATATGTGGATAAAAAATGGAACAGTATCCGAGAAAGCTATAGCGACAAACTCATCGATGTAAGTTTCACTAGCGGTGAAGGGTGAAATTGGCTAGACCGATGCCCGATGGAGTATACAGGGTAACCTATGTTGATGAATGGGAAAAAAAAAGGGGGGGCTATTCTAAGGCACTGCCATCGGTCATATGTTGCTATAGTATACATCAATGAACAATATGACATTTCAAAACTTGAGAAGTACAAAAAGGTGATATTAATGCTCAAATAAAATTAAATAAATAATCATTCATAGAAAATCCATTGGAAATCCCATTGTAGAAACTGAATACATTTTGCATGCTTTATAAATAACCCAAATGAATAATGAATTTTTGGAAGAAGTTTGAATCGATTGGCAATGTCACTTGATTGTAAAGATGGGACTTCCTGTAATCATTGACCCAAAGGATGAAGAACCAAGGCCTGTTCAACAACATGGTCTAAATGGGATAGATGAAGATCATCTTGATGTTATAAGTAGTCTTATAAATATTGCCTGAGAACTGAAGACAAGCCATGTTTCTTATTAGAGTGATGTACTAGAATTGGAAGTAGAGTAAGACATAGTAGAGCTACATGAGCTTCTCCATGAGGTGCAAGAAAAAAACAATGGATGGGTTCCAACTGATTTCCATGACGAGCTGATGGAGTTAATTGGCTTGGTTCCTATTAACAGTGTTCCTTTTGTCCCATAATATATGATTACTTTGTAATTAAGTTTTTAGTGTTACTATTTTATAAAATCATTTTTTTAACTGTCTGAAGCTAAATGTTGCATCCCTTCACTATTTATAAGAAGGGATACCAAGACTGAAAAATAATAATACTACTACTACTGTCATTCCATGTTTTTTGTCTCTGGGATATGTTATGAAATTTGGAACAGTACAAGAATGTATCCATCAATTGGTCATTTTCTATAATACAAAGACCTATTGTTTTTACATCTCAGTGATATCTATTATTTTGTTTATTTGAATTAGTTCTCTATGATAAATTTCTTGATTTGCTTTAATGTGTAGTTTGATGAAATATAATTTTTAGTAAATTACAGTTTGATAATCAGAATGAAATATTGGTTGTCAAGTTTCAATTATGTCCTTTTGGTCTTTCTGAGTAAAGTTAAATTCAATAGGACTAACTTAGGATTTATATTAAATTATGTGCTCATTTGAACACCTTTAAAGTGATAGTTTTTAACTGTCTCCAAAGTTATACATATGATTCATTTTGAATTAAGTGAATAGAGATTAAATTTGAGAGGTTTAGACATTGGTCTATTTTTCAAATAATCAATTCTTAGCATTGGACAGAGAAATTAACATTTATATTGTCAAATAATTAAAACATCTTTCTTTCATTTAAGCATTACAATTTTAAATACACCAAAAAATTCACTACATAATTTTTACTTGCCATTTTATAGAGATTATATCAGTTCCACACAATTATCTTCTATAAAAAGCCTATAGCCAACAGATAAAAGGTTGAGGTATAGGCCTACCAGGCTTGGTCCTACAGAGCCAAAATTGCAGAAGTTCAAACCTCCATTTTTGTTGGACTTGTTAGTTGGCCAGATCACTTTGGATTTCCCATCATTAGAGTGGAAATTCCATAGGAAATATGATATGTTGATTTGGGTACCAATAGATTGATGACTCCACCAGGGATATAAATTATAAAGAACCCCTTAAGAATTTTGGTATCAAACCAGTGTAGAGCAATGAGTATTTATTTGATGTGTTGAAGCATCTGATAGTCCTTAGAAGTTTTGATTTTGCAAAGATTCTAATCACTATTATTTCCCCATTTGAGTCACACAACAGATTGGTGACTCTAATAGGGAGTTGTTCATAAAAATAACTATTCAAAATATCTTGATATAGGGAACAAACTCTTTTGGAAAGAAGAACCCAAAAAACCAACAATAAGATTTTCCTCGAGAAGATGTGGTGACTCTATGTTGTTTCAGTTAATGACTCTACTAGGAAGAAATATTCATTACAACCAGTGAATATTCTTTTACTCTATTGTGATATATGCAATATTTTGTCAAAAGAACAAGAGATAACCCTAAAAGTGTGTCTGTGAAATACATGTGGGGTAGAAGATATTTACACAAAGGATCAAACTATTATATTGAATTGGATTTGAATACACATCCAAAGAGAAGTAATAAACCTGATTCAAATATAACATTCATAGGATTTAAGAATTTTGCATAAATAATACAACCTAATGAAGATGATGACACACAATTCAGTCGTCACACTAGTGATGAGGATAATAGAAACCCTTTATGTATAGATACAAATGAACATAATTTCTAACGAGATGAGGGTGAAGAGGAAGAGGATGATGAAGAATCTCCTCAGCAAATAAATGATGTGATTAGTATATTTTTTGATCTTGCTTCGACCAACAAAATGACTGCCAAAGTTCTAAGGGAACAACTTGATGAGATTTTGGCTATATTGGGAATAACCATAGATCAAATCATTACACCACCTATGAGTAGAAGAGGAAATGATAGGAAAAATGAAGAAAGAATTGAGGATAAGGAGAGAAATCCTGAAGGCAGGGATGCAACATACAACCCTCCTCATAGGAAAAATGTTGAGCAGATCTTAAATAACAGTTATGCTAACCCATTGTTTGAAAAAGGTGATATAGAAAGGAAGGTAAATAATGATGGGCATTGGAGGCAACCAAATAATGGAAATTGATATCCTGTAAATCCTAGATAATAGTACCATGGCAAAGAATAGAATAACGACCAAAGAGGTCAAGGTCAAAGAAATAATATTTATCAAAATTTAAGGTCTGGGGTGAACAATCAAGGTAGTCATCACATAAATGTTAGATCCCCTATGGTGATCGAAAGGTATAGACAATTATATTGTATTGGTATAGTGGAATTTCCAAATTTGGTGTCAAATGAATTAAGGAATGCCATTCCAAAATTTTCAGGAAATGGATCATAATCTACTGAGTGGCATTGCATAAACCTAAAAAATACCATTGAGGATTTGGAAGAAAATAATGATGATTTTTTCATGAAACTTTTTGTTCAATCTTTAACACAGGATGCAACTAAAAGGTATAGAGGTTTTCCAGATAGATCTATCTCTAGTTGGTAGGATTTTGTTAATTAGTTTATTGAACAATTTGGAGACCATAATGATAATTCTTTTTCTTCACAAGAGCTAACAAGCATAAAGAAAAATCAAAATGAGTCAATGATGGAGTTTAATAGAAGATTTAATGAAGTTCTAAATAGGATTCCTAGAGATGTTAGACATGTGGATTCATTTTTTATTGATTTTTATCTAAGTGCTTTTGATAGAAAGACTCACTATGAGATCAGATCTTGTAGGCCACCCACATTGCAACAAACATTCAAAATAACCATAACTATTGAAAATGACATGAGGGATATTGGAAGGGTTGTTAAGAGAGAAGTGTTAGAATTATTTTAAAATAATTGAGGGGGGGGGGGGGGGGGGGTGAATCAGTTATCCTCAAGTCAAATGTACCAATTCAACTTTTAAACACTTCAACCAACTTAGATCTATTCAGAAATCCACTTGGTCTTTATAGAATATAATCAGTAACATAAACTTGTAGTCTACTGTCCAAAAGTAATCAACTTGCAGAATATAAAACTCTTAACTATAAAAAACATCAAAAAAATTCACACAAGTATGACAGTAGGATTTAACATAGAAACCCAATTTAGGAAAAAACACTAGTAACATGCTACCAAATTTTTACTCTTCTAAAGTGAGCTCTGTGAGTTGTCAACCCTGTTAAAGGTTACAATACACATTGCTAGGTGTGACCTTGTTAAAGGATTTAATCACCCTATTAGGAGTGTCCTTGTTAGAGGGATTAACATCCCATTAAACTTTCACCTTGATTAAAGGATTTACAAATGACTGTTAGGTCAACCTTGATTAAAGGATTTTAACTGATACAATAGTTAGAAAGTAATAGTAGGTTCTAATCTAAAATATACAACTCACTTTGAAAATACAGATCCATTGTGGCTCATATGTTGATTTACTAACCGACCTTCATTGTCATCTCCATCTCTGATATGCTTGGTAATCGCTTCAAGAAATCACCATAACTCTATTCATCTCTTCACATCTCTTCTTGGCCTTCTGCTTAGGTTCGCCAATCAATAGAATCAACCTCCTCTTCACACTACATAGCCTACAACTAGGTCATCCTTATACCTCCTTGATTAGGTAGCTTAATCATTTTCTACTTAATCATCTTCGTAGATCTTAGGTTTAGGTCAGATTCATCAAATCCTTCCAACATTTCATTCTCCTCCTTATCCTTCTAGACACTTCTCAAAACTTCTCCTTGAATCCATAAGAAAATGGTTTACCGTGCATTAAATACTCTAGGTCATTCATCATTATCTTCAACACATTTTACATATCCCAAGAATTCAACTATGTCAGCTGGGAATCTCAATTCCTTCATAAACTATAAAATACTGACACACGATCAATACTGTGTTCTTCTACTTGGTCATCACTGGATAGCTTGGTCATCACTAAAATTGTTCTTCTCAAAAATTATTGTCTTCACCTAGTTAATTATCTAATACTTGGTAATTAATGATGCTCGATCAACACTTAATTTTCTTGGCTTATAATGGTGCTTGGTCTACACTAGCATCACTCAGCTTACATTGAATTTCCTTAATCTTCCGCTCTTTTTCTTGGCTAAGCCTAAGATTTTAGACTTTCTTTCCTCATCTCTTCAATGTTTCAAATCAATTGACTTCTTCACTTATTGTTATATATAAACAATACATTACCTTTCCAATGTGCCAACTAATCAAGTACCCATTGTATTTTCTCATAACTCAACCTTTCCACTAGGTCTTCTTGTTATCTCCTCTTTTTAAATCTTCTTCATCAATCAAAAGATATGGTACTTTACTAGATAATAATTGTCTCACTAATTAAGGTTTGACATCAATGGAAATATAACAATTGTTTAAATTATACTTTCCAACAAGCTCCCTCTTTGGCATTGATGGCAACACCATAAACTCCATATGTATAGTTACCATACAATCCAAAAAAGTATGTAATGAAGAAAATTATATCAAATTTCTCTATGTTCAGATCTTCATTAATATCCTTAGCTTCATTTTGATTCTCATCCAAATATTAGCTTCCTCTTTGATAGATTTATCCCTTTGTTTGTTCATCAATTTACTGAATCTCTCCCTCAGGTTCACTAAATTTCTCTCTCTTTGACAAAAATGCCAAAGACATTCATCTTCACCATGTATATATCTTCATGTTAGTTCTCTAAACTATATACTCCCTCTGTCATCTTGCTTATGACTGATCAACATCTTGTGCTTTATCTCATCGCAACTTTAGGAAAATCCTAAAGTGTGACCTCCTTTGTATCAATTTGTGAGATATTCTGAGTAGGACATTTGATGAAACACTCCTACATGATTATAGGTATCCTCATTTAGGGGAATCACCCCTAATTTACCTCTTAGATACTCATGAGAATCCTTAGGTAATGCTTTAGTGAATATATCTGCTAACTGTTCATTTGTATTCACATACTCCAGTCTCACTTCCTTGTCTTAAACTAGCTCTCTCAAGTAATGATACTTGATAATAATATACTTAGTCTTAGTGTGCATCATAGGGGTCTTTGATATATTGACAACACTCATGTTATCATAGATAATAACAACTAGCTCAGTGATTTATTCCTTTATACCTTTCAACAGTTTCTTGATCCACACTAAGTTTGATAAAATTAATTGTTGCTACTACATATTCAGCTTCTATTGTAGATTGGGAAATGCAATTCTCCTTCTTGCTTGTACATTAGACTAATCTCTTTCCTATAAATAATGCACCACCACTTGTACTCTTCTATCATCCATATTTCCTTCCCAATTTACATTAGTATAAACTTTCAGTTCAAACTTTTTATTCTTCTTATAGTACAGTCCATAGTCCTCTGTTCCTTTTAGATATCTCAGTATCCTTTTCACTTCCATCATGTGATTATCTTTAAGATTGGAAGAAAATATTGCAACAATTCCAATTGCTAATGCAATATCTGGTCTACTATGAACAACATATTGTAGCTTTCCAATCATCAAACTGTACAAGGTTTGATTCACTTCAACTATATCATCATTCTTTGATAGTTTCTATCTAGTAGCCATGGGTGTACTTACTGGTCTAAAGTCCTCCATGCCAAAGGTTTTTAGTATCTCCTTGATATACTTAGATTGAGTAATGTAGATACCTTTCTCCATCTGATAAACTTGTAAACTAACAAAGAATTTAATCTCTCCAAACATAGACATCTCAAATTCAGTTTGCATCTCATTTGAAAATGTTTGGCATAAGGAATCTTGTCCTCCAAATATGATATCATCAAAAAATATTTCAACTAGAAATATTCCTTTACCTTTTTCAGTCTTCAAGTATAGATTGTTGTTGTCATTTGTTCTTGCAAATCCAATCTTTACCAAGTAATTATGCAATCTCTCATACCATGCTACAGGGGCTAGTTTCAATCCATATAGTGCCTTGTGTAGTTTACAAATCATGTTCCTTTTTCTTGGATTAACAAATCCTTTTGGTTGTTCAATGTACACTTCTTCTTCCAATATTATATTCACAAATGCAGATTTGACATCCATTTGATACACTTTGAATCCTTTGTAAGTTGCATATGCAATTAGAGTTCTAACTCCTTCCAATCTAGCAATTGGGGAAAATTTCTCTGCATAGTCAATACCTTATTCCTATGCATATCCTTTGCATACCAATATAGCTTTGTTCCTTGTGACTTCTCCATGTTCATTCAGCTTATTTTTAAACATCCACTTTTTTCCAATAACATTCTTGTCCTTTGGTCTAGGCACTAGTGTCTAGGTTTTGTTCTTTTCTATCTACTCAATTTCCTCATTCATGGCTTGAATCCAATCTTCATTCTCCAAAGCATCTTTCATTGTCTTAGGATCAAGCTCACATAATAGGCATGTTTGGTTTTTCAACTTCTTATCATGCCTCTTTTATCTTTCACTCTAATTATTTGATCTGGCTTATGATGTCTTCGCACATACTGTGCTAATGTAGGCTATGGTCTCCTTTCTTCTTGCTCTTGATCTTCAGGTTTATTTTGTATTTTTGCTTCCTCTTTTGATTTCTCAACAACATCCTCCTATTTCTTGACATCTTCTTGTTGTAACTCGACAAGCTCTTGTTGCTGCTTGAAAGATTTGTTCTCTATTCTAGATAAATTATTGGCCTCTCCTTCTTCCATGTATACAAAAGATTTGTAATCTTCACGTTCCTTCTTACATTCAACTTCATTCTTTTTTGCATATTCATCAAATCTAACATTTTCACTTTCCACAACTTTGTTAATGTTAGAATTCAAATAGTTATAATCTTTTCTATTAGTGGAATAACCTAGGAATATGCCTTCATCACTTTTAGCATCAAGTTTTCCTTTTTTGTTGTCCTTCAGTATATAAAATTTGCTTCCAAAGACTTTAAAGTATTTCATATTAGGTGCATAACCATGCCATAATTCAAAAGGTGTAGCATTTATACCTTTCTTGATTTGTACTTAGTTCAAGGTATAAATGGCTATACTTATAGCTTCTCTCTAGTACATTTGTGCAACATTCTTCTCTATCATCAGTGTTCTAGCACAATCCATGATTGATATATTTCTTCTCTTTGTTATACCTTTCTTGTTAATATGATTTAGAACAATAAAGAGGGGGGGTGAATCAGTTGTTCTTAGGTCCTGATGTATAAGACAAACTTATAATTTTTTCCTTAAATTAGATCCAATAACCAAAACAAACTCGATCATCACTGATTCAATAATAGAAACATATAACAATGCAGCCCACTACCCAGCTGTAACTTAACTTGTAAAACACAAAAATGTTCAAACCAAAACATTCACACAAGTATTAACACCAGGATTTATAGTGGAAACCCAATGTGGGAAAAACCACTTTGTAACATGCTACTATATTTTTACTCTTCTAAAGTGAGCTCAATTAAAAGCCAACCCTGTCAAAGGTTACAATACACACTATTAGGTGTGACCCGGTTAAAGGATTTCAATCACCCTGTTAAAAGTGAGCCTTGTTATAGGACTTACATACACTCCATTAGAATGCAACCTTGTTCAAAGGATTTTAACTTATGATTGTTAGGTCAACCTCTGTTAAAAGGATTTTGACTGTTACAATGGTTAGAAAGTAGCAGCAATATTTATCTGAAAAACATACAACTCACTTTGCAAATATCAAATCCAGTTCCGTACACTAATGCTGGTTTACTAACTTTGAAACTTTTGCATCTCCATCTTTGATTTGCGCAGAACTTTTCTTCAAGCAACCACCACAATTCTCCTTCAGCCTTTTCTACTTATACAGTCAATAAAACTTTACTAATATTCTAGCATTCTCTTTTTCACCCATGCACAAGCTTATCCAATGCTCAGGTTCCCTTAATACTTTCCTCAATTAGGTTAACTCATCTGATGCCACTCAATCTCATTCATAGATCTTAGGGTTAGGTCAGATTCATTGAATCTACCCACTTCATGTTCTTTGGCTTCATTTCTAGAATCATCTCAAATCTCTAAAAGATTTATAATAAAACATTTTTTAGTGCATTTAATGCTATCAAACAATCAATAAATAAAGTCAACACGTTTTACATAATCCAAGAATTCAACAATGTCGGCTCCAAAACTAAATTCTCTTCAAATATAAAAATGCTGATGCTCGGTCAATACTATGATCAACTACTCAGTCTTCATGTAGAAAGCTTGGTCATTACTAAAAATGTTTCCTCGGCTTATATTGTCTTCCTCGACAATTAACTATTGTTCGGTCGACACTAGAATTTTGCTTGGCATACACTGACTCGGTCGACACTAACATTACTAAGCTTAAACATGATTTCTCCATTTTTTCTCAGTCAAGCCTACCAGTTTAGTCTTCAGTCTTACTAGTATAAACAATACATTATCTCATCATTGTACAACATAGTTAAGTACACTTTGTAATATCAAGATAACTCAACCTTTCCCTAGGTGCTATTGTTACCAACCTTGCCCCAATCCTTCACAACAATACAATAGATATAGTACTTTCCTAAGTAGCAACCATCTTACTAATTAAGGTTTGACATCAATGACAATACAACAATTGTTTCAATTGCAGTTTCCAACAATCTCCCTCTTTGGCATTGATGGCAACACCATATGATATCACCTGAATAACACATGGATTACCAACCAATCCAAAAACTTATCTGTTCATCAGAGAATTATTTATAATATCCTTAGCTTCATTCTGATTTAGAATCCTATAAGCCTCACTTTTGTGACTGTCAGAAGTATTCAAATCTCCCTCTATTTTGATCCTTCATTTCAGTTCATCACCCTTACTTTTTAGTGTCATGTGTTATCATATCAGTTCATCTCCCTCTTTGACAAAAATGCCAAAGCAGTAACTAAAACATACATCCATTAGATGTAGATAATATTTGTGCAGCTCAATGTTTCTCCCTCTATCATCTTGCTTATGACTGATTCCTTGTCTTTGCTCCTTTTCACAACTCTAGGCTAGCCCTAAAGTGTGACAATCTTCTGCATCAATTTGTCAAATATTCTATTGTAGCATATTTGATGCAGTGCTCCTAGCTTGACTAGGTAGTCTCAGTTAGGGGAAGGACCCCTAATTGACTTCTCAAATATTCATGAGCTTCTTTGGGTAAAGCTTTAGTGAATATGTCTGCTAATTGTTCTTTTGTATTCACATATTCCATTTGGACTTCTTTATCTTGTACTAATTCTCTCAAGTAGTGATACTTGATTGCTATGTGCTTGGTCTTAGTGTGCATCACTGGATTCTTAGAAATATTGATAGCACTTGTGTTGTCACAGAAAATAACAACAGGTTCAGTGATTTCTTCCTTCATGCCTATCAACAATTGTTTTATCCATACTAGATTTGAACAGTTTACTACAACAACAACATACTCAGCCTTGACAGTAGATTGGGGAATGCAATTTTGTTTCTTGCTTGTCCAGGAGACTAATCTCTGTCCAAGAAAGAAAGCTCCACCACTAGTACTCTTTCTATCACCTACATTTCCTACCCAATCAACATCTGTATAAACTTTGAGTTCAAATTTGTCATCCTTCTTATAATATAGACCATAGTCAGTAGTTCCTTTCAAGTATCTCATAATTCTTTTCATAGCCATCATGTGTGTTTCCTTAGGATTTGCAAAGAATCTTGCCACAATCCCAACAACTAGTGCAATATCTGGTCTACTATGTACAACATACTGCAATTTTCCAATCATGGATCTATACAAAGTCTGATTCACTTCTGCATCATCATCATTCTTAGATAACTTTTGTCCAGTAACCATAGGAGTACTCACTGGTTTAGCATCTTTCATCCCAAAAGTTTTCAGTATTTCATTAACATACTTAGAATGTGTAGTGAAAATTCCTTTCTTCATCTGATATACTTGTAAACCAACAATGAATTTGATCTCACCAAACATGCTCATTTCAAATTTAGTTTGCATTTCATTTGAAAATCTTTTACACAATGCATCTTGTCCACCAAAAATAATGTCATCCACAAAAATTTTTGCCAACAGGATACCTTTACCTTCTTCATCTTTCATGTACAAATTGCTTGTGTCATTTGTTCTTGAAAATGCAATCTGTATCAAGTAGTTGTGCAACCTCTCATACCATGCTCTGGGAGCTTGCTTCAATCCATATAGTGCTTTGTTCATTTTGCACACCATGTGTCTTCTGTTTGGATCAATAAAACCTTCTGGCTATTCTATGTAAACTTCTTCTTCTAGCATGCCATTCAAAAATGCAAACTTGACATCCATTTGATATACCTTGAAATCTTTATAAGCAGCATATGCAAGCAGAGTTCTTATTCCTTCCAATCTAGCTACAGGGGCAAATGTCTCCCCATAATCTATTCCTTCTTCTTGTGTGTAGCCTTTGCATACCAACCTAGCTTTGTTCCTAGTTATTTCACCATTTTCATTCATCTTATTCCGAAACACCCACTTTGTTCCTATAACATTTTAGTTTTTAGGTCTTGGCACCAAAGTCCAAGTATCATTCTTCTCAATCTAGTCAATCTCTTCATTCATTTCTTGTATCCAGTCTTCATTCTCCAATGCCTCACTAGTTGACTTGGGTTCAAATTCACACAGTAGGCATGTTGGATCCTTAGTCTTACTTTTGGTTTGAATTCCAGTATTTTTGTCTCCAATTATCTGTTCAGGCTTGTGATGTCTTCTTACATATTTTTCCAAAATAGGTTTAGCTCTTCTCTCTTCTATTTCATCAGTTTCCCCAACAAGATTGTCAGATTTAGCTTTTGAATGCTTGGCAACCTCTTTCTGATACTCAACAACATTTTCTTGTAGCTCGGCATGTTCTTGTTCTCTTTCAGCACTATTTTCCTGCTGCTCGGTGGTATCTATCTGTCGCTTAACATTTCTTACCCGAGACTCAGCATCAAGTGCAAGTCTATTACTTGCCTCTTCTTCTTCCTCAATGTACACAAAAGATCTATAATCTTCTAGTTCTCTTTTGTTGTCAGCTTCATTTCTTTCTGCATACTCATCAATTTTGACATTCACACTTTCCACAATTTTGTTAGTGTTAGAGTTCAAACACTTATAAGCTTTACTTTTTGTGGAATATCCTAGGAATATGCCTTCATCACTCTTAGCATCAAACTTTCCATTCCTAGTGTCTTTTAATATATAGAACTTACTTCCAAAGATTCTAAAGTATTTAGCACTCAGTGCATGCCCATGCCATAATTCATAGGGTGTCAGATTTGTACCTTTCTTGATTTGTACCCGGTTAAGAGTGTAGACAATAGTGCTTATAGCTTCTTTCCAGTATTTTTGTGCCACATTCTTTTCAATCAACAATGTCCTTGCACAATCCAAGATAGATCTGTTTCATCTTTCTACTATACCATTTTGTGGAGGTGTTCTAGGTGTAGACATCTATCTTTTAATTCCTCTATCATTGCAAAATAGATTAAATTCATTTGATGTAAATTCTCCACCTTGGTCAGATCTAAGACATTTCAGGTTCCTACTTGTCTCCTTCTCAACCTTAGCTAAATACCACTTAAAGAGTTGAAAAGCTTCAGATTTTTCTTTTAGAAACATTACATGCATCATCCTAGTATGATCATCAACAAACAAGATAAAATATCTAGCACCACAATAACTTTGTACACCCATAGGTCCACAAAGGTTAGTATGAACCAAATCTAAAATGTTTTTAGAAGTAAAGCATTTTCTCTTAAAACTTGACTTTGTCATTTTTCCTAACTGGCATTCCTTGCACATCACATTCTCTAGTTTCTTCAATCTAGGTAGACCTCTTACCTTTTTCTTCTTACTTATCTTTACTAGATTATCAAAGTTAACATGACATAGCCTTTTATGCCATAACCAAATATCATCAAGTTGTGCAATTATACATGTTTCTTCAGATAGGTCAAGATAGAATAAATTACCTCTAGTCTAATCTCCACTTCCAATTAGTTCTCCAGTAGCATCAAATATTTTAGCTTTCTTGTGATGAAATTCCACTTGGTAACCAATTCTGTTGAGCTGAGCAACACTTAACAAATTATAATTAAGACCTTCAACCCAATATGCATTATCACAAGATATCTTATCAGTCAGTTTAATCAAACCTTTTCCTCTAATAGGACATGGTGCATCATTACCAAATTTTACACTTTTACCTCTGTAATGATGTAAGGTCTCAAACTTATTTTTGTCACTAGTCATGTGATGTGAACAACCACTGTCAATAATCCATTTATCATTCTTGTTCACATAGGATATCAATGCAATTTTCTCATCCTCATTAGATTCATCTTTCATTGCAACATAGACTACCTCAATTTCAAAATCATCACTATCAGTGTCAGTTTCTTTTTCAGCAATGTAACAAGATTTCTTACCTTTTCCTTTGTAGTCCTTGTTCCTTCGGTAGCTTCTGTCATCTCTTCTATCTTTGTGTTTTCTTTTTCTTTTATCATCTTTATCCTTCCTGTCAGGACATCTAGCAGCTATATGACCAACTTTATTACATGAAAAACATATAATAGGGAGTTTACCTTTATACTTTCCTTTTCCTCTTCTTAGTCTTCTAGCCATAAGTGCTTCTAGATCTTCCAGTTCTTCATCAGAAGTGTCACTATCACTTTCACTGTCACTTTCGGTTTTAGTTTCAGTTTTAGTTTCACTTTCACTCTTGCATCTTTCTTTTTCTTTCTTTGGCTTGTTTAGAACTAGTTGTGACTTTAAAGCAGATTCAACATTACCAATGCTTCCAACAGTGAAATTATCATAGTTAGAGAGTTCAAAAGCAGTCAGCTTACCAACCAAACTTTCCAAAGTAAGCACATTAGCAGAGTTGCATCTAGATTCCTGAATAGCTGAGATCTTAATAGCATATATAGGACACAGGGTTCTTAGTACTTTCCCAATTATAGATTCATCATCAATAACCCCATTTGCTCCTCTAATAGCATTCACAACTTTTATTCTACCACAATATTATGCAATGTTCTCACCTTCTTGCATTCTCATTTCATCAAACTTACCTCTAAGACTCTCGGCCTTTGCTTTCA
The DNA here is from genome assembly GCA_027943335.1 of Chamaecyparis obtusa. NCBI lineage: Eukaryota > Viridiplantae > Streptophyta > Pinopsida > Cupressales > Cupressaceae > Chamaecyparis > Chamaecyparis obtusa. Next base: position 269,758 of record BSBK01002093.1, on the reverse strand, counting down.
GTACATTTAAGTCACCACCATAGATCCTTGCAAGAGTGTCCCACATCTCCTTAGCAGTTGTGCAATTCTTAATGTCCTCAAATTCTGGATAGCTTAGGGTAGATGCAATTTCCAACATTGCCTGATTATGTTCTTGCTTAGCTCTCATTTCTTCGACAGTCAAAGGTGCGACAATTGAGACATAGCCATTCTCAATGTAGTACTTTGAAGAGTCACCAATACCGGCCAGATGTAGCTTCATCAAGCTTTTCCATGCAGGGAAGTTTTCCTTATTCAGCTTCGGTACCTCCTTCTTATACATCCTGATCATTTGCTTCAAGTCCCTTTAATCTTGATTTCTGTAAACACTAATAATAAGCAAAAAATCTTTGATACCAAGTGTTAATATGATTTAGAACAATAGAGAGGGGGGGTGAATCAGTTGTTCTTAGGTCCTGATGTATAAGACAAACTTAAAAACTTTTCCTTAAATCAGATCCAATAACCAAAACAAACTCGGTCATCATTGATTCAATAATAGAAACATATAACAATGCAGTCCACTACCCAACTATAACTTAACTTGTAAAACACAAAAATGTTCAAACCAAAACATTCACATAAGTATTAACACTAGGATTTATAGTGGAAACCCAATGTGGGAAAAAACACTTTGTAACATGCTACTATATTTTCACTCTTCTGAAGTGAGCTCGGTTAAAAGCCAACCCTATCAAAGGTTACAATACACATTGTTAGGTGTGACCCGATTAAAGGATTTCAATCACCCTGTTAAAAGTGAGCCTTGTTATAGGACTTACATACACTCCATTAGAATGCAACCTTTTTCAAAGGATTTTAACTTATGATTGTTAGGTCAACCTCTGTTAAAAGGATTTTGACTGTTACAATGGTTAGAAAGTAGCAGAAATATTTATCTGAAAAACATACAACTCACTTTACAAATATCAGATCTGATTCCATACACTAATGCTGGTTTACTAACTTTGAAACTTTTCCATCTCCATCTTTGATCTGCTCAGAACTTTTCTTCAAACAACCACCATAATTCTCCTTCAGCCTTTTCTGCTTATACAGTCAATAAAACTTTACTGATCTTCCAACATTCTATTTTTCACCCATGCACAAGCTTATCCAATGCTCAGGTTCCCTTAATACTTTCTTCAATTAGGTTAACTCATCTTATGCCACTCAATCTCATTCATAGATCTTAGGGTTAGGTCATATTCATTAAATCTACCCACTTCATGTTCTTCAGCTTCATTTCTAGAATCATCTCAAATCTCTAAAAGATTTACAATAAAACATTTTTTAGTGCATTTAATGCTTTCAAACAATCAATAAATAAAGTCAACACATTTTACATAATCCAAGAATTCAACAATGTTGGTTCCAAAACTAAATTCTCTTCAAATATAAAAATGATGATGCTTGGTCAATACTATGATCAACTACTCGGTTGTCATGTAGAAAGCTCAGTCATTACTAAAAATGTTTCCTCAGCTTATACTGTCTTCCTCGACAATTAACTGTTGTTTGATCGACACTAGAATTTTTCTCGGCATACAATGACTCGATCGACACTAACATTACTCAGCTTAAACATGATTTCTCCATTTTTGCTTGGTCAAGCCTGCTAGTTTAGTCTTCAGTCTTACTAGTATAAACAATACATTGTCTCATCATTGTACAACATAGTCAAGTACACTTTGTAATATCAAGATAACTCAACCTTTCCCTAGGTGCTATTGTTACCAATCTTGCCCCAATCCTTCACAACAATACAATAGATATAGTACTTTCCTAAGTAGCAACAGTCTTACCAATTAAGGTTTGACATCAATGACAATACAATAATTATTTCAATTGCAGTTTCCAACAATTCTGTGGAGGGGTCTTTGGTATCGACATCTGCCTCTTAATTCCTCTATCATTTCAGAATATATTGAACTCATTAGATATGAACTCTCCTCCTCTATCAGATCTTAGGAATTTCAAGATTTTACCTATTTCTTTCTCAACTTTTTCCAAATACCACTCAAACAACTAAAAGACATCAAATTGTTCTTTAAGAAACATCACAGTAAGCATTCTACAATAATCATAAAAAAATAGAATGAAATAATTATCACCACTGTAGCTTTGCACACCAATAGCTTTGCAAAGGTTAGTATGAACCAATTCCAAAATATCATCAGAAGTATATATTTTTCTCTTGAAACTAGACTTTGTCATTTTTCTAAATTGACATTGTTTACAAATCACATTATCAGGTTTCTTCAATCTTGGCAATCCTCTAACTTTTTTCATCTTACTAATGCTTACCAAATTATTAAAGTTCACATGACACAACCTCTTATGCCATAACCATACATCATCAAAGTGTGCAAATGTCATGCCCAAAAAATTGAGCAAAACACACCAATCAAAAATTTTCCAACTAACACTAAAGTTGACTATTTTAACTAAACAATTATAGCTTACAGTTTAAAGGTGAAGACCTTGAATGGGTTTAAGGAGCATCATGACCAAAATTTACCTAGTCAACCTCTCTCTAAGATTAAAGTCACATTTAATTTTCTAATCGATTTATCATGAGAACACTAAGATAAAAAGCTTGACTAAGTGTTACTATAATTTGACTACAGTTGACTAAAATTAATCATCTAGTTATAAACATATTATTTGATTTCAATAAGGAATACTAATTAAATTCTCCCTTAATTAATTTCCTAATTAAATAAGAATTGATCTACGATTAAATAATAGTCTAACTATTCTACTGGAGCTTTATTAGAATATATTAAAATACTTTAATTCTAATGTGATGCCCCACTCGGGAAACCTTAGAAAAAAAGGATCAAAATAAGCATGAATATTTTTTTGTAAAATAAACTAATAACATTACAATAATACAACCAACTGCAATAATAAACATCAATAAATATAAGAGGTGCAAGAAACATGACATAACTACATATCTTCATATGCAAGGGGAAGTATTACATCTCATAAATTCTCAAGCACACTCCTAAAGTTCATGTGATGGTTACACACGTCCACAAGTTTTCTATTTTTTTTAGTCATTAATTAGCAAGGTTCATCCAAGTTACTATTTTATCTTTTTTCATAACAATATTCTTTTTTTTAACCCAAAGTACAATTCCTACCATGATTAGTCATACAAGTTAATTTACCAATTTATCCCCATAGACCACATGGATCTATTTTACTTTTTATTTTTACCAAAAAGATCATTAGTTGATCTATTTAACATGAGAAGATATATCTCTCTAAAATAATACTCAAAAAATAGAAAGATCTAACTTAACACACGTGGAAATTCTCACTGTCTAGGAAATGACTAACCAGATGTGACATTCTCTAAACAAAAACAAGAAAGCAAAGAAAGACCTCCACACCGGGGATTATCGGAAACACATATATCGAGGACATAGGCACTCAAATACATTAAAAGCATAAAGTACATCTAATTCAACATCTATATCTTCCAACATTTTAGATACATATTCTAATCGTCATAAGAAGAATGATAACATAAAGAGCATAAACATTCACCATCAAGAGTAAACATAATCAAAGGTAAATATACTTACATATACAATGCAACAAGAGAAATGAGAACTCAAACTCTAAGTGTAAAGCTGGAGTAAGTCCATCTCTGTACACCGGTCCCCAACAGTGGTATAGTTAGTAATTCCTCCCAACCATATGGTACCCGTAGGCCCAACCCCCGTGCTTGTGGAGATAGTAGTCCAACCACAAACATAAGGCAAACATGCAAACAAGGAGGTGGCTAACACACACGCCAAACAATGCATAACTCATAGAAGAGTACAATGACCCAACACTATATACATAAGTACAAATACACCTCAACATGGAGAAAACTCAACATGTGGACCAATGTCCAAAGTGCATACCAAGCACATCCATAAAACAACACGGTCACTAATCAGTACTAAAAATGTCATCTCATCACAATGACGAAGCACATCCAAAAATAAAGAAGCAACAAGACGTAAATCAAAAGGACTCTAAAAGTCATAAATATCATAAGGAATAAGTAAACTTAATTGGTCTCAATACCAAGGGTATGTGTCCCTCAAAACTTGACATAAGAGCATAACTCAACTATATCTTGGATGCGGTCTCAACACCTGACATCCACATATCACATGAGAATTCATTCTCAAGCATGATGTGTACTATCACAAGGGTAGTAGAAAAAATAATAACGAAGGTAAACTTACACTGACATAAATAAAAAATAATCACTCAAAGCAAGAAGATTACATACCACACGCTCTATTGGCCACATCACCAAGAGCACAAGTCTCAAGATGATCTAATAAATAAACATGTGGTATAAACATTTTTACATGTTTCGTGACATATCTATGACTCAAATATTAAACAAAAAGCTCAAAACATAAAAATACCAATTCCTGACAAAATTCGATAAGGTTTCTAAAAATCATCATTTTAACTTGAAAAGTCACTTTCACGCCATGTGCAAACAAACATATTTCTTCAGATAGATCTAGATAGAACAAATTACGTCTTGTCTATTCTTTACTTCCAATTAGTTCACCAATGGCATCAGATATATTAGCCTTTTTGTGATGAAACTCAACTCGGTAACAAGAACTATTCAACTATGCAACACTCAAAAAATTATAGTTAAGTTCTTCAACCCAATAAGCATTGTCACATTTGATCTTATCAGTCAATATTATTGATCATTTTCCCTTCACAAGACATGGTGCATCATTACCAAACTTAACAATACTACCTTTGTAATGATTTAAGGTTTCAAACATACTTTTATCACCAGTCATGTGATGTGAGAAACCACTGCCAACTATCCATATATCACCTTTACTCTTATATGAAATAAGTATAGTTTTCTCATCTTCATCAAAACCATCTTTCATAGAAACATAAACAACTTCTACATCATAATCATCAGACTCACTAGATTCACTGTCAGTTTATTCTTTAGCAATATAACAAGATTTCTTACTTTTATCCTTGTAGTCCTTATACCTTATGTGATCTCTATGCTTCCTTTTGTCTTTGTACTTATTTTCCCTTCTCTGATCCTTGTTAGGACATCTTGCTACAATATGACCAACTTTGTTGCATGGAAAATAGATTATAGGAAGTTTACCTTTAAATTTTCTTTTTCCTCTCGGTAGTCTTCTAGCCATAAGTGCCTCAAGATCATCAAGATCATCATCAAAAGTGTCACTATCACTATCACTGTTCACACATCTTTGTTTTCCTTTCTTAGACTTTTGAAGAACCATTTGAGACTTGAATGCAGATTCAATATTATGAGTAGTGAAATTATCAAAATTTGACAACTCAAAAGCAATAAGTCTACCAACCAAACCTTCCAAAGTTAAGTTGTTACCAGGAGCACATCTCAATTCTTGTATTGTATAAACTCTAATAGCATAAATAGGAAGTAGGGTTCTAAAAACGTTGTTGATAACAGTTTCATTACTAATATTTACATTAGCTCCTCTAATAGCATTTACAACCTCCTTAATTTTGGAAGAATATTGAACAATAGTCTCACCTTCTAACATTCTCATTTCATCAAAATTACCTCTCAAGTTTTTAGATTTGGCTCTCAATACATCTGTGTCCACACCATAAATAGATGTTAGTGTGTTCCACATTTTCTTTGCACTAGTACAATTCTTGATGTCTTCAAATTTAGGATAGCTTAGGGCTAATTCAATCTCCAATATTGCATGTTTGTGTTCTTGCATTTCCTTCATCTCTTGAACTGTCATAGGTGCAAGTACTAGTATGTAATCATTTTCAACATAATATTTTGTTGCATCACCAATTCTAGCTAGGTGTAACTTCATCAAACTTTTCCATGCAAGGAAGTTCTCTTTGTTCAACTTTGGTACCTCCTTTTTGTATATCATGATCTTTAGCTTCAAGTACCTTCAAACTTTTCTTTACAAGAACCACAACTCTGATACCAATTGTGAGGAGCCAACCCTGTTAAAGGTTATAATACACACTATTAGGTGTGACCCTATTAAAGGATTTAATCACCCTGTTAGGAGTGGTCTTATTAGAGGGCTTAAGAACGTCCCATTAGAATGTCACCTTTATTAAAGGATTTATAAATGACTATTAGATCAACCTTGATTAAAGGATTTTAACTGATACAATGGTTAGAAAGTAACAGTAGGTTCTGATTTGAAATGTACAACTCACTTTGCAAATATAGATCCACTATGGCTTATATGCTGATTTAGTGACTGGCCTTCATTGTCATCTCCATCTTTGATTTGCTTGGAAATCTCTTCAAGCAAAACCACAACTCTGTTCAGCTCTTCACAGCTCTTCTTAGCCTTCTTCTTAGGTTCATCAATCAATATAATCAACCTCCTCTTCACACTACATAACCTACAACCAAGTCATCCTTATATCTCCTTGATTATGTAGCTTAATCTTTTGCCACTTAATCATCTCCGGAGATCTTAGGTTTAGGTTGGATTCATCAAATCCTTCCAACATTTTGTTCTCCTCCTTATCCTTCTAGATACTTCTTAAAACTTCTCCTTGAATCCATAAGAAAATGGTTTACCATGCATTAAATACTTTAGGTCATTCATCCTTATCTTCAACACATTTTACATATCCCAATAATTCAACTATGTCGGATGGGAATCTCAATTCCTTCATAAACTATAAAATACTGACACTCAGTCAATACTGTGTTCTTCTGCTCCATCATCATTGGATAGCTCAGTCATTGCTAAAATTGTTCTTCTCAGCAATTATTTTCTTCACTCGGTTAATTATCTGATACTCGGTAATTATTGATGCTCGGTCAACACTTAATTTTCTCAGCTTATATTGGCACTTGGTCAACACTAGCATCACTTGTCTTACACTAAATTTCCTTAATCTTCTATTCTTTTTCTCGGTTAAGCCTAAGCTTTCAGAATTTCTTTCCTTATCTCTTCTATGTTTCGAATCAAATAATTTCCTCACTTAGTGTTATAGATAAACAACACATTACCTTGTCAATGTGTCAACTATTCAAGTACCCATTGTAGTTTCTCATAACTCAACCTTTCCACTAGGTCTTCTTATTATCTCTTCTTTTCAAATCTTCTTCATCAATCAAAAGATATGGTACTTTAATAGATAGCAACTGTCTCACCAGTTAAGGTTTGACATCAATGGAAATATAACAATTGTTTCAATTGTAGTTTCCAACAAGAAGATCCTAAATTGTTTAATCCAAAAGCTTCCAAACAAAATAAGGAAGAAGATAAAATCGATAAATTAATGAATATGGTTAAGAGTCTCTAGGTGAATAAGGGTAGAGATAATTTTTAATCCAATAGAAATGAACGACCATTTATCAGAAATGAAAGATACAGACTACAAGATATGCCTTATAACACGACATGGAAAGATGGGAAGGTAGTCAAGAAGGATGGAGACACCCCTGATGTGAATTTTGTTAGTTGCCTCATGCAATGAAATAATGTCTAATAACATAAATTATGTTAGAAGAGGAAAATCAAATAGATGATGAGCAACCTATAATAAATGCTCTATCATCTAGCCTATATTGGGGATGAGACAATGATGATTCATCTAAAGATGACTATATACGTAATGTGAGTGATAGGAGAATGAGATAAAAAAATGTTTAGAAAATGTTCTTAGAGGATAAGGAAATTCTAAGAATCAGAAGATTGATCGATGAAGAAAGGAGGGCATATTCTATAACAGAATTAGAATAAGCTCATAGTGATTACTACTCGAGAAACATAACAATAAATTTCTACTAGGGAAAACTTGTAGGGATGTTTGCAAAAGTTACAAGACAGAATAAAGAAAGTACAACAAAGAAAGGAAATGAAGAAGCCCCAAAGAAATGGGTAGAGAAAGTGAAACCTCCAAAAATGACTAAGCCTCTTGATAAGAAAAATTATGGTAAGCAAATTTCTAATTGCAATTATTTTATGTCTCAAGCTCTATCTCAGGAAAAAATTTATGTCCCCCTAATGGAAATTATGAAATTCCTTGATTACACAAATGAGAATCTTAAAATAGTAGGTGATGTAGAAGTTCCTAAGGAAGATGTAAAAGTAAAACAAGATAATGAAGAACCACCAGCTATCTATTTAGGAACTACTGTAAATAAAAATCATACTCAAGTAGATCCATTTTATTTAACTTTATTAATTAACAATAAGATGGTCAAGAATTGTATGATTGATTCAGGAGCATAAGTGAATATTATGATATTTGATGTTATGAAAAAATTAGGAATGAAAGTTGATACTACTTATAGAAAATGTTTTGCAATGGATAATAAATTTGTTCTTGTTGTTGGAATTATAATGAAAGATGTTGAATTTAAATTTTTTGTTTGTCTTGGAAAGCCTTATAAAATTGATATTACTATGGTAGAGCTCCCAACGAATTATGGAATGTTATTGTCTAGACAATGGTCTAACTTGGTAGGTGGAAATATTCAATTGGATTTATCTTACACCTCTATCCCAGTGAATAGCAGGGATGTAAGAATTGACAGGGAACTAAGGGCCCCTTACATTATTGAGGAAGTGGATCCTAATCAATTGACATGCTTTTGCCACACTGATATAGATAAATTTAAGGTAAGTATTTCTAAAGATTCCATGAATAATATTGAGCTTATTGAAATACATGCTAGAGAAATGAGAATATGATTTGGAAAATGTATTTTGACGGGTCATGTTGTAAAGATGGTAATGGAGCAGGTGTTGTCTTTATTTCTCCAAATGGGAAATTATTTAAATACTATTTTTTGTTATCTTTTGATTGTACTAATAATTTTTTAGAGTACAAGGCATTGTTTCTTGGCCTTAGAATAGAAAATAAGCATGGTATTAAGTCTCTTTGTGTTTATGGTGATTCTAAACTTATTGTATCTCAAGTTAGAAATAAATTTGTCACTAAAAACTATAAACTAAAAAGATATAGAAATGAGGTTTGGGATTCCATAGAATGCTTTAATGCTTTTCCTATAAATTAGGTGGATATATCAAAAAGTATTATTGCAGATTTTATGGCTAACTTGGTAGTGAAGCACAATGATATTCCCTGTGAAGACATCATACAAGTAGAGATTAAGACCAGACTTGCAGTACCTAATAACATTTACAACTAGAAATTTTTTGAGGATGACAGAGATATTATTAAATTCTTGGCATGTGAGGAACAATATGACTATCAATTTATAGACTTGAATGCTTATGTTGAGATAGTGGATGGGAATAAAATTTTATTTGGAAAAGAGGTGATACAACTTAAAACCAATAAAATCCCAAAAGGGTTGGTGGCTTTAGAAAGAATATTTGACAATAGAGATTTAAAGAAAGAAACCAAATCTATTGGCACATAAGTAGAAGAAGTAGAGAAGGTAAATTTGGAGAATGAACATACTCCTAAAGATATTTTTATTGGCAAAAAGTCAAACCCAAAGGTCAGGGCTGATGTTATAAGATTATTAAGGAAGTATACACATGTATTTGCCTAGTCATATGATGACCTCAAAGCATATAGAGAATACTTGTTCCAACATGAGATACCTCTTAAAATATATGAAAAACCTTTTAGAAAAAGACAAAGGCCAATAAATCCAACCTTGGCTCCTAAGATGAAAGAAGAATTGTTCAAAATGAGGGACACTAGCATAATAAAAACATTTAGACATTCCACATGGGTTTCAAATTTGGTATCTGTTAGGAAGAAGAATGGAGACATTAGGATTTGTGTAGACTTTAGGAATCTGAATGTGTCTTCACTTAAAGACAACTATGCATTGCCAAATATGAAAGCGTTATTGTAGAAAGTGACAAGAAATGTGTTGTTATCCATGATGGATAGTTTCTCTGGGTACAACTAGGTGAAATTCAAAGAGGAGGAACAATACGAGACAACATTCACCACACCGTGGGGAACCTATGTTTATGCTAGGATGCCTTTTGGACTCACTAATGTAGGGGATACTTTCCAAAGACCATCGATGTAGCTTTTGATGGTTTTATTAATGTCACCATGGTAGTTTACCAAGATGATCTTACTTCCTATTCTAAATAGGTAGAAGACCATTATAAGAATTTGGAGAAAAAATTTAAAAGATACCTTGAGTATGGGATATCTCTAAATCCCAAGAAGTGTCATTTTGGAGTAACTAAATGAAATATTTTGGGACATATTGTGTCTAAAGGAGTAAGAATAGATCTTGACAAAATATCAGTTGTTGACAAAATTCAAGTGCCTATGATAGTCAAGGCCATTCAATAATTTTTTGGGCATATAAACTTTGTAAGAAGATTTGTATCTAATTTCTCAGAAATAATCAAGCCTATTGCTAAGATGCTCAAGAAAGGTGCAGATCTTGTGTGGACAAATGAAGCATTGGAAGTGTTTGAAAATATCAAAAAGGCAATCAAAGAAGCTCCTATCCTTAAATCACGTAATTTCTCAAAACCATTTTATTTGTTTTCATTTGCTTCATATCATACTATTGTTGTTATTTTGTTACAAAAAAATGATGAAGGCTATGAACAACCAATATCATTTTTTAGTAAAACTCTTCAAGCAGTAGAATTGAGTTATGATATAAATGAGAAACATGCCTATACCATGATGAAAGTAGTAAAATCCTTTAGGCCATATTTGGTAAGGGAAAAAATAATAGCTTATGTTCCTAATGCAACAACCAAAGACATATTCAGGCAATCTGAAGTCACATGCAAAAGATGTAGATGGGTGAATCAAGTCCAAGAGTTTAATATAGAAATTCAAATCACTAAACTGGTAAGAGGTTAGAGGCTAGCCAAACTCATGACATAATCAAACCTGGATGCAATACAAGTAAATCATGTTGATTTAAGTAAAATTGAGGTAAGTATTAAAATGTGCCCTTGGTATACTGATATAGTATATTTTTTAAAGCATATGAAATGTCAAGAAGGCCTCACTGATAGTCAAAAAAGAATAATAAAGCTGCAAGCATCTAGGTATGTCTTGATACAAGGGGGTTTATATTGGAAAAACAAGGATGATATAATTTTTTTTGTGCCGATATGTATCAGGCAAAATTGATATTAAAGGAGCTTCATGATGGGGTGTGTGGTGGTCATTTTTCATGAAGGACCACTACTCATAAAATATTAAATGCTAGATATTATTGGCCATGTTTGTTTAAATATTGTTATGGATATTCCCAAAAGTGTGAAACTTGCCATAAATTTTTAGGAAAACTCAAATATGATGGTGTATTACCTCTTAAACCTTTGTCCACTAAGGAGCCATTTCAGATGTGGGGTATAGATTTCATTGGTGAGATTGTTGATGCTTCAAGTGGAGGACATAAGTGGATCTTGGTTTCTATTGATTACTTTACCAAATGGGTTGAAATTATACCCACAAGATAGGAAACAAGAAAAGTAGTGATAAAATTCCCGACTGAGAATATATTGACAAGGTTTGGTATTCCATGCAAGATTATTTGTGACAATGCCATGTGTTTTAGGTCGGAAGAATTCTCTGATTTTTGTAGCAAGTATGGTATTGAACCATCTTATTCTTCCCCTTACCATCCACAAGGAAATGGTTAGGTAGAGTCAAGTAACAAAAATATAATGAAGATCATAAAAAGGATGTTAAGTAATAACAAAAGAGCATGGGATTAAAAATTGACTCTTGCACTCTAGGCAGACAGGATTACAATCAATAAATCAATAAGATATGCACCTTATGAATTAGTTTATGGGAATCAGTCCAAATTACCACTAAATAATCTTCTATCAGTGTAAAAATTTGTCAAGAAGGAACAATTAGAGGATATCAATTTCATGGAAGACAAGATGAATCAGCTTGCAAAATTGGATGAAATGAGAAGACATGCCCAAAAAATGAACTTCAAGCAGCAACAACAGGTCAAAGCTCTGTATGATAAAAAGGACAAAAATAGAAACTTTTAGGAAGGATATTGGGTGTTAAAATGGAATGCAAAGGATCAAAACAAGGGAAAACATAGAAAATTTGATGCCTTATGGTTATTTACTTTCATCATCATTGGAAAAGGAGGTGAGAACTCTTATTTTTTATAGGATACAAAAGGCCACATTAAGGAACTCCCAGTGCATGGTCAGTATCTAAAAACTTGTTTTTGTCCTAAGGATGTTAAGGAAATATCTTACCTATTGTACATTATGTATTATGTTTCTATTTTTCTTTTTATTTTATTTTATGTCATGGTTTGCTATCCCAAATAAAACTGGAATCTTTCTATTCTCATTAAGAGCATATGTCCCAAGAAAGAGCGATTGTTGACACAATGGATTTTTGGGGATATTTTTCAATTTTATCATGAGAATAGTTATTATTGATTATGTGTCATTGTAATAGGGCCGTCACAAATGTGTACACTCCAAAATCCTAAAATTCAATTCTCCGTTAGGAATCTTTGAGGTAACATTGGGTTTTGAAAATGGCATTCACCATTAATGATAAGAAAATGGTTTAAATTAAGAAAAAGTTGCAATATCAACAAGACCTTGGCCAATGATAGTCTCAGTTTGTGAATCAGGTTCAGTTTCATCAAGGTAAGGACATCAATGAAAGAAAAGAAGTCAGATACATCAACAAAAGTCATGGAGATCGGTATAGCCTACACTAACGACATGATCGACATAACATATGTTAGCGGCTAAGCAAGATTGGAGCTAGACCGATGGTCGATGGACATGTCATTGTATGTCACACTAAGGAAGGGTCTGAATTCATCAAGAAAGGTCACACCAATATAGCCATCAAAAAATCTTTCATCGATGATGGAGAGAAAAACAAGTTAGACTGATAGCCGATAAACACATCATTGTGAGATATGTTGATAAGCGATGGAACAATATCTGGGAAAGCTATAGCGACAAACTCATTGGTGTAAGTTTCACTAGCGGTGAAGGGTGAAATTGACTAGACTGATGCCCAATGGAGTATGCAGGATAACTTATGCCGATGAATGGGGAAAAACAAAAAGGAGTTATTCTAAGGCTCCACCATGGGTCATATATCGCTATAGTATACATCAATGAATAATATGACATTTCAAAATTTGAAAAGTACAAACATGTGATATTAATGCTCAAAGAAAATGAAATAAATCATCATTCATGGAAAATCCATTGGAAATCCCATTGTGGAAATTGAATATGTTCTGCATGCTTAATAAATAACTGAATGAATGATGAATTTTTAAAAAGGTTTGAATCGACTGGTAGTGTCACTTCATTGTAAAGATGGGACCTCCTATAATAATTGACCCAGAGGATGAAGAACCAAGGCATGTTCAACAACCTGGCCTGAATGAGATAGAGGAAGATCAACTTGATGTTATAAGTAGTCTTCTAAATATTGCATGCAAACTTAAGACAAGCCATGTTACTTACCAGAGTGATGTAGAATTGGAAGTGGAGTAGGATACAGAAGAGCTACATGAGATTCTCTGTGAGGTGTAGGAAAATAACAATGGCTGGGTTCCAGCTGATTTCCATGACCAATTGATGGAATTAATTGGCTTGCTTCCTGTTAATGGTGTTCCTTTTGTCCCATAATATATGATTAGTTTTTAATTAGGTTTTTAGTGTTACTATTTTATAAAATCATTTTTGTAACGGTCTAAAGCTAAATGTTGCATCCCTTCACTATTTATAAGAAGGGATACCAAGATCGAAAAACAATGATAATACTACTGTTATCATTCCATGTTTTTTGTCTCCTGGATATGCTATGAAATTTGGAACACTACAAGCATGTATCCATCAATTGGTCATCTTCTATAATACAAAGACTTGATATTTTTACATCTCGGTGATATCTATTATTTTGTTTATTTGAATAAGTTATTTGTGATAAATTTCCTGATTTCCTTTAATGAGTAGTTTGATGAAATATAATTTTTAGTAAATTATAGTTTGATAATCATATTTAAATATTGGTTGTCAAGTTTCAATTTTGTTCTATTGGCCTTTCTGAGTAAAGTTAAATTCAATAGGACTAACTATAAATATATATTAAATTATGTGCTCATTTGAACACCTTTAAAGTGATAGTTTTTAACTGTCTCCAGAGTTATACATAGGATTCATTTTGAATTAAGTGAATAGAGACTAAATTTGAGAGGTTTAGGCATTGGTCTATTTTGAAAATAATCAATTCTTAGCATTGAGTAGAGAAATTAACATTATATTATCAAATAATTAAAAGAACTTTCTTTCATTTAAGTATTACATACACCAAAAAATTCACTACACATTTTTTACTTGCCATTTTACAGAGATTATATTAGTTCCAGACAATTATCTACTATAAAAAGCCTACAACGAAGAGATAAAAGGTTGAGGTATAGGCCTACTAGCCTTGGTCCTATAGAGCCAAAATTACAGAAGTTCAAACCTCCATTTTGGTTGGACTTATTAGTTGGCCAAATCACTTTGGATTTCCCATCATTGGAGTGGAAAGTCCATAGGAAATCTAATCTATTTATTTAAAGTACCAAGATATTTGCAACTCCACTAAGGATAGAGATTGTAAAGAACCCCTTAAGAATTTCGGTATCAGACTAGTGTAGAGTATTGGGAATTTATTTGATGTATTGAAGTATCTAATAGTCCTATTGTTAGAAATAGGGAATACTGAGAGGGGGGGTGAACCAGTATTCTACAATCTTTATCTTTTGCCCAATTATGGATATAAAAGATTATCTTTACACATGCATAACATAAGAAGCTAAACAACATCCATAGCAATAAAACTAAAGAACTCATAACACATGATTTATTCTCGAGGAAACCTTGGCCAAGGGAAAACCCTGGTGGGGATGGTACCCACAAAGATCCACTAATCAAAAGTATCATGTTAAGGATTTTGACCCTATTAGGAGTCTATTACAAACATATAGTGTATCAGTCTTGATTAAGGGACTATAGGCCTTGTTAGAAGCCTCAACCCTGTTAGGAGCTGGTAGTACAAAATGTGATTACCAGCTGAGCCCACTGCCCAAACAAGTAATGTAAAATATACACTGATTACAAAAGAGGTCAAGGTACATAGCCTTATACTACTTGCATCAATATCTCTTCACTAATCTTTCACTATCGCTATTACATATACTTCATATACTTCGCATCATACTTCTACAATTACTTGCTGCTTGTTACAATTACTACTACACTTTACAATTACAATTACATTTACATATATACCAATAGATTTATCCAAGAGTAAACATCTAGGATTTCATCCCTTTATATTGTTAAGACATTATTTTGATAAACAAAAATAATCCCTTAACTCTTTACCAATTTTGTCTTCATATTCTGTGTTGTCGGCTTCACACTGTCTTCGGTAAAACTATCATAACTTCTTCCATACATGCCATACTAACTTGCACTCTAATATGGGTCATCATTAGTCACCATAGAGTCTATGTTCAAGTGTGCAATCATTGAAATCACTCCAGTCAACATCGCAAACAAAAATTGTGTCCAGGTATACTGGTAAAAATACTGTCTCATACTTAGATAAATTTGCAATGCACTCTGTCATACTTTCTCTCTAACTTGTGTGATCTTTATGTGGATCATATGTTTCCATAATGACAAAATCTATGCAATAAACTCAGCCAAATTGCCAAAAATCTCCCCCTTTGTCATTGGTGGCAACATATGAGAAAATTGGCTAAGTGTGGAACTCCAAAATCTCAAAACTGTCAAAAATTTTGGCCATAGTATAACACATATATACTATCCTTATAACTCCTTAGAAATATTATCTCTAATACAATACTCCCCCTAAGAGTATCAATCCTTATCATATACTATCAATTTTCTGCTAAATATCTCTCCCCCTTTGACAACAATGACAAAATAAGGGTAGGGAGGGCTACAAAATTGTATCACAAAAAGTTATACCTCAATTTATTTATTGCAAAGCTGGTAGGCTTGCAACACAATCTACAAAATCTATCTTCATGGTTTCTATCTCCTTTTCCCATGATTTCTTAATGGAATCTGCCACATTGAGTAGTGCGCTTAGTCCATAAGATGCTATTTGACATGCTTGGAGGTTTTCAAAGTTAAATTTCTGAAAAGACATCTTAGCTGTAAGACAATCTTCCAACTGCTCTTTAATAACACTTAACTTCATAGAAACATGCTCTCTCAAAAGAGTATATCTTCTTAATTTCCTATCTTTCTCATCTTGTATAATTCTAATTTCATCATAAAGTTTCCTAACTTTCTTCTCAACATCACAGACCTTCACATTAGGGTTAGATAGAAGGTATGTTTCATTTAGAATCTCTGCTTCCTTCAATTTTATCTTCTAATCTTCCTCATCTGTAAAAGTCTCTAATTTTGTACACTGTATGTACAAAGATTTTCCTATTTCCAAATGTTTTCTCAAATCTTTGATACAGATAACAAGAGTATTGATATCATTGTTGATGTACTGATTGATGTTCAACAACATTCTAGCCTCATAGTCTGCCCATGCTTTCACTTTTGCAATATCAGCTAGGTTAGTGAACTCATCATCAAAAGTGCTCATCACCTTCTTTGCCTTCTCCATAGGGTCTGCTTCTACAATTTGTGTGGTCACAATAATTTGTAACTTTTTTGTTAGGTCCTTCAGACATCCTTCAAGAATCTTAACTTTCTTATTCTTCCCAATGATTTTGTTCAAAGATGTGATCAATTCCATCTGATCATCATCATCTACTTCTTTTCCCAAGTCCTCAAACAAAGATCCAGTTTGTTTCTTCAATCCAGTCTTAGGAGTAAGATTGATTTCTTCTTTAGAGGGTACAGGTGCTTGTACTTCTTATACTTTGGGTTCTTCAATAGTAAATCAAGTCTTCTCTACTTCTGCAGTTCAATCCGGTTCATCAAGAGCCAAATTGTCAACAATGTTCTCTAGATTCATAAATACATTATCATCAGTATCCAAGGTGATCCTTTTACCTTCAACATTCATAGATTCTTCTTCAATGTTTATAGTTGGTGGAGAGGGAATATCCTCTTGTTCTGCTTCTACTTGCTTTGCTGAAACTGATGTCTCTCCAACAATTTCTACCATAACTTTAATTATTGCTTGTTCAATCTCTGCATTCACTTGTTCATATTGTCCTGCCATGATCTGAATGGTTCTCATTTTTGTCCTTAAATGGGTGCTAAGGGGCTTCAAAATTTGTTTAAGATGTTCATCATCTCTTACATCACATAGTTTCTTCACAACATTCTCTCTGATAGATTTGTCTTCTTCTTGTGCTCTCATCTTCCTATTAACAAGTTTCTTCAATAAGTCATTAGGTATCTTTCCCTGAATAGTGTCAAACTTCTTATTAGCCAAAATCAAATGCTTGACCACTACATTTTCAAGATTTAATTTATCAAAATAGTCATAAAGGTCATAGTATTTATTCATTTTAGTGAAGTCTCCATCTTTTATAATTTCTTCATTCACTCTCTCAACTCTAGGTTTCCATGCTTTCTTCTTGACATAAGTGTCATCTTCTTTAATTTCTGCAATTTTCCTAGGTACTAGTGGCACCAAAGTTTTCTGCCTCTTACCAGGTCTAGTAGCAATTTCTTTCACTCTCTTGCTCAGTGTGGAGGAGGTAGATCTAGTAGGTTTGCTTGCTACTTGTTCCTTCTCAGGTTCCTCTACTTTCACCTTGACTAGTACTGCACTAGATGATAAGGGAGGTACAGACAAAATCTCTTTCTATCCAATATCTCTGATTGCTACTGCTATCTTCTTTGCCACTAAGAATTCTCTCTTTGTCATTCCTATATCCTTCAATATTTTCTTAATAGTTCTCTCAACTCTTTTATTAGACTATTTCTCCTCAAGTATAGCCTTTGCAGGGTTGAAATTTTCTTCAAAAGTTCCAAATCTATTACTATGAGTGTCAACCTTGCACTTAAGTAGCCTATTCACATATTCTTCTGTCTCAGTTTCAAATATTTCATAGCTAAGAGGGTTTATGAACTCAATTCTAGGTTCAACTGCTTCAATGTATGTAAAGTCAGTGTCAACCATAAAACATACTTCATTCTTGTATTTCTCCACAAGAGACTATGGAATCCTTGATCTACTAGACACAATATTCTGAAATGTCTTAATAACAAGTACTGCATTCTCATTAACATTGTCAATAACATGCTTTCTGTATACTACATTAATCCTTTCCATTGTAGTTTTTCCATCATTCCAATCATTTCCTATGGTGTAAGGAAATCTCCTCAAAAGATGAAAAAACATGTAAGTGATCAAAGATGAAAATCTAAATTGTGCATACTTTGTCTTCTTAATCTTCTCCAAGTTCTCAAACAATTGAATTCTCATAATTTCACACATATCAACTGGCACTTTCTCAACACACATCAAATAAGCTATGTGTACCATTCCAGCTGCCATGTCATCCTCTCTTGAATTTGCACAAAACTTGGTTGTTAGGATTTTGCACAAGTATCTAACATCATGTTGTTGAATCTTACTAATTACAATTCCTCTACCATTATAGGATGAATTAGTGTTATCAATGACTATTTTTCTCATGTTCTTCTCATTTAAAGGAATAGCTCTAGATTTAGACAGTCCAATGACTTCATGAATCAAATCAGCTGTAATGTCTATCACTCTATCTTCTAGCCAAAACTTCCCATTATGAATTCTGCTAAGGATTATCTTAGTGCATTCTTCATTATCAAACTCATACTGCAATGCATATTTAACAATCTCATTTTCTTTCAAATAATCATATCCTTCTTTCAATGACATGTCCTAGTTTTAGATCTTCTCATACTCATTTGTAAAATCAATATCACTGATGGTTTCTAACTTGCATCCAAGATAACTTCTTACATTCTCTAAATGCAAAACTCTGTCTGGTATGGATGATAAAGCTAACTTAGGGTCTTGTTCCAAGGGTTCTACTGGTTTCCTCTTCATTCTAGGTCTATTTTTATCTCAAACATTGTGAATTAAAGATACATCCATGATTACTTCAAATTCCTTTTACCAATTCACAGATCTGTCAAGTAAAATACCTTGATTTCATGATTTTAGTGCTTGTGTAGATTCAGCGCTCAAATCCTTCACCAAATCATTGCAAAAAGCTTCCAATCACTGCTCTTTGATCTCCTTAACACTTGTATTCACTTTGATGATCAAATAACACCAATCATAACCTTTTATTACTTCAATATCACTTAGGTCTGACATCACATTCAATTCTTTTGCCGCTTCTTTCCAAAAAGTTGTTTCTGCTACCCTACAAAACTTAAAACTTCTTGCGATCTTGCAAAACATAATATTTTTCTTTGCGCTCTTAACCATAGCATGAGAATATCATAAACTACCTTCCATTAATTATGCAAGACTCAATTCATCATAAATCTACTTCTACACTAATCTAAGTTCCTAATCTACTATAATTTTCATAAATTAAGTGCTTTGAGATAGGTCAGGTAAGGATTCATTCTTACCACTTGATACTTCACCTTTCTAATTACCTTCAATGTTGAATATTTATCCTTGATCTATGCTTTTAACAAACTTCACTTCTTCTGTATTGCTACAACAACCTTTCTGTCTGTTACTTGCATCTTCATTTCTTCTTTCATGATTTCTAGGGTTAGGATGAAAAACTCTATTGTTCATTCTGCAAAACCTTGCTGTATGTCTAATCTTGTTGCATATCTGACAAACAATTTCATTGTTTCCATATCTTGGTCTAGGTGGATTAATCTATGATCTGTAATTTCTAGCAATGTGTCCAAATTTGTTGCATCTATAACATATTACTCCATTTCTTCTATTCATATCTTCAGTAGGTTTCTTATCTGCATTGTTAGTATTCCTAAACATTCTACTATTATTATTATTCTTAATAAATTTAGGTTTCCTACATTCAATAGCTTTATGTCCAAATCCATGACAGTTATAACAATAACCATTAAGAGGTTTAAATTGCTTACCTATGCAATCTCTCTTCATATGACCAATAGTATTACAAGAAAAACTTCTACCTTTGAATTCTCTTTGCATACCTTTGGATGATTCCTCTTGCTTCAGTGATTCTTCTTCTTTAGGTGTATCTTCAGATTTGTTGATCTCATCAGACTTCTTCTCATCTAAGCTTTCAAATACTTTCAGATCTGGTTCCTTGCTTTCATCATTTGCTTTAAGAGTGTTGAATCCAAGACCAGTCTTATCATAGAATGGTTTCTGAAAAGATTCTTGTTTATCAATCCTCTCACTAGTTGAATATAGCCTTTCAAGTTGTTGCTTAGATTGAGTCAGTTCACCTTTCACAATCTTGTTGTATTTCTCAAGTTCAACATACTGTAAATAGACTTTCTCAAGTTCAGATGTTACATTTTCAAGTTTAGATTTTAGTCCTTCATTTTCAGTCTTTAGACTTTCATTCTTAGATTTTAGATTTTCTTCATTCTTTCCATTTCCATCTTTCAAACTAAGATTCAAATTTTCTATCTTCAATTCATGCTTAAGGATCTCATTTTCTTTTTCTAAATTGTCATTACAATGTTCAATAAAAACTTCAGATTCTTTTTCAGAGCTCAAATCTTCCAATTTATTTTTTAGTTTCTCAATGAGGTTCTTTGCATCATCATATTTTCCTTTCAAAGTGTCTCTTTCATCAGTAAGCATATCAATCTGTTCAAGAGCTTCTTCAAGATTCTTTTGTAGTTGATCCATATCCATAGAGATCTTACTCAAGCTACTAGGCTTTCCTTGAATGATTCTTTTCTGAGTAACTAAGCTCTGATACCAATTGTTAGAAATAGGGAATACTGAGAGGGGGGGGGTGAATCAGTATTCTACAATCTTTATCTTTTGCCCAATTATGGATATAACAGATTATCTTTACACATGCATAACATAAGAAGCTAAACAACATCCATAGCAATAAAACTAAAGAACTCATAACACATGATTTGTTCTCGAGGAAACCTTGGCCAAGGGAAAACCCCGGTGGGGATGGTACCCACAAAGATCCACTAATCAAAAGTATCATGTTATGGATGTTGACCCTGTTAGGAGTCTATTAAAAACATATAGTGTATCAGTCCTGATTAAGGAACTATAGGCCTTGTTAGAAGCCTCGACCCTGTTAGGAGTTGGTAGTACAAAATGTGATTACCAGCTGAGCCCACTGCCCAAACAAGTAATGTACAATATACACTGATTACAAAATAGGTCA
Source organism: Chamaecyparis obtusa (assembly GCA_027943335.1). Taxonomy (NCBI): domain Eukaryota; kingdom Viridiplantae; phylum Streptophyta; class Pinopsida; order Cupressales; family Cupressaceae; genus Chamaecyparis; species Chamaecyparis obtusa. The sequence continues at coordinate 248,397 of BSBK01002093.1, read as the reverse complement.
AGGTACATAACCTTATACTACTTGCATCAATATCTCTTTGCTGATCTTTCACTATCACTATTACATATGCTTTATATACTTCACATCATACTTATTACTTGCTACTTGTTACAATTACTACTACACTTTACAATTACAATTACATTTACATATATATCGATAGATTTATCCAAGAGTAAACATCTAGGATGTTGTCCCTTTATATTGTTAAGACATTATTTTGATAAACAAAAATAATGCCTTAACTCTTTACCAATTTTGTCTTCATATTCTGTGCTGTCGGCTTCACACTATCTTCGGTAAAATTGTCATAACTTCTTCTGTACTTATCATACTAACTTTCACTCTAAGAGGGGTCATCATTAGTCACCATAGAGTCTATGTTCAAGTGCACAAGCACTAAACTCACTCTACTCAATGTCACAAACAAAAACTATGTTCGGGTATACTAGTAAAAATATTGTCTCGTACTTAGACAAATTTGCAATGCGCTCTGTCATACTTGCTGTCTGACTTGTGTGATCTTCATGTGGATCATATGTTTCCATAATGACAACATCTATGCAATCAACTCAGCCAAATTTCCACCACCTGTGAAGTTTTTATTTTGCAAAGATACTAATCACTTTGCTTTACGAATCACACTATAGATTGGTGACTCTACTGGGGAGTTGTTCATAAAAATAACTATTCAGAATATCTAGATATAGGGAAAAAAATCTACTGGAAAGAAGAACCCATAAAAATAGCAATAATATTTTCCTTGAGAAGAGGTGGCGACCCTATATTGTTTTAGTTAGTGACTCTACTAGGAAGAAATAGTCACTACAACCATTGAATATTCTTTTACTCTATTATGATATATTCAAAAGAACAAGAGATAACCCTAGAAATGTGTCTATCAAATACACGTGGGATAGAAGATCCTTACACAAAGGATCAAATGATTATACTAAATTGGATTTGAATACATATCCAAAGAGAAGTAATCAACCCAATTCAGACATGACATTCACAAGATTTAAGAATTTTGTAGAAAGAAGACAACATAATGAAGATGATGACCCACAATCCAGTCATCACACTAGTGATGAGGATAACATAAACCCTTTATATATAGGTAAAAATGAACATAATTTCCAACCAGATGAGGGTGAAGAGGAAGAGGATGATGAAGAATCTTACCATCAAATAAGTGATTCCATTCACATGTTTGTTGATCTTTCTTCGACCAACAAAATGACTGCCAAAGTTCTAAGGGAACAACTTGATGAGATTATGGCTAAATTGGGAATAACCAAAGATCAAATAATTATACCACCTGGGAGTAGAAGAGGAAATAAGAGGAAAAATAAAGAAAGAATTAAGGATAGGGAGATAAACCCTGAAGGCAAGGCTGCCACATACAACTCTCCTCATAGGAAAAATGCTGAGCAGATCTTAAATAATGGTAATGCTAACCCATTGTTTGAAAAAGGTGATAGAGAAAGGAATGGAAATAATGATGGGCATTGGAGGCAACCAAATAATGGAAATCAATATCTTGGAAATCCTAGATAGTAGAACTGTGGAGGATAGTAGAATAATGACCAAAGAGGTTAAGGTTAAAGAAATAATAATCATCAAAATTTAAGGCCTAGGGTGAACAATCAAGGTAGGCATCACATAAATGTCAGAGCACCTACAGTGATTGAAAGGTACAGACAAGTAGATTATACTGGCATAGTGGGATTTCCAAATTCGGTGTCAAACGAATTAAGGAATGCCATTCCAAAATTTTCAGGAAATGGATTGAAATCTTCTGAGTGGCATTTCATAAACCTAAAAAATACCATTAAGGATTTGTACGTAAACAATGAGGATGTTTTCATGAAAAAAATTTTCAGTCTTTAATAGAGGATGCGGCTGAATGGTATAGAGGTTTTCCATATAGATCTATCTCTAGTTGGTAGGATTTTTTTAGTCAATTTATTGAATAATTTAGAGACCATAATGATACTTATTTTTCTTCACATGAGCTAACAAGCATAAAGAAAAATCAAAATGATACTTCTTTTTCTTATCGACTTCAAGGCTTACCTTGGCTTCCTCGACAATCTTCATTTTTTTCAAGTGTTTCTATCATTCTTATGGCTTGACTTTCGAGTTCCTTTTGTGCTTCATTCAGGGTTTTTTCTAGATTTGTGATCTCTTCCAATAGATCAACAACTACTTCATCAACCTCTTTAGAGTTTGTACTCTTTTTTGATAGTTCTTCAAGGTTTTCTAGACTTATATGCAGGCATTTTGTGAGTTATTTTATTTTTGCAAATGATGTTATTAACTTCTTTAGATTTTCATTTTGTGTAAGTGCTTCTTCTAGGGCTTCTTCCATTTGTCTTTCTTTCTTATACCTTTCCATATTCCCGGATCTACTCTCAAGCAATTAAAATTCCCTCTTTGAGAACTGTTGTTTGATACCAATTGTTGATTTTAAAGTTTAGGTACTGAGAGGGGGGGTGAATTTGTATTGATATATTTGTATCAATTCAAAGTTTTAATCTTAAGTATATAATTTCATTTCTTGTTTACTGATAGTCTTTTCTGTATTACCGATATGATGTAATTGAAATAATAGAAAATAAATAACAATAATTCAACAAATGATTCACACACCCATAACACAGATTTTTGGTATCGCATAAACCCTTGGTTAGAGGGAAAAACTATGGTGGGGATCATACCCACAACTCTTCACTGCAGCTAAAAAGAGTTTTCCAGTTAAGGCTACAAAGTGTCATTTTTTGAGTGACTCACCTGATAAGGTGATTGATACATGGTTAAGTGTACAAGTACAGTCTTTCTAAGACTACTATGCTAAGAGATTTTATCCTACCTATGTGGCATTAACCCTATTAAATGATTTACAATGAGTTCCTAAAATAGAACTTCTAAGTCCAGTTAAAGACCACCCGGTTAAGGGATTTCAATATCTTGTCACTAAACTATTAGGAATAAATTCAACAAGAAATTTGACCTATCTGTACTTTCCTCCAAAGCTTTTCAAATCCCTTATGTTCATTGTCTCTATCTTCCAACTCTTTTTCCACCTTCACTACTTGCTTTGTGCCTGTATATCTTTTTCTGATCTCTCTCATTTCTCTTGATCCTTTGAATCTGTATATGTTTCTGTCCATTGAACCGCATAATCATAACCTTAGATCTTAGGGTTCCTTCAATTTTTCTATAAAATATTTTTCTCTTTTCCTCTATCGTCTATAATACCTATTTTCCTTTATCCGATAACTGTCAACTTCCGATAACTAACTTTGATATCTACTATAGTGTATCGATAGTATAACTATGATAGTTTGACATTAATGAAAAAACTTATCTTGAGATTTCCAACAATCAAAGCACATGGTTGGTAGGGTTTGTTGTGTTTTGATATGTCCAATTTCAAAAAATATGAAATATCCAACTTTAGACATTAGAAAATCCATTTGGTAGTCTTATTCCCCTATTATCAGTGAATGAGTTTATGCATTTTCATATCTTTAGGAGGTTTTTTAATTAGTATTAAAAGTCCATTTTAAAGGCCACCCATCATGTTTTGGTCTTTGTGCAAAGATGTCAGAAGTCATCTTTTAGGACTACCCACTTATATTTCTCATTCTAGAGGCATTTGGGGTTATATTCAAGCAAGTTTAAGTTGAAAATATTGTTCGAATGAAATTTTTTAAGCCAAGTCTACTAAGGACCCAACATTCACCATGGAGGCACATTGGTCATTTAATATGGTTTTAAGACATAATTATTATTTCAAATCAAATTTTGATTTAAATAATAATATTTTGTAGATGAAGATATTAATGAAGCCCCATTCCAAGTGAAGGTGAAGATGGATAATTTTAAATCACCCAGGTGATTTAAAATTTACAAATGAGATGCCATAAATCAAGAATAAAAATTTATTTAAATCATTTTTAGAATATTTAAAAATCTTTGAAATGACATAAAAGGGTGAAGATAAATAAATTTGGTGGGCCCCGAGTATTCTTGTTTGTACAGTAAAATTGTTTAAATATTTTCAAAGTATGTTCTTGCCACACATCATTCAATTGCAACTCCCGCAGGTGAAAAGGAAATTGTCAAATAACAGTTGTGATCATGTGATAAATCATTCAATGTAACCAAAAAATATTGGGAATATTTTAATTTTTTCTCATTATCACATGACAGAAATTCACACACCTACAAGGTTTCAAGGAATATTCTAAATATGGTTGTGAATGAGTGAATGAAGGAAGGAAGGAATTTTAATGAAAACCATGAGACCAATGGCCTAAGGGACCAAGTGAAAACAAATTAATCTGCATGCTAAATCTTCACCATGTTGACCCTTATATTGTGGATATGAAGTAAGAAAGTTTTCATTTTGTGTAATCTTGCCTCTTCAAAAAATTCATTTAGATTGTTCACCTTTAAGTTGTCTTCATATTAACTATGGATATCTTCATATGTTGCACATTCTTTGATAGAATGTCATTCTATTTCCACCATCCCTTTGCTACAAAAATTAAAGGTTCCTTTCCTCCCACACCTCTGTTAGAATAACTGAGAGGGGGGTGAATTAGTTATCCAGTGTCCCAATTTAAAATGTATAATCCAAAACAATTCTACTACTTCTGCAAGTCGGTAAACATAAAATGCTTCCATTGTCTGTGTATTTACCGATTGACAATCTAAACTCTGTAATAATTACCGATTAAATCTAACATGTAATATGCAAAGTGTGATCACAATCAACACATAACACAAGAGATTTAACGAGGAAACCCTGTAAAGGTAAAAACCACCTGGGACCAACAACCCAAAATTGTTCACTCTTCTGAAGTGAGGTCGGTGAAGACCCAACCCTATTAAAGGTTTACAAACACTGTTAGGTGTGACCTTGTTAGAGGATTTTAGACCAAAAGTTATCATCCAACCAGTAGTCACTCTGGGGTTGACAGGATAACAATGTTCACTCTATGAATGAAACATCAAAAGACTTTCATAGTCCACTCGGTTAAGAGATTTGACTATGTACAATGGTTAAATATGTAACAGTAAATGATCTACCTAAATACAACTTCAGTTTGCAGTTTACAAATCAATGTTCAGCTCATTCAAATATTTCTAACCAATAAAACACTTCAGATTCAATACTGTATCAACTTACTATCCATCGGTAATAACTCTCTGTAGCTCGGTAACTATTTTGCATCTTGGTTCTTATTAACTAGTATGATCAGAAAAACTTCTCCATGTGATTATTTTGTAGTATCTTCTTCTTTAGGCATACGTTTCATAATGAAACCAATGTCTCTTATATAGACAAGTAAATCATTTTCTTTTCCTTCGTCAGATTTTGCCGCTTAATCATATTCATAGATTTTGCCACTTTAAGCTCCCTCGACTGATGTGTCGCTTAATCTGCTCCATTAGATCCTTTTGATTTATGTTAGCCGTCGATCTTCATAAAAAACATTATCTATTACCTTGATTTCATACACTTTACAGCTCATCATTTTATTGGCTAAACTGATCATTTAATTCCTTTCTATTTTTCTCGGTTAAGAAAGAAATGCATCGGTGAATACAAGCTCGGTTAATATTGGGCTCGGTATACACTACACTTCGTCAGTGTATACTGAAATACTTTATTTACTGACAACACTTCTTTGTATCTTTCAGCTCTATTCTTCATCATAAATGAATGCAACATAATAAAGTCAATTCCATCAAGTCATATACTCATCAATAAGTTACTCAATGTATTCCTTATCCTCATCTATCATATACATCTTCCTCATGTAGATATTTCTATTCTTCATCTCTTTCACCTTCCTTCAGATGTGTCGGTATAGTAACTTACAAGATAAGTACTGTCAAGCTAGTTGACATCAATGACAACATAATATTGATTTAATCATCTTGCATATCTAATCATCAACTCCTCAGTAATCTTGAATTACATATTCTTCAATTTGGTTCTGAATTAGTTGTAGTTCATCAACCTCTTTAGGTACTTTACATCTACTAGCTTCACATCTTAAATGATGAGAGATGGTCCTCAAGTTGAGCAATTAGAATTTTGGACTTTCCTTTAATTATGGATCTTAAAATAGTCTTTATCACCATGGTCCCACATGGGGTTAAACTCTTTGACATACTAAGTTTGTTTTCTACCTGGCTGTTTTATCTGCATGACAGTCTTGAATTTTTCTAACACCCATTTTTTTATCTCTTCGTTAGTGTTTGGGAACTCATGAAGATTGATGTTCCATTTGTCTAACCACTTTCTATTTTGTTTCTTCTATATTTTTTTTCTAAGTTCTAAATCCTCTTCAACCACCATCGAAGAATGATTTTCTACATTCATACTCTTTTATGTTCTAACTCCTCTTCAATTGAGGGATGACCCCATAGTGCAATGATTAGCTGCAAAGCCTCCCAAGTGGAAGGTCTTAAGTTCAAATCAACATAAGTCAATATACAAAAAAATAAAAATAAAAAATAAATTAAAAAAACAAATTTTATGAAAAAAAAACTTCTCTTTGGTTGTGATCATGCGATTGAATGAAATGTTAGAAGATTAAAATATTTTAATTGTGTTGGGGCCCATTAAACACATGTAGCTCAAATTGCATTCCCACAAGAAAAAAGGAAAAAACCCTTATGCTGCTTGTGATTGTGTGATTAAAGGTTTGTATTTTTTATATATTTATCTTGCCACACGTTGGCCAATCAGAACATTGCATAGAAAAAATTAAAAGCCAAAGTAGGTATGCAAAATTTTGATTAGATATTAAATGCAACCACAAAAAAGTAGAAATTTTCTTTTAGCAGTTAGGGTTAGGGTTTACAATGTTTGAGAATAGAAATGTAGGGGGGATGATATGATTTCCTAGTACTCATTTGTCTTTCTATAAGTGATATGTGGAAAATATGATTTGTAGAACATTGGGGTGAGACTGATACCAGAAGGGGGTTGTATTTTTGTGAGGATTGCCAATTCCCTTCCATTTTTAAATACAAAGGTTGGGACAATGATTGTGTCTTCATTATTTTTTTGTCTGGCATCATATGGAGTAGCGCAAAATGAAAACCTTATGCACACAAAAAATGATAGGAGGAAACATTGTCCTTTGTTAATGATTCATGCAAACTTATTAAAGGATTTATATGAAAATAAATAAAACATGGGCTATTCTATGTTAATTTTTGTTTTGCAAAAGGATAGATGTTTGTTAATTTTCCAAGGGAAGACATCCATATGGTAGTACTCAAGGTGTTTCTAATGTTTGAAGTATCAATGACCATACTCCATGTTCTTGTATGGAATGAGAATGGTGCATGATACTCATTTTCCTATGCTATTTCCACATGCAAAAATAGTTTTATTTATGTTAGCCAAAGGGGGTGGCTTCATCATCTAGAGGCAGTGATAATGTAAAAGGAGGTGTTGTTAGTTTATGTTTTAAAGAATTAAAAGTTATAAAGGGAGCTATGTCATTTTTAGACTGTAGAGAGCAAAAAGGATCTAGTGAAATGATTGAAGGATGTGCACATAATTAAATGTTACAGGCTTTGAACCAACGAAACACTTTAGAAAGCCTCTTGGCATTGTTTGATTGCAGATGCTCAATGAAGTAGGATTGTAGAAATATGGAATGCATCATCAGTTTGGATGTCATGTTTGTGTTTTGTATATGTACAACCACATGTATCTCATGTGCACATCAATAATTTAAAATACAGTGGTTGCATATCCATCTACAAATGTGCATCCCAGTATTTTGAAATCTTGAAGGTAGAAAAGAAGATATGATGCTCTTCATGGTTGTATAAGGAAAAATATGGGAATCTCATAAGGAACTTAGCATTGAGTTTTAAACTCAAACCCTAACCTAATATAGATTCTCTTTCTTCCCCATGTCAATATTTATTGATTGTTTTCTTTATTTTGAGTATTGGTGGTACCTCAATAAAAAATGATTGTGGCCTTGGAAAATATTTTTTTAATATACAATGTAATCACTCACCTATAACCTAGTTTTGAACTCTATTTGCATAAAGCATAATAATGAATCCCTTGGTAGAAAAATCTCTATCATCTAATTTAAATCAAGTGACTGAAATAAAAGAAAAACAACATGGGTTATAAGAGGCCTAGTGAAGTTATAGTTTGCAGACAACTTGCCCCAATTATAATGACTATGACAATGACACTTTTCACGGCATGCCACAAAGGTAATGTTTGAGCTCAAACATTCTAGAGCTACTTACAGGTTATAAAATGAGGGTTTTAAAGAACCTAAAGGCCTTGGTAAGGTATTCATTATGGATGGAATTTTTTCTCTAGGCATAAGTGTAAAGTGTCACGTGGAGGATCATTTTCTTGTTCTATTCACTAAAAAATAATGATAAGCTTAGTAGATATTGGAAATGGTGAAGGTTTCTACTTTGAGTCAATATGTACAAACTCCCAACCTAAGCATACACATCAAAAGGTACAAATATGTAAAATATTGGAAAATATAATGGTGCAATTATATATTTTCCATCTAGGAGGATTCATTTCACCAAAACAAACACTTTCGAGTTACTATTTTCACTTTTGTGAAGATGAAATATTGAAATAAAAATATTAGGGTGAATAAAATAAAACACTTTGATTAAGAAGGAGAATTTTTTTCTAAGGAGAATATTAAGTGAAATGTATTCACCAAGTGGAAGGTTTGCAATTACAAAGGTGAGATTTTTACAAGATAAAGTTTCCTCTAGATGTGAAATAGAGATGGAGAATCTCAAGGATTAAAGTATTTGGAAAGTGTGTGAATAATTAAATTTTTTACATGCTATTAAATGTTGATTGTTTTCACAATCATTGACCACTATTATTTTGGCAAGTATGAAAACCAAAAACAACACTATGCAAGAGGTAAAAGTGCAATTGAAAGAAGTTTTTTCACTAGATAAGATATTTTTAACGAAGAGGTAAAAGTGTTTTGCAGATTGTGTGGATTGGGTGAAAATGTAGTAAGGCCAATTTTAAGGAAATATTTTTGAGTAACAATAATATTGATTTTAAGATGTTTTCATTGAAGATAAAAAAAATTTAAGGGATCACAATAACTCATGATGAGGGACCTATAGATGGTGAATTCTTTTTTTCACATAAGGGAGAATAATATGTTGTTTGAAGTCATTTTCTCAACATAACTGGATGCAATTTTAAGTCACTTATGGAGTTTGTTTGCATAGGAGGAAATTGTTTTATCATAAAGAGTAAATATGGTAGTGAATAAATTTTGTGAAAATGATTAAAAGAGAAGGTTACATAGAATTTTACTCATGGGGATGTTAATGTGAAGAGGAAGTCAAGAAAATTTCAAAAATAAGGGGAGGGTAATAGAATGCAAAATAGGGAAAAGGGAATCAATAAACTATTTCTAAATCATTTGAAAGGATAAGGGTGAAATATTTTCAATTTGGGGAGAGAAGGGTGACTATTCAAATCAAATTTTGGAGAAGACATAGAGTCAGACTGACATTCAAATTCATATTTCCTTATCCTTCTATATATTATTCTTCTTTATCATTCAGTAGGGCTCCATTCTCATATTTTATAAGTGTAATTTATTGTATAGGATGGCTATTAGTATATATTTTTCTTTGAGATTTTAGTTTTAGGATGTTTTAATAAGACTTATGGTAATTGAAGGAAAGCTAGTTTATAAATACTTTAGGAGCATAACATGTTGTAATGTCTCTTGAGTTCTATAATGCTTCTTTGAAATCATAAATGTCAAAGATGTGTATGATTTTCATTTCACATGTCTTGTAATGAGTTTTTATCTCATTATATTTGTTCAAAGAGTATATTGAAATGGTTTTTAGTTGAGTGCTAGAGAATCTTGTAATGCAATTCAATATCAATAAGAATTTTATGAGTATGTTTCATATGAGATCTGATTATTGAAATGCAATGATGGTGTGAATATCATTGGTTGTGTGTTCATGATGTTTTCATAAGTGGTTGTTTCATTTTGACTCTATAAATGAATATGGTACAAGTCTAATATGTCTTTATTTGTGAAAACATTGGAAGGATCCAAACTTGAAATTAAAATCATCTTTTATTTCTATTGTACAGGTAGGTTTTATATTTTTTTCATGCCAATGTTGAATGAAAGTGGGATTATGCATGAGGTTGGTGAAGTATAAACAACCATTATTTCTTAATCTAAGAACTATCCATTTTTAAAGGTCCATTTTTGTTATTACAATGAGTTCATGATATTGTTCAAACCTACAAATAGGAACACCCTATTGAGTTTTGTGAAACTCAAAGAATAGATGGCTTTCATGCCCTTTTTGTAGTATTTTCTTTTCTTCAATCTGTTGATAATTGCATATGACATGTTGTAGATCCCCAACCCCATGCTCTAGTTTTTTGAGTATGAAAAATTGCTAATAGGACCAAAGCTACTACTAAAAATAGATGATAGACTACATGAGGCCTTTCCCCATAGACAGCATATACACTTTGGTAGAGTATCTATAATTTTTTCAATGATATTTCACATCAATTTCTTGTGATGGATAAACCTATCTATTCATCATAGTCAAATGAGAAAAAACCATTGGCCTAATCATACAAAAATTGTCTCTCTACAAACATTATTTCATCAATAAGGTGAAACTCCAACTCAAACACAATTTCATAAGCTATTAAAAAATTTATGAAATGACCAACCCAAGAAGATTGATAACTCTTGATAAAATGCACAAATAATCAACTTACACCAAGTGGGAAGGAATAATATGACAACTTGATGCATTTGTTTGTGACAAATGATTTAGGAAAATTTCACAATACAAAAATATTAAAATTTCTAAACCTTCTAATCTTAATTAGTACAACAACAAGCACCAAGAGAGGAATAAATAATGTAGCTAGCGATGAATAGCTTAAAATATATGTGCTCCTATGTAAAGACCAACACATCATACTCACAACCAATATATAAAAACATACAAGGCTTGTAAATAGAGATCTTGGTGAAGTTGTTGACATCATTTATATCCCAAACTCCAAACCACCAAATCTTCCTACGTATTTTTTTGGATAAGGGAAATCCATTGAACTCAAGTATTTTTGAAATATTGAGGGAAAAACTAACCCTTGTGTCACCTCACCTCTACTAGCATTCTAGTCAACTAGGCTGATCAAGACAAATTAAAGGGTAAAGATACATTCTAAGACTTGATAAAATTATATGCAAAATTAAAAGAACTGAAATAGCTAGTGTATACCAACAGATAAAAATGTCTTGTCTATCAAAAATAGAAGGATTAACTACCAAGATAAACTTCTAGGATCTACAAACTTACTGCCTCAGACTCTTGGGCAATTCAAGGATGCAACTATGGATGCAAGATGTCAGTGTGGTACATGTTTATCTAGTATAAATAGTGTACAAAAATTAAACAAAAAACCAAGGACTATTTGAAGTAATAGAAAGTACTTAAAACTAATGATAAAAAATAGAAAAAGGAAACCTAGACTATGAAATGAAAGGTGATTCAAATAGATAGAAGAAAAATAAAGTGCATAACTAGAGAAGGTTGAAAAAATCAATAATTTTATCAACTTCCTCCTCAAATGAACTTCCACACATAGAAATGTTGGGTAGATATTTGATGTAGCCACAAAAGGAGGATCCTCAAATAGTATAGCCTAAATCTTGTAGAAAGATTAACGCAATAGAAGAAAAAAAAAGGGGTAGAGAGAATGCAAGATCCAATGTCTGCATTATCAAAAATTCATTTGCAATTGGCCAGCAACATGCAGGCTTAAAAAATAGGCATACAATCCTAATTACAGTATTATCTAGATTATCCTTTATGTGGATGTATCTAATTCTTATTCCTGAAAAGCTACTCACTAAAGGAATAATTACAACAATATATAGACATTCACAAAACATCTAATTAACCAAGAGTGATTACAATCCTCAAGGAAGGAAAACATGATGTGTAGATAGGTCAGGACCTAAATCATGAAGAAATCCTCCATCAAAGAATAGAATGAAGAGAAAACCAAAATGGATGTTGTCCAAGAGTCTAGGAACATAAAAAAATGAGCAAATAAGATCACAAACCAAGGAAAAAGTTTGTAAGATTGGAAACTCCAACTAGCTGAGAGCATGATGAAGAAATAGGTTTAACACAAATGATCAAAGATAACTCTAGCGAGAAGAATTGGATCAAAGTAAGAACCCAAAGGGAGATAAAAAATGAGCCAAGGAATGTTCCACTAGGTCTGTAAGAGAAAATAAGCCAACTCAGAAGGATACTGAAAGAAACACGAAGACTGAACTGAACATGAACAAGAACAAACTAAAAGAAAATATTTTTGGTTGATGCAAGATTTATAAGAACCCAAGGATGCTTCTACATCAAAAATTTGAGGTTGATTGAAAAGTGATCCTCTCACTTTGATGGGGCTAGAGGAAAACCAAGACCGTCTACCTCAGCCTAAGATATCCAAGAAGAATCCTCAACTAGTCTTTCCATCCATTTCACAATAAATTCATAGTATTTTTTTCCACCTGTGCTTCTACCAACTCATCTATCCAAAATGTATTCAATTTCATCCAATTTCTTCTTAGGAAATTGCTACTCCAGATTTGGTCCACTGTCATAATTGAATTTTGCCTCATGGTACTAATATAGATCTACACTATTGAACATAGGTGATATACTCAAAGTGTTTGGTAACTCCACTTCATATGCATTACTCGAATTAAATTTATTAAATATCTAATAAGGTCCAAACTTCCTCATCTTCAATTTATTATATTTCCAATTGGAAATTTACCTTTACTCAAATATACCATTACCTTATCTCCAATTTGAGATTCCTTATGTCTCCTATTCTCATATGTTTTCTCCTTATACTTCTAGTCCATTTATTCCAAATGTCATTTCACCTGATTATGCAATGACTTCATGTGTTATACAAATTCATCTACTTATACAGTTCTCTTATCCTCATGATTGATATCCCTCAATTATGATACACCCTTATTATTCATGTCTATAACAATCTCAAATGGTGTCTTCCCTATACTTTGGTTTACTTAATTGTTGCATGTAAACTCTTTTTGAGAAAGTATCAAATCCCAATTTCTAGCTTTCTCTCCAACCAAACATCTCAACAAGTTTCCTAAACTTTTTTCACTACCTCTATTTGTCCATCTTTTTGTGGGTGAAATGTAGAACTAAAATTTAGGTCTATATTCATCTTCTTCCAAATTGTCCTCCAAAAGTAACCAATAAATTTGGTATCTCAGACTAAAACAATACTTCTAGGTAATCCATACAGTCTCACAACCTCCTTGAAACATAGGTCTTCTAGATGCACTACATCTATTGTCTTTTTACAAGGGATGAAATGTGTCATCTTAGAAAATACACCCACTATAAAAAATATAGAATCATTCCCTCTTTGTGTCTTAGGAAATCCAAGTATAAACTCAATGCTTAGATCTTCCTAAGGTCTCTATGTTATTGTCAAAGGTTTATACAGTCCAATATTCTAATGACACCCTTTTGCAACTTGACAAACTCTACAATTCAAAATAAATTTCCTTACATCCTTATGAATCTAAGGCCAAAAGTAATACTCACTTACCAAAGTTATTATCTTGTTAATGCCAAAACATCTTGCTAATCCACCACTATGTTTTTCTTTTAATAGATTATCTCACATAGAGCTCCTAGGCACACACAATTGATTTCCTTTAAATAACATCTCAACTTGAATGAAATAATCCAACCATTTGGTTTGGTCCACTACAATAGGCTCTCTACAAGCTTTCCAAGGTTTGACATAATCGGGGTCTTCCAAAAAAAAAGTTTTCAACTCGTCAAATCGCAACACTTCAACTCTAATTTCCATCAACAAATTTATTTTCCTACTCAAAGCATCAAAAAATTTGTATGACTTTCCACTCCTATGTTTTAGAATAAAAGTATAACTTTGCAAGAATTCTACCCATCTCATATGTCTCTGATTTAACTTTCCTTGACTACTCAAATGTTGCAATGCTTGATGATCTGTATATAACACAAACTCCTTAGGAAACAAGTAATGTCTCCACTTCTTTAAGGCTTAAAATATGACATAGAAATCTTGATCATTCACCGAATATGTCCTCTTTGCATTATTTGATTTAACACTGAAATAAGCAATAGGTCTTCCTTCTTGACTTAATACTTCTCTAGTTGCATTTCTACTTGCATCACAATCAACTTCAAATAGATTATTGAAATAAAGTAGGGCTAACACAATTTTTTTAGTCACATTTTATTTCAACAACTCAAAACATCTATTTTCTCTAGATGTCCACTTGAAATCCTTCATATCTCCTCTCATTGTCTTAGTCATAGGGCTAAAAAATGAATTGAAATTCCTAATGAACTTTCAGTAGAAACTAACCAATCCATGAAATGATCTTACCTCCCCAGTTCTTTCAAGTGTAGATCATTCAACAATTTCTTTCACCTTCTTAGGGTCCATCTCCAATCCACCTGTAGATATCACAAATCCCAAATACACTAGTTCTTCCTTCATGAAAGTACATTTCTTAATGTTTATTAAAAACTTCTCTTCTCTCAACCTCTACAATACTTGTCTTAAATGAAACAAATATTCCTCTTTTGACTTACTAAAAACTAAAATGTCATCTAAATACACAATCACAAAATTACCCAATAATTTCTTCAATATTGTTTTCATCAACCTCATGAAAGTACTCGGTGTATTAGTCAATTCAAAAGGTATCACCAACCATTCATATAATCCTTCATTTGTCTTGAATGTATTCTTCCACTCATCTCCTTTCATTCTGATCTGATGATATCCACTCTTCAAGTCTATCTTTGTAAAATATCTAGCTCCACTCAAACAATCCATTATGTCATCCATCCTAGGTAAAGGAAACCTAAACTTAACTGTCATGCCCAAAATTAAGCAGGCAAAACACACCATTTTTTTAAAGTTATTAATTTAAAGTTTATCGTTAAAGACTAACCAGAACAGGATGCCAAAACGTAGGATGATAAGCGATTAAGGGGAATCACGGCAAGGGGATTATTGACCCGCCAACATCCCTCGCACGAGGAAAGACAAATAGGAGCCTAGGGTAAACTAGCTTAGCCTAACCCTAACAATGACTAATAAATAATTATTTCATTAGTTAAAAAATAATTATATTAACTTATTTGGATGAACCTAACCTTCTTTCACATAAGTCCTTATCAAGGTACAAATAAATAGTGATCACATTAAAGTAACCCATAGTCTTAAAGTTCCAATATAAATATTAATAAAAAAATTTAAATCTTAATTTCAAAATAAAACTCAAATAACATTTATCTCCAATAAAGATCTTTATTAAAAAAATTGATTTACTGCAAAGCCCTCCAATGCTCTTTTACTTAAATACGAATACTATTAAGTTACTCAATAAAAAGGGGAAATCACACTTAAGCAAATTAAATCTATTAATATTTCAAAACCTACAACTATGCCCACTAACGAACCTATCTTACTAATATCATGCATTAATAATAATATGTTATATTTTTTTTTAATCCTCATGATAAAATTTTCCCTTAACATAGTTACCCTATAAGAACTTAACATATTAAGAAAAAAATTAACATCCTCAACATAAAAGTTAATAAAAATAGACTTTAAAAGGGAATATAAAACCACAAAATAAAAAGAGAGGGAAAATGAATCTTCAAATGGGAGATTCTTTTCACTCTAACCCTAATTTTGGATTTAGGGTTAGGGTGAAAAAGTCACTTCCCAAAAAGAAGCTCATTTCTTCTCTTTCCACTCTCTCTTCCCCACTCACCCCAAAACCCTAAGGCAAGTTTTTTTGTAAGATTTCTTCATGATGTGCAAGTTTTGAGCTTGAAATGGAAGCTTCAAGGAGAAGACAAGAATCTCCAACAAGAATAAGCACCCATGGTTGTATGAGCATAGGTATATACACACCAGTTGTATATACATATACTCATATACCCATGTGTATAAGCTACAAGGAAAAGACCAAATGTATACAATGTAAAATACCCTCTTTTTTATTTTTTGATGCTAAAGATTCTTTGTCATTTTTAAATCTTCCAAAATATTTATTTTTTTCATTGAAAAAGAATGTGTATTTTTATTTTTTTTACAAAGAAGGTTAAAAAATAATTTTTGGGGTTTGGAGGGGCCGAAGCCCACACCAACCCCCCCAAATCTCTCGTCCATGTCATGTTGTGGGTACCACAACCACAGTATGTTGTGACTGTGGCACGCCACAGCCATGACATGTCATGACTGGGGCATGCCGCAATCATGACAAGTCGTGGTTGTGGCATGCCACAGTCACAACATGTCACGGTTGTGGCATGCCACAATCATAGCCAAGTCGTGGCTGTGGCCTGCCTTGCAGCCACAACAATAAAAAAACATTGCCCTTTTTTTTATTATTTGTTTTTTCAAAAAAAAAAAATTGTTTTATTTTTTTTGTATTTATAGGGGATTTAATATTTAGTATCAGAAATTTTATTTTTCCTATATATATATATAGATATATATAGATATATATAATGTAGGAAAATAAGAAAATGTCATGAGAATGCAAACAAATTATGGTGTTTACAAAACAAGATAGTGGATACAGCACTAAAAATATATATATTTCCTCTTTGTATCATGATATTTGAAACATAAAATGTATATGTAAACCTTAAATATATACATGTAGATATATATGTAGATATATATATATATATATATATATATATATATATATATATATATATATATATATATATATATATATATATATATATATATATATATATATATATATATATATATATATATATATATATATATATATATATATATATATATATATATATATATATATATATATATATATATAACAGATTATATATATGAACATACAAGTATAGTTTAAACTTCAGATTTACTTATCTATTCATCCATTTGAAACAATGTTTTATTTTACTGATTTTTTTACTAGTTAAATCTAGGATATATTTCCTTTGATGACATAAGGCATTGAAAAGAATAATTCCAATGGTACATTAGTGTATTTTCTACAAATATAAACAAACAAACTAAGAATATATTTTTTTTCCTCTACAATATTTCATTTTGAACATTTTGAAAACAACATACTAATGAGGGTACTTATTATTTCTTTTTAAAATATGCTTCCAAATCATAATAACATCTTTTGCATGAAATTCATTATTACCTATGCAAGAGAGAAACTCTTTTGTTTGACAATAAACTACTAACTAATTTGAAAATCATAATCTACTTAAAACTCATTTTACCAAAGAAATGATTTTTGATTGAAAAGATGACCCTCTTTGATTTTCAAAGGTAAGTGCAAAAATCTATTCATTTCTTCTTTTTAAGTGACTAGCACAAACATAGATTTTACATTACACATAACAAGTAAGTTCAGTTTACTAAAAGTATACATAACTTTTATTTAAATGTACTACTTGTAGGGCTAATTCTAGCTAAACAGGGCAATTATTGAATGTTGCACATAGAAGGTGACTCATCTATTATCACAAATGCCTGTATTCATAGAAAGTCATATTCATGGAAATTAAAATATATTTTAATCTAAATTTTGAGGCTGTTAGATGAATGTCAGGATGTTTGTATATCACATATGTTGAGGGAAGGTAATCAGGTTGCAGATTATTTATCTAACTTGGGATGTGATGGCTTAGAACTCACATCATTAAATCCATCGACTTTGATTGATGAATATGGAGATCTTAAAAGACTAATTCAAGTAGACAAGGACACCTGTTGTCATTAAATCATCAAAAGGACTTGGAAAAGATGGTTTTTGATGTGAGAAGTTGGAGATACAAGACTCTGTTTATGGGCCAACGTCATCAACATGAGCATAATATTTTTTCATTAATGGGAGGGATTGGAAGTACATTTGTTGATAATATACAGTTCAGTCGATAAGCACTATTCACATGGCTTCCTGGGTGTGAGCGCAAATGAGTACTGCAACCACATTTTGGGCAAGTACGAAGTGGGATTTTCATATCTTTTCATTATTGCTAGGCACTAAGGGTATATTCTCGGCTTATATATCAAGATTTTTTCTCACATTCCATCATCAAGGCCAGAAATTGTCGAGGATGTTAGACGTTGTTGTTTTGTGCAATTCTTGCCACAAGCAACATAGGGAGATTATGCCGAAGAATTATCACATTTGGATACCACCAAATGCTGATGAAAATGTGCTTCCGATTCCAGTGGAGGATTCTACTCGTGATTTCATGTTTATTATTCACTCTCCCACAATTCGGTGGGCTATCAAATAGGTTATTGGGGAAGAACATTTGGTTTCTTCTGCTACACAATTCTTTTATCCTTCGAATTTAGTGTCCATTTTCCTCTCCAATGCCATGGATATCATGCAGTCTCCATCACTCCTACAGTCTCTCGTGTCCAAGGTAATCCAACCAATGTTAATTGTTGATAACAAACTTAATGTGGCTTGCAATCTTATGACCTTTGGTGTGGAATGACATTAGTGGGGGGTTTGTTTTCACATGCCTAGTTGCTCCAAAAACATGAAGTCTTAGTGACTTTTGAGGCCCTAAAAAAAGAAATGGAAAAGTGTAGCTCCTTACACATGAAAACTGTGCTCCAAGTTACTACTCGTGCACTTGGCTATCAGCTGGAGGATAGAGCGAGAAAGCTAGGGTTTGCGTTGTTGGATTTGCTTAGGTTTTCAAATAATCCTCAAATATAGGGTCTACAATAGGCATCTTTGTTGGGTCTAATTGATAAGGAGGCCGATTGGAGTATTTGGAAGTCTTTGTCTCCTTCTCAACTGAAGTCCTCTAAATTTGTGGGTTCTGGATGGTCACCTGAAAGACCAGTGGACGAGTGTGTCAATTGGGGCTCGGCGGTGGCATCTACAAGTATTCATTTTGGGATTGTGACTACGTTGCATGTCATATATCCCTAAGATCAGGGTGATTTAGGTATCGAGCAACAAGAAAATTGGCCAGAGGATGACCCAATGTGCAGTGGTTCTCAAGGTGGTGACGTCATGGAGGAATGAAAAGTGGAGTGGCTTTTTGAGCTCGGTTTGAAATTTTGTTATTTTGAATGTCCCTTAAATTCCTTTTTGCTAAGGAAATGTGTAAATAGGACTTGATGTTTTGGGAGGTAGTTTATTCTCCTTATTGTATGAATGTTGTGATATCATTCTCGTTCGAAACTATAACTATTCGAATTGTTGTATATATTAAAGTGACGATGCCTAGTTTTCTTCCTAATTCTTTCCCGGTTGAGCTATTTTGAATTATTTTTTATTAATATATTATAGTGGCTTGCCCACTTTTGCCTAAAAAAAAAAAAAACTACCACATTCTTTCTTTCTTTTGCATAGCCTTTTTCTTAGGTTCCTTAAAGGACTAACTGCAGGAAATACATTACAAAACATAAGGGAAACACAATATTTTTCACAACACAAGTTTTCTCCTCTTTTCCTTCATTTTTTCAAAGATCCAATGGCTTGAAACTTGTAATAAAAATATGATAGGACCATGGGATGCTCACCTCCCATCCAAGGCCTCTAAGAGGCCACCCTTGAGCTTGGGGAACCAAAACATAGACCGGTTTTCTCACAAGCATAAGAAGAACAACAACAATGGAAATCATAATAGCCACATGAAACTCCTAACCCAAGGCTTACACAATGGGTCTCATATTGACCTTAAATCTGGGGTGAAGTGTGTTGGAAACTACAATTGAAATAATTGTTATGTTGTCATTGATGTCAAACCTGAACTGGTAAGACATTTTCTATCTAAGAAAGTACTATATCTATTGGTTGATGAAAAGCATTAGGGCAAGGGAGATACCAATAGCACCTAAGGAAAGGTTGAGTTATTTGATACTTCAATGAGTACTTGATTATTTGCCACTATGATGAGATAATGTATTTTTTATCTAAGTAAGAAGAAAGACTGAATAAGTAGGCTTAACCGAGCAAAAGTGAAGAAATATAGTTTAAGCCGAGTGATGTTAGTGTCAACCAAGCTCCAGTATATGCCGAGTAAATCTAGTGTTGACCAAACATTAGTTTATGCTGAGCGACAAGAAATTATTGATCAAAACAGTGTTAGCCGAGGAAGATAGTTTGTAGAGATGACCAAGTTACATAGTGATGACCGAGGAGATGAACATAGCATTGACTGAGCATCAGAAATTTACATTTGGAGGAAGAATTTAGATTTCCAGCCGACATAATTGAATTCTTGGGTTATGTAAATCGTGTTGACTTTACTAATTGATTATATGGAGAATTTAATGCATGGTAAATCATTTTATTATGGACTCAATGAAGATATTGAAGATGTTTCTAGAAGGATGTATGAAAGACTTAAATGTTGGAAGGATCCGTTGAATTTGACCTAATCTAAGATCTACGAAGGAGATTAAGAGGCAAAAGACAGATCTACCTATCTAGAGAGGTATAAAGGAAACCTAATGGTGAGGTTACAGAGTATGTTGGTGATGTTGATGTTATTGACTGATAAGTCTAAGCAGAAGGTTGAAGGTGAAGATCAGAGTTGTGATTGCTTGAAGTGAATTCTGAGTAGATCAGTGATGGAGATGGAAATGGTACTCATTCAGTAAATCAGCATATATGTGCAAATTGGATCTAATATCTGTAAAGTGAGTTGTATGTTTTATAGATCAGAAACTACTGCTACTTTCTAACCATTATAACAATCAAAATCCTTATTCAAGTTTGACCTAACAGTAATTGATAAATCCTTTAATCAAGGTGCCATTCTAATGGAATGTACTCA
Source organism: Chamaecyparis obtusa (assembly GCA_027943335.1). NCBI lineage: Eukaryota > Viridiplantae > Streptophyta > Pinopsida > Cupressales > Cupressaceae > Chamaecyparis > Chamaecyparis obtusa. Next base: position 227,397 of record BSBK01002093.1, on the reverse strand, counting down.
AGTCCTCTAACCAGGCCACTCCTAACAGGGTGATTAAAATCCTTTAATAGGGTCACACCTAATAGTGTGTTTTTATACCTTTAACAAGGTTGGATTTTTAATCACTTTAGAAGAGTGAAAATATCAATAACATGTTACAAAGTGGTTTTTTCCAAATTGGGTTTCCACTATAAATCCTGGTGTCATGCTTGTTTGAATGTTTTGTTATGAATGTTTTGATATTCTGCAAGTTAAACACTATTGGATAGTGGACTGCATGTTATATGTTTTCTAATATATGTTCTTTAGAGACCAAGTTGAGTTGGTGATTAGATCTGAGTTTGTTGAAGTGTTTTAATGTTCAATTGGTACATTTGGACCTGATAACAACTAATTCACCCCCCCTCTCTATTGTTCTAAATCATATTAATAATTGGTATCAGAGCTATTGGTGCTTACAGAGAAAACTTTTAAAGGTACTTGAAGCTAATGATCAAGATGTATAAGGAGGTACCGAAGTTGAATAAGGAGAACTTCCCTGCATGGAAAAGTCTGATGAAACTGCATCTAGCTGGTATTGGTGATTCAATGAAATGTTATGTTGAACATAACTTTGTTGCACCGATTGCACCTATGACTGCCGAGGAGATGAAAGCAAAATGGGAACACAATCAAGTAATGTTGGAAATTGCATCTACCTTAAGCTATCCTGAATTTGAAGACATCAAGGATTGTACTACTGCAAAGAAACTATGGGATACTCTTGCAACCATCTATGGTGGTGATACAAATGTACTGAGGGAAAAAGATGAAAGCTTGAGAGGTAAGTTTGATGAAATGAAAATTCAAGAAGGTGAGAATATTGCTCAGTATTGTGGGAGAATCAAAGAAATAGTGAATGCTATTAGAGGAGCTAATGGAATCATTGATGATGAGACTGTCATTGGAAAAGTATTAAGAACTTTTCTTCCTATATATACTATTAGAATTTTAGCAATACAAGAATCAAGATGTAACCCTGGTAATGTTCTAACTCTGGAAAGCCTTGTTGGTAAGAAAACTACTTTTGAATTGTCTAACTATGATAACTACATTGTTCCTAATGTTGAATGTGCATTCAAGTCACAAATGGTTTTGCATAAATCTAAAAGAGAGAAAGATAAATGTGTGAAAAGTGAAAGTGGAAGTGGAAGTGACAGTGACACTTCTGATGAGGAACTGGATGATCTTGAAGCACTCATGGATAGAAGATTGAGGAGAGGAAAAGGCAAATACAAAGGTAAACCTCCTATAATATGTTTTTCATGTAACAAAGTTGGCCAAATTGTTGCAAGGTGTCCTAATAGGAATTAAAATGATGAGGATAGAGAAAGAAAGTACAAAGATAAGAAAGATAACAGAGATCACCAAAGGTACAGAGATTACAAGGAAAAATTAGGTAAGAAATCATGTTACATTGTAGAAGAGGAAACTGATAGTGACAGTGATAATTTTGATATTGAAGTAGTTTATGTTGCTATGAAAGATGATTCTAATGAGGATGAGAAAACTACACTTATTTCTTATGTGAGTAAATGTGATAAATGGATTATTGATAGTGGTTGCTCACATCACATGACTGGTGATAAAAGTAAATTTGAAACCCTAGATAATTACAAAGGTAGAAGTGTTAAATTTGGTAATGATGCACCATGTCCTATGAGAGGTACATGATCAATTAAGCTAACTGATAATATCACTTGTGAAAATTCTTATTGGGTTGAAGGTCTTAACTATAATTTGTTGAGTGTTTCATAGCTTAATATTATTGGTTATCGAGTGGAATTTCATCACAAAAATGCTAAAATATTTGATGCTACTAGTGAAGTAATTGGAAGTGGTGAGAAAACTAAAGGTAATTTGTTCTATCTAGATCTATTTGAAGAGACATGTTTGTTTGCACAATTTGATGATGTATGGTTATGGAATAAGAGGCTATGTCATGTTAACTTTTAAAATATGGTAAGTATTAGTAAAAAGAAGAAAGTTAGAGGTTTTCCAAGATTGAAGAAACCTGATAATGTAATGTGTAAACAATGTCAGTTGGGAAAAATGACAAAGTCTAGTTTCCAGAGCAAGACATTTACTTCTGAGAACATTTTGGATTTTGTTCATATTGACCTTTGTGGACCTATGGGAATACAAAGCTATTGTGATGCTAGGTATTTTATTATGTTTGTTGATGATTACACTAGAATGATGACTATAATGTTTTTGAAAGAAAAATATGATGCATTTCAGTTATTTAAGTAGTACTTGGCTAAGGTTGAAAAAGAGATAGGTAGAAGCCTGAAATGTCTGAGATCTGACCGAGGTGGAGAGTTTATATCAAATGAGTTCAATCTATTCTACAATGATAGAGGAATCAAGAGACATATGTCTGCACATAGAACACCTCCACAAAATGGTATAGCTGAGAGGAGAAATAGATCTATTATGGATTGTGCAAGGACACTAATGATTGAGAAGAATTTTGCACAGAAATACTAGAGAGAAGTTGTAAGTACAACTATCTATATCTTGAACCAAGTACAAATCAAGAAAGCTACAAATGTTACACCCTATGAATTATGGCATGGATATGAACCTAATGTGAAATACTTTATAATCTTTGGAAGTAGATGCTATTTATGAAGGATAATAGAAATGGAAATTTTGATGCTAAAAGAGATGAAGGTATATTCCACTAAGAGTGTAGCTTATAAGTGTTTGAATTCTAACACTAACAAAATTGTGGAAAGTAAAAATGTGAGAGTTTATGAATATGTAGAGAAAAATAAACAAGAAAGCAATAAAGAACCTGAAGATTATAGATCTTTTGTCTATTTGGAAGAAGAAGAGGCAAGTAACACAGCTGCACCAGATGCAGAGTCCTAGGTAAGAAATGTCAAGCATCAGGAGGATGCTGTCGAATAATCAGAAGAAGAATCTAATAATTTTCATGATGAACCTGAGAAGAGATCTAAACCTACATTGGCACAGTATGTGTGAAGACATCATAAGTCTGAAAAAATCATTGGAGATAAAGAATCTAGAGTCTTGACCAGAAGTAAGTTGAAAGACCCTACATGTTTATTGTGTGAGTTTCAGCCTAAGACAATAAAAGATGCTTTGGAGAATGAAGACTGGATTCAAGCTATGAAAGAAGAAATAGATCAAATTGAAAATAATGATACCTGGACTTTGGTGCCAAGACTAGAAAACAAGAATGTTATTGGAACAAAGTGGGTATTTAGAAATAAGCTCAATGAACATGGACAAGTCACAAGGAACAAGGCAAGACTAGTATGCAAAGGTTATGCACAAGAAGAAGGAATAAACTATGGGGAAAGATTTTCCCCTATAGCAAGATTAGGAGTGAGAAATCTTCTTGCATATGCTTCCTACAAAGATTTCAAGGTATACCAAATGGATGTCAAATCTATATTTTTGAATGGTATATTAGAAGAAGAGGTATATATTGAAAAACCTAAAGGATTTATTGATCTAGAGAAGAAAAACATGGTTTGCAAACTGAAAAAAGCACTATATGGATTGAAACAAGCCCCTAGAGCATGGTATGAGAGGTTGGACAATTATTTGATCAAGATTGGATTTGCAAGGACAAATAACAACAACAATCTATACATGAAAGTTGAAGAAGGTAAAGGGATTTTGTTAGCAGAAATTTTTGTAGATGATATTATATTTGGTCGACAAGATGCCCTATGTCAAAAATTTTCAAATGAAATGCAAACTGAATTTGAGATGTCTATGTTTGGTGAGATCAAATTCTTTGTTGGTTTACAAATCTATCAGATGGAGAAAGGTATCTTCATAACACAATCTAAATATGTCAAAGAGATACTAAATTTTTTTGGAATGGAGGATTCAAGGCCAGTGAGTACTCCTATGGCTACTGGACATAAATTGTCTAAGATTGATGATACTGCTGAAGTGAATCAAATCCTATATAGATCCATGATTGGAAAGTTGCAATATGTTGTTCACAACAGACCAGATATTGCTCTAGTAGTTGGGATTGTGGCAAGATCCTCTACCAATCATCAGGAAAATCATATGATGGCTATGAAAAGAATACTGAGATATCTAAAAGGGACAGAAGAGTATGGATTATACTATAAGAGAAATGAGAAATTTGAACTGAGAGTTTACACTAATGCTAATTGGGTAGGAAATGTTGATGACAGGAAAAGTAAAAGTGGAGGAGCTTTCTTTCTTGGACATAATTTAGTCTCCTAGACAAGCAAGAAACAAAATTGTATTTCCCAATCTACAGCAGAAGTTGAGTATGTGGCAGCTCTAGTAAACTGCTCAAATCTGGTATGGATCAAGCAATTATTGAAAGGAATGAAAGAGGAAATTACTAAACCTATTATTATCTTCTGTGATAACATAAGTGCCATTAACATATCAAAGAACCCTATGATGCACACAAAGACCAAGCACATTGCAATTAAGTATCATTACTTAAGGGAATTGGTACAGGAAAAAGAAGTGAGAATGGAATATGTGAATACAAAGGAACAACTAGCAGACATATTCATAAAAGATTTACCTAAGGATGCTCATGAATATATAAGAGATAAATTAGGGGTGATTCCCCTAATTGAGGCTACCTAGTCAAGCTAGGAGAACTACATCAAATGTGTTGTACAAAATATCTGACAAATTGATGCAGGAAAGGTCACACTTTAGGAGTTGCCTAGAGTTGTGAAAAGAATAGAAAAGCTGATAATCAGTCATAAGAAAGATGACAGAGGGAGAAATATTGTTATTGAATTGACAAGATGGCATTTACATATGAAAGATGTAAGTTCTAGTTGCTTCTTTTGCATTTTTGTCAAAGAGGGAGAAATTTTATAGATGAATGAGATGAATACACATCAATAGGATATAATCAAAGAGGGAGAGACACAAATAATATTCAAAGGGAGTTACTATGTAGACGGTCAAATAAGGCTAAGTTATTGAGAATTATAATGAAGCTAATGATATTATAAATTTTTCTAATGTAATGAAAATTTTTGGATTAGTTGGTAAATCATGTGTTATTCATGTGGTGTTGCCATAAATGCCAAAGAGGGAGATTGTTGGAAACTACAATTGAAACAATTGTTGTATTGTCATTGATGTCAAACCTTAATTGGTAAGACAATTTATATCTAAGAAAGTACTATATCTATTGGTTGATGAAAAGGATTAGGGCAAGGGAGATAACAATAGCACCTAAGGAAAGGTTGAGTTATTTGATACTTTAATGAGTACTGGATTATTTGGCACTATGATGAGATAATTTATTATTTATCTAAGTAAGAAGAAAGATTAAAGAAGTAGGCTTAACCAAGAAAAAGTGAAGAAATCTAGTTTAAGTTGAGTGATGTTAGTGTCAACCGAGTGCCAGTATATGCTGAGTAAATCTAGTGTTGACCGAACATCAGTTTATGTCGAGCGATAGGAAATTACCAAGCAAAATAGTGTTAGCCGAGGAAGACAGTTTGTAGAGATGACTGAGTTACATAGTGATGACCAAGGAGATGAACACAGTATTGACTGAGTGTCAAAAATTTACATTTGGATGAATTCAAATTTCCAGCTGACACAGTTGAATTCTTGGGTTATGTAAATCATGTTGACTTTATTAATTGATTATATGAAGAATTTAATGCATGGTAAATTGTTTTATTATGGACTCAATGAGGAGATTGAAGATGTTTCTAGAAGGATGTATGAAGGAATTAAATGTTGTAAGGATCTATTGGATCTGACCTAACCTAAGATCTACAAAGGAGATTACAAGGCAAAAGATAGATCTACCTATCTGAAGAGGTATAAAGGAAACCTAATGGTGAGGTTATAGAGTATGCTGGTGATGTTGATGTTATTGACTAATAAGTCTAAGTAGAAGACTGAAGGTGAAGATCATAGTTGTGATTTCTTGAAGTGAATTTAGAGCAGATCAGTGATGGAGATGGAAATGGTACTCAGTTAGTAAATCAACATATATGTGCGAATTAGATCTGATATCTGCAAAGTGAGTTGTATGTTTTATAGATCAGAAACTACTGCTACTTTCTAACCATTGTAACAATCAAAATCCTTTAATAAAGGTTGACCTAATAGTCATTGATAAATCCTTTAATCAAGGTGGTATTCTAATGAAATGTACTCAAGTCTTCAGAGCAGACCACTCCTAACAGGGTGATTGAAATCCTTTAACAGGGTCACACCTAATAGTGTGTTTGTATACCTTTAACAAGGTTGGATTTTCATAGAGCTCACTTCAGAAGAGTGAAAATATTAGTAACATGTTACAAAGTGGTTTTTCCCAAATTGGGTTTCCACTATAAATCCTGGTGTCATACTTGTTTGAATCTTTTGTTATGAATGTTTTGATATTCTGCAAGTTAAATACTATTGGATAGTGGAATGCATGTTATATATTTTCTAATATATGCTCGTTAGAGACCGTGTTGAGTTGGTGATTAGATTTGAGTTTGTTGAAGTGTTTTAATATTCAATTGGTACATTTAGACCTAAGAAAAATTGATTCACCCCCCCTCTTTGTTGTTCTAAATCATATTAACAAAGTTGATCAAATACCCTATGGGGAGAAAGCCCATTCCAAAAGTAACAATAAACAAGCCTTCACATGGCTTTTCATAATCACCCTTTCAAAAATTTCACAACAAAAACCTTATGACCCCCAAGGCATCAAGCCAAAATAACTCCCTTATGGCCTCCAACATAAGAATGTAATGGCTTCATGGAGCCCATACTTCCATTTTTTATCCCTCTCCTTCCCAAGGAGAGACTCTACGCCCATGGGCTGTCCTAAAACCTTCACCTCCAAGGCTACTCTTCCCTCCCTAGGGTGAGTGGGCCTTGAGACTCCCTTATACAAAATAAAACTTGTAATACATTATAAAAGAAACATAATACAATAATGAAAGAAAAATATGACAACAATTTTCTTACAAGCTCAAGAATACTATCACTTGCACGTATTCAAAAACTCCATACGCAACAAAAAAAAAAGATGAGAGAGCCGCCAACCTAGATCCAAGATTAAGGAAGGAATTTGAGGATGGGCTCCCTTTTTCCTAAGTATCCTTCTCTAACCCCTTCCAAAACTAGCAATGTATCTAAGATGGAGAGTGGGTGTTCAAACTCTCAGAGAGCCCCCACTAAAAAGGCCTCCACACAACTCCCCACAACCCCCTAGGGATAAGGTAAACCTTCTAATTGGTTGGTCTTCCCTAAGCCCTTACAAGCTTTCCAAAAATGGGTTCCTAAAAAGGTTGTCCAAAAAAATGGGCAAAGACTTTGCATCCTAATGGATGGGTGTTCTATCCAAGACCTTCCTTCTAAAAGTTAATTTTCGGCCATTTTGAAAATCCAACTTTTGGAAGGGTCTTTTGGTCAACATGGGGTTGTCCTATGGTTAAAATTGACCCTTACCCAAAGGTATACCAAGTGGGTTTACTAAAAATGACCCAAACACACCCCTAGGCACCTTTCTAACCCCCCAAAAGTTCATTATAAGATTCAATTTAAAAATCAATTACATGACCCTACCTCAAAGCTCCCTAACCAAGGGATTCACATGGGGATCCTAAAGGGGTACTTACCTAGTGTTGGAGCTCTAAATTTTGGGCAAAATTTGGAGTCCTATATAGTGATAAAACCCTAAAAGATGGCCTCTTAAACTCCATGCCCAATAATTAATGGTGGAGTACATGAAATGGGATGAAACAATTATATTAATTTTCAATTAAAAAGTTGATAGATTAAGGAAGGAAGCTCTGTGACAAGAACAATCAAAATTTTATGATCAAAGCCTTCATAAAATGCTAGAATTTCAAGCTGCTACAAAGATGATGCCGACAAAGGCTGAATATGGTCAAATTTTAAAAATCTAAAAAAGACCCAGTTCGGGAAATCAAATTTCCTATCTCCAAAATAAAATCTTAGCTTTCCACAAGGTGTTTTGGATTTTCAACCAGACCCAAATCCAAAAGTTAGGTAGTTATTTTTAGTTAGTTTATTATTTTTTCAAAATAATTTGTAATAAGGGTTGTGTCTTTTCACCCTAAAGAGGTGTGAAAGCCACTCAAGCACATATATATATACATAATGTAAAATGTAAAGGATAATACAATTTAGATTTTCATAAGATATAATTCGATCACAACTACAATATGAACTCTAATGTACTATTTTTTCAACATTAATAAAGATAAGTTCTCTTCTTTTTATTTGTGGTTATAAGTTATACAATTTCAATTAGTCTTTCAGATATTCTATAAAATAGAGTGTTTCACTGTGTTGAATTCCCTGAGTATCATAATTCAAAATTGATATATATAACTCAAGTATCAATTTATGGTCTGTGAACCTGCCATTGTTCTTATCGGTCTCTTAATTTGAGTTAAACTCAATAAGATTAGCTATATAGATTGATTTGAATTATAAGTCAAGTGGAAGCCTGTGAACTGATGGACTTGTCTTATTAAAGCAAGTTTTTAAAATTGTCTCTGATCGTACGTAGGATTGAAATTTTTATGACTCTATAGCCCAAGTATTTAGAAGGCATTGATCTAATCTTTAATTAGAAATTGTTATATTTAGTTCATTTATAGTTTGTAGATCATTAAATCATTATTTAAAAGCATTACTTTTTAGTCTTTAGTATAATCCATTTAGTCAAGTTTTATAGAATAGATATTTTCAAGAGATTAGTTGCTTTCCCTTAAAGGAGAATTCACCACCTTTGGAGGAATCTTGTTTTGTATACACAGTTGTGTGACACAAATAATTTGATAGTTCAAAGTGAAATTAGGCCTACCAGCCTTGGCTTGATTAAGCCAAAATTGTAGAGGTATTAGATTATACCTATCAGTTGGCCAAAAGTGATCCATCATTTTTGGGCACCAACACCTAGGTCGATGGGAAACCAATCCTCAAGTGGAATATTTCATGGCCACATGTACACATTATAAGTATCAAGTGACACAACACAATTTACACATCACAATCCACATGGAATCTCCACTTGAGCACTCACATAACAAATTTACAATTACAATTTAGCAAATTTAATTGAGACATAAAAGCTCATCATGTTTACAAATAAAATACAATGCAACAAGGTTTTGTCTCTCATTAGACGCAACCTTGGCTAGCACTAAATTCACATTGGCCTATGTTTGGTTCCCCGATTTAATACCATGGTCTTATTCCCTACACACTAAATCCAACATCAGTAGTCCAAGAAATAATATAATCCACAACATATATAAAATAAAATCCATTTACCTTTTACAAATTATTTACAACATCACATAATAATTGGAATTCACTTCGCATAATCAATTTAACCCTTTTCTCTCCTGGCATCATGTGCACCCATAAACTTCACTTAAGTAATTAACTATCAATTCACAATAGAAATCTCATCACATCTTAATCAAATCAACTCTCCATTTCCTAATTAATCATGTAAGCATATAAATCCATCGTATCCTCACAACATTTTTTAAATCAAAATAACCATAAATGTAAATCCATATTTGTATCATAAAATCATCATCATTAATTCATCACCTAACATTTAACCTTAAATGAAATTCACAACTCATCAAAATTTAAATCCTAGTAGTTATTTTTCCTAATATCTCGCATCAACATATATACTCAAATTGTAACATCACAATAATTATCTAAATCAATCATCATGAGTATGGAAATGCCATAAACTATAATGTACATCATCTAATGAAAACAATCTTCCTATTAAGAAGGTTAAATTTCCTATTTACCAACCAAAACATTAAGCCAATTACTAGGTCTATCCTAATGGTCAATGACAAAGCTATGTCTGGCTTGGGGTGAGGCCTCACATCAATATTATAGGCATTGCACAAGGGCTCAAACTTTCTCTGATCAAACCCTTCTTTAACAACTATTGCAATTGTCTATTTAGTTATTCATTCTCTACGAGTGTCATCTAGTGTGCACCTTTATTTGGAAATTTAGCTCCAAGAATCAAATCCATGTAAAGATTGATAATTCTAACAATTTGTAATCCATCAAGTACATTGTCTAAGATTATATCTTCAAACTCTGTCAGAAAATTATTTATTTCCTCTGGTTGTTCATCTTCTGATTCCAAATCAGACTTCTTAGGAATCAAAGCATAGCACATACTCTCATTTCTCAAACCATCCAATAATTTCCTTCCTTCAACCAAATAAACCCTTACACTTGTATAAATATTACTCTTAAGAGCCTTTTGTGAAGGCAACAAAACTTGTTTCATCCTATTTGTAACAAATGTATATATGTTCTTTCTTCCATCATGCAATGTTTGTCTATCATACTATCATGGTGTACCCAACAAGATATGACATACATCTATAGGCATAATATCACATAAAAATTCATCATGATAAGATCCAATCTTTAATTTAACCAAAAAAAATTTACTTACTAATAATTTATGATCATCTTGAATCCATGCTATCTGATAGGGCTTAGGGTGATCCAATAGCTGCAACTTTGGCTTGTCCACCAACTCTTCTGAAACTAAATTATCTAAACTACTACTGTCAATGATAACTTTACAACATTTACCTTCAACCTTACATCTTGTCCATAGTTTTTTTTTTCCTATGCAATAATTCCTTATCCATCTCATTTTGGCATAGGGATCTCCTTATCATCAAGGCTTCTCCACCTTCAGGTTGATTCAAAGGTTTGGTAGATTTTTCCTCGGCAAAAAATCTATTCTATTATTCTCTACCTTCTTACTTGAATTACCTTGTCTACATTCAAAATCTTATTTTCCTTCTCCTCCATATTTAAAGAAAGTTACTCTAAACAACTTCTTATCATCTCTCCTATAGCCATTTTATCCTTTATTCTTATGAAAGTCTGTATCATCCCTTTGGTGTAAATTATCTTATTTTCCTTCAAAAATTTCCTTCAAAAATTTCCTTTATTTTTCTCTAAAAAAGATCTTCCTCCTCTTTCTCTCTATCTCTACTCATGTCTTTTATTCAACTTTTCCTCAGCCTTCAAAGCATATTGATAAGCCTCTTCCACACTCTACAACTTGATTAAATTGATCTCATCTTGTATAAACATCCTTAAATCATTAAGATATCTTACAAAATTTTCAACACCATCTGCAATATGTCTAAATCTAATATCTAACTTATATAATTCCCAAATATACACCTTTGCACTAGATTCCTTCTACTTTAGGTTTTGTGGCTTTTAGAACAGTTCACCTGATAATGTGTATGTAAGGATTTTTCCTTCAACTTATTCACCATCCTATCCCAAGATTTAATATTTTTTTTTGCCTCTTGTTTGTCTATCCGTCTAAAAAATGTTCCCACCATAGTGATGCATGACCTCTCAATTTTGCGCAGGCACATTTCACCTTCTTGTCTTCACTTGTACCCTCAAAATCAAAATACCTTTCTATCTCTATAATCCAATCAAAAAATTCATCCAAATCCAAAATTTCATCATAGTCTGATGGTTAAAATATGGTATGGTATTTACCCTAGTTAAATATCTCGATAGTCTATCATCTCCCTGATCAATCTCAGGTTCTTCTTTCATTATTTCTTCTTCATCATCACTCACATCTTCAACATGTTGACTTATTCTCTTAGTCATTTCAATAACTTCTAATCATGCTACAATATGCCTCGACATATCCATCACAACAAGATCTACATCTATCCTTTCTCTACCTCTAGCATTTCCTCCCTGAAACATCCTTATAACTGTCATTTGCAATTGTGGGTCATATCCTCACTCTTCCACTCCAAAAAAAATCAATTTCAAGACTTTGTAACCTCAAGAAAAAAGATATGCTATTACAAGAATGAAAACTCACTCTGATGCCACTTATTGCAATCATGGAATGAGGATCCTCAAGGGTAAACCATGCAACAAGTGCCACACAATGGAAGCAAAAACAAGGTAGAGAGAATACAAGATCCAATGTTTTCATTATCATAAATTCATTTACAATTATCCAACAACATGTAGGCTTCAGGCATAAAAGCTTGATTACACATATTATCCAGATTATCCTTGATGTGGGTTTATACAATTCTTATTCATGAACATCTACTCACTAAATGAACAATTAAAACAATATATAGACATTCAAAAAACATCCAAATCAGCCAAGAGTGATCACAATCCCCAAGGAAGGAAAATGTAACTTGTAGATAGGTCATGACCTAAATAATGAATAAATCATTCATCAAAGAATAGAATGAAGTGTGAAACAAAAGGGAGGTTGACTAAGAGTCCAAGAACATTAAAAAATGAGCCAAATATGATCAAAAACCAAGGAAAAGGTTCACAAGATTGGAAACTCCAACTAGTTGAGAGCATGATGGAAGAAATAGGTCAAACCCAAATGATCATAGATAACTCCACTGAGAAGAATCGGGTCGAATTGTGAATCTAAACAAAGATCAAATACAAGACAATGGATGTGCCGCTAGGTTTAAAAGATAAAATAAGCTAACTCGGAAAGAAATTGAAAGAAACACAAAGACTAAACTGAACAGGAACAAGAACAAACTAAAAGAAAATATTTTTGGTTGATGCAAGATTGCTAAGAACCCAAGGATACTCCTGCATAAATATTTTGAGACTTGCATTAGTAAATTCCCTTTTTTGTGTTTCCACCTATATAACAATCAAATAAACAAGATAAATAACAATAAAGATAATAGAAAAGATTAAGATTAGGATACTATGATATGCTTGACAAAATGCAAAAGGAAAATGTGTGTGTGACTCCCCTTCAAATACACAAAGCTAGAGCTTGATGGAGTGAAGTCAAGGTGAAAATGAAAATGATGTTGTGATATAATGCACACCAAAATACTATGTATAAAATCATTCAAGATGTAATAACAAGCTATAAAAATGGTGAAGAAGTTGTAGAATGAGGGCCCAAGCATGTAGAAGACCACATTGTGAAGCAAGAAGTGTTAAGAAGACTAAATGAAGGAAAAATAATGGATTTTTAAGATAATATAAGGATTCTTGATGTAGGTGGATAACAATAGGAGGTGTTACACTATAGTGATGGTAATTGTAATGTCTTAATGGCTCATTGCACATCTATAAATTTGTAGGATACGTGGGTTCTATGTGAACATTTCCTTAAAGTGTATGCATCTTATGCTAACTAGGCCATGTATCCAATAATTTTAATGGAAAAGGACAATAAAACTAGAGGGAGGTAGAATCTTGCATGGAATTATGTCTTTCAGCTAAGGTAGGAGCATTATATAATGGTAAATTACACAAGGGTGAAAATTCATGACATTACATTTTCCCCCCACTTTAGTTAGCATATCATAGCTAAATATGTGAGATAAAGTAAAAAGATGATTACATAAGGGTCTTTTGTTCACATAGTGTTTCATTTAGGGGAAATCCCTAAATTTTGACAAGATTGCATTCTTCATCAAAACTACATAAAATAATGTTATATGATGAAGATAATGATTACTGATGGTATGTTGGTATGGGTAGAAATTTGTGTTGTGCTAGATAGCCATACGATAAGGTGATTTTAAGTGCATCAATGCAAATAGAAAGAGTTAGATATTTGCATGCTAGAGTGGCTTTAGACATGCACCAATATGAGTAGCAAAAACTAGGTAGTTGTATGATAGGGAGGCTTTGATCATGCCGGTAAAAATAGAAAATGTTGTATAGTTACATAGGGAAAAGATTTGATAAGTGGATTGGCACCCACAAAGATAGACAAATAGATCGAATATTTTAATTTTTTAGAAAATCCTATGATGTAGATACAATAAAATAATTAGATAAAAAGACATAGAAACCTTTCTTAGAAAAGATTATATTGTTTCCTTTAAATTTTACCCCAAATAGGTGACACATGATATCCACAACATCTAAACAAAGGCAGGGGGATCATAATTTTTGGCATAAAGAAGCCTAAGAGTGAAAAATATATATGATATAAGATCTCTCATGGGTATTTCATTAGGTCTAACATGTTTTGGACATGAAGAAGAGCACATGAAGACAAATAAAAAAACAAATTGGATCAACATGGAAGGCAAACCTAAATACCTCCAACATTTTGCATCATCACAAAATGTAAAAAAATAATGTATGGTAGATAGAAGAATAAAATGACAAATAGAAGAGGGTGTATGATAGATAAATATTGTTTTCAAAGTACCAAATGAAGTATAAGATTCCTCAAGATGGGAACAACATTTAAAAATAAGTATAGAGGAACACATATAGGCACACTCTAATCTATATATGTAGAAGAGGATGCTACCTCACCGATCTTCCACCAATCATCCTCTCAATATTGATCATATGAGGAGGGAGGTCAAGATTATAGTGGTATGACCACTATGGTATCCCCAAGTGCCCCACCAACAACCAAGTATAATAATTAGGACACTTCAACATCCCAATTCACCAGCTCAACTAAGGTTACTATAGTAGAGAGGTAATAAATGGGGGTTCCTATAAGGGGGAAATAAAAACCTAAAGTGGCTTTGGTGTGAAGCTTGATAGTCATTCTCAAAATAATTGTCACTCTCAAAATAATGGGAAGTTAGGTAGAGGATGGGGTTGGGTGAAAGGATGGAGTAGTAAGAATAAAAATAGGGATTTGGATAGGAGAAACAATGGGAGTAACAAACATGGGAACCAAAGACTCACTCTTTGCCTTTATAGTGGCCTCACTCTCTAGGGCCTTTGCCTACTGAAAATACTTAAACTCATGTGAAAGATAGTTATAACACAGGTTCAAGGTCGGGTGAAAGGCATGCAAGGGCCTACTAGAATGCTATTCCATCTATGGGGCCATCACTGTTGTGATTGGAAAATAATAGGGCCCCACCAATGTAGTAGGAGGTAGCACGAAAGAAGTAAATATGGACTCAACCACGAGTACCCTTTCCCTTCTCTCCTTTCAAGGAGTAGGAGAAACATAGGGTACCCTTGAAGGTTGAGAGGTAGGTGCTAAAGGAGAGGGATAAATCCTAGGTGACCTCTTACCCTTACCATAAATATTAGGTAAAAGTTATTCTATGAGCATGTAGACTAGGAAAGAAGGGAAAACCTTGGACTTGGACAATAAAGGTACCTTTCCCTTATTTGTGCTAAGTGCATATTCAAGAATTGAAGAAACTATCAGAGGTTACAAATTTTTTTGTGGGTGATGAGTATTCCCCTAAGGAACACACTTTCATTGTACCCTCAATGAAAAAGGAAAAAAAGAGGAAGCATGCTAATCTAAAAGAGAGGGTTGAACATTAGGGACACACTAAGGAGGGGGGATAGGTGCTACAAACTTGAGACATAATTCCTTGTCCTTGTATTTTTATAAACAATAAATGATACAAGGTCCCTTCCATAGTAGGATAGAAATGATCTAACAAGAATCCCTCATGGGATATTAGGGGCCAATAACTAGTATTCTTGATTATGTGAATGATACCCTCTTGGGAGAACTTGAGACATTTATGCACAAAAAAAGGGATGACTCCCATCGAGATTAGCTAGGGGATGCCCAATTTGACTCTAAAGAAATTTTATTCTGGAATAACTACAAAGGTTTTATAAACCACCTTGGGTAATGCCTGGACCATCAAGGTAGTTGACCCTAGGGAGGGAAGTGATAGTCTTTCATGGGCACTAATGGTTCATGATCACTCGTCATACTCTACATGATTAATCTCATTAAAAAAAACCACCTCTTTAGAGATGATGTTGACATAACATCTAGGGTCAACCATAATTCCTCTAATAGAGGATCTATTGACCAGTACTAGGAAATAGAGAGAAGGCTCTCCTTTGTGAGGATTATAAATATGGGTGAATGTTATGTTCATGTCAAATAAAATTCAATTAGGTGGAAATATGGAAGTGATCATTACCATGTTGATGAAGGTACTATCACTTAATGAAGGAGGAGATGATGTACATAACCCTAGTTCATATTGGGTTCACCAAAATGTGGAGAAGGAAAATTCCTTGACCTCAAAATCAAATCAAATATTGAGGGACAAACTAACCATTTCACCACCTCACTTCTACTAGCACTCTGGAAAGATAGGGTGATCAAGACAACTTAAAGGATAAAGAAATGTTTTAAAACTTAAATGAAATAATATGTGTAATTAAAAGAACTAAAATATTTAGTGGGTACCAATAGATAAAAGTGTTTTGACTATCTAAAATAGAAGAGATAACTACTAGGATTAGCTGTCAAGATCTACAAACTTACTCCCTATGACACCTTCATGGGTTGAGGATGACAACATGTATGCAATATTTTAGTTTGATGCATGTTCATCTAGTACAAACAATGTATAAAAATAATGGATTATGGAGATAGGGGGTGAATCAGTAATCCTTGATTCCAAATACCTTAAGAAATGTTTCTCTAATTAACTTGGTGACAGCTCGGTTAAACCCAATTCACTATTTACCAACAATAGTAAATAAAATTTAACAATAAGTAAATCAATCACATAAACCATTCAACACATTTAACACCAATATTTAATGTGGAAATCCAACTTTGGGAAAAACCATTGTGGGAATTATCACCCACTAAGAAAATACTCTTCTAAAGTATGCCTGGTTAAGAGTCAATCTAGTTAAAGATTACAATACACACTATTAGCTGTGACCCGGTCAAAGGGATTTACCTTAAATTTGTTAGGATATTCATCCTATTAGGAATGGCCTAGTTAGAGGGCTTCAAACACTCTTTAGAATTTTACCTTTTGCAAGGATTTTACAATAAGACTGTTAAGTCCACCCTGTTAAGAGATTTCTCTATTTCAAATGCTAGTAAGAAAAAATAAATATATTAACCTACAAACCTACAACTATCTTTGCATAACTAGATCCTTTGTGTGCTCTTCTATCTTCACTTTCCACTGGCTTCAATACTTCATCAGATCTCACTTTCTGACTCAAAATCTTGAGTTGTTCCTTCTTCACTATATCAGTTGGTGACTTATCAACTCTTCAATTTTCTATCCATTTGTTCATACAAATCCATCCTTTATATAGATAATTTTTGCCACTTAATCTCCTCTATTACATTTTCCTTTGATCAATCTTAGTCATCCAATTCATTATACCTTGAATCTGGATCTCGGTAACACATTTTCTTTTCACCTCAGAACTTTAAATTTTCTTGGAACTTGTTCCTTATGCTTTAATCATTTAGATCTAAGCCTTAGATCATCATCAAAAAATTTCCTATTTGTAGATCTCTCTAACTAACTTTCCTTGTCATCATAACCATCTATCTCATCATATCTAATCATTAAACATCATTCTCATCCTTGTATTTAATTTGTGTTCCTTGCTCGGTAGATAACTCTAAATTTTGGTGAACTTCACTCAGTGCCTAGAAATTTCTTTCTCGGTGTCTTGAGTTCCTTTTCCTTTACTGAGTGAGTTTTCCTGCTCGGTAGCCAAAACTATTTTGCTTACCGACTTGTGAAATCTTCATTACCATACTTTACCAACTTAACATAATCATATGTTAGGTAGAAAAAAATTACATCAACATAATCTTAACATTGTCTGATCCATATCAGTTGTCCATTTAATTTCTTCAACTTCACAACATCTCATTTCTTCTTCTTCTTAACTCATTCAACTTATATCATATACCTAATGATATGGCAACATAATATAAACCAGAAATCAATTACTTGACATCAATGACAAGACAATAAATGATCTAACCTTTCTACTATCTTGTAATCATCTAATCTTGGTTAGTCTTCATCATCATCACCATCAGTTAAAAAATCTCCAACATTACTATCAGTTATAGTAACAATCTCCCTCTTTGGAATTGATGGCAACACTAATAATATTCAGTGTTCAATTTATGATGGTACACTTCACTGTTATTCATGTACTCCCTCTGAGCTATAAATTATCCTTTGTTGTACTTGATCTTCTTCTATACATATTCTCTCTTTTTTAGTAAGCAATCATCTTCTTCAATAGATCTTATATATTGTCCCTCTTTGTCAACTTTTTATTCTCCTTTATGCAATCTGTGCATCAACAATATTCTCCTTTTACAATCAATTGACTTATTCTCCCTCTTTGATCTATTTATCATCAATCTCATTCATTTCCCTATTTGAAAATAATGCCAAAGACATATAAACTCCTAAAATATTTTCTCAAGCATTAAATTATACCTCAAATGTATTCATCTCTCATTGCAGTCATAATTTTTTTTTTCACAAATTCAAACTTCACCTAAAGAGTGAACACTAGCATTAACTCACAAGATAGATATTATATTGAATACTTGAATTGATGTAGAATGCATCATTCCTTAGTGAACATTGGATAAGGGAAGAACCCCTAACTTACCTTGGAGATACTCAAAAGAATCCTTCAGTAGTGGTTTGGTAAATATATCAACTATATGTTCTTTAGAATTCATATACTCCAATATCACATGCTAATCTTGTACTTTCTCTCCCAAGTAGTGATACTTAATAGATATATGCTTTGTCTCTGAATGCATCACCAGATTCTTTGATATGTTAATAGCATTGGTATTATTGCAATAAATGTTAACTGGATTAGTAATCTCTTCATTCACACCTTTGAGTAATTGTTTGATCCATACAATGTTAGAACAATTCATAGCTACAACAACATACTCAGCTTTGGTAGTAGATTGTGAAATACAACTTTGTTTCTTGCTTAACCATGTCACTAATATTTATCCTAAAAAGAAAGCTCCACCACTTGTTCTTTTTCGATCATCAATATTTCCAGCCCAATTAGCATTAGTATATACTTTGAGATCAAAATATCCTCCTTTTGTCTATAATAGACAAAAATATTCAGTCCCTTTCAAATATCTAAATATTCTTTTCACTGCAGACATATCTATCTCATTCGGGTTGGCATAAAACCTTGCCACAATACCTACTAAATGTGCAATTGTATCATCTTAAAATGGAAGCACTTCCATGATAAGAGCATTTAGCCCTCCAAGTAAGTAGTCTGGGGTCATGTTAAGCACCTTGATCAGGTCTTTTCATGTATCTAGCTTTCTCCCTTGTTCTACTTCTCTCTACACTTGTTTTCCACTTTATTTCTGCATTTTTGAACACTCTGGATTGAGCTCCTAAGGTTTTTGACCTCAAGGTCAAAGTCAACCTTGAGGGTCAAATTCAACCTCGACCCTGACCTATGTTAGGGACAACCTTGACCTTGACCTAGAGTGGGGTCTACCTCGTCCTTGACCCAGATTTCAAATTTTAGGTTCCCATGATTTCCAGGTGTCGGGTTTCAAAAATATTTGTTTTCCCACTTCCGGGTCGGCTATTTTAGGTTTTGGAATGGTAAATCCTTAAATTTCATTTAATATGGGTCCATTTCTAGGGGTTAAGGTTAATTGGGATTTAATTCTCCAATGTCAGCCTTCTCTAGAGGTTTGTGCCCTAGATCACTATAAAAGGAGGCCTTCCTCTCCCATTTTCTAATCCATTATTCACATCTCATCTCTCAAGCTCTCAAGTGCAATCAAGAAAGAAAGAAGGATAAGGAAAGAAAGAAATCATTCATTCATCCTTAAGCCTAGCATCCATTCAAGCATTCATCAAGGAGATCCATTGTTAGTCATTGAAGGATTCAATCTCTTTGGAGCCCCCTTAAAGATCCATCCTTCCACATTCATCCAAGTCTATGCAAAGATCCATTCAAGATTGGTGTTGAAAATTAAATGCCATTGATTTGAGACATCCTAAATACTTCTATATTCATTGGAGCATCCCTACTTGTGGATTTGAGGATTCGAATCCTCTACAAGGACTTCAACATAAGCAAGGTGAATTGTTTCATTTACTTTGTTTATGCATATTACAAATTCAATTCAATCTCAAGGTTGATTCCAAATTGGGGTTTGACCAAGGCAAACCCCCCAAACAAACAACAAAAACCCTCTTTTCCTTGTAGGTACAGGTGTGGAACTGTGGATCTGACCTTGGATTTGGATACCCTTTTCAGTGAACTTCCGAGATCTGCAAACAAAGTTGAAGTCAAACTTCAAAATATTAATTTAGCCTTTGACCTTTTATTGGGGTTAAAGACAACTTGTTGTCAGAAGGATAAATTTTTTTTGGGTTTTCTTTATCTTGACATTTCTAGTCCGAAACAGGTTGCAGAATTGCCTGAAACTGCACATAGACATCAGAAATTAGTATTTTCTAGATCTACCCTATTTTCAGGTTAGTACTTGCCTTTCAATTATTTCAGATTTCAAGAACATCTTCTTTATAGGTAAATATAAGGTTTTCTCCTTTATTCATATTCTCCATAGATTGATTCAATTGTGCATTAACCTTTTGGTTGATCAATTTGGATCTCTCCTTTCAGAATTTGGATTTAGAATTAGATCTCATATATCCCCCATTCAATTAGGTGATTCCATTTCAACATTATTCATTTTGGTGAACCCGACATACTTACTCTCCTTTCTTTTATGGAATTAGATGCCCTATTGTGTTTTATTTCCTTTTATCTTGTTGGTATTAGATTTCTCTTTTATGTTAAATCTTGCATGCTAATTAGATTGCAAAAATACAAAAATATTCATGCTTTATGTGTTCTTAGTTTAGTTCATTTGCATTGCATTGGTTTATGAGCTTTACTACTACTCCTACTTATAATATTCTAGTTAGAAGAAGTTGTAGACTCATGGGTGCCTTTGATCCTAAATCTTCTTCTCCTTTCCTTAGGATCCCAGATGATAATTTGATTCTTCATGATTCCAATCCTATTATGGAGCAAAAATCTTCTCACTCATCAAATGATGAGGATGACGCTTTAAGAGTTCCTCCTAAACAAGTCCAAAAACTTTCAACTGAACTTGATAAAATGGGTAATTGGCTTATTCAAGAAAACCATAATCAAGATTATATTCAAGCTATAGAGGCTCTTAAGAAAGTTCTTCATGATAGTGATCAAGGTGTTAACCTCTTGCATGGTATTACTCAGCTCATGCATTCAAATGTTAAACCTCTAGCTCAAGAAGCTCAAGACTTAGGGTTGATTCCTCCTATCACTAGTGTAGAACCCTCTTCTAATCCTTTACCTATTATTCCTACCTATACTCCTTCTTTTTTGATTGTGACGGTTCCCTCGGTTCGTATGAGTGTTCCTCCTGTGTCCCTCCCTACATCACAACCTTCATATCATAATGTTCCTTTTACTTATTCCAATCCACTTCCAACTGTAGTTCCTAGTGTTCCTCCAGTTGTGTCTTCTATTCCTATAGCTTCTTACACTGTACCTAGTGTTTCTAATGTTTCTATTCCTCCCATTTCATCTAATGATTCAACAATCATCATTTTGGCTCAAACTGTGTCATCCTTACAACAACAACTTGCTTCCTTAACTCAAAACAAGTTTAGTGTAACTACATGTGACATGGGAAGTCCATTGTCCTGAGACATTATTCATACTCCTATTCCTCAGCAAGTTGATATGCCTCATCTTGAGAATTACAATGGAAAAGGAAATCTTGTTCATCACATTAAAACATTCCAAATCCTTTGTAGTGATTATGCTTATGACCATAGGATTTTAGCCAAACTGTTTGCTAGAACCTTCCGTGAAAAGGCCTTACAATGGTATTGTTCCTTTCCTCCTTATTCTATTGATTCCTTTCCACAACTTGCCAATGCTTTTATTCAAAAATTTCAAAACAACATCAGCCTGCAAGTGTCTTTGACTGATTTGATGCATTGTAAACAAAATCCTAAGGAAAAATTGACTAAATTTATTGGTAGATTTAAGAATTTTTATGCTCATATTTCCTATTTTGTTCCTGATATTGATATTCAACATATGTTTATTTCAAATTTGCAAAAGGATATTAGAGATAAGATTTTGCTTACTGAATTTACCTCTTTTCAACAACTTTGTGCAACACTTCATCATTATCAATTACAAGTGAGTCAATTTGAGAGAAACACTCCAATGGCTCTTGTTCTAGTTGATAAGAGTGATGTTTCTCCTAATCCAAACAAATTTCAAAAATTCAACAATTATGTCAAGATAAACAAACAAGCAAATGCAGTTGCTTGTCAAGTTGTTGCATCTCACAATGCCACTTCTGCATCCACTATTTTTTGATTAAATCATATGTTTACTCCTCTCTTTGAATCTTTACATGCTATTATGAATAGGTTTTAACTGCTAATATGATTAATTTACCTCCTATTCGACCTCTTTTACCTGCTATAATTTCATCTAAATCTTTTGATCCAAAAGCTTTTTGTCAATATCATCGTCAGAATGGTCATGATACTGAGAAGTGTTATTCTTTAAAACATAAGGTTCAAGACTTAATTTCTTCTAATGCCTTATCTATGGATAATTTTGATGGTAGTGGGAACAAATTTGTCTCTCCTCCTAATCAAAACCTTCAAATCTATACGAATCCTTTACCTATGCATGATACTAATACCATTACTCAGCCATCTGCTATGGAAATAGTGTATGATTCAAAGATGGATGATCTCAATCATGTTGTTAATCAAGTGGAGCATGTTGGTCAATCTGTATCTCCACCTCAATCTCAACCTAAATCTTAGATTCAACCTCAAGTTCAAACTCAACTTCAACCAAAACTTAAGCCTAAATTGAAAACTCAACCTAAACCTTGAAAACAACCTAAGCATAAAAGACCTCAAGAAATTTTGATTACCTTTGATGATTCTGAGACTATTAAAGCTCCTAATGGTCCCCTTTACATTTATGCTAGGATTTCCCAGATACCTACTCTTGGTTGTCTTGTTGATCCTACATCTTTAGTCAATGTTATTACTGAAGAAAATCTTTTTATGAAAAACTTGCAACGTGATTCTTAGGATACATCAGATGTGTGGTTTCAAACTTGTAATGGTTTTCTTTATCCATCATTTGGTTCTATTAACTTGCCAATTGAACTTTGTGGAAAAATTGTGAACACTACCTTTGTTGTTGTTCCTACTTCTGATCAATTTCAAGTTAAGCTTGGTTTTCCATGGTTAAATGCCATGCATGTTGTTGCTTCACCTATCCATAAATGTCTTAAATTTGTTCATGATGAAAAAGTGAAGATGATTAATCATAGTTTATATCAACCTTCTAGGCCTAGAGATTGTGTTGCACTTGATTTCTTTGGGCCTTCATTACCTAATTCATGTCCTCCTCGACCTGATAATATTTTCCGTTCATATCAAGCTTATAAACATAGTAAGATTCTTGAATTAAGAATACCTCCAATGGATCTTAATCATGGTCTTTTTCCTACACCTTTTATGCCTCCTTTAACTATGGGTTCTAGTTCTATTAATCAAGTTCTTGATAATCCTATTGATCTTCCTAAAGAACCTGTGAAGGATCCTGTGATTGTTCCTCCTAGTTCTCAACCTATTTCAAGTAAAGAAAAATGGAAATGATCTCCTAATGAACATTGTAAGAAGCATTGTGCTCATGCTAAAACTCATAATTTTATTCTTCAAAGGTCACTACCTTCTTCAGATAAGACTATGCATGATGTGTTAGAAGAAGTTGTTACTAATAATGATGTTAAGATGCATGATTCTAATTGTATCGTAGATCCCATTTTGATTAATTTGGATGAGGAAGATACTCTTGATGATACTGATAATGTTAATGATGAATATGAGACTATTGACATTGACATTGATTTACCTAATATTCTTTCATCACAATTAACTCTTACACCTAGTGTCGAACATTGTGATTCTCAAGAGGATCCTTGTTTGGAACTGGCTATCATTCCTACTATGTTGGATGTAGTCCCTCTTGTGATTTACCCACATTCCCTAAATGATATACAAAAAGATGAGGAGAGTAGGCAGCATGCTTGATTGGCTTGTCCTTCATGGTAGCTTTGTTATGTGTTTGCTTGTTGTATTATGCTTCTCCCGTGATGTGTTTTCTAAATGTTAGATTCTTTTATATGACCCTTGTTGCTTAGTTGGTACAAGGTGATAAAGGAATCAAACCTATTGTACAATTCCTCTATATGTATCTCTATTCTTCTATATGTTGTTTCATGTTATGTTGTAATTGTGCTATTGTTCGTGCATGTTTCCTTTTGTAATATGCTTGGATTCGAGGCATGGTAGCATTGATTCTTTTTGGTCTCCATGTCATGATCCAAAAATATTATTCTTTGTATATCTTATGTGATCTTTCCTCCTTTGTGATTGCATATCTACTTTCTTTGGGGAATGATTTCAATTCATTTTCAATAATATTATATATATTATCTTATGATCATACTGACCCCATGGTAGGTAGATCCCTTATGTGTTCTTTGTATGTTTATGTGGTATTTCCCTTGATTTATCTTTGTCTGGGGGCATCTCATAGTGGAAATGTAATCAGTGGAGTTGTTTATGTTTCCATTAAAGTCATTTCTCCTATTAAAGTGTTAGAAATGACTTTAACATGGGGCATATGCTCTACTCACTTGTTGCACACACACACTTCTCGATACGCATATATTGTTTTTCAAGATGCTTTTCTCCCTTTTGGATTAGTGACTAATCCTTAAAAAATGGATTTATATATTAGGATCTCTTGATCCCACCAGTTTCAAATTTCATTTTTGATCCCTTAAGGTTGAAGGTGTCCTTAAGATTGGATCTCTCTTTTTGCTTTTGGTTCTACTCTTACAGAATAGAATATTCCTAAGGGTGAATCCTTGATGGGTTGAATAGTGAGTAGCCACATTCACTAGGTGGTTTAATTCCATCTTTCCAGTAGCATCATTTCCTTGCGTGGTTCAATATGGGACATAAGTTCTCATTGGGCAAGATAATCTCTCTCTCTCTCTCTCTCTTTCTACAGATGTCTCCCTTATTATGATATTGGAGTTGATGAATACTTTATTCCTTGAGGGCTTGAGATTTCTCTTTGTCCCTTTGATTACACTAAGATTATCTTTTCATTTTGATCTACTTTACTAAGAGTTTGCATCAAGTCCATACTCTTGCTAAAGTGGGGGCTTAATGTATCATCTTAAAATGGAAGCACTTCCATGATAAGATCATTTAGCCCTCTGACTAAGTAGTCTGGGGTCATGTTAAGCACCTTGATTGGGTCTTTACATATATCTAGCTTTCTCCCCCCATTCTGCTTCTCTCTGCACCTATTTTTCGCTTTATTTATGCATTTCTGAGCACTCTGGATTGAGGTCCTGAGGTTTTTGACCTCAAGGTCAAAGTTGACCTTGACCCTGACCTAGGTCAGGGATGACCTCGACCCTAACCTAGGGTAGGGTCTACCTTGTCCTTGACCTAGATTTCAAATTTTAGGTTCCCACGATTTCTGGGTGTCAGGTTTCAGAAATATTTGTTTTCCCACTTTCAAGTCGGCCATTTTGGGTTTCGAAATGGTAAATCCTTAAATTTCATTTAATATGGGTCCATTTCTAGGGGTTAAAGTTAATTGGGATTTAATTCCCCAATTTTAGCCTTCTCTAGAGGTTTGTGCCCTAGATCACTATAAAAGGAGGTCTTCCTCTTTCATTTTCTCATCCATTATTCACATCTCATCTCTCAAGCTCTCAAGTGAAATCAAGAAAGAAAGAAGGAGAAGGAAAGAAAGCAAGAATTCATTCATCCTCAAGCCTAGCATCCATTCAAGCATTCATCAAGGAGATCCATTGTTAGCCATTGAAGGATTCAATCTCTTTGGAGCCCCCTTGAAGATCCATCCTTCCACATTCATCCAAGTCTATGAAAAGATCCATTCAAGATTGGTGTTGAAGATCAAATGCCATTGATTTGAGACATCCTACATACTTCTATATTCATTGGAGCATCCCTACTTGTGGATTTGAGGATTCGAATCCTCTACAAGGACTTCAACATAAGCAAGGTGAATTGTTTCATTTACTTTGTTTATGCATATTACAAATTCAATTCAATTTCAAGATTGATTCCAAATTGGGGTTTGACCAAGGCAAAACCCCCAAAAAAACCACAAAACCCTCTTTTTCTTGCAGGTACAGGTGTGGAACTGTGGATCTGAGCTCTGATTTGGATACCCTTTTTGGCAAACTTCTGAGATCTGCCAACAAAGTCAAAGTTGACCTTCAAAATATTAATGTAGCCTTTGACCTTTTATCAGGGTCAAAGACTACCTACTATCAAAAGGATAAAAGTTTTTTGGGTTTTCTTCATCTTGGCATTTCCAATCTGAAACAGGTTGTAGAATTGCCCTAAACTGCACACAGACATCAGAAATCAGCATTTTCTTGATCTGCCCTATTTTGAGGTTAGTACTTGCCTTTCAATTATTTCAAATTTCAAGCACATCTTATTTATAGGGAAATATAAGGTTTTCTCCTTTATTCATATTCTCCATAGATTGATTCAATTGTGCATTAACCTTTTGGTTGATCAATTTGGATCTCTCCTTTGGGAATTTGGATTTAGAAGTAGATCTCATATATCCCCCATTCAATTAGGTGATTCCATTTCAACATTATTCATCAATATCAGGCCTATTGTGTACAAAATATTATAGTTTACCCATCATGGATTGGTAAAGTGTCTCATTCACTTCCTTTGTCTCATCTTCTTTTGACAATTTACAACCAGTAGCCATCGATGTTCCAACCGGTTTTGATTCTTCCATATTGAAAGTCATTAGGATCTCTTTGATATACTTTGATTATGTGATGCATATCCCATCCTTAACTTGTTGAATTTGAAGTCCAATAAAGAATTTAATCTCTCCTATCATAGACATCTCAAATTCCTTTCTCATCTCTTCAACAAATGATTTATACATTATCTCATTTCCACCAAATATAATGTCATCAACAAATATCTTAGCAATTAGAATCTTATCAGTACTATCACATTTCAAATATAAATTACTATTATCACTTGTCTTTTGAAACCCAATCATAACTAAATAAGAGTGTAGCCTTTCATACCATGCTCGAGGTGCTTGCTTCAATCCTTAGAGTGCCTTGTGTAGTTTGTAGACCATATCCTTGTTATAATTCTAAACAAATCCTTCAAGTTGTTTAATGTACACTTCTTCAACAATTCCATTTAAAAATGTAGACTTAACATCCATCTGATAAAATTTGAATCCTTTATAGACACCATATGGAAGTAATATCATTACTCCTTCTAATCTAGCAACAGGGGAAAATGTCTCACAATAGTCAATAGCTTCTTCTTGTGCATACCCTTTGCAGATTAATCTTTCTTTATTTTTTTATCACATCTCCTTTCTCATTGAGCTTATTTCTAAATATCCACTTTGTTCCTATCACATTCTTATCCTTAGGTCTTGGTACTAGTGACCAAGTGTTGTTCTTTTGAATCTGATCAATTTCCTCTTTCATAGCATTAATCTAGTCTTCATTTCCTAGTGCATCCTTGACTAATCTTGGCTCAAACCCAGAAATCAAACATGTGTTATCTTTCAACTTACTTCTTTTCATGACTCCTGCATTCTTGTCTCCACTAATTCTACTCGGTGAGTGGTGTCTTCTCACATATTTTTCTAATACTAGTTTGGTAGACTGCTCATCAGTGTTTTCATCTCTCAGTAGAGGCTCATCTTGCTCCTTGGTTCCTTCTTATTGCAGCTTGGTTGTATCAATTGAATTACCTTCTTGTACATACACACATATTTTGTAATCCCCAGGTTCCTTTTTTCTATCTTCTTCATTCCTTTCCACAAATTCATAAATCCTCACATTTTCACTTTCAACAATTTTGTTAGTATCCTTGATCAAACATTTATATGTTTTTCTCTTTGATGAATAACCTAGGAATATACCTTCATCTCCTTTTGAGTCAAACTTTCCATTTATAACATCTTTCAGTCTATAATACCTACTTCCAAAAAATTTAAAGTAACTTACATTCGGTGTGTGACCATACTAGAGTTCATAAGGGGTCTTGTTTGTTCCTTTCTTCAACTGTACTTAGTTGAGTGTGTAGAAAATAGTACTTATGGCTTCTCTCTGGAATGTTTGTGCAACCTTTTTGTCAATCAATAGTGTTCTAGTACAATCAACTATAGATCTATTCCTTCTCTCAGCTATACCATTTTTTTGTGGAGTCCTCAATGTAGATACTTGTCTTTCGATTCCATTTTCATTGTAGAAGATAGTAAATTCATCAGAGATCAATTCACCTCCTCTATCAGATCTTAAACATTTTAGTTGTTTACCTATTTCCTTTTCAACTCTTTCTTTATACCACTTGAACATTTGGAATGCATCATACTTTTCCTCTAGAAACATAATAGACATCATTCTTAAAGTCATCAATAAACAAAATGAAATACCAATCTCCATAGTAGCTTTGTATCTTCATAGGACCACAAAGGTCAGTATGAACTAATTCCAAAATAACATTGGTAGAATAAAATTTAATTGAGAAACTTGACTTTGTCATCTTACCAATCTGACATTCCTTACACATCACTTTATCAGGTTTGATTAATTTTGGTAGACCTCTGACTCTATTCTTTTTTCCCACTTTAATCATGTTAATGATCCTAGGTGTCTCTTGCTTTGATCCCTTGGACACTTGGTAGATTTAGAGCTATATACTTGATTGTTACATTGTGTTTTCTCATGCAAGACCATACTCATGGTTATCTTGGCATTTATGCTTCAATACTAGTATAATATTGCAATATTAACTAAATAGTGGTAAAATGGAATCACCACTATTGAAATATGTATGATGTGTGGAATGTGTAGGGGAAATATGAGATCCACTCCTAAATCTAAATTCCCAAAGGAGAGATCCAATTTGATCAACCAAAAGGTTAATGCACAATCGAATCAATCTACAAAGAATATGAAAGAGAGAGAAAAACCCTATATTTCCCTATGGTAGAATTGAAGTGTTTAGAATTTGAAATAATTGAAATGCAAGTACTAACTTCAAATTAGGGAAAATCTAGAAAATGCCAAATTCTGATGTCTATGTGTACTTTTGGGCAAATCTGCAACCTATTCTAGACTGGAAATGCCGAGACGGAGAAAACCCAAAAATATTTTTCCAAGATGAGCTCAGGTTGACTTTGACCCTCATAAAAGTGAAAGGCTAGATTCTTTGTTTGAAGGTTGATTCTAATTTTATTCGCATATCTTAGAAGTTCACTGAAAAGGGTATCCAAATCTGCTCTCAGATCCGAAATCCCACACCTATACCTACAAGAAAATGGGGGTTTTTGTTTGTATGTGGGGTTTGCCTTGGTTAAACCCCAATTTAGGAATTAACCTTGAAATTGAATTAAAATTTAGTGTGCATAAACAAAGTAATCGTAAAAAATCACCTCACTTATGTTGAAGTCCCTGTAGAGGATTCAAATCCTCAAATCCACAAGTAGGAATGCTTCAATGGATGTAGGATGTCTCTAATCAATGGCATTTGATCTTCAACACCAATCTTGAATTGATCTTTGCATATGAGGAGGCTTGGATGAATGTAGAAGGATGGATCATCAAGGGGGCTCCAAAGAGATTGAATCCTTCAATGGCTAACAATGGATCCCCTTGATGGATGGATGCTTGAACACTTGAATGCTTGAAGACTTGCTTGAATTCTTGCTTGAGTTCACTTTCTTGCACTTGAGAGCTCACTCATGAAATTTCTTGAAGATGAGATGTTCTCACAAAACTTGATGGAGAAAATGAGAGAGGAAGGCCTCCTTTTATAGTGAACTAGGGCACAATCCTCTAGAGGGACCACCTTGGAGAATTAAATCCCAATTAGGTCCTAATCTTTAGAAAATATACCTAGATTAAATGCAATTAGAGTATTTACCATTTTGAAACCCAAAATAGCGAACCTAGAGGTGGGAAAATAAATATCCCCAAAACCCGATACTTGGAAATCAAGAAATTTGGAGATTTTGAAAGAGGGGGGAAAAATCGAGGTTGGGACTGACCTAGTCAGGTTCAAGTTTGATCCTGACCTAGTCAGGTTTGAGCTTGATCCTGACCTAGTCAAGATCAACCTCAAATTTGACCCTGGGCCTAGATCCAGTTAGAATCAAGATAGGAGGTCTCGGGGATGCCCAAAGACCTAGAAATGATATCAAAATAGGAAAAAATGCTAGGGATACACACAAAATCCTATGATGACTGTGATGAAGGCCAGGAGGACCTATTTCTAAGTCCTAGAAAATAGAGCCATGGAAGAGGTAAATTAAGGAGAATCCTTGGGATCCTAACCCTAATTTCACTTAGAATGAAGCAGAAAAGAAGTGGAAAGTGGGGAGAAACCAAATACATGCAAAGACCCAATCAAGGCACTTAACATGACCCCAGACCACTTACTCGGAGGGCTAAATGCTCATATCATGGAAGTGCTTCCATTTTAAGATGATACATTAAGCCCCCACTTTAGCAAGAGTATGGACTCGATGCAAACTCTTGGTAAAGGAGATCATATTGAAAAGACAATCTTATCGTAATCCAAGGGACAAAGAGAAACCTTAAACCCCCAGGGACTCAAGTCTTCATCAAATCCTAAATCATAATAATAGAGACATCTCTAGAAAGAGAAAGAAGGTGTGATTACCTCACCCAATGAGAACTTATGTCCCATTGTGAACCACACAAGAGAATAGTGCAACTGGAAAGATGGAATTGAACCGGCTAGTGAATGTGGCTACTCACTAGTCAACCCATCAAGGATTGATCCTTAGGAATATTCTATTCCATAAGAATAAAACCAAAATCAAAAGAGATCCAATCTTAAGGACACCTCTAACCTTAAGGGATCAAAATGTATGTATATTTGAAACTGGAGGGATCAAGAGATCCTAAAATATAAATCCATTCTTTAAGGATTAGTTACTAATCCAAAAAGGGAGAAAAGGTATTTTGAAAAATATGTGCATATCAAAAAGTGTGTGTGTCCAATAGGTGAGTAGAGTGTATGCCCCCATGTTAAAGTAATTACTGACACTTTAACAGGAGCAGTGGCTTTAACAGAAACATAAACAACTCCAATCATTACGTTTCCACGTCGAGATGCCCCCAGATGAAGACAAATCAAGGGAAATATCATAGAAACATATAGAAAACACAGAAGGGATCTACCTACCATGGGGTTAGTATGATCATAAGATAATATATATATATGATATTATTGCAAATGAATTGACATCATTCCCCAAAGAAAGTAGAACTACGATCACAAAGGAGGAAAGATCACATAAGATATACGAAGGAGAATCTTTTCAAACCATGACATGGAGACCAAAAATAATTAGTGCTACCATATCTTGAATCCAAGCAGATTACACAAGGAAACATTTACGAACAATAGCACAATTACAACATAACATTGAACAACACATAGAAGAATAGAGATACATATAGGAAAATGTAAACAATGGTTTCAATTCCTTCATCACCTTGCACTAACTAAGTAATAAGGATTGTATAAAAGAATCTAACAACATTTAGCAAACACATTATAGGAGAATCATAGTAAAGCAGGAAAACACACAACAAAGCTACCATGAAGGACAAGCCAATCAAGTGTGCCGCCTATTCTCCCCATCTCATTGTATATCATTTAGGGAAGGTGGGTAACTCGCAAGAGGGACTATATCCAAAATAGTAGGAATGATAGCCAGTTCCAAACAATGATCCTCTTGAGAATCACAATGTTCAACACTAGGTGTAAGAGTTAATTGTGATGAAAGCATATTAGGTAAATCAATGTCAATGTCCATAGTCTCATATTCATCATTAACATCATCAATATCATCAAGAGTATCTTCTTCATCCAAATTAATCAAAATAGGATCTAAGATATGAATAGAATAATCATAATCATGCATGTGAACATCATTATTAGTAACAACCTCTTCTAACACATCATGCATAGGTTTATCCGAGGAAAGTAGAGATCCTTGAAGAATAAAATTACGAGCTTTAGCATGAGCATGACATTTTTTACGACATTCATTAGTAGATCAATTATGTTTTGATTTATTTGAAATAGGTTGAGAACTAGGAGGAGAAATCACATGATCCTTCATAGGTTCTTTAGGAAGATCAATAGGATTATTAACAATAGGAGAAACAATCATAGGATCTTTGATAGGTTCGGTAGAAGGAACTTGATTAACAAAACTAGAAGTTGTAGTTAAAGGAGGTATAGAAGGTGTAGGTAAAAGACCATGATTAAGATCCATGAGAGGAATGCTTAATTCAAGAATATTATGATGTTTATAGGCTTGATATGAATGGAAAATATTATCAAGTCGAGGAGGACACAAATTAGGTAATGAAGGCCAAAAGAAATCAAGAGCAGCACAATCTCTAGGCCTGGAAGGTTGATATAAACTATGATTAATCATCTTCACTTCTTTATCATGAATGAACTTAAGACACTTATGGATAGGTGAAGCAACAACATGCATGGCATCCAACCAAGGAAAACCTAGCTTAACTTGAAATTGATCAAAAGTAGGAATCACAACAAAGGTAGTGTTCACAATTTTTCCACAAAGTTCAACTGGTAAAGTAATAGAACCAAATGATGGATAAAGAAAACCATTACAAGTTTGAATCCACACATCTAATGTATCATAAGAATCACATTGTAAGCTTTTCATAAAAAGATTTTCTTCAGTAATAACATTGACTAAGGATATAGGATCAACAAGACAACCACGAGTAGGTATCTGAGAAATCCTAGCAGCAATGTAAAGGGGACCATCAGGAGCTTTAATAGTCTCAGAGTCATCAAAGGTAATCAAAAGTTCCTGAGGTCTTTTATTCTTTGGTCATTGTCAAGGTTTAGGTTGAGTTTTTAGTTTAGGTTTAGGTTTTGGTCAAGGTTGAGATTGAATCTAAGGTTGAGGTTGAGATTGAGGTGGAGATATAGATTGACCAACATGCTCCACTTGATTAACAACATGATTGAGATCATCCATCTTAGAATCATACACAATTTCCACAGTAGATGGTTGAGAAATGGTATTAGTATCATGTGTAGGTAAATGATTCGTATAGATTTGAAGGTTTTGATTAGGAGGAGAGACAGATTTATTCCCACTACCATCAAGATTATCAACAGATAAAACCTTAGAATCAATTAAGTCTAGAATCTCACATTTTAAAGAATAACACCTCTCAGATGCATGACCATTCTGACAGTGATATTGACAAAAATTATTTTGATCAAAAGATTTAGATGCAATCATAATAGGTAAAAGAGGTCGAATAGGAGGTAAAGTAATCATATTAGCATCTAACAACCTATTCATAATAGCATGTAAAGATTCAGAAAGAGGAGTAAATGTACAATTTAATCAAAAAGCAGTGGATGCAAAAGTGGCATTGTGAGATGCAACAACAACTTGATCAGCAAATGCATTTGTTTGTTTGTTTATCTTGACATAGTTGTTGAATTTTTGAAATTTATTTGGATTAGGAGCAGCATCACTCTTATCAACTGGAATAGGAGCCATTGGAGTGTTTCTCTCAAATTGACTCACTTGTAATTGATAATGATGAAGCATTGCACAAAGTTTTTGAAAAGAGGTAAATTCAGTAAGAAGAATCTTATCTCTAATATCCTTTTGCAAATTTGAAATAAACATATGTTGAATATCAATATCAGGAACATGATAGGAAATCTGAGCATACAAATGCCTAAATCTACCAATAAATTCAGTTATTTTCTTTAGCACTTTGTTTACAATGCATTAAATCAGTCAAAGACACTTACGGGCCAATGTTGTTTAGAAATTATTGAATAAAGGCATTAGCAAGTTGTGGAAAGGAATCAATGGAATAAGGAGGCAAGGAACAATACCATTGTAAGGACTTGTCACAGAAGGTTCTAGCAAATAGTTTGGCTAAAATCCTATGGTCATGAGAATAATCACTACAAAGGATTTGGAATGTTTTAACATGATGAATAGAATCTCCTTTTCAATTATAAGTCTCAAGATGAGGCATCTCACCTTGCTGAGGAACAGGAGTACGAATAATGTCTCGGGACAAGGGACTTCTCATGTCACATGTAGGAATACTAAACTTGTTTTGAGTTAAGGAAGCAAGTTGTCATTGTAAGGATGACACAATCTAAGCCAAACTAATGATTGTTGAATCATTAGAGGAAATAGGAAGAGTAGCAACATTAGACACACTAGCTAAAGTGTAAGAAGCTGCAGGAATAGAAGACACAACTAGAGGAACACTAGGAACTACAATTGTAAGTGGATTGGAATAAGTAAAAGGAACATTATGATATGAAGGTTGTGATGTAGGAAGGGACATAGAAGGAACACTCATAGGAATAGAGGGAATTGTCACAGTCACCAATGAAGGAGTATAGGTAGGAATACTAGGTAAAGGATTATAAGGAGGTTCAACACTAGTGATAGGAGGAATCAACCCTAAATCTTGAGCTTCTTGAACTAAAGGTTTAACATTTGAATGCACAAGGTGAGTAATACCATGCAAGAGGTTAACACCTTGATCACTATCACGGAGAACTTTCTTAAGAGCCTCTATAGCTTGAATGGAATCTTCATTATGGTTCTCTTGAATAAGCCAATTACCCATTTTATCAAGTTTAGTTGAAAGTTTTTGGACTTGTTTAGGAGGAACTCTTAAAGCATCATCCTCATCATGAGATGAGTGAGAAGAGTTTTTCTCCATTATAGGATTGGAATCATGAAGAATTAGGTTATCATCCGGGATCCTAAGGAAAGGAGAGGAAGATTCAGGATCAAAGGCACCCATGAGTCTATGACTTCTTCTAATTGGAATATTATAAGTAGGACTAGTGGTAGTAAAGCTCATAAACCAATGTAATGCAAATGAACTAAACTAAGAACACATAAAGGATGAATATTTTTGTATTTTTGAAATCTAATTAGCATGCAAGATCTAACACAAAGGAAAAATCTAATACTAACAAGATAAAAGGAAAGCATAATAAGGCATCCAATTCCACAAAAGAAAAGAGAGTAAGTATGTCAGGTTCACCAAAATGAACAGTGGTAAAATGGAGTCACCACTATTGAAATGTGTATGATGTGTGGAATGTGTAGGGGAAATATGATATCCACTCCTAAATCAAAATTCCCAAAGGAGAGATCCAATTTGATCAACCAAAAGGTTAATGGACAATTGAATCAATCTACAAAGAATATGAAAGAGAGAGAAAAACCCTATATTTCCCTATGGTAGAATTGAAGTGTTTAGAATTTGAAATAATTGAAATGCAAGTACTAACCTTGAATTAGGGAAAATCTAGAAAATGCCAAATTTTGATGTATGTGTGTACTTTTGAGCAAATCTGCAACTTAATCTAGACTGGAAATGTTGAGACGAAGAAAACCCAAAAATATTTTTCCAAGATGAGCTCAGGTTGACTTTGACCCTCATAAAAGGTCAAAGGCTAGATTCTTTTTTTGAAGGTCGATTCTAATTTTGTTCGCAGATCTCAGAAGTTCACCAAAAAGAGTATCCAAATCTGCTCTCAGATTTGAAATCCCGCACTTGTACTTGCAATAAAATGGGGATTTTTGTTTGTATGGGGGGTTTGCCTTGGTCAAACCCCAATTTAGGAATTAACCTTGAAATTGAATTGAAATATAGTGTGCATAAACAAAGTAATCAAAACAAATCACCTCGCTTATGTTGAAGTCCCTGTAGAGGATTTGAATCCTCAAATCCATAAGTAGGATTGCTTCAATGGATGTAGGATGTCTCTAATCAATGGAATTTGATCTTCAACACACATCTTGAATTGATATTTTCATATGAGGAGGCTTGGATGAATGTAGAAGGATGGATCATCAAGGGGGCTCCAAAGAGATTGAATCCTTCAATGGCTAACAATGGATCTCCTTGATGGATGGATGCTTGAACACTTGAATGCTTGAAGACTTTCTTGAATAATTGCTTGAATTCACTTGCTTGCACTTGATATCTCACTCATGAAATTGCTTGAAGATGAGATGTTCTCACAAAACTTGATGGAGAAAATGAGAGAGGAAGGCCTCCTTTTATAGTGAACTAGGGCACAATCCTCTAGAGGGGCCACCTTGGAGAATTAAATCTCAATTAGGTCCTAACCTTTAGAAAATATACCTAGATTAAATGCAATTAGAGGATTTACCTTTCTAAAACCCAAAATAGCGAACCCAAAGGCAGGAAAATAAATATCCCCAAAACTCGATACTCGAAAATCAAGGAATTTGGAGATTTTGAAAGAGGGGGGCAAAATCAAGATTGGGACTAACCTAGTCAGGTTCGAGTTTGATCCTAACGTATTTAGGTTCAAGCTAGATCCTGACCTAGTTAAGATCAACCTCAAATTTGACCCTGGGCCTAGATCCAGTCAGAATTAGGACAAGAGGTCTCGGGGATGCCCGGAGACCTAGAAATGATATCAGAACAGGACAAAATGCCAAGGATAGGCACAAAATCCTATGATGACTATGATGAAGGCTAGGAGGACCTATTTCTAAGTCCTAGAAAATAGAGCCATGGAAGAGGTAAATTAAGGAGAATCCTTGGGATCCTAACCCTAATTTCACTTAGAATGAAGCAAAAAAGAAGTGGAAAGGAGGGAGAAAGCCAAATACATGCAAAGACCCAATCAAGGCACTTAACATGACCCCAAACCACTTACTCAGAGGGCTAAACACTCTTATCATGGAAGTGCTTTCATTTTAAGATGATACATTAACTTAGAAACCATGTTCACGTCATCTCAACACTTATGTCTCGATGCTTACATATATTTCCTACATTCTATCTGATATAGATCATATTCATATCTTCATAGTTGCATTCACACTAGTGATGGTTGTATGATCTTGTGATGTCCCTTAATAAGACTCAATGATTAAAAAAAGGACCTATTAACCCTTGCAAATCAAACTTTCATCTTCATACTATTTTGCATTTCTTAGGTGCATTCTAGTTTTCATTCAAGTTTAGAGAGAGTCTCCTTCATCATTTTGGATGGTTAGTCAGCTGCCTCAATTGCGTATCTTCCTTTCTTCTTTCTTGATCATGTCTTTATCACTTCTTCGATCTTTTTCCCTTTCTTATCATCTCAAGGGGTTAATCATATCATCATATCTAATCTATCCAAAGTGTTAAGTGAAAATGACCCTTTGGGCCCGTTATATAACATTTTGACCTAAATTTTTAAAGTCTCAGATTTTTACAAAAATTGCACCCTTACCTAACTTTGACGTCCTGGATCCATTTTTAGGATCAAAATTCAAATCTAGATTCATCTTGATTGTCAAAATCACATTTTAAAAATTATTTTCTCCTAAGCGTAGATGACTAATCTTTTGAGGCTAATCTCTTGAATCTTTTGAGGAAATCATCATCTCCTCTCTTGTATCATCATCTCATCATCCTTTCTTCTTTCATTGACCTAATGATAATGTTATACCTTTTTGGTCAACCTTATTCAAATTGGGGAAAATTTCCATCACTTGGTGGTCAAACTTGGTCTTATGTGCTTATCGACCATCTTGAACCTTACCTTATCTTGATTTGATCAAATCTATCACATTTCTACATCTCCTCTATCCCATTTCAATTTCTATTCAAAGGGGGCAGGAATAATCTATCTTTCAAAGATGTAAATTGATTATGCTATCTTATCTATCTTTTGCTAGTTCTCGTTCGATCAAGTTTGGAATTAGTTATCTTTCTGTGCTTCATTCGATCAAGTTCAAAGTCATATCTATCTTATCTATCTTTTCTAGTTATCATTCAATCAAGTTTAGGATTAGTTGTCTCTTTGTGCTTTGTTTGATCAAGTTCAAAATTAGTTATCTTTTTGTGCTTCGTTCGATCAAGTTTGAAGTCAGACCTCTATCAATTACCTTGACATCATCATTCTTTGACTTAATGTGTTCCCATATCTCTCACACATTAGTCAAAGAGGGGAAAATGTAATCACCCAAAAATGGTCTAGTAAACTATGAGCCTCACTCTAACATTAAAATTTTAAATAGTAGACTACATCTTATGCTTGAGCAATTTTGCATATTGATTTAATCTCTTATTTCTTGATCAAATCATCATTTTAATCATTTATTCAATGATATCCTAAAATTTTGACCAATTTATCCTAAGCTTTATTTGATTAAAAGAACATTTCCCCTTTTAATTAGATAAAATCCACTTTATCCCATGTGTGCACATGAAAAAGGAATTTCTTAATTTAAAAAGAATAGAAAGAGTTTTTTTCTACACATTGATTTCACATTCTTCTAGGTGAGTGGAGTCTCCTTTTTCCTCTTAATCTCTTCCACACATCTTTTTTCCTCTTAACCATATCCATTGATTTTGCCTCTTGAGAATCTTGTGCACCAAAGTCAAAATAGGGATTATTCTCCACCCTTAGATTTTGCCTCTTAATCTCTCACCATCCATTGCTCTTTAAAAGGAGACTCTCTCCTCACTCTTGGATAGTCTAGATATCACTCATTCATGATATTTTTATGCTATCATTTTTTTTACTTTCATTATTAGAGCATTCTTGAGCACATATTTGCATCTTGCATTCTAGTTCTTGCATTCTTATCTTATCATTTCCTTATTGCATTTGGCTTAAATCACATAGCTTAATTAGGAGGTATTGTAATCTTGTTATATTATCTTTTCTTTCTTGCATTTTCATTTACATCATAGCTTAGTTATTGCATTATCATTTTGAATCTTCCATTATATGATACACCTTGTAAGGGTTTCTCATTAAGGTTCATTTTATAGCCACTATGCATAATATTTAGATTCTTGCACATCATAGATAGAAATATATAAGCCACTTCTTGAGACATTATTCTTCATGTATCCTCTCAAGTGTAATGGTTTATAGAAGTGTGCCACATTTTGATCACACATCAGGGAATAACTTGACCCTATAGGAATAAGTGGTGTAGTCAAAACTTTGACAAAGGATGTAAAATTCAAAGAGAAATATATCAAGGTCCTCTGTGATCAAGCCATAAAATTTGGGAAGAGCTAAAATAAGAATATTCATAAGGTTTTTATTTCATGCTTATCAGTAGTAGGAAATGGAAAGGTAGGATGATTCTCTGCCATTCGAGATGGACCTCTTGGTTAATAAAACACAAAATACAACTAGTTATCAACTTGATTTTGATTAAATGAGTTATCAGGAGGATGAATATACAACTTGTCCAAGATATCACTAAATGGATTTGGGTAAAGCATATCTTGAAATATGTTTAGACCAATAGGTTCTTCTTCTAAGGAATATGTGGAGGAGGATAAATTTGGTTCAACATCAACATAGGGGTTCACTTCTTCTTCTTCTTCTTCTTCTTGGACAAAGTTTTCACCTAACTCGTTATTAAGGTAAGTAGGAAGGAATCTTCCTAAGGCATCTCTCCTTCTTCTATGCATGCAGGCTAGTGATTCAAAACAAACTTAGGCTTAAATGAAACTTTTAAAAAAACTCACTACAACAAACTAAAGATATCATGAAATGAACTATAAATTTGACTTATGACTGCAATAGGTCCTTAGCTTGACTAAATCCCTGACAATGACACAAAAAGTGCTAGCCTTTCCAAATGGATAAATAACTTTGTTCAATTCCTCTACTCACAGATTGGTCATCTTAATTAAGCATCTATCTTTCCTATGGTAAGGTTC
Source organism: Chamaecyparis obtusa (assembly GCA_027943335.1). Classification (NCBI taxonomy): domain Eukaryota; kingdom Viridiplantae; phylum Streptophyta; class Pinopsida; order Cupressales; family Cupressaceae; genus Chamaecyparis; species Chamaecyparis obtusa. The sequence continues at coordinate 187,568 of BSBK01002093.1, read as the reverse complement.
ATTTAATATGTCAACCTAGGGTCATGAACATGAAATGGTTTTGCATAATATATGTACTAAGTCTCCATTGAGGCCATGTTATCTATTGCTAGAAAGAGAAATAATATAGGAAAATGGATGCATTAAAGTAAACCAACTTGGTTATCATCTACTTAAACATGAATAGTATTGAAATTTTTTTTACAGAAACTAAGTTCAATTCTATCAGGCAGGAAACTAGTCTTCCTGCTTTAGCTGCAGGAATAGACATAGGAACTATTTCCTAGTGGTTGCAGGAATAGATAAGTGACTGAAAAACAACTACAAAAACTTTAAATAAACCAAAAAATACAAATGATGACTCACCAATTGGGCCCCTTGGGTGAGTGAATCTAGGTTCCTCAACACACTATAAACTCAGAATAATCATTTCTTTATTCATATAACAGAAAATGATTATACTAGTACTAGAAAATACAAAAAATATATTGCTAAAAATAGTTACATCACTCTTAATCTATTTTTGTTTGATCTTATCTAACCTTTGAAGAGGCTTCAAAAAATTATTTCAACTAAGCTTCACAACTAACTAACTAAATAACCACCTCCAACAAAATAGATGGGTGTGGTTATTACATTGAAAGAAAAATGAGAGATTTTCTATACAAGAAAGAAACAATCTTCTTCTTATCCATGATAAAAATAATATAGGACAAATACTCCCTAAATTTTCTCCACATTAAAACATTATTGACTGCTCTGACTAGAAATTAGGCTAATCAGTTAAGCCATTAATGAGTCTTCAATAATATCCTTTTTGATACTCCTAGTTGCATGAATTGGTCCAAGAACTGATAAAAATCATTAAGTATCATCTTGGCCATTCTTTCCAATTCATCTATTCCTACAATGAAATGTTAGGAGCACAAAAAAATGGAGATACATCCATTCCAAATTGCATACATTTATTAAACTTTGGATTTCATTAATATGGATATATCATACAGCTATAGGAAAAATAGACTACTTGGCTGTAGAAAATCCATAATGCTTTAATTATTCAAAAATGATTAATATAAAGATAACCATGGTTTAAAACATCAAGTATTTCATCCTAAAAGTATGCAAGTCCATATGTCATATGGTCATCAAATACTATTTTAAAAGACTTTAAACTATCAAAATCAAAGTCTTTAAACACCCATAAACCCTATAATAGTTCCAAGCAAAACAAGAGAAGCTAGGAAAAAATAGGTTGTTATTTCAACCCATCACCTTTCATGCTATCTTGGGTGTAATCATTTCTCTAACCCATAAAAATACTTTTCTCATGCAGATAAACTATCACAATATAAAATGTCCTATTCCCACACTATATGATATCCACACCCTTTTAAGAAATAAAAGGTAGTCAATAATTAAGGTATTGCACATCACCATAAAATGATGTCATTGTATCATTACAAGACCCTCCTTAAGGTTCACATGTCTCCTAAAATCCAACTCTTTCCACATAAAAAACTCATTATTACTAAAAATGTCTTGACCACTCCTATCCCTTTGGCTAGGCCATGTCACTAGGTCCTATTTCTAAGTCATGCACTCCCCATTCAAATTCATTTTTAAATTAAAATTATCTTGCTTCAAGCCTTCAAAATTAACACCTCTACAATCCCCTATCCAAAACATGGTTGTGCATAGTTGTCAGAATAACTGAGAGGGGGGGTGAATTAGTTATCCAATGTCCCAAAACAAAATGTATAATTCAAAACTATTTCTTCAATTTTTGCTCATTGGTAAACAATAAATACTCTCACTATCTGTCCTTTTATAGATTACCAATCTAATACTATAACAGTTACCGATCAAATCTAACATGTAACATGTAAAGAATGATAACAAAAAAAATCACAATCAACACATAACACAAGAGATTTAACGTGGAAACCCTGTAAGGGAAAACCCACCTGGGACCGGCAACCCAAAATTGTTCACTCTTCTGAAGTGAGGTCTGTTAAGACCCAACCTTATTAAAGGTTTACAAACACACTGTTAGGTGTAACCTTGTTAGAGGATTTTAGACTATAAGTTATCATCCAACCATCATTCACTATGGGGTTGATAGGATAAAAATGTTCATTCTATGAATAATACATCATAAGACTTTCAGAGTCCACTCGGTTAAGAGATTTTGACTGTATATAATGGTTAAATATGTAACAGTAAATGACCTACCTTAATACAACTTCAATTGTAGATTACAGATCAATATTTAGTCCATACAAATCCTTCTGACCAATATTTCACTTCAGGTTCAATACTATATCAACTTATTATCCATCGGTAATTGCTCTTTGTAGCTCGGTAATTGTTCTGCAACTCGATTCTTACTAACCAGTATGATCAGAATGCATGAAAACCTTGTTCACATGATATTCCTGTAGCTTCTACTTCTTCTAGCATCATTTCATAAAGAAATTTTATTCTCTTATATAGACGAGTAAATCATTTTATTCTCCACCATTAGATTTTTCCGCTTAACTAGATTCATAGATTTTTTCGCTTCAAACTTTCTCAGCACTTGTGTCAATAACACATTTCAATCTGCTCTGTTGGATCTTCTTTTAATTTTGTTAGTCGTTGATCTTTATAACAAAAATTATCTATTACCTTGATGTTATACTCTTTCTAGCTCATCAATCTTATCGCCTAAACTAATCATTTAATTCATTCTATTCCACTCGGTTAACAAAGAAATGCATCGGTGAACACTGCTTGGTTAATACTATGATGGGTATACACTACACTCTATCGGTGTATAGTAAAATTGCTTCATTTACCAACAACACTGCTTTGTGTCTTTCAGCTCTATACTTCATCATAGATTAATGCAACATAATAAAGTCAATATCATCAATTCATAAACTCATCAACAAGTTACTCAATGTGTTCCTTATCCTCATCTATTATGTACATCTTTCCTCATGTAGATTTATCTGTTCTTCATCTCTTTCACCTTTCTTCAGATGTCTCGGTATAGTAACTTACAAGATAAGTGTTGTCAAACTAGTTGACATCAATGACAACATAATATTGATTTAATCATATTACATATCTAATCAGCAACTCCTCAGTTATCTTTAATCACAGATTCTTCAATCAGATTCCAAAACAATTATAGTTCAACAATCTCTCCCTTTGGCATTGATGGCAACTCAAGTAATATGAAATGTACCATACACATACCAAACATTTATTCTACAACTCTATGAACAAAATGTTGTAAGTTGAATAGACTTAATATGTTTAATCACTATGTTACTAAACAACATTAGAAATACAGCTTTACCATTCTGTAGTTGTGTCCTCTTCAGTTCTCTTATTCCTGCTTCTGTTCTATGTAACTGATCTAATACTCTATCTCATTTAGATTGTCTCTCCCTTAGATAGTTCTTGTCGGTGCTTGTTCCTTGTTCCTTTTCACAGCTTGTTCCTTTTTGTCTTATTTATCTCTCCCTTTGATAGCAATGCCAAAGAAACAAATAAGAAAACAATTGTGTCATCCTTTGTATCTTTGAATACTGATATCCCGATCGGTTCAAGTTCTTCAAACTTAATCACAACCTTGAACATGATTCAAAGTGTGAACTATGTTGCATCAACATGAATGATAATCTGATAGAAGTAGGTTGATGCAAAAACCAAATCACCTTAGTGACCGATAGATAGGGGACGGACCCCAAGTCTAGTCCTCAAGTATTCAAATGTGTCCTTCGGTAGAGGCTTTGTAAAAATATCGGCAGGTTGTTCTTTAGATGTGAAAAATTCTAACTTCACTTTCTTCTCTTGCACTTTTTCTCTTAAGTAATGATACTTAATAGATATATGCTTTGTCTTAGAGTGCATCATAGGATTCTTTGAAATATTAATAGCACTAGTGTTGTCACAATATATAATCACTGAGTCACTGATTACCTCATTCATTCCTTCCAACACTTGTTTAATATATGCAATGTTTGAATAGTTATTAGTAGCAGCAACATACTCTTCTTCAGCTATAGATTGAGAAATACAAGCCTTCTTTTTACTTGTCCAGGTTACAAGTCTTTCACCAAAGAAAAATGCTCCTCCGGTGGTGCTTTTTCTATCATCCACATTTCTAGCCCAATCAGCATTGGTGTAAAATTTCAGTTCAAACTTCCCTTCCTTAGGATACCATAATCCATAATTCTTTATTTTCTTTAGGTATCTTAAGATCCTTTTTCTAGCTATCATGTGTGATTCTCTAGGATTAGCAAAAAATCTTGCAACAATTCCCACAACATGTGCTATATCTGGTCTACTGTGAACTATGTACATTAATTTACCAATCATGGATCGGTAAAGTGTCTGGTTTACCTCTGTAGTTTCATCCTCCTTTGTCAATTTGCATCTAGTAGCCATCTGTGTTCCCACAGGTTTAGCATATTCCATGCCAAATGTCTCCAGTACTTCCTTTATGTATTTAGATTGTGTGATGAATATTCCATCACTCTATTGAATCACTTGTAGTCCAAGAAAGAACTTAATCTCTCCAAACATAGACATTTCAAATTCTTTTTGCATTTCATCAGCAAATACCTTGCAGACAAGATCTGAGCCTCCAAAAATAATATCATCAACAAATATTTCAGCAATGATAATGGTATCATCAGTATCACCTTTCACATACAGATTGCCATTTTCACTTGTTCTAACAAATCCAATACTTAACAAGTAAGTGTGCAGTCTTTCATACCATGCTCTAGGTGCTTGCTTCAATCCATATAAAACTTTATGTAATCTACATACCATGTTTTTATTTTCGAGATCAACAAATCCTTCAGGTTGTTCGATGTAGACCTCTTCTTCAAGTATACCATTTAAACATGTTGACTTCACATCCATTTGATAGACTTTGAGTTTCTTGTGTGCAACATATACAAGTAGCATTCTGACTCCTTCCAATCTAGCAACAGGTGCAAATGTTTGACCATAGTCAATGCCTTCTTCCTGTGCATATCCCTTGCATACCAATCTAGCTTTATTTCTTGTGACTTCACCATTTTCATTTAGTTTATTCCTATATATCCGCTTAGTACCGATAACATTCTTATCTTTTGGTCGGGGTACTAAGGACCAAGTTTTGTTTTTCTCTATTTGCTCTATCTCCTCCTTCATTGCATTAACCCATTCTTCATTCTCTAATGCAACTTTCACAGTTTTAGGTTCAAATTCACAAATTAGACATGTACCTTGTCTTGCTTTGATTCTAGTTTGCATTCCAGCATGTCTGTCTCCAATGATTTGTGTCTCAAGATGATGTCTTCTGACAAAGCTAGCCAAAACTTGATTTCTCCTTTCTTGCTCATCCTTCTTGGGGTCATTTTCTTGCTCGGTAGCTCCATCTCGTTCATCAGTTTGTGTTGCCTATTGTCCTATATTATTTCCCTGCTGACCGGTTGTCACAGTTTGTGGCATCGGTAGATACTCTGGATGTTCAATGTAAGTGACTCTACCATAGTCTTCTGGTTCCTTTGTACTTTCCTCCATGTACTTGTCATCAAACTCATCAACATGCACATTAGTACTTTCAACTATCTTATTTATAACCTTATTAAAACATTTATATGCTTTACTTGTAGTGGAATATCCCAGAAATATCCCTTCATCTCCTTTAGAATCAAATTTTCCATTTCTCTCATCTTTCAAAATAAAGAATTTACTTCCAAAAATTCTAAAATAACTTACAGTAGGTTTGTGTCCAAACCATAGCTCATAAGGTGTTCGGTTGGTGTCCTTCAGTTGTACTCGGTTTAGAACATACACAGCTCTACTGATAGCTTCCCTCCAATATGTCTGAGCAACATTCTTTTGTATCATCAAAGTTCTAGCACAGTCAATTATAGACCTATTCCTTCTTTCAGCAATGCCATTTTGCTGAGGTGTCCTCGATGCTGACACTTGTCTTTTAATTCCATGCTCATTACAGAAATTAGTAAATTCATCAGAGATAAATTCACCTCCTCTATCAAATCTTAAGCATTTTATTTCCTTTCTAGTTTCTTTCTCTACCTTAGCTTTATACCACTTAAACATTTTAAAAGCTGCATATTTCTCTTTCAAAAACATAACAGTCATCAGTCTAGTATAGTCATCAACAAAAAGAATAAAATATTTATCACCAGAATAGCTTTGAGTTCTCATAGGACCACATAGATCAGTATGAACCAACTCAAGTATCTTCTTTGTTGAATAGTATTTGCTTTTAAAACTAGACTTAGTCATTTTACCTTTCTGAAATTCATGGCACATGGCATGATCAAGTTTTGTTAAGTTAGGCAATCCTCTAACTCTTTTCTTTTTACTAATCTTGATCATGTTGTCAAAGTTCACATGGCATAACCTTCTGTGCCACAACCAAGCATCTTCATCCTTTATTAACAAACAATAAGACTGATCCATATCAAGATAGAATATATTAGCTCTGGATTGTGTAGTAGTTTCAACAAGTTTTCCTCCATCATCATAGATCTTCACCTTTTTGCTCTCAAAAGCCAGTCGGTGGCCTAAATTGTTCAGCTGAGCCACACTTAACAAATTATAGTTCAATCCATCTACCCAATATGCATTTTCACATTGTAATATGTCATTGATCATCAGTGAACCTTTACCTCTTACCGTACAAGGTGCATCATTTCCCATTCTCATAGATCCTCCATTGTATTCAACAAGATGATCAAACTTCTCTACATCACCAGTCATATGATGTGTACAACCACTGTCTATGATCCATGTATCATTTCTGCTTACTTTAGAGATTAGTGATGTCTCTTCATGTTTCTCTTCCTCTTCTGAGTCATCTTTCATAGCAACAAATACAACTTCTATATCATCATCAGAATTAGATTCAGTTTCAATATCTTTGGCTATGTAACATACCTTTTTTTCTTTTTCATCTCGGTTGTCTCTGTTGTTGTGTCGGTAGCCTCTGTTGACTCTTCTCCCATAGCTTCCTTCAGATCGATCTTTGGATCTATCATCGTCTTTCTTTTTAGGACATCTAGCAGTGATGTGACCAACTTCTTTACAATTAAAGTATGCCAAGGGTAGCTTACCTCTATACCTTCCTTTTTCTTTGGGCAATCTTTTGGCCATAAGAGCTTCACACTCATCAAGTTCATCATCGATATTGTCATCACTATCACAATTCTTACTATTCCTACTTTCCAATCTTCAAAGAAGACATGAAAGTGGATTCAACAGATGGAACAACACTGTTATCAAAGTTATTTAATTCAAAAGTTGTAAGTTTACCAATCAGGGTGTTAAGAGTAAGGTTGGATGTAGCTCTTGTTTCATGAATTGCAGAAATCCTAATTGCATAAACTAGTAGCAAAGTTCTGAGAATCTTGCTTATCACTGTTTCATCATCAATCACTCCATCAAATGCTCTAATAGCATGTACCACCTCTTTGAGTCTATTTGAATATTGTACAATGTTCTCACCTTCTTTCATTCTCATATCATCAAATCTGCCTCTCAGACTTTCAGCTCAAGCTCTTTTGACATTCAGATCTCCACTGTATATTAGTGTTAACTTATCCCACATTGCTTTGGTAGTTGTGAATGTCTTAATATCTTCAAATTCAGTCTCGGTATAGGCAACAGCAAGTTCCATCATAGTAACATTATGTTCATGCTTTTCCTTTAGTTGATCAATAGTTAAGGGACCAGTGGGCGGTTGTATGTAGCCATTCTCCATTAGATCTAGTGCAGAATTCCCAATTCTAGATATGTGCAGCTTCATTCTGCTTTCCCATACTGTGAAGTTCTCCTTGTTCAGTTTTGGTACTTCCCTCTTATACATCTTGAGACCTTTATGCTTAAGTCCTTAAAACTTCATTCTAAGAAACCAGTGCTCTGATACCAATTGTCAGAATAACTGAGAGGGGGGGTGAATCAGTTATCCACTGTCCCAAAACAAAATGTATAATTCAAAACTATTTCTTCAATTTCTGCTCATCGGTAAACAATAAATACTCTCACTATCTGTGCTTTTACCGATTACCAGTCTACTACTATAACAATTACCGATCAAATCTAACATGTAACATGTAAAGAATGTTAACAAACAAATATCACAATCAACACATAACACAAGAGATTTAACGTGGAAACCTTGTAAAGGGAAAAACCACTTGGGATCGGCAACCCAAAATTGTTCACTCTTCTGAAGTGAGGTCGGTTAAGATCCAACCCTGTTAAAGGTTTACAAACACACTGTTAGGTGTGACCTTGTTAGAGGATTTTAGACTAGAAGTTATCATCCAACCAGCATTCACTATGGGGTTGACAAGATAACAATGTTCATTCTATGAATAATACATCATAAGACTTTCAGAGTCCACTCAGTTAAGAGATTTTGACTATATATAATGGTTAAATATGTAACAGTAAATGACCTACCTTAATACAACTTCAATTGCATATTACAGTTCAATATTCAGTCCATACAAATCCTTCTAACCAATATTTCACTTCAGGTTCAATACTATATCAACTTACTATCCATCGGTAATTGCTCTTTGTAGCTCGATAATTATTCTGTAGCTTGATTCTTACTAACCAGTATGATCTAAATGCATGAAAACCTTGTTCACGTGATATTCCTACTGCTTCTACTTCTTTTGGCATCATTTCATAAAGAAATTTTGTTCTCTTATATAGACGAGTAAATCATTTTCTTCTCCACCATCAAATTTTTCTACTTAACCAGATTCATAGATTTTGCTTCTTCAAACTTTCTCAGCACTTGTGTCAATAACATGTTTCAATCTACTCTGTTGGATATTCTTTTAATTTTGTTAGCCGTCGATCTTTATAACAAACATTATCCGTTACCTCGATGTTATACTCTTGCCAGCTCATCAATCTTATCAGCTAAACTAATCATTTAATTCATTCTATTCCACTCGGTTAACAAAGAAATGCCTTGGTGAACACTGCTCAGTTAATATTGTGATTGGTATACACTACACTCCATCGGTGTATACTAGAATTGCTTCATTTACCGACAACACTGCTTTGTGTCTTTTATCTCTATACTTCATCATAAATGAATGCAACATAATAAAGTCAATACCATCAAGTCATAGACTCATCAACAAGTTACTTAATGTGTTCCTTATCCTCATCTGTTATGTACATCTTTCCTCATGTAGATTTATCTGTTCTTCATCTCTTTCACCTTTCTTCAGATGTCTCGGTATAGTAACTTACAAGATAAGTGTTGTCAAACTAGTTGACATCAATGACAACATAATACTGATTTAATCATATTACATATCTAATCAGCAACTCCTCAATGATCTTTAATCACAGATTCTTCAATTAGATTCCAAATCAGTTGTAGTTCAACAATAGTAGGATCCATAATGGCCAAAGGTAAATTGCATCCATCAACACTGGTATTTGAGTTATCTCCCCTCAATCAAGTTTGAACATTATTTGGAAGGGGTTCTTTCTTCCTCCAACATCTCAACCCTCTAGTATGATTTCCCAATGCCGCCAGAACATTGACAACCATACTCCCTTCTCTAAAAACATGATTAATTTAAATAATTTCCAACTCTAAAAGAAGTTTGTGAATATCTCCCATAATCCATTCAATAGACTAGTAGACTCTAGATAGGCCTTTAACAAAATCAACAATGAGTTTAGAATCACCTCCTAAAGACAAGACCTTAATCCCATTTGAGAGGAAAATTTTAAGACCCTATAAAACATGCCATCCATTTAGCTTTATTATTTGTGTTTCCATGAAGATTACTATTGTAGGATGCCACCATTTCACCAAATATTTTCCTTATCAGTGCTCCCCCTTATGCAAAATTTCCCCATGGTTATCTTGTAGTCCCATTGAAATTTTATTTGAACCACTCAGGTTTAGGAGGATCCTTTAGTGTTTCTCATTCTCAAGGTTTTAAAGCTATCAAACTTTGCATAAGAGTTAGATAGTCCCCAACTTCTATTAGTTTTGTCATATAGCTAAGTAGGAGGAAAGGAAGGGAAAGCTTGGGCAGTAACCAATATATTTTCCATAAGTAGTTTGTAGAAGGACCTAAAAAATTATTCATCCAAATTCTCTACTCCATGGAAAATTCTATGGCTCCTCTCCTTCCATATGCTACAACCAAGGTGGTGGGGGGATATGCTTCCTTAATTATCTAATTAGAGCATTATGAGAAGTTCCCAACTAATCCATCACTAATTTTTTTATATTTGCATTCATTACCCAAATAATTTGAACCTTTTGTAGCACCATATTCTATAGATCTTATATAAAACTGCAATGGATTAGTGGGTAGGAGATGTTTTCGTCCTCATTTTTTCAAAACACAAAATAATTAAGAAGCTAGAATCCATGTTTGATGAGATTATCTTGTGTGAGTATTTTTTTGTGCATATCTATCCACCAAAAGTAATTTTTTTTGGGAATAAGTTGGGGGTTTCAAACTTTTCACTAGAATCTAGTTTTGTTGCCTTCTCTCGAAAGTGAATAACAAGTAGTTTTCATAGTAAAATCATGTATGGGATTCTTGATCTAGATGAACTTGTCCTCCCTTTGGAATATGGAGATCCTAATTTTCTTTAAAAACTTTGGTAGCTCTATCACCACTTAAATTAGGTGGGGATGGTTGTGACAAAATAGTGAGATATTCTTCCATGAATTTAACTAGGATAGATAGTCTACCACCCATTGCCCAAAAAACCTCTTGAAAGTACCAAAAATGTCCCTGAAAGTTTGGTGCAAATCTAGAGGCTTATACCCCAACCATGCGCCTTCCCAAAACTACATCTTACCACCATTTCCAATCTTCCATTTGAGTCCAATGTGAATAATATTTTTGTATTTTGAGGATATTGTTCCATATTTTGATACCACTTGGAAATCTCTAGGTAGTAAGAACCTTGTAAAAATTTGCATTGTTTAAATATTTAGAACTCATAATATTACACCAATCACCATTATGAATATCTAACTTCCAACCAATTTTTACCATAAGGGATTTGTTAAGAAATGAGATTTTTCTTATTCCCAACCATCTCATATTCTTAGGGTGACATACCTTATTCTAGTTAACAAGTGTCACTCTTATTTTCTCTTTCATTCATATCCATAAGAATTTTTTTATGTAGTCTTTCCAGTTTCTCTGTCATTGAACTGGAGATTTTAAATAAGGAAATAAAATAAACAAGGATCCCTTGTAAGGAAATCGTCAAAAGCTACAGTTTCCTCACACTACTAAGGATTTTACCTTTCCATCTTGTAACTTTCCTTTGAATTCTTTCTAAAATAGAGCCCCAAAAGGTTTTGGATACCTCTTTGATAGTAATAGGAAAAACCAAATATATTCCTAGAAGAACAACACTTTGGCAGTCCAAAATAGATTTGATTTTGTTTTACAACTTGTCTTTTGTATCAAAGAAGTGTTTCTTTTATAATAATTTATATGTTGTCTCGATACGTCTGCATATTGATTAAGGAATATGTTCCATTCTCTTACTTCTACTATTAAAGATATATGAAAAAATATGGTATCATCTACAAATTTTTGCAAGACCATTAACAATATAGTGAAGGCATCCTTAACCCCTTGCAGTTTCCCCGGGCCTCAACCAATCTTAAAAAAATTATTCCTAAAACCTTGGTAAGGATAATGAATAGGTATGGAGATAGTGGGTCCCCTTGCCTAATTCCTCTAGATGCCCTAAAAGACCCCCTACACACCAACAAGAACAAAATATATAACAATTTTTATACACTCTCTTGTTAGGTTGATCATTCTATCATCGAACCTCAGCTTCCCTAGGACTTTGAATAGGGAGTCTCAATTTTATCTATCATGTGCCTTAGAGATGTAAAGTTTGGGAACCATCCTAAATTGACAAAACTTATCCATTGAATGGTCAACCTCACGAGTTGTAACAAAAACATTAAGGATATGCCTCCCAAGAATAAATCCCTTTTGATTTATATTAATAAAGCCATTTAAGAAATTTTTGATCTTCCTAACCAACACCTTTGAGAATATTTTCAAAGCATATTGAACATGCTTATAGATTTTAAGTTCAAGAGTCTTTATGATTCATGCACCTTAGGAATTAGTTTGGTGAAGGAGTTGGTCAAATTCTTTAGTAACTTGCCAACTTGGATAAAGTGTTTGGTCATCATGGTAATATCAAATCCCACAATGTCCTGAAACAAAAGGCAAGTGGAAATCCATATGGTCCTAGGGTTTTGTAAGCCTCCATAGAAAACACAACACTCTTAACCTTGTCTTTAATTACTGGTACAAGAATTTGGGCATTATCAACAACATCAATGACATTAGGAAAATAGTGAAGTAAATGTTCCTCCAATAACTTATTTTTAGTTCTATTATCTTCCTTAAGATTATTGCAAAAATAATTTAAAGCTATCAGGCCCAATTGAGCATTATAAATGATCACACAGTTTGAGTCATCCGTGAGGCTTGGGATTGTATTCTTCCTCCTATGTATACGAGCATAACTATGAAAGAAGGTTGAATTAATGTCACCCTCCTTCAACCACTATACCCTACTTTTTTGTTTCCAATAGATTTATTCCCATTTTAGATTATCCTTCCAGTTTTCCCTTAGAACTTCCTTCTACCTATGTGTGGATTCCAAGTGGTCTCCTTTATCCACATATTCTTGAATTATTGTCAATCTAGAGTTGATTTCCTTCTTCTCAGCAAATATGTCACCAAAGGTAAACTTATTCCAACCCTTCAAGACAAAATGAAAGTATTGGTCACTATGTAGTACTTATTTTACTTATTAGTATATGTACATGTAATAAATAAGTAGTAGAAAATTAAATGTTGGAGTCTACTTAGATGGTCAAATTACTTTAAAAATAAATTTTCTACTAATTAAATGAACATATTGTAATATGTAAAACAAGTGCCACATAGTGGCCAATACTCGCCTTTAGGCTTGGAATAAAAGTACACAGATGTAATTGAGTTTTATTTTGTAACTGATATTGAAAAGTGTAATGCTTTATCTATTTGATTTATTAATTGATTTTAATTTTGTTAGGTAAATATTAATTAAGTTATTATTATTTAACATAATAGACTGATTCTAAGAACAAAAATAATTTATATATAAATTATATTATAATAAAATAATCATTAATAAAAAATATATAGGTAAAACTAAATTTTAATATTTATTTTTAAAATAAGTGTCTTGTAAACCTTTTAATGTTTCTAGTGACATTGGTACAACATAACCTTCGGGCCAATATTATTGGTCCTACTGCTCATTTTCTGATTGTGGTTTTTTATATGGAAAATTTGGGGTGTCTAATTTTGTAATCCCTTGTGCTATTAATGTGTTGTTGATGTAAATCTGTTGTTGTTGTTGGTCACCCTCTGGACTTGTCTGTAAAGGGACAACACCCTTCATTTACTACTTTTTAATATATAAAACATGACCTTCAGGTCCATGTGAAACACTTTTGACTTGGAGCTATGAATCAATGATGTCACAAATGGGGGACCTCATCCCCATTTAACAAAGTTGAGACCTAAACTAGTGAGCACATAGGATCAACAAAGACACAAGCTTGCGATCACAATGGTCCAAACAAGGTTTGAATGTGGGTGGGGACAACAACACCACCACTTAACCAATACACTAAGTGGTGAACCCCAAACTCAATTTTAATATTAATAATAAGAAAATTAATTTAATTAATTAATAACTAGTTTAATATTCAATAAAAATTATATCTTAATGATAAATATTTAATATAAATTTAAAAAATTAAACATTTATTTCATGGTAATGACACCAAATACTTTTAAAACAAAATTGACACATTACAATTTATCAAAATTTGCACATCCTGAAATAATTGACAAAGTGAGCGGGTTTAGCTCTACTATGAATATGAAAACATAAGATTATAAATAATATGAATAAATATTTAAATTAATTTAAACTATAAATATGATGGTAGGAGACTATCTTGGACATATAATAATTGAAATGATATAAATATTATACAAAAAAAAATTATGTTTAGTTTCAAGTGGTGTTTTTGTTATTTTTTATTATAACTTATTATATATCAATGAAAAATATTTCCTTAAATTTTGTTAAAAATTAAATTTTTACAATTTAAAAACTTCAAAAATTGTATATAAACTTTATAAAAAATACTAACTTTTAATTGGATGAAATATTTTTTAAAAATATAAAAATAGAATTATTAAATATATATATAGATAAATAATATTTTTTTGTAATTGTGATATAATCTTAGTTTTTCTTGAAATTTTGCCTTAAAAGGTGTTTGGCCATAGTGGATTCTTAAAATTCTTGTATAAGAGCCAAAGTGCTTTGGCTAACCAAATTGCCATAAAATATTTTTTCTAATAAAAAAACATAAAAAATGTGTAGAGTAGCATTTTTAAAAATATATAATCTACTACTTCCATATTACAAAAATAATTTTCTATAATGCTTTTTGAATTGTGACCTCATTGATTCATAGCTCCAAGTCAAAATATAAATTAAAATTAAATTCCATGGGTTTATATTTGTAACACCAAAGAATAACAATTTCCATTTGTCGCTATTTATCTACATTCTAAAATATTCTAGAAAGTATATCTCACTATCAACTTAAATACTGTAGCTCATTTAGATACAAGTGCACTATATTATTTAAAGCAAGCACAAAGACATATACAAGAAGAGGACATAAATAATAAAGTAGAAAATATCATCATTAAAGGGTTAAAAGACAATTATAAACAAGATAATTCCTTAATAATTATTTAGATTGGTATGTAGTACTTCAATGAGAAAAAAGGATTGGAAAATGGATGAAAGACAACAAGAGAAGACATGTAAGGGTTACTTTGAAGAACGAAGAAGACAAGAACATGATACTAAGGAACAATAGGCTCCTCAAAGGCACACACATATACCTTGATGAGGATCTTACCATAATCAACAAGAAGAAAGAAGGAAAGAAAGGGAAATGGTAAAGGCAACAAGGATCAATGGAAAATGGGCTTGGTTATAAAATGGTAAGGCCCAAATCAATGATAGAATGAGACGTCCAAGGGGTTTAGGTTAGTTGGTTGAAGCAATGAGTTCTCATTGTGGAGACCCTAGTTCAAATCCCAAGAGGGACATCTTTGTGGAATTATAAGTTGTGACTATTGGTCTTCCAATTGTTGTTTCTAGTGTGGATACTCGTAAGGAGCTCATAAACTTGTAAACTATCTAGTGTGGTTGTCTCTTGTTGTTGATCGAATGACATCAAAGTTTGTAAACTATCTATAATATAAAAAAATGATAGAATGAGACATAAAAAAATAGGAACCTGGGTACCCCCAGAAACACTTAACTTAGTTTAGTTGGAATTATAGAGGCTACCCATGGATTTAAAGGATTTGGGTTAGGGCCCATAACTAAAGGTAAAGACATTATCTTTCTTATAGAGACACATAAACATGACAGATGTAAAGTTTCAAACTTTGAGGGATACAAAAAGTGTCAGTTCAGAACAAAAGAACTAATAGTTACAAAGGGCATGGAGGAAATATTATTTTAATTAAGGAAACTTGGGGAAAACTTATAAATATAGAGAAATGAGACTCACACAAGCAGTGCATATAGTTGTAAATAATGAAAAATCAAGTTTCGATAAGGGTGGAAGCATGCTACTTTTCTCCAAAGGGCTCAAAAACATATGAAAAGAGGAACCTAGATCAAGAAGATCCCTACACATAATTGAAAATGGATATTTCTATTTTTTATATTTTGGGTAAAATTCTAATAATAGAAGACTTTAATGCTAGGACAACAAACAACCAAGCTCTCAACCTGAAGAGAAGTTACAAAGGAAGAAGTGACTCATTATAGTTAGAGGAAGAGAAGGATCAATTTTGGGAAAGGTCTTCAAAAGACAATTAGGACAATCTTAATAATTATGGAGCATAATTATTGGGCATTTGCAGTTTGTACAAGATGGTCATATGCAGTAGTATGAAAGTGTGACCAAATTTAGGAAATACAACTTGTAAACCATATAATGGCCAAAGTGTTGTTGACTATGTTATTCACTCTTAAGATTGCACCTTAAGGGTAAAGGAGATAGAGATAGAAGAATTTCCAATAGGCTAAAATCAAACCACAACCCATTTTTATAAAAAAAAAATGACCATTCATTTAAACAGGCACCAAGGAGAGAAAATTTATCTTAAGAAAAAGAAAGCACACGCACATGGTAGAATCCTAATGGCTCAAGAAAATTAGAAAATATCAAGGGTGTCCTTGAATGACTTATTAAGATTCCTAAGCATAATTTAGATCACATGAAGCAACATCTTGTCTAGACAAAAATTATTTAGTTACTTAATGGCATATTGATGAGATATATGACATTTATGATGAGTATGAAGAGCATGGTTGTCATTGTTGGCAAAACATTCAATCAGTGAGATCATTTTTGCTAAATATGTGAAGTTACACCAATCGGTACATAGGTATAACCAAATGGTAAGCAATAAGCTAATCGGTAAGTAGCATGGTAATCAGTACACCAGAATGTAACCAGTGAACATGACAATAGGTGAAGGTCAGACAAGTAAAGGGAGCTTATTGGTAAAGGAAAACCGGTGAGACCACAAATTGGTATAGGTAAAAGTCAAGACACTAGGAACCGATTAGAATGGTGAACATCTATAGACAAAGGTTATTAAATATTTTTACTTAATTAGCCAAATCGGTCATGACGATGGAAGATTCACTGAATTTGGACAGTAGAGAAAATGTAGTACATTGTTCAAGGAGATGATTGAGTCAATTTATAGGAACTTTTGCACAAATATTTTCATGATTCGAAGGCATGTTTGACAAATAAAATTGAAGGAATATTGCGCATTGGAAATGACAACATATGTTATGGTTTGGCCCACATGGTTAGGATTTTATGTTTTTGTGAGTTAACTGATATTGGAGAAACACGTTTGGAGAAAAATGAAAACCCTAATTAGGTTTTACATTTGATGGTGAAGACACTAGTACATTTGAGACCTTTTTCTGATGGCTGACCGTCAGAATTTCAACACTATACCATCAATCAAGAGACACCACCCGTCGTTGTAGTTTTGTAGTAAAAAAAAATGATGACTACAATTGGTGTCATAATTATGATGACTATGGCCATCGCAATATCCATCCAAAAAGGGGATGCCAACATGGAGAATATACCGTTAGGTCTATTTATGGTTATTGCAATTCTGACAGCCATGCATCAAAGATGTTGTACATGCAACGGTTAGCTATCGAATGTTTCTAACAGATAGCCATCATTTGTAGTTTTTTGCTGACGATGATGTTGTACATGCGACAGCTAGCTGTCGGATGTTTTTGAAAGATACTCATCATTTGTAGTTTTTTGCTGATGGCAATGTTGTACATGTGATGGCTAGTTGTCGGATGTTTTTGACAGATAGTTGTCATTTGTAGTTTTTTGCCGATGGTGATGTTGTACATACAATGGCTAGCTGTCAGATGTTTCTGATAGATAGTCATCACTTTTAGTTTTGTCGTCAGTTAATCTATGGTTTCCATTGTAATTGCACCGACTCACACCATTTTTTTTTTAATATATATTTTTCAATTAGGGTTGGTATCGATTCAGAGTGGTGTTCTTGTAGATCTAGTTTGTTGTTGGTTTGAGCTAGTTGTAGATCTGATTCGAGGGGTACAGTTCTTTTTAGTGACTTGAGTTTTTTGTTGCGGCATGTTCGATGTAGATTTAGGGTACGAAAAGGTTGTCTTGACATGGATGAGATTTCCTTGCAGTAGATTAGATCGAGTTGATTCTTGTGTGATCTGGAGCTAAAATAGACATCTCAAGGAGATGGATCATGGTAGCGGTTTGAGTTCGGCGTGGAGATCTGTGATCAATTTGATGCCTGATTGTGCTTGTGAAGAGAAGATGAAATTTGATGTAGTGCAGAATAGATGTTGGATCTAGATGCGTCGACTTGAGACTCATGATTTGTTTTGAGAGGTCGAGAAGTAGATCTATGCCTTGAGGGAGTCAGATCAGAAGTTTGGAGCTGAGCTATTCGGCGATGCGAGATCATAGAATGTGGATCATTGTATTACTTTTAGATCTGGACTTGCGAGGTGGTTTGGTGAGTTGAGGTCTTTTATTCCTACTCATGATTTGGTTATGTCATTCAGAGATGACTTTGCAGTAGATTTGGTCGCAGATCATGGATTATTGAGTCAAGTCTAGAGACTTAGATTTAGACTGGATCTAACCAAATCAAGATTTGTGACAGTGACTACTCCAACATAAGAAGCTATTGTAGCGATTAGAGATGCATTCTTCCTGATGTGTTCGTGGGATGCAGACTTGATTGCATTTAGATCTGATTCAAATGACTTCTTGATACAGGCAGTGTTTGGTTTTATTTGGATGCTCTTCTTTGGTCCAAATTGGATGTGCTTTGTTCCTACGGAGTGTAGCAGTGACTTGACTTGGAGTTTGATTATATTGTGCATTGATCATCTTGAAGATAGAATTGAGCTACTCTTTGCATTGTTGTTGAGATCAAGTTGTGATAGATCACTTGGATCATCTACCATTTTTGCCACAATTTCAAATGAGTTAGATGTGATGTTGAGAGAGCAACTTGTAGAACTTGCACATTGGAGATTCATAGATCACTATGGTGTTCGTGATGACTTGGGAGAAGTCTTCTTCTTGGTGAATCAAGCTGAGAGACTTGGATTATAGATCAAGTCATTTGATGTGACTTATGATACATTGGATGCCTCTTCACAGTGAGTTTGCAGTACGGTCTATGGTGTTTCTTTACGACTAGGTTCTTGGCAGAGATCCCTTGATCTTGGGTCAAGACTTCTTGAGGTGAGATGAAGTGATCATTGCTCTTGAAGTGATTGATGTTTTTGATAGATAGTCATTACTTTTAGTTTTTATGTTGATTATTTTGTGGTTTTTGTCATAATTGTGATGGATCACACTATTTTTAATATATATATATATATATATATATATATATATATATATATATATATATATATATATATATATATATATATATATATATATATATATATATATATATATATATATTTCATATGTGGATTGAGACCTTAAATTATTGAGCTTGTCTTTGTTTCAAGAATAGTTTAACACTCTCTACTTAATAGGGCCAACCACGTGGAGGTGGAAGCTCATCTGGCCCCTCCTAGGATCCTCTTATGACCCTTTACGACACTTTAAGACCTCTAAGATGTATTCTTAGGGATCGTAAAGGATCATAAGGGGTCTTGGGATACAACAGCTGAGAAACATAAATGTAGGAATTATGGTCATAATTGTTTAGAGACACAACATAATTGAATGCTATACCCAGATGATGCAACACAACCACTACTCCTCCAGTTCTGAGTTGACACTACAGGATCCAAAAACAAGAGATAAGGAATAAATTTGGGAGTGTAGGAGGAGGGCAATAATGACTGAAATAATGTAGGGACCCCTATATTATTTTGTTCATTACGACCCTCCTCCTCCACTCTCTAAATTTATTCCTTAGCTATGGTTTTTGGATCCTGTAGTGTCAACTTAGAACTGGAGGAGTAGTGGTTGTGTTGCATCGTCTGGGTATAGCATTCAATGATGTTGTGTCTCCAAACAATTGTGACCATGATGCCTACATTTATGTTTCTCAGCTGTTGTAATATCTACATTTATGTTTTGCAGTTGTCGTATTTATTTGTATGTTCTTTATGTGTTTGGCTTCTCTCCCTTGCATCAAAAAATAAGATTTTCCCACTCTAAATCGAGAATGTATGTGCAACACAACTAGAATATGCACGGATAACAGGTGGAGCTGAGAAGACACAACACATTTACATTTTTTTAATAGGTCAAAATTACAATGTTCACGATGGTCTATAACTTAAAATACGCAATTAAAGACCTCTTTAAAAAATGCAAACCTGTTGTGTCTTTCAGCTCCACCTAATATCCTATGTATATGAATTGAGATTGCATATTGAACTAGGTGTATCCTTTTGCATTGCCTGAAACCAAGATATTTTCACAGTTAACATCTAAAACCATTATTGAGCTTTTGTTATAATTAAAAAGTACAATATCACTTGCACCAAAAGAAGGTGCAAGGGATACGTGGATAGGTAATTGATTTGAAAGCATAATGAAACCTTAACATAAAAAAAGGAAGTGTATTCAAGTGTCCTATAGGAATGCTTAATTGTAGAAGGAAGTTTGGTATATTACAAAATTCATTGTGGATGATTTGGATGTAAATTATTGTTGTACTGTACTCTTTGTAGGATCTCTACAAAAAATAAACCCTCGTCTTGAAATGCAATGGAACAAATAAGTAAACAGTGTATGAGTATCAATGAATAGCATGTGTTTCATCATTTTTTATCAGCTAGTGTGAAACTATACAAGAGAAAAAGTTTAAATTATTAGGAAAAAGTGGATATTATAGTTGCCTTATTTAGCATCCTATAGTCAATGCACATGCACAAAGTCTCATCCTTCTTCTTCACATAGATGATTGGTACCACCCACAACGGTACTCTAGGCATAATAAACCCTTGGTTCAAATCTCATATGATTCAACCTTCAATTCATGCATCTTTTTAGTGCTCATCTTATAGGTAGCCTTTGACTAAGGTTCAATTCTAGGTAGCATTCATGCTCCTTTATTTCCTATACACCGTCTCTATCAGCAAGTTTCTTCATAGATGGCCTCCACTTTCTTCCCCACTATAACTATAACCACTATTCATTCTCCTTCAGTCATTACTATCTTCACTATTGACCTCCACTGCAATTTCTTTGATGATAATTAATACATTATTTCAAAGCTTTGACATTGGCACACAAATATGGAGCTATTGAGAAGGTGCAAAGGATGGCTTTATATTTGCAAATTGAACTTTCTTCCTCAATTAACCAATCAAATGATACATCATTTTGGATTCCAAAGAAAACAATAAATTAGTTTGAATTCCAAAGTAAATAATACATCAGTTTGAATTCCAAATAAATCAAATAAACAAACACTTCAACAGGTCTATTGCTAAATGGCAGAGCAATTATCAAGCACTCTGTAGAGTTCTTCCACATTCACTTTTTGGTATTCATTTATCTCCCCTCAACTCCATCACTTATGGTTACAAATCAAGTTCCAAGAATCAGAATGACGTGTCTCATCATCACAACTAATCCACCTTAAACAATTGATTAACCATTCTAGACAAGATGATGATTATAAAGGGATAATGAAGCAATTTTAATGAATAATTTATGTTGCTTATCTTTATGACAATGGTATTAAATATTTGTCTTAGACTTAAACTAATCCACCTCCAAAGTATATTATCCTAAGGCTATGTTGGAAATTTCTAGATTAATGATGTATATCAGATTTAAGAAGGTATTATGATGGAAACATGACAAAAGCATGAAATATACACATAAATCATGAATCATAAATGGCTATACATAAATAAAAAGCATGCACTTGAATTCACTTAAGTCATGGTACATACATGTGAATGCATAAAGTGTAAATTTAAGTCATGAAGCTTAAATGAAATATACCCATGAATACACATATAACATGAATCATGCATACAGCATATAAGTTTAAATTTCACTTTTAACTAACATATACCCCCTGCTATATTGAAAATTATTTAGTATCATACATACTTTATGTTGCACCAAAGATTGGTTCAGAAACTTCATACCTTTTTGTCAAGTTAGATTTTGAGGAACACTACATCCTCCACCCCTTAGACTCGACTTATTCTTGGAAGTCACAAAGAATAAGATAGAAATACATCACATATTAGTTCTAAAACATCTTTTATTAATAAAATCAACATAACTAATCCTTAGATCCATACAACAACAATAACAATAAAAAAATAGTTAGGCATAATACACGTATATAATCAAATCTAAGTGTGATTATAGCTATTTAAGGTTTTTTGTGAAGCTTCTAACTTGGTAGTTGCAATCAACATTTGTATTACAAGTTTTGTTGTTGTTCAAGTAGTGTATTTTAGAAAAGAACCCATTGAACATTCTAATACTAATTTCTCCCAAAATATCAAATCCACTAAAATTTAGCGAAAACCCCTCCAACACTACAACAGTGTATAAAAGGAAACTCAATGTTTCTATTAGCGATAAATAGATTTTTTGAGAAGAGTAGAAGAAACAATAATAGAGACAATACACTTGGAGGGAGAAAACCCTAGAGACTTATGATATACCTTTGTATGTAGCCCATTAAGATTTCAAATGTAAGAATGAAAGAAAACATGGAACTAAGCTCAAACATGTGTAAATAAACATCAGTCATTATCAAATAAGTTTCATAAATGAGAATCATTTCTTTTTTGGATTTTTCTTTTTTTTTGCTTCCCTATATTGTTGCAGAGGCATATCCATGTCGACATCATCATTTCTTCTTAGTCATGCATGTGATCTCACTGTCCTTTGCAAAGGTGGGTCCTCTGCAGTAACAAATAAAAGGCTTCAATTAAAAAATATTATCATAATTGGGGTTAATTTAAAAACATATTATCATTATTGTTACAAGCATTTCAATACTTTAAAAAATATAAACGTGACGCTCTTTACCTTGTCCAACCACATCATCTTGCTTGACGGCTTGAACCTCAACACACTCATCGAGAACAACCTCTACATCCCCTGCAACTGCAATACAAAATATTTTATTAATCCCAACACATTATAATTAAATTTTTATTACTATGCCAAATTCAATTTAACATGTTTACTTGTATTAAATATTCATTAATCAAAATTTGAATAGAAAATGTATACCTTGAGTACTACAATTCACATTTGAATCGACACCTCTGTCATGCTCGGATGGTGCAGTATCAATATCACCAGGCTGCATTCCAATGTAAATAATTAGTGCATTTATGGACAATATATATATAAATACAAGACAAATACTAAGAAATTTAATCATTGAGTTTAATACATATAAATATATTCACTTTAAATTTTTAAACAAATATATAATCATTGTTTCCTTACTTAAAACAAATATATTCACTTTA
Source organism: Chamaecyparis obtusa (assembly GCA_027943335.1). Lineage (NCBI taxonomy): Eukaryota > Viridiplantae > Streptophyta > Pinopsida > Cupressales > Cupressaceae > Chamaecyparis > Chamaecyparis obtusa. The sequence goes on along the minus strand of BSBK01002093.1, from coordinate 164,324 downwards.
TCTTGGAACTTAACATCAAATACAACAAAACTTACATAACAAAACTTACATCGCGAGCGTGAGCGGGGGTAGTGGAGTGGAGGGAAAAATTTTGAATGGGACGTCAAGGGGGAAAAATGCAAAGAAGGAACAGGATGATCAGGTTGTGGGCCTGAATCAAGGCAAGGACAATGGAAAGGGGGATGCAACAGATGATGGGGACCCACTGGCTTTGTAGCCAAACCCAAGTGAAATAGAGGGTAATGCTCCAAAACAAAGTTCTTCTGGAGAAGCCCTAGGCTCTTTGGGTTGTTGGACCAACCTGTTTGGAGTCAAAACATCGAGTAAATCCTCTTTCCCTAAGATAAAAAAAACATCTCAAATAAAGAGAAGGGAACTTTTTCTTTAGAAGTGCCTTCTGAGCTTATTGATCATAATATTCTGAGTATGGCTGCTACGCTTGTTGGAAAGTTCATAGGCCCTAGGCCAAATATAGATTTGGTCAAAATCTTTGCTAAGAAAAAGTGGGATTTAAAAGGACAGATTGAGGTTATGGCTATGGCCAAAGGCTTTATGTCTTTTGAGTTTTCCTACCCTTAGGATTACTCTAAGATTCTTTGTGTGGGAAACTGGTCAATGGGGAAATCCACTCTTATCCTTTAGAAATGGACCTCTAACTTGGATCTAAATAATGACTTCTTGACCCAGGCACCGGTCTAGATAAGGCTTCCTAAACTTCCCTTGGAATACTGGCACAAAGATGTTTTTGATGGCATTACCAGCTCATTTGGGGAGCTGCTATCTATTGATCCTATTATAGCAGCCAAGAAAAGACTCACTTACACCAGAATATGCATAGGGGTGGTTGAAGGCTAGGATATGCTAGAAGTGATTGAGCTCCAATCTAGATTGGGTAGGCATGTGTAGTAGATATACTATGAAAATGTGCCTTTCACCTGTTTTCACTGTAAAAAGGTGGGACACAAGGCCAAGATGTGCCCTATCTTCATAGAAAAGGAAAAAGCTCGCAAGGCCCAAATCAAGCAAAGGGAAAAGGAAAGAGACCCAGAACTAACAAAAAGGACTGAATCAGTTTGAAGGGTCCAAGAAGGTGTGGAAGGAGAAAGTCCCTAATATCCCTGAGGGGGAACCTCAAGGGGAGAGACCCAAGGACAAAATGGGGAACCTTCCTGATCACCAGTGTCTGGAAGGAGAGAAAAGCATTGAGAATAGGGAGTAGTTAAAGACCTAGACGGATAGTGGAAATAGAGAAAAGGAAGTTGGTGAAGATTGCCCTGCTTCTCAAGATAATGTTGTTGGGGAGGGGGATAAAGGAGGTAGGACTCTCCCTAAGGAAGGGGAGATCATAGTGGAGGAAATCAAAGAGGACTCCTTTGTGCCTACAGCCCAAGAGATTGGGGGAACTATGGAGGTCCAGGGCCCTTCTTTCTCACAAGAATCAAAATAAGCAAGAGCTCATGGGTATCTCCAAGGAAGATTAATAGAATCCTTGAGCTGGTATCTACCTCATCTCTAGGTCAAATATCTAGAATGGAGGCTCTGTTTGATAGTTGTAAAGATGACAATGTGGGTCCTTGGATATCTGTAAATAAAAAGAAGAATAGTAGTGACCCATCACTGATGTCTCTAGCCGCTACAAGAAGTGAGGCTAAAGCTGACACGGGAAGCAAATCAAGCACCCCAGGTAGGTGGAGCAAGAATCAAATCAGAAAGGAAGAAATAAGAAGAAACATAGCAGATGGGATCCAAAAAACCATCTAGAAAACATACCCCCAAAATAAATTATGAGGATCATATCTTGGAACAATCGTGGACTCAATGGAATCCACAAGCAAGAAATTGTTAGGAATATGATTAGGGATCATAGGCCAGAATTTTTTTTGATTCAGGAAATGAAAATGAAGAAGGGGAAGATTGAAAACATTTTTTTTAGTAAAGGGATGAAGACCACGGCTTCTGATTCTGCAGGTGCTTCTGGAGGACTGTTAGTGATATGGAAGGAAAAATTAATGGTGGATATCATTTTTTATGAAGGTAACATATTGCTTATTCAATTCAAAAATATCAAGGATTAGGAAAGTTGGTTCATTATGATTATCTACACCCCCAACACAAAGAATGGTAGAAGAAACTATTGGAATAAAATTAGCAATCTGATGACCAAGTTGGGAGACTCTAAGGGCATTATTATGGCCACTGAGAAGTTATGCAGGCTCCCACCAGACTTGGAAAGCAGACAACATTTGGTGGATCTGATCAACGACTTGGCTCTCATGGATGTCGATTTAGGAGGTGGAAAGTTTACTTGGTCTAACAGAAGAATAGGGATGGATTGTATTCAGGTTAGACTGGATAGAGCTCTTATCACTATGGATTGGATGAACCATTATCAATGCAAACTTTCTTCTTTGGCGAGACTTGGCTCAGATCACTCCCCTATTGCTCTCACCTTAGAGCTTTGCAATAGGAAAAAGGCTTTCCCTTTTAGATTTGAGAAGATGTGTCCTGCTCATCCTGGTCTTTCTGACAAAATTAGGGAATGGTGGGGCATTGATGTGGAAGGCACAACTATGTATAAGGTGGCTAAAAAACTCAAAAACATTAAAATGGAGATTAGGAAGTGGAATAAAAAGGATTTTGGGAACATTTTTCTGTCTAAAGAAAGGATTATGGTGGATCTTGCTGAGGTGCAGGAAGAGATTCAGAACATGGGCTATGATGAGAATAGGCTGAATGCTGAAAAGACTATTCTGGCTTATCTTCACAACATAGTGGGTAAAGAGGAAATTTTTTGGAGGCAGAGGTCTAGATCAGTGTGGCTAAAGGAAGGGGACAAAAACTCTAGATTCTTCCACCTCTCTACTATGAAATACAGGGTTGCCAATAGAATTAGTGCTATTAAAAAGGGGGATGATTCTTTTGAGGAAGATAAAGAGATTTCTAAGGAAGCTATTAGGTATTTCTCTGCTATCCTTACCAAAGAGATCAACCTAGGAGAAGAGGACTAGGTGGATATCCTCAAGACCATTCCTAGTGTGATTAATGCAAGCCAAAACAAGTCTCTCATGGCTATTCTGAAAATAGATGAAATAAAGGAGGTTGTCTTCTCTCTGCTTGCTGAGAAAGCTCCTGGCCCTGATCATTTCCCAACTTTTTTCTTCTAGATGTATTGGGAAGTTATTAAAGATGACCTGGTCAAAGAGGTTCAGTAATTTTTTGGTGCAAAGTGCTTGCTTAAAGAAATCAATGCTACTTTTTTGGTTTTGATACCCAAAGTCACGGGTGCGGTCTCTTTTGATAATTTCAGGCCTATTAGTCTTTGCAACTCTTTTTACAAGATTTTTTTCTAAAGTTTTAACCAATAGAATTATCAAAATCCTTTCGGGGATTATTGCTCCTCAACAAATGGCATTTGTCCCTAGTAGACAAATTCTTGATTCTATCATTGTTGTGCATGAGGTTATACATGCTTTAGATGACACTAGAAATTTGTGGATGACACCATCTTAGGAGGAGAGGCTATGGTGAAAGAAGCCAGAAATGTGAAGTCCATTCTCAATACTTACTCTAATGCCACGGGCCAACTCATTAACTAGAGCAAGAGCTCGGTCTTCTTTGTTAACACCCCTAAGGGAAGACAGAGGAAAATTGTTGGTATCTTGGGTTGTGGTATTAGCTCTCTCCCTTCTACTTATTTGGGGCTCCCTATGGGGTCCAAACCTCTTGACCTCTTTTGGGACAACCTAATTGATAGGTTCAATAGAAAACTGGAAGGATTGAAGGGTATTATTCTAAGTCAGGCTGGAAAAGTTCTTCTTATCAAATCTACTTTGTAGAATTTGCCTACTTATGCTTTAAGCCTTTTCTCTATTCCTTCCAAAGTGGCTGATACTTTGCAGTCTATTCAGAGGAAGTTTATGTGGGCTGGTCCTGAAGGCAATAAGAAGTACCTGCTTGTGGCCTGGGAGAATATCTACAGACCCAAAAAGTAGGGGGGTTTGGGAATTAGGAATCTGAAGTAGTTCAATAGGGCTTTGCAAGATAAATAAATATGGAGGATCTTTTAACTCCAAGGGGGAATGGAGGGATATTTTGAAGGATAAGTATTCTACCAATATCAATTTCAAGTAGTTAATTAGCAGGGATAATGACCCAAGGGGCTCCAAAATTTGGAATGGCATTATAAAGACTAAAGGTTTAGCCACTAAGAAGGTGAAATGGAAACTGGGTAATGGGGAAGATATCAACTTTTGGCATGATGACTGGCTTAGATTTGGGCCCTTATGGAACATTGAGCTATATAATAGATGAGTGATACCATGCATGGAAAGATTTGGCTATAGAGTGAGAGACTACAGGGTCAATGATGAATGGGTGAACCTGACCGAGATATTCCAGGAGCTTAAGCCGTTGATGGACATGATAAGGCTTATCCCTATGTCCCCCAACAAGGATGCTATTATTTGGGGCATGACTAAGGATGGAAACTACATTGTGGCCTCGGGCTATGAAATCATGCAAAACATTGAAACTGTCCTTGTCTGGACCAAAGCCTGGTATCCTGGCCTTATCCCCAAAATCAACATTTTTTTCTAGATTATGCTTCAAAACCGTATCTTGGTGGTGGACAACCTTACTAAGAGGGGTCATCTGATGCCTAATAGATGCATTCTTTGCAAAAATCATAGTGAAAGTGTTGACCACCTCTTCTTTCACTGCCAATTCACTAGAGATATTTGGTCTTCTTTCCTGTCTTTCTGCAAGTTGACCTAGGTTTTTCCCAATAACATGAGGAATCTCTTTGAATAGTGGCATTGTGGGGTGATTGAGGATGTGAGAAAGGGCTTATTGGATTGGACTCTACCCCATCTCTGTTGGGGGGTGTGGAAGGAGTAGAACAACCAAATTTTTAGGGAGAAAGAAACCAATGCTAAGGTGGTCTTTCACAAAAGCCTTAACGCTCTATTAGAGAACTATACTATCATCAAAGGTTGTAACTCTCTTCTCATCACTAAGGAGAATGATAGAAGTAGGAGGGAGGACTGTAGATGGACTCTCCCACCTGACGGTTAGTGTAAAGCTAACTTTGATGGGGCTACCAAAGGCAACCCTGGCCAGGCTGGGGTCGGTGGCATCATCAGAAATGATCATGGCAAAGGAATTGCTTCTATTATGAATCCTCTAGGGGTGCAAACTAATCACTATGTGGAGGTGATTGTGGACCATCAAACTATAAAACTTTCTCAGGATATAGGAGTTAGAAAACTGTGGCTGGAAGGAGACTCAAAGAATATAATAGATTGTCTTAATGAGAAAAATGATCCTACTTGGATGATTGCAAATATCATTAATGAGAGCATTTAGATTCTAAGTCCTTTGATAGAGTCTACATGGCTCATGAGTACAGGGAAGAAAACCAAGTGATTGATAGGTTGGCCAACTGGGCAGTCAGGAAAGATGAGATGAAAAGATGGATGGACGGACATAATATTCTGCTTGAAATCAAAGATTTAATTGAAAGAGAGAGAATCCTGGGTAGATTGGGAAACATTAAATGATAATTATGAAAGTTTATGTTTTGTGGGAAATGTGTTGAAAATGATATGTAAGTACGAAAGCCAAAGTATGAAATACCTGAGGCACTTTGAGGCCCATTTTTGGGTTTAATTTTCATGAGTTCAAAAGAAATTTCAAGAATATCATTCATATCATTTGTTGGATTTAGATTTCAAAAGACATTGCTATCAAGAGAAAAGCTTGCAGAGAGAGCGAAAAAATGGTGGGGGAAAGACACAGGAGGGAACCAGAGGATGAAGCTAAGAAGTGGTAGTAGCGCTCTAAGGTATGGAGCATTTTGAGTAAAGGTGAAGTTACTTCTTTCATTGAATGGCTTCATGGGTGGAAATCCTCTATTACTAACACCATGGTTAAGAATTGGAATGAGGGGAGTGTCAAAATTGATGGGGTGGAGTTCACAGTGATGGAGGAGGTTATTTCCATGGTCACAGGCATCCCCATTATTGGGAAGAAATTCTACAGAGATAGGTGCATTTCAAGTCAGGTGGTGATGGAATTTGCCAAAGGTGTGGAGGAAAAGAAGGCTCTTGTGAAGAAAAGTACCTACTACCTGTCGATGTCCATCAAGTCGCTATGGAGGTTTGTGCTGAGGGCAATTATCAAGTATATCTCCCTGGACATGAGATTCGACCACATCTTCTCTCACCACTTCGTGTTTCTTAACCACTTTAGGTCTGGGGCTAAGATTTCTATTCCTTTTTACCTATATTCATCTATCAATGAGAATATTAATGACTATAGGGAGAAGCCTATTGGTAACCCTGCTTTCCATGAGGGGCTTTTGCTGCTAATTTATGAATTTTTTAAGGTTGGGACTATAGGGAAAGAAATTAAGCAGAGGAAAGTGGGAAAGGATGGTTTCAATGAGGAGATTGATTTGGGAGAAGAAGAGTATATCCCTTCTGATACTAAGGAAATCCAAGATATGCATTCAGACATGGATGTGGAGGCTACCCGTCAGATGAAAAAGGGGAAAAAGAAAATTAAAAAGGAGAAAAAGGAGAAAAAGGAGACTCCCGACCCTAAGCAGGGCATTGAGATCTCATCTGATAGAGATTACAATGAGGAGGTGGAGGGTATGGACATGGAGGGTGAAAATGCTGATGAGGAGGAAGATACTTTCTACGAAGAAGAGGAAATTAAGGAGAAGAAGAAAGGTAAGAGAACCATTACTATAAAGATGCATGTAGATAGAGAGGAGGTTTCTGCTATCAAACCTTTCAGGAGGAAGAATAAAAGGAAGAATATTGAAGAATATTCTAATGAGGAAAGGCAAGAGTAGGGGAAGGATAGCGGAGAGGAAGAGGACAATCAGTGGAGAGAGGATGATAATGAGCAGGGCTGTGATGAATATGGGACTGACCAGTACACTTGCAAGAGTATGAACAAAGACAAGAGTGTGGTTTGGAGAAATTTTCATAATGTCTCTATCAGGATGGGTCTTAAGAGGGAAATGATGAAAACTTTGGTTAAGGAGAATAAGGAGGGAAAAATTCAAATGGAGGACCTTATTGACCCTGCCTTGGTTATTTTGAGTGACATCACAAAAGAAAACCCTCAAATGGATGTGCTCAAAAATGCTAAAAATAGTGTTATTAATAGCTATAGAACTACTAAATGGACTTATCATTAAATCCAAGAGTTAAAATACAGGATGGGCAGACTAGGGAGGGAGAATTGCAGCAACAAGAACAAGTTTACTAAGGAGAAGAATGATATGGAAAATACAGTGGATGAAGTGAAGAATAAAGTTCAAAGCATGGAGGGAACCTTGTAGAAAATTGCTGAACAAATCTACAACATTCTTAAAGCTTCTAACGACAACATAAAGGTGCTGATTAGCAAAATTGAGGAACACAGGGGTAGCAAGGAGGAGTCTCCCAATAGTGGCAAAGATAAGTCTTCAGAGGAAGGCCTGAGGAAGAGGACCGGATCTAGCACAATGAAGAAGGACACCCAGGAACCTGATAAAGATTTGTCAGACCTCAAGGAGGTGGCTGATAGGGTGTCTAAGCTCAAGATTCATGTGGTGGAGATTCTCAGAGAATTTGCCTGAGCTTTTCTCCTAGCTTTGGGCTTGTCCTAGTTTTTTGTTTCTGTCTCTAGTTCTATTTTCTGGTTTTTAGCTTGCTGTCTACTAGTGGACTGTTGTTTTTTGTTGTGGTTATCTTGTTGTTGTATACTTTTAATGCTTTATCTATGTTAAACTTTTAATTCTGTAAGGGTTTCAGGGCCCCATTAAAACCTATTTTCCTTAATCAAAAACATCAAATACAATAATTGGTAAAGTATTCAACTTGAAATAAAAATCAATTGGCTTATTTACCTGATCAAAAAATCTAGCAGAAGAACCTTGTGCACTCATTACTCAGTATCATTCAGCCATGACTATATAGCCTTGTTTGTAGCCTATTTTCATGTTCTCTTCTGTAATCGGTTTTTTGAACTCCAAGGCTTGCATTTTTGCTTGGTATCATGAATTTTTATTGTAGTGAATTTTATCAAAACTAAATTGATTGTAATTTATAAATATTTGCATATGATTTTTCATTTACTAATACTTACAACTCGTGCAACAAGTTTTGAATATCCACCTGAGCCAAGCTCGTGTTTCTCATGCTTTTGTTTTCTTGCTTCTATTGCCTTTGATGTGTTAGGCAACCTATGTGATGTTTGAAATATGCTAGATCACATTAGTACAAAGAGTAAATAGTACATAATTTCATTAATAATATTATCATGTACCTTCTTTCCTCGGGTGATAGTATTTGTCCACTATGTCTTGCGCTTATCTCAAGTGCATCATTTTTAAGATTCTCCCACTCATTAATAGGAATATAGGGAGGTCACTCATAATAAGGGTTGCATTCTATTTGGGACCTATAGTTGTCCCTAATATACTTCAAAATTTGGCATGCTTTGTCAAGGAGTTTAAGTCTTTGAAAGATGTTGGCTCCAAAAAGTGTTGTCATAGAGTCAATGAGTTTATCCTTTAACCCTTTATCTTGTAATTGTCACCTTTTAAGAAAAAAAAACTGCTAGATTCATAAATGAAGTGAAGCTACCTTTTAATATACTTAAACAAAGGGATGAAACAAAATCTGACCTTGCAATGAAATCAAAATATGATACCATGTGTGTATGGTTGACCTAAAAATGTGCAAACATTCATCATTAAGTTTTTCATAAAATAGATTATTCCTTTCAAGACAATAACGAGATTATTATAATTATTTATTGCAAGGGACTACACAGGGGGTTAGTGCATTACATAATGAGTATTATATTGTATAGTAAAAGAAAGGATCAATCTTTAAAGTACCTAGAAGTTGGGCTACTCTCAAGGGAAGTCCATCTTCATTGCTCATGAGCAATTGATCATAATTCTATATTGTTCCCATATATTTAACACGAGTACATCTAGGAATTACGTCATTGCCTCCTACATAAAATGAATCCAATATTACAAAATGCCCCCTAAGAAAGAATATATAGTTCAAGTGAAATAAACACATGATAAATGAGAGAGAAAAAGAGGAATCTACTTACCAATAATAGGTGTTTCCATCGCATTTGTGGTCATGCTACGTATTGCTGACATTACAGGTGGCAGTTCCTCTATGGATCTGATCCTCGTAGGTAGAGGCGTACTCAACATAGGATCAATAGCAGGTGTTGAAAAAAAATATTGTTAGAGCATAAAAAAATATGGACAAGATGGAGGATAGAACATGCGATGTACTTGAACCACCCAAAGTATTTGCATATGAGGCATTGCCCTTTAATGTATTTAGCATCCTCTATCAAGAGAACACATATATATTTTAGTTAATGACATAAATAAAATAGTATACTATAAAAATCATTATTGAACTTTTGTTATCATTAAAAACTACATTAATACTTATTGTATAATTTTGAACATGGTGAATCAACACATCCTCTCTCATCTTTATTTTAGGAGTGTGAGGTTGAATATCTTTCATTCAAGCTAACTCTTTTGATATTGCATGAAGGACCTTATGCAGTGCAAGCACATGATCAACGTTTGATAAAAATTAACATCGAATGGATCCTACTCATCCTTTCAGATCCTCTTGGACTACTTGTTCCTTTCCCTTTTTCTAATCAACACTCATTTGTGAGAACAATATTATTAGCACTTTATTTAAAAGCAATCCAAAATAGTAGAACAACAAAAAATACGCATTAACAGAACAAAAAATATGCATTAACATTCTTCTTGTATGTGCATTTGTACAACAATGAGTTTTACCTATCGGGAAGAAGAAGTCCCATGGGAACTATCACCATCATGTGTATCGCGTGGTTGTCGATCCATACTATAGCCCTGTATTTAAAAAAAAATCATTCAGACATGTTAAAACACATGTGTTCTTATTCTAAGTTACGTTGAATAATAGACAACTATCAAAATGTGTACCACCTCATCCATGATAGTCATGGGTTTTTTGTATCTATGTGATTCAAATTGTAATCGATAAGCAGCTCCTTGCCTCCACGTATTGATTTGATTGCACATAAAAATACATGATTTCCCTTGCACCTCTCAAATATGCAATTGGGTTGCTTCTTAGTTGACGCATGTTGTGTACTATTTATAAAACCTGCAATATTCCTTGATGCTTTTGGCCTTCCGTCAATGTATATAGCTACTTTTTTACTTTGTTCATTGGCTTTTTGTTGTATATAATTTTCCACTAGTGCATACCTACACATACTTGTTTTATATTTAACAATTTGCATCCAACTACTGTAATCATAACAAGGTCCGACATACTCGATCAATTCGTTAACTTTTTTGTAAGAGACCTTTATGCCATCCATGGAAAATAGGCCCAAACCATGTAATGAAGACGGTGCTATGCGATATATCCTCTCTTTAACACAAAAATTAGTGTTTATTGAAAGAAGTTCATCAAGGACCCATTGTTTTTGTAGATGTTTGTACCTAAAGGGAACCTCAGAGTCACCTTTTCTCTCATCATCATAAGAACATGACCCCCCTTGAGCAAGGAAACATTTCATGTGTTTATTGAATTTATTTCTGATCTTTTGACCTTGAGTTGATCTCATTGATATAGACATACTAAATGTCTCACTTTCTTCTTCCATTCCTACATTTTCCTCACTCGAGGAAGACAAACCTGACAAACACTTATTTGCTGGTACCTGCACTTCATGCAATGAGAGAGACAGGTGGCAATGAGAGAGATATTTTACAAATGGTAAAAGACATTAATCTCTATGGGGTGTATTGACTTGTACCTAACAATCCATGAGACTATGTGGGACACCTGACATAAGATAATAGTTATATAATCAGACAAACATAGTTCACTCCATAGTTTTCATTATATCATGTGAAGGACATTATACATTGTTAAAATCATCTATTTATCCTACAATATTTTGAATATCTCAGCATTGCATATAACTAAACATCTCAACATTGCATGAGACACCACTATTGTGCCCGCATTTCGTCAAACAATTCGCATGCCTTGCTAGTCTTTTTATTACATCTTGTGAAGGACTTTATACATTATTAAAATTATCTATTTATACTTTCAGAATTTGCTCACTCCACTACAGGGAACAAAGAGAATCCCCTGTGATTTAACATCATTGATGTGCAAGGAAATAGAAAATTATCAGAAGCAAATCTCATAAGATAGTATTTAGATTAAATGCATTCATATAAAAAAATACCCCAAAATATTATAAAGAAAGGTAATTTGCTTAATCACGTCACTAATTTGTGCATGTCTAAATACTGGTATCTTTCAAGTGATTTTATTCTTTTCATGCCCACTACAGATGAGAACAGTCTTAACTAGTGAGGTTGTTTAAGCATATAGAGATTAAATACACTTTTTTAGAATAAAATTTCTCTTAACAAAAGATCAAAGATATAAGTAGGAAATATAAAACAAGGTGAATAAGAGTAGTTAGATATTTATGCTAAAACCAAAAATGCCATTAATATGAAACCCTAAGCATATTAGTGGAAAAAGTGCATATTTCAACCCAAAAAAATCGTTAGAACATGCCAAACATCTGGCATAATTATACATTTCATTCATGTCATTGATATTTTTCTTCATCCATCTCATCATCAAGATCATCATCATTGATGACATCATCACCACCACTATCGTCATCATCATCATTATCAGCATCATCATCATCCTCATCATCAATGCCATCAGTAGCAACATCATCATCATTTTCTTCTTCATATTCTTCTTCGACTAGCTCTTGATCATGACCATCATCTACATCATCTTCCACTTCTTCCTCTTCCTCAGTATCTTCTTCCATTGCACTATACTTTATCGGCCTTCCTCTTGGATCATGTCTAACAACAAATGACCAACCTGGTTTATGTGGAACCTCTGAGTAAAATACCTACTCACATTGGCTTGGAAGAACATAGGGCTCTTCTCCAACTTTCTCAAACAACCTTGTATTAATCATTGGAAATCTACTGTCATGCTCAATAACAGTTCTATCAGGATCATTTTTATTGAGTCGTGGTCTGTACCATTTCACAAAAAAGAGAACTAATTTGAAGGAATTAAAGTCATAGTCAAGTATATCAACCAAAATACCATAGTATTGATTTTGTGACTCTCAAGGATGTAAGTCATTTGTAGATGAAATATTAGTCACATGGAACACTGCACTTATCCCAGAATCACAAGTTCTCTTCGTGTCATCCAACTTTTTGATGTGAAATTTATAACCATTTCATATCATAGCCTTGTGGTGTTTCACCTACAATAATGTCAAACATGTATAAATTATTGCATCATGAGTTGAAAAACTTATTGTTGATTAATTAACAAATTTATAAGTACCTAGTGATCTCTTAAACCATATGCTAAATCTATTTCCTTTTGTGTAACATTGGGATCTCCATTACGATGAGCTTGTATAGCCAATGAAGACATGGATTCTCATGTTAATCTATGACCATCATGTTGACATTGTTCAATCCATACCGTCATCCAATCTTGATTGTTTGCAATAAACAAATGCATTGCATCCCACTCTTTAGCAACTGTACAAAAGTAAATAGATGACTTACAACAGATTTATTTTGAACATTAAGAATTAATTAACTATAATAATATCTTATAATTTATTACCTTTCAATTTTCTAAATCTACCATTTCCCACCAAGTACTCCCCTTCAAATTTTTTAATGGATTCAAGATCCCAAATACAATCTATATGGGTCTTTGTTGCAAGATTAGAAAGATATTGAGTAACATATACCATCATCTGGTATGCCATATATTCCTCAACCATAAAACCCTCGAGACATGCTCTTTGTCATACCAAACCCTTCAAAAATTTCAAGTGTCTCTCAACCATCCACATTGACCTAACATGTATAGATCCATGCAATTCAATCTCCTCAACTTGGTGTATGAGGTAGTGTTCTTGTGCATTGAAAAAAGATGAAGGTAAACACTTTTACATTTCACACATTAGTCGACAAATTCTTTTCTTCCAATATTTAATATCTTCTTTATGAATTTCTTTAGATGACAAACACCTATAAGGCATTCAAGACACATAAATATATAAATATGAGACTTTACAATATATTACTTGTTTGATATATTGAAAAAATATCACTGCTTACCTAATGTATTTTCCAAGATCATATATCACTTGTTTGATATTATTATCAAAGTTCTTTGGGAGAGATAGGGGTAGTAAATACTGCAACAATTGTCAACTGATCATTTCATACAATGAAAATTGAATGCAGGTACACAAATATATTGTAAATACAAAAGACTATGACTTACCTTGATGAAGGTATGCCAATCATATGTTTTCATCCCTGGCCCAAAATCATTTTTCTTTGATATAAGATTGCTTATATCCACAACAAATCCTATAGGAAATCAAATTTTTTGTATGACTTCTTTTATGAAATTACTTTGTTGCTCTGTTAATAACCAAAGAAGAGCACTTTCATTAATCCGATCTCCATTTCTATTTGATTCAATGATATTTTTCATTGCATGATTGAAATCATGAATGTCACTATAAATTTTGCCAAGTTTTTCTTTGTCAAGCCTTCCATCCAATATTTTCCACAATGTCTCTATTACATTCTTTCCAATATGCATAGTATCAAACAAATGCATAATTTATAGCTACTCATAGTAGGGTAGCCTACTAAATTCTCTGAGATAACATTTTAGTCCCTTTGGAAGTTGGTCAGTGATGCCTTCACGACCTTCAAGATCATCAACTACATAATTAGCTAGCGAAACACAATCAAAATATATAAATTTCAAACATCAACCATTAGGTGGAATGATATTACCTCGAATTCTATTGTATTCCAACTACCATAGGTGAGGTGTCATTCTTCAGGGCTTTGATGTAGTCTTTTATTTCCCATTGAAAAGATATCTTTCAAAACTTTGATACTTATGATTTTTGGGGAGGAAGTGCCTATACTCATCAAACACCTGCTTCCTTAAACTTATTGGAATGATGAGATTTCATCTTTGGACCACACATTAGAGATGCAAATTTTTCCTTTGTTTGAAGACCTACAAGATAATGATACAATTGGATTAAATATGTAGGTTTTTAGAATTTAAATTATAACGTACAACTATAATTCACCATAACATACCATAGAAATGTGTCAACCCTGGAGCATCATGAATTGTCTACACAAGCATTGCATGGAATTAAAATTGTCTTTGTCCAATTGGTCTAGAGATGTCATACATAGTGAAACCATTTTATAACACCAATAAATCATCAATAAGAGGTGCAATATATACATTCATATCTTTCACTTGGTACTTACCTAGTTGAATTAACAACATTAGATAATTATTGTGGCCATTTCACTCCAAGACTTATAATTACATGCAGATAACTATAAAATAATAAAATACCTAGAACAATCATTTCCAACATAATGTGCTCCCTCTTTATTGACATCCACGGAGGAAGGTTATTGTTTATAACAAAAATAGGCCATACCGAGTAAACAAATCTCATCTCTCCATGCAGATTGACACCATCTGCTGCTAGAGAAAGCCTAAGATTTTGAGGTTCTTCTTTAAAGTGTGGCCACTTTTCCTCTATATCCATAAATGATGAACCATCCACAGACATTTGAATAATGTCATCTTGACTCCTTCCACATGCATGGTAATCCATAAATTGTGCCAAGCTATTGCACCTGAATAATCATTTCAGACGTGGAATAATGGGGATGTGACAAATAACCTTGCGAGACACCTTTTTTGTCATTTGATCATCTCGATATCTGCTCGTATGGCATTAAGGGCATCCTATTGCATTTTCATTTTCTTTATGATAAATAATATGATCTTTGAGACAAGCATCTATTGCTTGATACTCCATTCCAATATGTTTCATAGTGGCACATAATTCTTGGTATGAGCAAGGGAGAAAATTTGATGGTGGTAACAGAAACTCACCTATCAATTTGCAACAAATAATATAAGTCATTACTATAAACAATCTTAATGATACATGTTTCACCTTTTATAGACTATAATGACGTATATGACAAACCTTAGCAAATGTGACATTGCTATGTTGGATAAACCATTCATAACCATCAAATTCACCAACAACAATACAATGGAGAGAAGAGTAGATTGGGAGCATTTGTAAAGGGTCATGTTCACCTTCTCAAGTAGAGGTATATCATGGATGACATCAATGTCATCATCATAATCATCATCATCACCATCATCAGCATCAGCACCAGCACCAGCACCAGCAACACCAGTACCAAATGTGTCAATGATCAATGCATTCATACCATCATCTTCAAATGTGTTTTCTAGTGCATAATCATCATCTTCCATGGGATCATGATCTTTAACTTCAATACCCACACCTCCATGTTCCTCTATATTCACACTGGGGAGATCGACCTATATAGAAATGATGATAATCAAACCCCCCTTCAATGTGATAATCAAACCTCCTTCCATGGTTTATATGTATATTAATTGTGAAAACAATATAACAAACAACTTACCATTGGATGATAATCAAACCCCCCTTCAATGTGACCATTCTCCCTACAATGTCTCTTTGCTATTTTGATTTTGATTTTTCTTGTCTTTAAGCCATTGCAATTCTTGCATGGACAATAACATTTGTCATTGCCTTCTCTTTGAAAGTTAGACAACAATCTAGTGATTGTCTCCCTATTTTGATTGAATTCCCTTGTATTATCTAACATGATCCTTAATGTGTATATCTATAATAAAAATTGAATATGTTGTACTTAATGTTTATATCTGCACATATGGTTTTGATAGAAAATGGTCACTCTATTTGCTCATAGTGAGAACTCTTTAGTTGTGACAAAAAATGGCAAACAAAAAATGACATGTTACGGTAGGTTTTTTAAATGATATGTTACTTTATAAATTTAACTTTAGGTATAGCTTCTCATAGCTTCCTATGTGTTTCATCCTTCATGTTTACACTTACTTCGACCAAACTTTTAATTTTCTGACAGGTTTTGCCAAACGCTTTGTAGGAAACCAAGTAAGGGGTATTCTTGAGTTCAAATAACAAGTTATGATCTATTGAAATTACTCTAAAAACATTTATCCTACCTACAAAATTGTTCAAATTCTAAGGGCATGATTTCACATGCATTCTAGAGCTAGAGGTGAATGCTAGCCATGGTTGTTGCATTCTTTACTACTTTTAATGTTCACATTTAGTTGAAAATTACAAGTCATGCTTTTAAAAGAATTAGAAGCTTTTAAAATAGTTGAAACCATGTCATGACTTGAGAACTTGAAACCACTCACAATAGTTGTAACCATGTCATGACTTGAGAACTTGATCAGAGGGATCAAGAACAGATGCTTTAACTTATAAAATATTTTAGATAAGAGATTTAGCATTAATTAGTTATTGGTTTAACTTATAAAATATTTTAGATAAGAGAATGACATAACTTTTTTTGAAAACCACAAATTGTCTACATTAAAAGAAACTATACTGCAAGCTTGTATGAATAAGAAAATAAAATTTAAAATTCATTACTTGCAACTATAACATTAGAGAAAAGTTGAATTTTATTTTTGCCTTGATGGATATCTTCCTTGTACCACACAAAAAACTGTGTGATAACTATGTCTACTCCAACCTTAATTGTTTAAGAATTCATCATATCAGATAAAGTATGTTTAAGAATTGTTGGGACTGGTCGTTTGGCGTGTATTAAATAGAATAGAATTTTCAGCATATTATTATCATTCTATTTCCTTGTTGTAAACATGCCATTTGTTCAGTTTTGTAAATTTGTTTTGTGTTAAATGCATTTAAAAATATCTTCATTGTCTTCTGATTATCAAAATGCTTCTTTATTTGTCAGCCAATTAATACATGCTAGTATATAAAGAAGACAATCAAAAGGCAATGAATATTTGTCTGACCAATGAGCATTTTTTTATTTTATTTTTGTAAAAAAAATTACAAAACTGAACCAATGGCATGTATTTATCAGACAAATCTTCATTGTCCCCCACAAAAAACTAAGTAATAACTACTCCACCCTTAATTTGTTTAATAATGCACCATATTGTGTAAAGTAGGTTCTATCACACATGGCACAGACTCTCTTCAAATTCACAATCCACCATATTAGATAAAGTAGGTTCTATCACAAAAGATTAATTGTAAACCACTAATATCTGTTGGCAAGTTGTCTATACTAAAGTATATGCCTAGATATAGTGTTTTCATTATGGAAACAAAGTCATATAGTAGTTTGGAGTTAGCACACTAAGTGTAAAGATCATAAATCAGTTAAGTGTTGAAGACTAGATAGCATACAGAGCACCAAAGACTCAAAGCACCTGCGCCCATGCGTAAAGATGAATTATGGTATGCACCCTATAAGTTAAGGTTGTTAGACTATACTTATACTTAGTCTAAGAGCACATAAGTAGATATGCAAAGATGTGAAAGTTACAGTCAGTTGAAGTTGCACAGCCAATGTGTGCCAACAGAGAACAAAGCATAGAGCCAACAGTGACTATTTTGGTTTGCAATTGTAAATTAATGTTGTAGAGGCTATGTGCCCATTGTATTTAGGTTGCCGACATATGTATATGTATAATTATAAGCATGCTTAAGCCAATTCATTTGGAAGTGTCATTTGTAATTAGTTATAGGGCCGACCTAATTATATAATTGGTATGAGCGCATAAATATAAGGTGTGCCCATTGTATTCAGTATGGAAGTGGAAATAGAGTTGTGAGCAGCAGAGCAGAGGTATACAAAGAGAGAATATGATGTATTAGAGCTTTGCAAGAGGTCAAAGCATCAGCACACCAAAGGAACTGATCTAACAAGCAGTGTCACAGTGACAATTCACCTGCAAATATAGTGTGTATCTGATTCAGAAGGTTGTAGCCTTCATCATTTGAGCAGTGAGCTCTAGGAAAATGAGTCCACTCCCCTAACAGGGATCATTGTAAAAGACTCATAATAGGGTCTGACCCTTTACAAGGTCTACTGTACTAAAATCATTGTAAAGCTTCTCCTAATAGGGTAAAGGATCTTCTAACAAGGATCACAAAACACTAGTGCAGATTATTAGTGGGTATCAAGTCCCACCAGGGTTTTTACCTATTTGGATTTCCCCATAACCATATTGGTGTCATGTGTTGATTTCATGTTTCATGTTTATGTGAATGTTTAATTTAGAACTTAAGCATTTATAATTCAGTATTCAAATTAAAGTGAAAAGTCAAAATACAGTGAACACTGTTTCACCCCCCCCCTCCCCTCTCAGTGTTCCCATTCCTAACAATTGGTATTAGAGCTCTGGTCCTTAGAAAAGAAGTTTAACCACTTGAGGAGATCATGGACAAGGTAGATATGAAACATTTGAAGAAGAATCTTGAAGCAACTCTTGAAGACCTGGACAATTCAGAAAGAGAAATTGAATAACTAAAAGAAAAAGTCAGCGATGCTCAATTAGTTATCAAAAGACTAAGAAAAGATTTGAAAGGATGTTCTAATAATGAACTTGAAGAAAAAGTCAAAAAATTGAGTGAAGAAAATGCATCTCTATTGAGTCAGCTTGAAGAATTAGATGACAAACTAATGAACAATCAAGATGTCTACAGTAAACAAGTCAAGGAGAACCTTCAACTGAATGAAGAACTAAGGGAGGCTAACTTAGAAATCTTGGAGCTAAAGAATATCAAAGAAAGCTTGGGATCTGAATTAAAGAAGTCAAAGGATCATATTGACAAATTACACACTAGTGTTGAATTAGTAGAATCACAGTTGTATGCAAGAAGAATCAAAGGACACTAGCTGTATTGGGTACAATGAAGCATAGAATCAAATTGATAGTATGTGAGCAAGAAAGGATTCACAAAAGAACTCTATTGATACTGGGAAGATTGAAGATCAAACCAAAGACAATAGTAATCCTCCTAAGAATGAGTGCAAGCTTGTAGAATGCACCTGTTTTACATGTAACAAGCATGGACACATTGCAAAGAACTGTACAGAGGTAAAACCCTTCAATGGTTACTATTATACATGTAATAGATTTGGTCATAGAGCAATAAATTGAAAGACTAGTAAGAAAAGCAAGATTCAGCGTGATCAAAGAAATCAGAATCAGACAAATGTTAGAAGTTCTCAGAATGTTACATGTCAGATATGTAACTATAATGGTCACTTAGCCAGAACATGCAGAATGGTGACTCATGTCAATGCGTCAAGGAATAATAGACCTCCAGTGATTTGTCACACCTGTAACAAGGTTGGAAATATCTCAAAGTTTTGTGGATCAAGGATGCAAGGTCAAGAAAGCCCTAAAAAGACCTAAGAACCAGTTTTGGATCCTGAAGCAGAAGTCAAGTTTGTGAAGGCCTCAGAAGATGTGAGCTTGATTTGGTCAGAAGGAAAGAAGAACAATGTTGTTGAGATTGTATTGGATGCATCCCAAGTGGACGCACCCTCTACATCTGCATAAATGGCCCTTAAGGTCATAGGGGGAGCTAATTTAGCTCTAGACCCCTGCATGGCTAGTATACTCATCCTCAGAGTATGCACCTTTGGACTTAAGCTATTGAAGTGTATAGGAACCATTGTGCAAGAGCACACATGCTGATTGTTAGTGGAACTCAAGTTTGAAAATTTGAAGTGACAGCCTAGTTTACGCGAGTTGCATTAATGGAAAATTTCTTACTTTAAGTACACAAAAAGTTGTTTGTTCACTCATTGCATTCATATTTAGAGTGATTGGAGAGTAGATTGAGCCTTGGAAGTTGTTGTGAAGATTTGGAGATTGAGCTATTAGTAATTGTAGTGCATTTGATCAATTGCAAGAAACCCTAGCTCATTGTGCTGATTCAGAAGTCATCAGAACATCTCAGAGATCATTTGGAAAGTGAATATCAAGTAATTCATGGCCACTCCTATTGTTTTTGATGTTGCTAAGAAGAAGAGGTATGTTTTCAAGAGGCACCCATTTAAATCAACCCTAGATGATTTAGAGGGAGCATTCTCCTGCACACCGATGGGCATCATGCATGTAGAAGATATAAGGGCTTATAGATCTATTGTAAGAAGGAACATGTTTGACTAGATAGGTTAAGGGCGCACATGGACATAATGTTGAAACCAGACAAAATGTTCATGGATGAATACACCAAATGGAATGATCACCCCGTTATTGAATATGCCGTGGCATATGAATTCTATGAAACTGAATGGATTAAAATATTATTGAGTAGAATCCATGATGACTTGTTTTGGATTGGAGATGTACTAGTAAGAATAACAGGAGACCTAATTCATGAGATGACAAGCCTTTCTAGGACATGCGCCATCCTTCCTATGGGTAAGGATGTCAGAAAAATGGTGGAGCAAGTGTGTAAATCTAGAAGTGATAAGCGTGACATGACCATTGAGCCTATAGAGCAACCAGACATCAAGTTGATATCAATGATATTGGGTTACAAATTTCATCACACCAGCAAGGTGAATAGTGTGTCTACGAGCACTATTCTAGCAGCCATCTATCTTGTGCAAGAAGATGGAGAGTTCAACTTGTGTGAGATCTTGCATGCATAGTTGATAGACAATATCAAAGCTATAAAACATGATAAGACTAAGGTATTCAAGTTTGGGTCCCTAATCATCTATATATACCTTCATATAGTTGGTAAAGTGTCAGACTTGTATCTAGACAAGTCCATTCCTACCATGCCTTGGATATCAATCAAGGAAACCATAGAAAGCACACTTAGAGATTACATTACCCTAGAATTGAAGACTTTCAGAGAAAGAATGTAGATGAGGTACAAGATTCCTGAGAGTATTGTAGAGAAGTATAAGGATACAATATGCTTCATGGTGGAGATTGATACTACATGTATGGAAGTTGTGGAACCTAGGACTAAGTGGATTCATCCACTTGGGTATGAGGTTGAAGAACAAGTTCTTGAAGCTTATGCATAGGTATTTCTATCAGCCCCTAAGGATGCCAATGAACCTAGGTGGGGAACCTATGCAGAAAATACTAGAGAAGTTGATGCTAAGCTGAACAATGCTACAACAAAAAGAAAGGTTGCAAAGGTCACATCAGAGATTCTAAGGATTCATGGTGTATCACAAGCAGACCTTGATAAAGCAAGGGATGAGAAGATTTCTCTAGAATTGAAGAGCGCAGTAGAAGAACAAGAAGATCCCAAGGTAAAGAAGATAAAAATTGAGAAAGATGATAGTCAGAAGGATAAGGAAGATAGTACTCCTTCTACATCCAAAGATTCTCCTCTAGAGTATAAGCCTTTATTCAAGAGGAAGAAAGAAGAAAGCACTAGTCATCCATCCTCGTGAGCATTAAGGAAAGAAAAACACTCAAGCACCTCCTCAAGCAGGATTTAGACCTAGCCTCAAAGTTCTATATGCAAGAATTGTTGATGAGGGAAGAATTGATCAAATAGGGAAGTTCTATTAATCATACAGTGAGATTGATAAGTCTGAAATTCATGGTATGATTATCAAACATATGATAAAGTTCAAAAAGATAGTTCTTGAATTGAAAATAGAAATACTAGATAATGTATGGGACATTATAGAAAACCTTAAAAGACAAGAAAATGAAGAAGACCTAAGGACAGGGAAAAAGTGCTAGAAGACACTCTGCCTGTATGTTCTAAAGAAGAAATAGATCTTATATTGAATTTGGTAAAGCCACACCTTAGAAAAAAGATGAGAATTATTCACATTATGAACAAAGATTATGAGTTGATAACAAAGGAAACATAGAAGGCCTTTGAGAAGGTGTTTTTGGAACAAAAGATCAAACCACCTACTGCGCCCATCACTCATGCACCCATCAAGGAAGATAAAGTGGTAGAAACCACTAATGTACCAATGAAAGGTCCTCGGGACTCAGCACCCATAACAGAAACTCAAATAGAAGTAGATCAGTCTGCGCCTATGATAGAATCACCCAAAGACAACACAATTATCATAGATAATGTGGAAATAGCCTTGGTGGCTACTGATAAGGAGTTGGACAAGTTTGAGGAAGCATTTTTCAGCACTGAGGAAGCAGAAATATTATGCAACAATACCCCTCCCACTCAGCAAGAAGAAGTAATCATAGAAAATATATTTGATGAGAAAGAAGAAGAAAAGAAAGGAGTAGAGGTAGAAAAGAAAGATGAATATTCTATTGATTTTCTCAAGGTGAAGCAAGAGGTGATGGATAGCACTCCGATCACTCCCGCCTCAACATTGTTGTCAAGTTTCACACCTGACACTAGCAGTTTGGACTCCTGGAAGGAAGAAGACTTGATTAAGTTCAGCATCCTAGCTATGGAGAAGGCGAAGGAGAAGCAAGTAATGAGGAATCCTCTCATGGTGGAATCAATAAATATTTTGAACAGTTTTCTACCAGAGGATAAGAAAATGGTAAATGTACATTTAGTTGATGATGTGAGTACAGTCATCTCTCAGTTCAAAGTAAAATTTTCAAGCCTAGAAGAATCTGCAGCCATATTGGCATAGGAGAAATACTTAAAGAAGAGAATTAATTAACTAATGAGTAATTTCTAGAATTGAACTCTTTTAAGTCTGGTCAGGCATCATTGAAGGATTTTGCAGATCAAGGAAGGAAAGTCATTGCAGAATCCATGGATCAGGATAAGTTCACTGATGCCCATCTTAAAAAGATAAAAAATGTAGAGGCAATGATTGAGAAGGTGAAAATTTTAGTGCTAGACATAAGCACTGATGCAAACATGTACAACAATGTCTATCAAGGTCATTTGGACATAATTGAGAAGGCAGAGAAAGAAATGGAGAAGATAAGGTCTAGATAGACTCAACTGAGGAACACTCTTGCGCCCTCACTAGACATTCTCAATCAAAACATAAAGGAGATTGATGTGACCATGATAACCTATGATCAAGGTCTAAGCATAGAATTGGAGAAGATGGAGAAGCTTCAATATGCATTATGCACCCATCTACAGATAGTCAATTCTCTGATAACCTTTTGGAAGAAGGAGGTCCAGAAACTCAAGATTGCATATCCAGATGTTTTCCCTTAGTGAGTGTATGTAGATAAAGTTTTTTGATGCACCTTTTTCATTAATGTCAAAGGGGGAGTTGTATAGAAAATGTAGTACATATATGTATAGGGAGATATAAGAGTTTGTATAAAATATATAGAAGACAAAAGTTTTTTGTGTAAAGGAATAGTTAGAGACTTGGCCATATTCCTTTGTTGCCATCAATGACAAAGGGGGAGATTGTTGGAAAGTTGTCTATACTAAAGTATATGACTAAATATAGTGTTGTCATTATGGCAACAAAGTCATATAGCAGTTTGGAGTCAGTGCACTAAGTGTAAAGATCATAAATCAGTTAAGTGTTGAAGACTAGACAGCATACAGAGCACCAGAGACTCAGAGCACCTGTGCCCATGTGTACAGGTGAATTATGGTATGCGCCCTATAATTTAAGGTTTTTAGACTATACTTATGCTTATTCTAAGAGCACATAAGTAGATATGCAAAGATGTGAAAGTTACAGTTAGTTGAAGTTGCACAGCCAGTGTGTGCCAGCAAAGAACAGAGCATAGAGCCAACAGTGACTATTTTGGTTTGCAATTGTAAATTAATGTTGTAGAGGCTATGTGCCCATTGTATTTAGGTTTTCAACATATGTATATGTATAATTATAAGCATGCTTAAGCCAATTCATTTGGAAGTGTTATTTGTAATTAGTTATAGGGCCGACCTAATTGTATAATTGGTATGAGCGCATAAATATAAGGTGCGCCCATTGTATTCCTTATGGAAGTGAAAATAGAGTTGTGAGAAGTAGAGAAAAGGTATGCAAAGAGAGCATATGATGTATTAGAGCTTTGCAAAAGGTCAAAGCATTAGCCAACCAAAGGAACTGATCTGACAAGCAGTGTCACAGTGACAGTTCACCTACAGATATACTGTGTATCTGATTTAGAAGGTTGTAGCCTTCATCATTTGAGTAGTGAGCTCTAGGACAGTGAGTCCACTCCCCTAACAAGGATCATTGTAAAAGACTCCTAACAGGGTCTGACCCTTAACAAGGTCTACTGTACTAAAAGCATTGTAAAGCTACTCCTAATAGGGTAAAGGATCTTCTAACACGGATCACAAAACACTAGTGCAGATTATTAGTGGGTATCAAGTCCCACCGGGGTTTTTACCTATTTGGTTTTCCCCGTAACCATATTGGTGTCATGTGTTGATTTCATGTTTCATGTTTATGTGAATGTTTAATTCAGAACGTAAGCATTTATAATTCAGTATTCAGATTAAAATGAAAAGTCAAAATACAGTGAACACTGATTCACCCCCCCCCCCCCCTCTCAATGTTCCCATTCCTAACAATATCAGTTTCATACACTGATATAAAGTAATAGATAAAGTCATTTGTAATTACTATTGAATTGATGGTTTAATCTAAAGTAACTAAGAATGTCATACATATTAGATTAAGATAACTATTGTCTTATAACCTAATTTAGAATAGTAATAAATTAAAGTATATGTTAATTCTTTATCTCATCACTATTAAGGGTGGAGTAGTTATTACTTTGTTTTTTTGTGGGGGACAATGAAGATTCTAATAGTAAAAATTTATAAGGTTATTGTCCTTCTCTATAATTCATTTTTAAACTAATAAGGTTATTGCATTACTTAAGGTTTGAAGTAATGCATATTAATGGCATATTAATAGAGCTATAAAGTATATATAGAATTGTTGGGACTAGCAGTCATGTCAGGACTGGTCCTACTTAGTTAATCTATTGAATTCCTTTTTTTGTGTGGTACAAGGACCTTTCCATTGATAGAACCTACTTTATCTAATATGGTGCATTAACTATGTCTATAGATTAAATTCTATTATGTTTAATACATGCCAAAGGACTAGTCCCAACAATTCTTAAACATACTTTATCTGATATGATGAATTCTTAAATAATTAAGGTTGGAGTAGATAGTTAATAAAGTATTAAACTAGATTAAACATACTTTATCTGAAGTAACTAAACCTACTTTATATGCTTTAAGAGTAGACTATTGAATTAGACAATTGGGTATTAATTGTAAATTATATTCTTTATCTGAACATACTTTATCTTAAAATTGAACCTACTTTGTTTGTCAGCCAATATGTTGTAATTCTAATCTATAAGAATTGTTTAAATAGATTAAGAATTTTCAGCATATTATTATAAGATACTAAAGAAGACTTGTTGTTTGTCAGACAAATCTTCATTGTCCCCCACAATGAAGACAATGAAGATTGACCTATTACTATGCTTAATGCTTAAGAATTGACGATTTTATAAGATTGAATGCATGATAATATTATGTATACTGCTAGCATGAAGGAATATTTGACCTAGCGGTCTACAGACTTAGACAAAGCTACAGATAAAGGTCTAATTTTGTAGACTGCTAGGTCAAATCTTCCTTCACGCTAGCAGTCTACAGAATTAGACCTTTATTTTAAATGCATTTAACACAAAAAGAATTTACAAAACTGAACCAATGACATGTTTACAAAAAATAAATAGAATGATAATAATATGCTGAAAATTCTATTCTGTTTAATACACACCAAACGACCAGTCCCAACAATTCTTAAACATACTTTATCTGATATGATGAATTCTTAAATAATTAAGGTTGGAGTAGACATAATTATCACATAGTTTTTTGTGTGGTACAAGGAAGATTTGGCTGATTAAGAGTGAGGCCTTCTTTAGAATCTCATGAGTTTTTTACTACACATGCAATGTATTGTGAGTTTGAAGAGAGTCTGTACCATGTGTGATAGAACCTACTTTATCTAATATGGTGCATTGTTAAACAAAGAAATAGAATGATAATAATATGCTGAAAATTCTATTATGTTTAATACACACCAAAGGACCAGTCCCAACAATTCTTAAACATACTTTATCTGATATGATGAATTCTTAAACAATTAAGGTTGGAGTAGACAGTTAATAAAGTATTAAACTAGATTAAACATACTTTATCTAGAAGTAACTGAACCTACTTTATATTCTTTAAGAGTAGAGTATTGAATTACACAATTGGGTATTAATTGTAAATTCTATTCTTTATCTGAACATACTTTATCTTAAAATTGAACCTACTTTGTTTGTCAGCCAATATGTTGTAATTCTAATCTATAAGAATTGTTTAAATAGATTAACAAATTTCAGCATATTATTATAAGATACTAAAGAAGACATGTTGTTTGTTAGACAAATCTTCATTGTCCCCCACATGCAATGTATTGCATGTGTAGACAAAACTCACAATACGTTTCATATTCTCTCCAACTTTCCCCATGTTACATGATCATTCTTTTATCTTGTTGAAAGGAAAAAATTTATCACTTGGTTGGTTACAAAATTTTGAAGACCAAATTATTGAGTTTGTTCTAAATGATATGATTTAAACAAAAATACAAAATCCACATAATATGACTTATGTAAACAAATTAGAACATATCTTACATAAGTTTATAATCAATAAGTGATTAACACTTCGTAATATTAACCATCTTCAACCTTTCAAAAATACTCTTAACAAGTTTCTATTTGAAAGTTCTCTTTTATTCTTCCTATTGGTACATTATTTACTTCCTATTGTTGTGATGTCTGAAATGGAAAATTTCATTTACAAACTTTTCAATAAAAATTATGATTGTTCTAAAACTTGTGTCTAACCTTTATGTCACCATATACTGTTAATGTGTTCCTATCATGGATTGTATTGAAATTGGGATTATTTATTGTCACTGTTGTTCTGTTATATTCCTATCAAAAACTGGACACAAGTCAAGTTTTTTATTATCTCCTTTATTCTATTATATTGTCATAAAGTAGACAGAAGTCAATTTTTTACTGTCTCTGTTGTTTTGTTATATTTCTGTGACCATGTTGTTTTGCTCCTATTACTAATTTGGAAAGAAGTTAAAACTTTTTACTGCACTCCAAATTTTCTGTCATTATGAACTTTGTTCCCATCACCACAATGCTAGAAAACATAAACTTACATATTATTCTCCTGATTCATCTTTAATTAATATATCTATATTATGCCACTAAGAGAATATGATATGAAGTTTGAAATTTAACTTGATGGTCATCTATTGAATGCAACCTTTAGTCTTAATTTCTCAATCATATTGAGGATATTTCATACTCCTACTTAAGTTACAATTTCTCTATCTACATTGTAACTCAATGAAGACATATCATTTAAATTCACATTTATGAGATATGCTATCAAACTTCAGCCACTCACTTCTATCACAATGATGCCATAATATTGTAAACCTCTAGAAAGAAGTCTTTTAAGAACTTCAACTCTGGTGACAAATTTTGATCATCCACATATTAACAACTCTTTTGTAACATATCATACCGCAACATCACCTACCAAACTTCATCATTATTACATACTCATTGTCAATAATATAGAAAATTTCTTATCTACAAATACCTTTAACATGACTCTAATACACATTCCTTTTGACATCAATGACAAAAATGCCAAAATCAACAGAACTAGGTGCAAGAAACTTTCCCTGCAACAAGTAAAAAATTAGACAAAAAATAAAATAAAATAATGTATAATTTTGGAGGACACAAATACCCCTAAAGCTCATACATCACATATCCAACCATCAATACTATTGAATGTATTCTTTTCCAAATTGAAAAGAGACAAGTGGGAGCTTATGATTTAGTAGATTTTTATGCACTACAAAATATTTATTTTTCTTCATTGTCCCCCTCATGAGTTTTGTACTACACATGCAATGTATTGTGAGTTTGAAGAGAGTCTATCATGTGTGATAGAACCTACTTTATCTAATATGGTGCATTGTTCAAAAAATTAAGGGTGGAGTAGTTATTAATTAGTTTTTTGTGGGGGACAATGAAGATTTTTCTGACAAATAGTAGGTCTTCTTTAGTATTTCATGAATTTTTACCACATATGCATGAAATGAATATGTTATTTTTCATCTCCAATTAGTTAATGCTTTATAGCAACTCTGAAAGTATATTTAGGAGTTCCCTAGGTGACTTCTTGGAATGAATTGTAGAGAAGGACAATAACCTTATAACTCAAAATTTTAGGAGTGCAAGGCCTTTGGATCATCACTAGATTCATATGAAATTCTAAAATTATACTCTTTATATGGAAAAGGAAGAAAACAAACTAATTATTGTTGTAATTATTTATAATATATATAACTCAATAGAATAATGATCAAATTTACATCATGTATGCCCATATCAGAACTCACGGGCCAATATGTTGTAATTCTAATCTATAAGAATTGTTTAAATAGATTAAACAAAGCTACAGATAGAGGTCTAATTATGTAGACTACTAGGTCAAATCTTCCTTGTGATAGCAGTCTACATAATTAAACCTTTATAATTTTAAATGCATTTAACACAAAAAGAATTTACAAAACTGAACCGATGGCATGTTTACAAAAAAGAAATAGAATGATAATAATATGCTGAAAATTCTATTCTATTTAATACACTCCAAACAACCAGTCCCAACAATTCTTAAACATACTTTATCTGATATGATGAATTCTTAAACAATCAAGGTTGGAGTGGACATAGTTATCACACGGTTTTTTGTGTGGTACAAGGAAGATTTGGTTGATTAAGAGTGAGGCCTTCCTTAGAGTCTCATGAGTTTTGTACTACACATGCAACATATTGTGAGTTTCAAGAGATTCTGTGCCATGTGTGATAGAACCTACTTTATCTAATATGGTGCATTGTTAAACAAATTAAGGGTGGAGTAGTTATTACTTAGTTTTTTGTGGGGGACAATGAAGATTTGTCTGACAAATAGCAGGTCTTATTTAGTATCTCATTAATTTTTACCACATATGCATGAAACGAATATGTTATTTTTCATCTCCAATTAGTTAATGCTTTATAGCAACTCTGAAAGTATATTTAGGAGTTCCCTAGGTGACTTCTTGGAATGAATTGCAGAGGAGGACAATAACCTTATAACTCAAAATTTTAGGAGTGCAAGGCCTTTTGATCATCACTAGATTCATATGAAATTCTAAAATTATCTACTTTATATGGAAAAGGAAGAAACAGAATTGATTATTATTGTAATTGTTTATAATATATATAACTGAACAAAATAGTGACCAAATTTAGATCATGTATGCCCATATCAAAACTCACAGGCCCCAAGCAGTGAGTAAACAAGTAATAAACGGATGCCCTAACTTCAAACCAGTGAAATACAATGCAATAAAACCAAATAACAAAAAAATCATGGCCAAGTTCATGCACGCAAGCAAAAGTATTTCAGTCAATTCTTGTAATATTTTTATACATTTAAACAAATAAAAAATGAATAAAACACTCACAACCTCTATGAAATGGATGCCCTAGCTTCAAACTAGTCAAATACAATACAATAAAACTAAATAATAAAAAAGACATGGCCAAGTTCAGGCATGCAAGTAAAAGTCCAGTTCGGGCCTACCTTGAATCCGTGTAGAGTATTAGGGCCAAGTTCATGCACGCAAGCAAAAGTCTAATGCCCTCTTCACGCATGCAAGCAAAAGTACATTGCCCTCTTCGTAGCTCACAAGGAAAAGTCCACTACCCTCTTCCCTCTTCATGCACAGTGCCCTCTTCCCTCTTCATAGCTCACGAAAATTACAAATGAGTGTTTCTTTTTCTTTTTTTTGTTTATAATCACGCGAGTGTCAAAATTATGATGTCGTCATTGCTATTACAACACCATTGGGGGCACTTGCAAAAAAACACAAAAAACACACACAAATGGTACTACCGTCAAAATTGGCATCTAAATTCAACCCCAAATGTTGTAGTGAGATAATATGTAAGGACATAGTTGTTTTGAAAAAATTAGATATGAGTGAATCAAGTTGTTGTTGTTGAAAAGTTGATGAAGTGTTAAGTTGTTATTACATAGTTATTAGTAGAGAAGGTACAAGATTAGATACAAAATAAGGACAAGGCATAAGGGATCTAATCAACATTACAAAGTGAAAAGTTTTATAAGTACTGGTTCACCCCCCTCTTAGAACCTATTATTTCCAACAATTCGTATTAGAGCATAGGCTCTCTAGAGGAAAAGTTTGACAAATTGGGGATTAGATCTGAGGAAATAGAAAGATATAGGTATGAAAGACAGTTGGAGGCAACCAATCAGATGATTGAAGAGTTGAAGAAAAAGCTAAGGGCCTCATTAGCAAAAAGAAAATAATTATCTGAATAACTAATTAGAGAAAGTTTGGATAGCATTGATGAACTATCTGAAGGAAGAGTTAAGTTTGAGGAAGTTGGGGAAGCTATAGAAAATCTTATGGCAAAGAACAAGATCTTTACTAAAGAAGCAAACAAAATGAAAAGAGAACAATAAAGTAAAGCCATAAGGATGTGTGAAGTGCTTGAAGGCATGAGAGATGTTGAAGATACAAAAAGAACTATTGAAACTGTAAAGAAGAATGTTGAAGATTTGATCAGAGAAAAGGATGCTATACTTCAAAGGTTTACACATGAGAACCATGCACTAAATGAACAACAAAGTCTAGGATACTGTTAATGTATGTAGAAGAAAACTGGTGAATGTTCCAAGAACTACTTGATTTGATGGTTATTGTTACACTTGCAATAAGTATGGTCATCAATATTATGACTGCATATCAAAAACTAGTAGTAAATTATCTAAAGGGAGTTTTAATGGGTAATTTTACACATGTAACAAGTTTGGACACAAGGAAGAACATTGCAAATCAAGGGTACCATCACCAAGATTTTCTAATAAACCGGTGAGTGTTCTAAGAAGAGAAGGAAACATAAATGTCACATGCACTATTTGTGGGAACTATGGATACATGATAGTGAACTATCTATTAAGGAACCCTAGAGGTAATGTTGGACCCTGGAGGACAACATGTATGACATGTTTTCATTGTCACAAGGTTGGACATATATCAAGAGATTGTAGGTATTGGAACTAGTCACCATGCAACAAAGAAAGGAAAGATAAAAGATTATTAATCCTAAAGAAATCAAGAAGTAGATGAAGAAAATATGGATGAAGAAAGGTGAACTCAATTCTTTTGAACTAACAGAAAGCTCCACAACACCAAGAAATGTAGAGAATTCATCAAAAAACTAAGCCTATTTTGGCTTAGGGGGAGTAATTAAGATCAGATCAATCTAAGACCCCTGAGAATAATGAGCGGTAATATTTATTTGCATAATGAGATGCATTAATGTTAATTATGATGTATTACATAGAGTTGAGTTGTTAAATACATTTGGTCATCACTGACTTTATCATTTGAAAAAGTTATGTACTAATGCTACTTTTAGCATTAAGCGGTGGAAGTTGTAATCAGTAAAAGTATGATATTGCTAAACAACATTAAATTTTTGTACCTAACTAGCCATTGAAGAAATTTCTAGGAAAATAAATAATAGGGAAACCCATTCATTATTCACCTTGCATTTCGAAGAGCGTTTACAAGAGTAGAGAGCGATTATTCATTGTGATCAATTATGTGAATTGTTTGTGTTGAATACTTACAAAGGGTTGAACTATGAATTTTAAAACTCTAGTTGAGTTGTTGAGCAGAGTGATGGTCAACTATGAATATATTTGGTGTGGTTGAGATTTACTGTAGAAAATTTATAGAGATATCATGGAAACAATGGTTGCGACACCTAAATTGATCGAGATAACAAAGGAGGGAGAACTAAAACATAATTTATGTCCGTTGAAAGCTGTGGAAGTAGATAAAATCAATGCCCCATCCCCAATTCCACCTTGAGTGTTTCTAATTGAAGACATGGGGATATTTATTCACAATAATGTTGTTGAATTAGG
This sequence comes from Chamaecyparis obtusa, assembly GCA_027943335.1. Classification (NCBI taxonomy): domain Eukaryota; kingdom Viridiplantae; phylum Streptophyta; class Pinopsida; order Cupressales; family Cupressaceae; genus Chamaecyparis; species Chamaecyparis obtusa. Next base: position 132,200 of record BSBK01002093.1, on the reverse strand, counting down.
ATATTAGAAGATACAAGAAGAATACCTGACAATGTGTGAGAACAGAGAATTGAAGGACAAGTTCAAACATCTTCAGACGAAGGGTTTGACACACATTTTGGACCTACCAAAAATAATCAAGCAGGAATGGATACGATATGTGTTGAGTCGATTCCATGATCAATTCATTTGGCTAGAAAAACTGATCAAGGTCACAAAGGAACTGATTCACTTGATCAAAGGACTATCAGTAGATGGGGAACCATGTACCCAAAGGAAAATATCAATGTAGATGGTTGAAAAACTCACAAAGTGAAAGCAAGATCACCGATAAATGATGATAGATCACATAGAAGATTAGGAGGTTTGATTTGGATCAATGATTGTTGGATACAAGGTCTACCAATCGAGTCAATTGAATAGTGTGCCATGCGGAGATATTCATTCCACATACAGTATTGTGAAGGAATGCATTAGATACGACCTAGCAGAGATGGTCAGAACTCAGTTGTTAGCTAATCTGAAGAGGATCCAAACTAACAAGAAGCAAGCACTAAAGTACAGATCACTATTGGTATGTATGTTCTTTTATGTTTGAAACTTTTTTCTCAGTAAAGGAAAACTGATAGGCCTGCACTATATCAAATTAATGAGTACATAGGTGAACTAGGTGAAAACCTAAATAATGTAATGTGGGGTTACTTCAAAGACTTTGAAGAGAGAATGCATAAAAGGTGTAGGATTCCACCTCACATAGTAGAGAAGTACATGGACACAATTTGTTTCCAAGTTGATATCGACACATGAAAAATTCAAGCAGTAGAACCAAGATTTTCATGGATACCAACAATGGGTTATGAAATAGATGAACACTTATTAACCCTACACATAGATGTATTATTAAAATTACCGGTTAACAAGACTAATAAGATATATGAGACATATGAAAAAGCATATCAAAGAATAACCCTAGAACACAAAAATCCTAGAGTGGAGCTCAGAAAGTGAAAAAAATTATAAGTCAATTGGAAGAAAAAAATAAAACAAGTGAAGGTAGCAGTTCCACTAGTGAGATGAAGAAAATTCCAAAGTCTTATGCAAAGAGGAAGGCAAAGAAGTCAGAAACCAAAACATCAGAAGTACCATCGGTGAAGGAAATAAAATTTGAAGAAATTGAGGATGGTCAATCTTCTAACCCTAAGCCATCAGAGATATCCCAACCTATAAAAACAAAAACATATTCAAGAAGAGAAAGACTAGAGGATCGGCCAGGGCCTCTCTGAGAAAAAAGAAGAAGCAAAAGATAGAAAGAGAGTGTGAGAAAAAAAATTATGATAAGGAGATTATAGACTTAGGTAAGTCTAGGAAAACAAGGTTCAACATTTCTAAGACTACAATAGAAGTTGCAAAGAAAATTAGAGAACATGGAATGATCGACAACATCAGTAACTTTAAGTTTGCTAAGTTTTTTAATGAATATAAGAAAATCATTGAAGATGCAATTATATTTAATTTTCATAAATTAATTAGAGTTCCAAATCAACTTAAAGGTCATATACCCGATGAATTGTTCGAAGAAGTAAATGTTAGATGGGAAGTTGCAGTCAAGGTTAAAAATAAAGTAAGAGAAAGAACTCTCATGTATACTATGCCACATTTGACAATAAAAGAAATGGATGAAGAACTTAAAAAATACAAAGGCAGATTTGGTATTTGTAACAGGACTGGAAAGTTATTAGCTAGAAAAGAGCAATAAGTTGAAGATGAATCAGTAATAATATGGAAAGGATATTTAACATTAATCAACCACAAGGAGATGATACTTTCATAGTGCAAGAGCTAACAAGAGGTATGTTGGGAAATGTATCAACACATGTTGACCTAAGAAAAGACACAATTGATGATGAAGATGACATAATTGATACTGCTAATTCTCCCATGATTGGAGATGAAGTTGAAGATACACCACTCTAGACATCACTGGAAGTGAATCCTATTGAGATTGATAAGGATACAGTTGATACTAAAGTAAAAAAAGTTGATGAAGAAGAAAAGAACAAGGAAATAGAAAAGGTAAATGAGACCACAGACCAACCCAAGGACATTGATAAAGAGGACACTCAAGATAAACAAGTTGAGTAGCAGTAGGAACAAGAACATGCAAAGGAAACTGATAAGGAAACAAAAGGAGACAATACCAAAATAGGGGAACAAAGTACTCAATATAGTACCAATACACCACAGGTAACCTCTACAACAAATACCATGGGCAGTACTCAAATAATTGATACAAGGAAGGTAGATGATAGAAAACAAGTGGAAGATGAAGAGACACAAAATGATAGCACTCCCAATGCTACAAAAACTATAACGCAAGATACTGATGAGAACAAGAAAATAAAGAGGATTGAAGAAGAAGAAGAAGAAGAAGAAAATGACCCATAGTTTTATATTTTGAAGAAAGACTTCAATAAATTGAAACCAAAAGAACAACTATTATTGTCAAAGAAGCTAACAGGAAAGGTTGAGAAGAACTTGCAAAAGAAGAAAAGGTACAAGAAGAAAATACTAAGGAAAATAATTTCTATTCTTTCCAACTTATTACCTGAAGTAAAGATTGATGAAGAAGAGTCACAGATTGATCAACTTAAAACATTAATTGATGCAATCACTAGTTTGGACCATGATATGGAGGAAGAGTTGACAAATAGGGTTGAGAAAAGGTTAGAACAAGAAATGATGGAGAAGCTGCTACAAAGGATTGCACTTGAAAAAGTTGCACTATTTTAATTGATCATAGAGCTTAAGGTCTCACTAGTTGATGTTGGTAAAATATTCACCAAGATATCTATACTCACTAACTTCACAACAGACATAAATACCAAGAAGGAAGAATTAGAAATTGAGTTGGCTAAACTTGCCAATTAATTGGACCCCTTGAAAAATTCAATGATGGATCACACTGCCAAACTAAAACAACTAATATTCAAGGAGAGGGAAGTCGAAGCTGAAGAGGAAAACATAAGAATGACACTGCTAGAGTTATAGGGATTCCTAACTCCTCACATGGATATAATTCAAGCATACATCAAGAAAGTTGAAGCATTGATAGGTACTCCTGAGATTAGTACAATTGGCAGCATGGAGGAACTAGCATATGGCCTTCATGGACAACAAATTGTATTGACAATACTAAAAGAGTCATGGGAGCACTCACTTGATAGTGCTAAGATACATTTCAAATCTATATTTGATAAGTTGTAAGACACCCTTGTACATACAATTTTGCTTATAGTCTTTGGTATTATTGCCAAGAAAATAATTTCTATTATTTATGACTTATCACCTGAAGTAAAGATTGATGAAGAAGAGTCAAATATTGATCAACTTAAAACCTTAATTGATTCAATCACTAGTTTGGACCATGATATGGACGAAGAGTTGACAAATAGGGTTGAGAAGAGGTTAGAATAAGAAATGATGGAGAAGATGCTATAAAAGATTGCTCTTGAAAAAGTTGCATTATTTTAATTGATCATAGAGCTTAAGGTATCACTTGTTGATGTTGGTAAACTATTCACCAAGATATTTATACTCACTACCTTCACAATAGACATAAAGGCCATGAAGGAAGAATTAGAAATTGAGCTAGCTACACTTGCCAATCAATTGGACCCCTTGAATAGTTCAATGATGGATCACACTACAAACTAAAAGAATTGATATTCAAGGAGAGGGAACTCAAAGCTGAAGAGGACAACATAAGAATGACATTGCTAGAGTTATAGGGATTCCTAACTCCTCACATGGATATAATTCAAGCATACATCAAGAAAGTTGAAGCATTGATAGGTACTCCTGAGATGAGTACAATTGGTAGCATGGAAGAACTAGCATATGATCTTCATCGACAATAAATTGCATTAATAACACTAAAAGAGTCATGGGAACACTCACTTTCTAGTGCTAAGGTACATTTCAAATCTATATTTCATAAGTTGTAAGACACCCTTGTACATGCAATTTTGCTTATAGTCTTTGGTATTATTGCCAAGAAAAGGGGGAGTATAGAGGAGTATAAAGGTAATAAAAAAAGGTAGTATAGGATATAGAGTTTCCAATACATAGATGATTATCTAAGGGGAAGTACATAAACAAAAGGAGAGTATATAGTCTATGGTAAAAATGATCAACCAATTCATGGGGAGTATGTAACTTAGACATGGAGTATGTAAATTTTTACAAGTTTTTTCCATCAATGCCAAGGGGGAGATTGTTGGCATATTGATGAGATAGATGACATTTATGATGCGTATGAAGAGCATGGTTGTCATTGCTGGAAAACCATTCAATTAGTGAGATCATTTTTTTTAAGTATGTGAAGTTACACCAACTGGTACACAGGTATAACCAACCAGTAAGTAGTAAGCTAATCAGTAAGTAGCATGGTAATCAGTACACATGAAGGTAACTGATGAACATGACAACAAGTGAAGGTCAAATATGTAAAGGGAGCAGATCAATAAAGGACAACTAGTGAGACCATGAATTGGTACAAGTAAAAGTCAAGACACTAGTGACCTGTCAGGATGGTGAATAGGTATAGACAAAGGTTATTAAACAGTTTTACTTAATTATCCAAATTGGTCATGATAGTGGAAGATTCATTGAATCTGTACAATAGAGAAAATGTAGTACATTGTTCAAGGAGATGATTGAGTCAATTCATAGGAACTTGTGCACAAATCTTTTCATGATTCCAAGATATGTTTGACAAATAAATTTGAAGGAATATTGCACATTGGAAATGACAACATGTGTTATGATTTGGTCAACACGATAAGGATTTTATGTTTTGCAAGTTAACTGAGATTGGAGAAGCACATTTGGAAAAAAATGAAAACCCTAATTAGGTTTTATATTTGACGGTGAAGACAATATATAAGGACATAGTTGTTTTGAAAAAATAGAGATGAGTGAAGCAAGTTGCTATTATTGTTGAAAAGTTGATGAAGTGTTAAGCTATGATTACAGAGCTATTAGAAGATAAGGCACATGATTGGATATGAATCAAGACATAACATCAAAGATCTCATCAACATTGTAGAGTACAAATTACAAGTCATTTATTATTGTTGTATTTCTAATAGTTTCAACAAGTTGTAAATCCCTTAACTAGGTAGTCTTTAACAGGACTCAATTGTAAATCCCTTAACAGGGTGAACACTATAATAGTGGGATTAAATCCTTTGACAGGGTATTCTGTAATTGGATTGAAGATACTTATAAAAAGGTATTAGTCACTCTTAACAGGGTGAGTCACCTAGAAAGTGACATATTATAAGCTCTTAACTAGACACTCTTTTCTACTGCAGTCAAAGGATTGTGGGTTTTATCCCCACTGTGGTTTTTCCCTCTGACCAAGAGTTTTCATGATAAAAATAAGTGTGTTATGTGTGCGTATGCATTGTCATTTGTTTGATTGCACTTTTACTTCATAGTTTCAGTTATATGCTTCATGATATGGAAGTTTCTTTTATTGATGGTTAAGGGTATCAATAAGAATTTGGAAAGTTTTATAACTATTGATTTACCCCCCTCTCAGTACCTATTATTTCCAATAGTTCTTTTGATTAAAAAAGAATCAAATGAGTGTAAAAGCACTAGACTGAAAAAGAGAGGCAAAAAATACTTTCCTGGCAAACCCTTGGTTTGATGATGAATGCAAGTTAGAAAAAAAGAAATCTAAGAGGATGAATGAGTAAAGAAAACAAGAATGAGTAGGAAAATATGCTAAGGTGTGGAAAACAAAAATATGTGAACATAAGAAGGATGGGTCTAATTACTCTCAAGAAATAAAATCCCAATTTTTTGGAAAGAGCTACAACAAAAGAGGAAGCAAATAGAGAATAACATCATAGAGTCCCAATGACTTGAATATGCAAAGATGTTATATGAGCATGGACAAGATGAGGATAAAACATTGGTAATCAATGTCATGCCATAGATTTTCACCATTGAAGATATCATTCAATATATAAAGAGGTTGGCAGGGGAAAAGCCCAAGATATTGATGGGTTGCAAGCTGAACATTTTAAATGTTTGGCATTGATATCCTTGTACCTCATATAAATTGTATCTTCAACAATGTTAATGAAGAGGGTTTCCCTAAAAATTGGATGACCAATATTGTGATTCCTCTCCAAAAAAGTGGCGACATAAATAATCCATCAAATTACCACACTATTATGGTTAACCCTTTCATTTAGAAACTCTTTGATAGCATGGTTGATTGCAAAATCAATAAGGGGGTAGTAATAGAAGGTAAAAAAACTAATAGATAGGTTGATTTTAGACCAAAACACTCCATTATTGATCACGATGCTACCCCTAGATTCTTGGTTGCAAAAATATGGAATACTCAAGGTGATGATGCCTTTTATTGTTTCGTGCTTTAAAAAGGCCTTTGAATTGGTACCACACAACAAACTTTGGGATAGAATGGAAGAGTTGGAAATTACTTGTGAGGCCCCACCCATAGGCTATCATAGCATTTCACTTTATCATTTTGATAGACCTAGTATTTGATTTTATATTTTGATGCATTATGAGATTATACTCTTTTGATAGGGATTTGATTACATTAGATTTTGATACACTATATTTTATTATGCTTTCCATACTCAAGTTGATGACTTTATGATACATTATGATGACATTATGGTTATTGATTTAAATGAATATTAGAATGATGCAATTGAGTATATATGCTTTTATCATCTTAAAATGGAAGCACTTCCATGATAAGAGCATTTAGCCCTCTGAGTAAGTGGTTTGGGGTCATGTCAAGCACCTTGATTAGGTCTTTGCATGGATCTGGTTGTTTCCCCCTATTTTGCTTCTCTCCCTATTTTTAGCCTCTTTCTAACATACTTTCTTTGAGAAATTGAAGACTTTGACTTTCTGGGTCAAGGATGACCTAGACCCTAACCTAGGTCAAGGTCAACCTTGAATCTGACCTAGGGTATTGTCAACCTCGTCCCTGACCCCAGGTCCAAATTTTAGTTTTCAGACGTTTCAGGATGTCGGGCTTCGTAAAGTTTTATTTTCCCACTTCTGGGTCAGCTATTTCAGATTTTAGAATGGTAAACCCTTAAATTACATTTAATCTACATCCATTTCTATGGGTTAAGATTAATTGGGATTTAATTCTCCAATGTTAGCCTCTTAGAAGTTTGTGGCCTATATCACTATAAAAGGAAGCCTTCCTCTCTCATTTTCACATCCATTATCCACCTTTCATGTTCTAGCTCTCAAGTGCAATCAAGCAAGAAAGAAGGAGAAGGAAAGAAAGAAAGCATTCATTCATCCTTAATAATTCAAGCATTCAAAGCATTCATCAAGGAGATCCATTGTTAGCCATTAAAGGATTCAATCTCTACGGAGCCCTCTTGTTGAAGATTTCTACATCTACATTCATCCAAGCCTCTTCCTATGCAAAGATCCATTAAAGATTGGTGTTTAAGATCTAATGCCATTGATTTGAGACATCCTACATACATTTCTACATTCATTTGGAGCATCCCTACTTGTGGATTCAAGCATTCGAATCCTCCACAAGGACTTCAACATAAGCAAGGTGAATAGTTCCATTTACTTTGTTTATACATATTGCAATTTCAATTACATTTCAAGGTTGATTCCAAACTAGGGTTTGACCAAGGCAAACCCCCCATCCAAAAAACAAAAACCATTTTTTCTTGTAGATACAGGTACAAGACAATGAATTGAAGTTCAGATCTGGATACCCTTTTTGGTGAACTTCTGAGATTCGCGAATAGAATTTCCATTGGAGTTGTTTCAGGTCAGGGATGACCTTCAATGGGGGGTAGGATTGTGCCCTAGGGTAAGACTTTGCCCTGCTATCTAGGTCAAAGATGACCTGACCTCAGAAGGACAAAATTTTTCTAGGTTTTCTCTATCTCGACATTTCCAGTCTGGAGCAGGTTGCAGAATTTCTCAAAACTATGCACAGACATCAGAAATCAACATATTCTAGATTTGCCTTATTTTTGAGGTTAGTATTTACCTTCTATTCATTTAATATTTTCAAGTACATACTTTCTATAGTAGATTATAGGATTTCCTCCTTTCTTCATGTTCTCTATTATTTGATTCATTTGTGCATTGATCACTTCATTGTAATTAATCCATTTGGATCTTTCCTTTTGGGAATTTGGATTAAGGATAGGTCCTATATTCCCCCTTTCATATTATATTATCTCATCTACCACTATTCAACCCCATACACATAATTATCCTATTCCTATTTTCATACTACTCATTTTGGTGAACCTAACATACTTACCCTCTTTTCTTTTGTGGAATTAGATGCCCTATTGTGTTTCGTGGTGTTAGATTTCCCTTTATATTTTTGTTTTTAGATTTGTCTTTTATGTTAAATCTTGCATGCTAATTAGAATTACTTGCATCTATATTTCAAAAATACAAAAATATTCATGCTTTATGTTTTCTTAGTTTAGTTCATTTGCATTGCATTGGTTTATGAGCTTTACTACTACTAGTCCTACTTATAATATTCTAGTTAGATGAAGTCATAGACTTATGGGTGCCTTTGATCCTGAGTCTTGATCTCCTTTCCTTAGGATCCCAGATGATAATTTGATTCTTCATGATTCCAGTCCTATTATAGAGCAAAACTCTTCTCACTCATCTCATGATGAGGATGATGCTTTAATAGTTCCTCCTAAACAAGTCCAAAAACTTTCAATTGAACTTGATAAAATTGATAATTGGCTTATTCAAGAAAACCATAATCAAGATTCTATTCAAGCTATAGAGGCTCTTGAGAAAGTTCTTCGTGATAGTGATCAAGGTGTTAACCTCTTGCGTGGTATTACTCACCTCGTCCATTCAAATATTAAACCTTTAGCTCAAGAAGCTCAAGAGTTAGGGTTGATTCCTCCTATCACTAGTATAGAACCTTCTTCTATTCCTTTACCTAGTATTCCTACCTATACTCCTTCTTTGGTAACTGTGACAGTTCCCTCTATTCCTATGAGTGTTCCTCCTATGTCCCTTCCTACATTACAACCTTATTATCATAATGTTCCTTTTACTCATTCCAATCCTCTTCCAACTGTAGTTCCAAGTGTTCCTCCAGTTGTGTCTTCTATTCTTGTAGCTTCTTACACTTTACCTAGTGTTTATAATGTTGCTACTCCTATTTCTTGTAATGATTCAACAATCATCAGTTTGGCTCAAACTGTGTCATCCTTACAACAACAACTTGCATCCTTGACTCAAAACAAGTTTAGCATTCCTATATGTGACATGGGAAGTCCTTTGTCTCAAGATATCATTCATACTCCTATTCCTCAGCAAGTTGATATGCCTTGTCTTGAGAATTACAATGGAAAAGGATACCCTGTTCATCATGTTAAAATATTTCAAACCCTTTGTAGTGATTATGATCATGACCATAGGATTTTAGCCAAGTTGTTTGCTAGAAATTTTCATGAAAAGGCCTTACAATGGTATTGTTCCTTGCCTCCTTATTCTATTGACTCATTTCCACAACTTTCCAATGCTTTTATTCAACAACTTCAAAACAACATTGGCCTGCAAGTGTCTTTGACTGATTTGATGCATTGTAAACAAAGTGCTAAGGAAAAATTGACTGAATTTATTGGTAGATTTAAGCATTTGCATGCTTAGATTCCCTATCATGTTCCTGATATTGATATTCAACGTATGTTTATTTCAAATTTGCAAAAGGATATTAGAGATAAGATTTTGCTTATTGAATTTACCTCTTTTCAACAACTTCGTGCATCACTTCATCATTATCAATTACAAGTGAGTCAATTTGAGAGCAACACTTCAATGGCTCCTATTCTATTTGATAAAAGTGATGTTGCTCCTAATCCAAATAAATTTAAAAAATTCAACAACTATGTCAAGATAAACAAACAAGTGAATGCAGTTGCTGATCAAGTTGATGTTGCATCTCACAATGCCACTTTTGTATCCATTGCTTTTCGATTAAATCGTATGTTTACTCCTCTTTCTAAATCTTTACATTCTATTATGAATAGGTTTTTAACTGCTAATTTGATTACTTTACCTCCTATTCGATCTCTTTTACCTACTATGATTGCATCTAAATCTTTTGATCCTAAAGCTTTTTGTCAATATCATCATCAGAATGGTCATGATACTAAGAAATGTTATTCTTTAAAATATAAGGTTCAAGACTTAATTGATTCTAATGCCTTATCTATTGATAATCTTGATGGTAGTGGGAACAAATTTGTCTCTCCTCCGAATCAAAATCTTCAAATCTATTCGAATCCTTTACCCACGCATGATACTAATACCATTGTTCAGCCATCTTCTATGGATATTGTGTATGATTCAAAGACGGATGATTTTAATTACATCATTAATCAAGTGGAGCATGTTGTTCAATCTATATCTCCACCTCAGCCTCAACCTCAACTCAACCTCAAGTTCCATCTCAACCACAACCTTAGCCTAAATTGAAGATTCGACCTAAACCTCGAAAAAAACCTAAGAATAAAAGACCTCGGGAACTTTTGATTACCTTTGATGATTCTGAGACTATTATGGCTCTTGATGGTCCCCTTTATATTTATGCTAGGATTTCCTGGATACCTACTATTGGTTGTCTTGTTGATCCTACATCCTTAGTCAATGTTATTACTGAAGAAAATCTTTTTATGAAAAATTTGCAACATGATTCTTATGATACATCTGATGTGGGGATTCAAATTTGTAATGGTTTTATTTATCCATCATTTGGTTCTATTAACTTGCCAGTTGAACTTTGTGGAAAAATTGTGAACTCTACCTTTTTTGTTGTTCCTACTTCTGATCAGTTTCAAGTTAAGCTTGGTTTGCCATGGTTACATGCCATGCATGATGTTGCTTCACCTATCCATAAATGTCTTAAATTTTTTCATGATGAAGAAGTGAAGATGGTTAATCATATTTTATATCAACCTTCTAGACCCAAGGATTGTGCTACTCTTAATTTTTTTTGGCCTTCATTACCTAATTCATGTCCTTCTCAACCTGATAATCTTTTCCGCTCATATCAAGCCTATAAACATCATAAGATTCTCAAATTAAGCTTACCTCTGACGGATCTTAATCATGGTCTTTTGACTACACCTTCCATACCTCCTTTATCCATGGCTTCTACATCTATTAATCAAGCTCCTACTGTTGATTGTCCGACTATTGATAATCCTATTAATCCTCCTATAGAACCTGTGAAGGATCCTGTAATTGTTCCTCCTAGCTCTCAACATATTTCAAGCAAAGAAAAACATAATCAATCTGCTAATGAACGTCGTAAGAAGTGTCATGCTTAAGATAAAGCTTGTAATTATGTTCTTCAAAATTCTTTACTTTCTTCTGATAAGCCTATGCATGATGTTGTTACTAATAATGATGTTAAGATGCATGATTATGATGATTCTATTCGTATCTTAGATCCTATTTTGATTAATCTGGATGAAGAAGATACTCTTGATGATGTTAATGATGAATATGAGACTATTGACATTGACATTGATTTACCTAATATGCTTTAATCATAATTAACACTTACACCTAGTATCAAACATTGTAATTCTCAAGAGGATCCTTATTTGGAACTGGCTATCATTCCTACTATGTTAGATATAGTCCCTCTTGTGAGTTACCTACCTTCCCTAAATGATATAGAATGAGATGGGGAGATTAGACAAAACACTTGATCAGCTTGTCCTTTATGGTAGCTTTGTTGTGTGTTTTCCTATTGTACTGTGCTTCTCCCGTGATGTGTTTGCTAAATGTTGTTAGATTCTTTTATACAACCCTTGTTACTTAGTTGGTACAAGGTGATAAAGGAATCGAACCTATTGTACAATTCCTCTATATGTATCTCTATTCTTCTATATGTTGTTTCATGTTATGTTGTACCTGTGCTATTGTTCGTAAATGTTTCCTTATGTAATCTACTTGGATTCGTGACTTGGTAGCACTAAATCTTTCTGGTCTCCAGGTCATGGTCCGAAAAGATTCTTCTTTGTATATCTTATGTGATCTTTCCTCCTTTGTGATTGTAGTTCTACTTTCTTTGGGGAATGATATCAATTCATTTGTAATAATATCATATATATATATATATTATCTTATGATCATACTGACCCCACGGCAGGTAGATCCCTTCTGTGTTCTATGTATGTTTATGTGGTATTTCCCTTGATTTGTCTTCGTCTGGGGGCATCTCATAGTGGAAACGTAATCAGTGGAGCTATTTATGTTTTTGTTAAAGCCATTGCTCCTGTTAAAGTGTTAGCAATGACTTTAATGTGGGGGCATACACTCTACTCACCTATTACACACACACACTTTTTGATACACATATTATTTTTCAAGGATACTTTTCTCCCTTTTTAAATTAGTGACTAATCCTTAAAGCATGGATTTATATTTTAGGATCTCTTGATCCCTCCAATTTCAAATTTTTGATCCCTTAAGGTCGAAGGTGTCCTTAAGACTGGATCACTTTTGTTTTTGGCTTTGATCTTATATAATATAATATTCCTAAGGGTGAATCCTTGATGGGTTGACTAGTGAGTAGCCACATTCACTAAGAGGTTCAATTCCATCTTTCTAGTTGTGTTGTTTCCTTGTGTGGTTCACAATGGGACATAAGTTCTCATTGGGTGAGGTAATCACACCCTCTCTCTCTCTAGAGATGTCTCTCTTATTGTGATCTTGTAGTTGGCAAAGACTTGAGTCCCTATGAGCTTGAGGATCTCTTTGTCCCTTTAATTCTAATAAGATTGTCTTTTTCATTATGATCTCCTTTATCAAGAGTCTGCATCGAGTCCATACTCTTGCTAAAGTGGGGGTTTAATGTATCATCTTAAAATGGAAGCACTTCCATGATAAGAGTGTTTAGCCCTCTGAGTAAGTGGTTTGAGGTCATGTCAAGCACCTTGATTAGGTCTTTGCATGGATCTGGTTGTTTCCCCCTTGTTCTGCTTCTCTCTCCCTATTTTTAGCCTCTTTTTGACAGACTTTCTCTAAGAAATTGGAGACTTTGACTTTTTGGGTCAAGGACAACTTGAAGGGTCAAGGATGACCTATACCCTAACCTAGGTCAAGGTCAACCTCAACTTTGACCTAGGGCAGTGTCAACCTCATCCCTAACCCCAGGTCCAAATTTTAGTTTCCAGAAGTTTTAAGATGTCGGGCTTTGAAGAGTTTTATTTTCCCACTTCCAGGTCAGCTGTTTTATATTTCAAAATGGTAAACCCTTAAATTGCATTTAATATAGGTCCATTTCTAGGGGTTAAGATTAATTGGGATTCAATTCTCCAATGTTAGCCTCTATAGAAGTTTGTGCCCTAGATCACTATAAAAGGAAGCCTTCCTCTCTCATTTTCACATCCATTATCCACCTTTCATGTTCTAGCTCTCAAGTGAAATCAAGAAAGCAAGAAGGAGAAGGAAAGAAAGAAAGCATTCATTCATCCTCAAGCATTCAAGCATTCAAAGCATTCATCAAGGAGATCCATTATTAGCCATTAAAGGATTCAATCTCTATGGAGCCCTCTTGTTGAAGATTTCTTCATCCACATTCATCCAAGCCTCTTCCTGTGTAAAGATCCATTCAAGATTGGTGTTGAAGATCTAATGCCATTGATTTGAGACATCCTACATACATTTCTACATTCATTTGGAGCATCCCTACTTGTGGATTCAAGGATTCGAATCCTCCACAAGGACTTCAACATAAGTAAGGGGAATAGTTTCATTTACTTTGTTTATACATATTGCAATTTCAATTACATGACAAGGTTGATTCCAAATTGGGGTTTGAACAAGGAAAACCCCCCATCCAAATAACAAAAACCATTTTTCTTGCAAATACAGGTATAGGACAATGAATTGAAGTTCAGATATGGATACCCTTTTGGGTGAACTTCTGAGATCCACAAACAAAATTTCCGTCAGAGTTGTTTCAGGTCAGGGATGACCTTTAGTGGGGGGTAGGATTGTGCCCCAGGGTAAGACTTTGCCCTGCTATTTGGGTCAAAGATGACCTGACCTCAGAAGGACAAAAGTTTTTTGGGTTTTCTCTGTCTCAGCATTTCCGGTTTGGAGCAGGTTGCAAAATTTTCTGAAACTATGCACAGACATTAGAAATCAACATTTTCCAGATTGGCCTTATTTTTAGGTTTGTATTTACCTTCTATTCATTTAAGATTTTCAAGTACATACTCTCTATAGTAGATTATAGGATTTCCTTCTTTCTTCATGTTCTCCATTGTTTGATTCATTTGTGCATTGATCACTTCATTGTGATTAATCCATTTGGATCTTTCCTTTTGGGAATTTGGATTAAGGATAGGTCCTATATTCTCCCTTTCATATTATATTATCTTATCTACCACTATTCAACCCCATACACATAATTATCCTATTCCCATTTTCATACTATTCAATGCTTATATGAGTTAATTAGGAAAAATGATAATTGAAATTTGAATTATGATGAGATGTGGTTTCATTCAAAATTAAATGTTTTTTTTTTAAAGCCAAAGTGGACAAGCCACCATATTTATATTAATAAAAGCTGATTCAAGGACTCCTCCGTGGAAGAATCAGGAAGAAACCCCAGAATCATAGTCATATACATGCAATAAAGATAAAAATGTATTTACAATAGGTTTTCCTTCTGAAAACTGCAAATCCATATAGGGTGCTATAGTAGCTCAAAAGCCCATTATGAGGGTAAATACACAACAAAAATGAGCTACTAGCGAAAAAACCCCATAGACCCAAGAAAACACATTTAACACATCCCACTACAAATCCCTTCAAAAAGCATAAGTTTATTGCTCATCCATGGGGGAAGATGAGCGGTGCACAAAATCCCAAGCTAGCTCCCAACTAGCAAGTGGAACCAAAGTAGGCACTGCATCCCAACCATCATGCGAAAGTTGAGCCGTAGGTGGAGTTGTGGAAGATTGAACAGGAGAGAGTGGAACATTCAGATCTGGAACTGGTATAGAGGAACCAAGAAGAAGCACCATGCAAGGTAGATTAAGTTGCGGAGGTTGAACTAGAAGTAATGGTGAGACCAAGAGATCCAACACCGCATGTGCAAGCCTCCTGATATTATCTGCAAGCACCTTTCCAATCACCGGGGAGACAATATGCAAGTTGTTACTGATAATACAAAAACTCTTCTTCTCCATAGCCCATTTAAAATAATCATATACCATGAGGTGTTCATGGTTGATCATGAGGTCATGATGTGAAAATAGACCACCTATCAATGCTTTACTTGACTAGAAATCATATTTCTGAAGAGCCACCATAAGTCGAGAACCAGAGATAAACTGTGGATGAACCACCTTGTTGGTAATATAAAGCACTAGCTCAATCGATTGCAATAGGTCCATCAAGTTGGAAAGGAAGATTGATACCAGTTGTGAAGGGAAAACAACTAATCTTGTCCTTGGAGTGAGCATGTTTTCATCAATTATATGATGAATTGCCCTGTAGTGAAGCATAGAGTTGCAAATGAACACTTGTTCAAGTTTCAGACCATCAATTTTGTAGGGGAATGGAAGCTCAGAGGAAAGGGGGGATATGCAGACCCGATAATTTCTGGATAGTAGCTCGGCATGAAGAGATTCGTAGGCATCACAGATAGGGAACTCCATTTGCTACAAATTCTAGCCTTGAGAGAAATCTCACAACACATAGTGATAGTAAAGGGCAGGGGAGATGAATGCAGCGAATGTACATTCACACAAGAATGCAAGGTATTTGAAGGCAAGCAATGTGAATTAGAAATTGGAGCCATTTATGGTAGATCTCCCAAAATCTAAACTTGAGGAAGTAGAAGGATAGAGCTCATTATAAATCTAGGTGCTTGTTAGAATAGCCACACATAACCACTATGTGAATACATACGAAACTAGCAGGGGCAGTGTACTTAGCTTGAACTAAAATTTAGCAATGACAGCATACGCATTCAAGGTAGAGTTTTAATAAGTACACCATAGATAATGCATTCATTAAAGCATCAGCCCACCTCACTAACACACAAACATGGTACTTATGCCAGACGGACAGTTGGTGTGTTGTCACTTAGACCCAAGTAATAAACCCAAGTGGAAAACTACACTAAGGAGAGCCTCACATCCGCACGTTTGAACTAGAACCATCATATGTTGACTTGTCCACTCTGAGGATGTCTTGAAGTGTTGCATCTTGCTTGATG
Organism: Chamaecyparis obtusa; assembly: GCA_027943335.1. Taxonomy (NCBI): domain Eukaryota; kingdom Viridiplantae; phylum Streptophyta; class Pinopsida; order Cupressales; family Cupressaceae; genus Chamaecyparis; species Chamaecyparis obtusa. The sequence goes on along the minus strand of BSBK01002093.1, from coordinate 115,882 downwards.
ATCTCATTTAATTGGAGTGACATTTCATCATGCCCGTCACACCCTTTATTTGCCAAGTGATCTGCCAGTGCGTTCCCTTCTCGCAATGTATGTGAGATGTATACTTCTTAGAATGAATCTAATAGATGCCAAATTTGATGTAGAATGTATGAAAGTTTCCAATTGTGTGAAACATGGTTAATACATGCTTTGATAATAATCATTGAATCCCCTTCTATTTGGATCTTCTGAAAACCCCCAGATTTAGTCAGGGCTAATCCTGCAAATAGTGCTTAGGCTTTTGCCATGTTGTTTGTTCCGAATGGGATTGGGCAATATTTGAGTGCTAGTAGTGAGACTAGATGATCTCGAATACATACTCCTGCACCTAAATTACTTGGATTTCCTCTTGAAGAGCCATCAAAGTTAATTTTTACAACTCCTGATGATGGTGGCAACCATCTGATTAAAGCTCTGTTATTTACCTTAGAAGATGTTGTTTCAAGACACCAACCAAAAGGAACATGTATGATTTTCCATTCCCACAAGATAGAAGAGTCCCAAGGTGTCATGACTAGATTATATCAAAGTTTTTTGTGACTAGCATTTACTAGTTCAGATATAGCCCTTTCCAGCTCTGATAAAACTACTTGGATTGGTGTAGAAATTCTGTGGAAAATTATTTTGTTTCTCTCCCACCATAATGTCCACACTACTATAGCTGGAATGCACTTCGAGATAGTAGAAAACAAGGAAGTCGAGTACAGTTCTAGCCAAGACTCAAACAAGTCCCATAATTTGTATGGAAGTGGTGTGGAATAATGAAGTTTCCTTAGGATAAAAAGCTAACAAACTTGTGCAAATTGACAATTAAGAAATAGGTGATCTGAGTCTTCCTATTGATTACCACACAAGAGGCAATTGAATGGTTGGGCTATGTTGAGTCTGTGTAAACGTTCACTGGTTAGTGCTCTATTCTTTAGTGCTATCCAAGCAAAACAACCAACCTTAGGAAGTGTCAGGTGATTCTAGCAGAATGTGTAAGCATGGGAAGGTTTTTTGATAGTATCCCTCTATTGGATAAGTTTATATCCTTCTTTAATGGTGAAATTTCCATCTTTCCCCGGAGCCCAAATGAGTTTATCCTCCAAAGTAGATAGGTAGACCAATTTTTGTGAAAAGATATTCTCCAAACAATGAATTTCTTGTGGGGATAATGATAATTCATGGGGATCTTTCCATACCACTTTTCTTGAGAATAAGAAGACATCTAAAACATAGTCATAGAGATAGGAACCCCATTCATTTTTTGTAGTAGCTACTATGGCCTCTATATCATCCATTTGTACTAAGGGAGGTGCTCCATTCCATGAATCATGCCAAAACTTGACTGTTAGGCCATTGTTCACCTCCCAAGTAATATAGTTACTAATTATTTCTCTAGAAGATATCATGAAGTCCCAAATGGTAGAACCTTTTGGAGGGTCTGATATTGAGAGAATTCTGGCTGGATTTGTAACATCTAGGTACTTCTTTTGCATAATTTGACACCAGATGTTATGAGGTTTGGTGTACATTTTCCAAACTAATTTACCCCCAAAAGCTTGATTTCATTTTTGAAGATCATGGATCCCTGCTCCACCTAATTGCTTTACCTGTGACATGTTTTCGAGAGAGACCAAGGGAATTTTCTTCCCACCATTCATGTTTCCTATCCAAAGAAATTCTCTTATCAACTTTTGGATGGCTTGAATAATCGAAGGGGGTGCTTTAAGAACTGATAAATAGTAGTTTGGAATAGCAGATAGAACCATTTTGATAAGTAAAATTCTGCCTAATAAGGACAACCACCTTTCTTTCCAGGCTACTACTCTAGATTTTATCCTATTAATAATAGGTGTCCAAAAGCTAACTTTATTAGCCCCCATAAAGAATGGAATTCCAAGATATATTGATGGAAGGAAGTCAACTGAAAACCCAAGAAGATTGACAATCTTATTGGATATGATCTAATTAGTGTTAAACATATAGATTTTAGACTTAAGGGGGTTAACTTTTTGATTTGAGGTCACTGAATAAAGATCCAATGCTTGTTTAATCTGTCTGGCTTCTGAGATATTAGACACCCCAAAGAGGAGTGTATCATCTGCGAAGAGGGAATGTGTCACTAAGATGTCTGTCTGCTCGATCTCAACTCCTTTCCAACAACCTGAGGCATGCTTACTCTGAATGAGCCTACTAAATGATTCTGCCATGATGATGAATAACACTGGTGACAAGGGATCACCCTGTCTGACGCCTTGAGTGGACAAAAAGAAACCCGTCGACACCCCATTTATCAATACTAAAAATCCAGCACCTGATGCAGGCCTTAATCCATTTACACCAAACTTTTGAAAACCTAAATTTCTATAAAAATTTAATTAGAAATGCCCAATTAACCCTGTCATAGGCTTTCATCATGTCCAACTTGATGACAAAGTGTGATGCTTTACTATTATTAATTGAATGGAGAGCTTCATGAGCCACTAAGGCACCTTCCATCGTTTCTCTACCTGGTACAAAACCCCCTTGTGGCTGTGAGACAAGGCTAGGGATGAGATGCTGCATTCTGAGATATATAGCCTTTGTAATGATCTTATAAATAGTGTTGCATAAGGAGATTGGGTGAAATTCTACAAAGGATTTGGGTGTCTTGACATTTAGAATGATGGCTATATTTGTGGTATTAAAGCTTTTTAACATGGATTTACTGGTCCTAGATTCTTCTATTACATCCAATAGATCCCACCCAATCCAATCCCAACATGACTAGAAGAATAACATTGTAAAGCCACCTGGGCCCGGTGCTTTATCTGGGGGCAGGGAAAAGACCACACTTCTAAGCTCTTGGATAGTGAATGGGATAGTGAACGGAGCCATGAGTTTCAAATTATCAGCTTCTGTTACTAGTGTAGGAATTGCCTCTAGCAGTTCATCCACTGGTGGGGCTACTGAACTAGGTATGGGGGGGGGGGGGGGGCAAGCAGGGACTGAAAGTATCTGACTCCTTCTTCTTGAATGCTTTGGGGTTCAGATAGAAGGATGCCCATTTTAGCATGAGTGATATTGAATATACGATTAGATTTTGTTTTTTGTTTTGCAGAAGCATGAAAATATTTGGTGTTTCTATCCCCCTCCCGAAGCCATAATTCCCTTGATTTTTGTCTCCAATATTCCTCTTCTCTATTGTATATTTCTTCCCATTCCTGCATAAGGATTTTTTGGGTGGTATATGAATCCTTGTCCATGCCTTGTTTAATAATATTACTATATATGGTTTCCAATTTTTGCTTAACTACTTCTTTTTCTTTGAAGATATTCTTGAAAACCTCTTCATTCCATTTTTTAATCAAAATTTTAATATGTTTCATCTTCTATGCAAATTGATACATTTTAGAGCCCTCAATATCCGGTGCACTAACCCACCACTGTCTAAGTAATGGTAGGAAAGTTGGGTGCCGCAGCCACATTCTTTCAAATTTGAAAGGTCTATGCTGAAATCCTTGATTAGTTGTTATCGAAGACACGTGCAAGCATATCGAAAAGTGATCTGATCCTAGCCAAGGCAAGATTTGTGATTGAAATGTAACATTTGCTAGTTTCCAATTCTATTATAGGAGGAATCTATCCAGTCTGACAATAATCTGTGAGAAATCAGGCCTTTTATTAGTCCATGTGAAAGTCCAATTAGATGGTTCTATATCCATAAAACTATTATCTTCAACAAAATTAGAGAAGTCTTGAATAGTTCTCAATGGAGGAGATATGCCGCCACTTTTTTCTGACCATTTGAGGATAGCATTAAAGTCACCACCCATGATGATAAGGTGGTCTGACTGAAGTTGGATCATATGTGTTAATTCCCTCCACAAACTCTACTTATCCAATGTAGGTGTGGGACCATAGACGTTGAAAAGAAGAAATTTTATGCCCAAGCATTCTAACTTGATGGCTTGCCAATTATCTTTCAGGTGGAGTACCTACCCTTGGATTGATTTCGGATCCCAAAGGACCGCCAGTCCTCCAAAAGCACCAACTGCCAGGCTATGTACAGATTTACACATTGACCACTTCCCAATTGACTTGTCAAAGGACTCTGTTGACATCTTTGTTTCTTGTAAGAGTATCACATCCATTTTTAAAGAATCTAGCTCTTTCTTGATTCTGTTCCTTTTGTCAGAGGCATTTAAACCTCTGACATTCCAAGATACTATCTTTATTGCTGACAAGGAGAACCCTTGGTTCTCCTTGTCAAATGCTTAGAAGGTGTAAATTTTCCATCCAATGTTGATTGGATACTTGCTGTTATTTCATCTTTGATTAGATTACTTTTGCGTTTTCTTCCTCACTTTTTTGGCATAGCCTTAATCTGTGATTTTTGAAAAGGGGTCTACTCAATTGAGAGAGTAAGGCTATGATCATATGGAAAATAAAGCGACTTAGGCTCAATTATAGAAGTTTCAACCTCCTTGCTGCTGTCCTAAATTTTTTCTACTAGACTCTCTTCTGAGTCAAGAAAAGTGTTATTCTGGATCCAATCTCTTATCTGGTTAGTTACATCATCATCACATATGGGGGACAACACTGAATTGCCATTTTCGAAACACCCATTAAAATTTATTGAGTCCACCTCTTCGATTTGATTAAGCAGGTTCTCATGTGAATTGAATATCCCATCATTATCTAAGCCATCCAAATTAGAGATGCCTCTCTCCTCTTTGTAAACTTGTGCTTGGCTTACCTCAATGACAGGATGATTAGTTTGGGCATATGTGTCCCCCTTGAGTGCTTGCTGAGAATCTATTGAAATCTAAACCAATTCTGGGAATAACATTGCCTCATCTTCTACTAGAACAATACTATCTAAGGTATCCTTGAAATTGTTATCACTCTCCTCTATGAAGGGCCACTGAGCATATGCATGTGACTGCCCATCAACAATGGTAGAAAGATCAATATGTGCATGTGTGGCATCCTTGGTTACTAATTGGAAATCTATTGAATTATGGTCTACTTCATGAAATAGAAATTCCTCTTCTTCTGCTATTTCATATATAATTTTAGTAGCTAACTCTATCAATAGCTGATCTGATAGCTTCCTTGCTCAAAGATTCAGTAGAGCCTCTTTGTCAAACATATCATGTGTGACTAACATTTTAAATGAGGAGTCACAAAACATAATTTGTTGAACTAGGATATCCATAGCTAGATTATGCGATTGATCGGGTTTCCAGTCTAGTAAAAGGACCTTGTTGCTATACTTTAGACGCAAGAGGATATATCTAATTGCCAAGAAAAAGGAAATGGATGCCTCATATGAATAAAAGACTGAAGGCATAGCTTTACCAAAAATTGTTGGAGTTAGTGCGGACGTAGCTTTGGCAAAATCTGTTGGAGGCGTTTGTACATCCATATGTCGAGAGAAATGGGGGGCAAACAATGAAGAGGGTTTGTGAAGTGGTCCTCACACACCACCAACTATGGAAGAGACTGTGGATTACACTAAGTTGTGAAATGCTCGAGCTAGTGCTGGAATAACATTATAGAATCCTCATCTTGAAGAACAATATCTTGCTCCCAATGTCCCCATTTTGATTTTAGGGAAATGGTTTTTGGTAAACCCTTAGCTGGATCAAGAAGAATGCACACTCTAACTTCTCGATGTGGAAGCTCATAAGGGATTAAATCATGTTTCACAAATATTCCAAGCCTATTGGCAATGATCTCTATAATATCCAAATCTCTATATTCTAAGGGTAAATGCGGAAATGCGACCCAGATGGGAAAGAATAAAGGAGATCTACCCTAAAGCTTGACATTGGGAGTCCATACCAAAGTAAAAAGATCCAAACCTTTGCAGAACCAACTTTTAATCTTATGAATAGTATCTCTCTTATCAGTAGATTCAAATTTAGCAAGGAAATATCCCAACTCAACATTCAACCAGAAAATATCTAGCAAACCTGGCTAGTTATGTAAGGCCCAAGACTTAATAACTTTAATAGAGAGATCAGGTTTGGCAAACTTACCTATTAGTGCTTTGTCACAGAAAAGGTGGACTTGATCCTGAAGCAAATGATCAGGAAGAATAATGGTTGTCGAGGAGTGGGGATCGTTACTCTGATGGAGGAATGCTGATGTTGAAGGCATCTACAACTGTTTGACCTGCCACACTTGAGAAGGCTTTTTTGGATTGAAGGGTGCTCTACTATCCACTGGGTCAGCCTTACTTAAATTAGCATGGTCCAAAGTAGCATGAGTAGAATATCCGATCTCAATAGGGGATCCAGGCCTTCACAGATCTCAAATACTGGTTGGTCTTTATTAATAAGCCTCTTACCCTGTCCCTGTTGCTTGAGAAATTTATGTGATCTATGAAACTAGGACCAAATAAAATTTGAAAACTTTTCCCGCTCTTTTCCCTTTTTGAAAAAACCCTGATCTGAAGAAGTAAGAACCTGTTTGAAGGATCCTGCCTGTCTTCTAGCCACTTGATTCGTCGACTCCCCAACCTCAAAAGTAGCAAATCCATTGAAAGTGGGAGGAAATATTGATAGCTTGGAAACCTTATCTTGCGGACTAATCCTCGATATGATGGGTCTATTGGGGTCCTGAAGATGCTGAACCCCACAATGTTTAATAGTAGGGGCTTTGACATGAAACTTGGGGTTAACAAAAAAGGGTTTCACTGGCTGAACTGTTACTTTCCTATTAAAAATCTTCATGAAATCGTCCATACCAGAATGGGGCATTGTGTCTCCTTTATGCAAGTTTTTCTGGGCAAATGGAATTGACTGCAATCCAAAAGGGAAAATTTGATGGTGACTATTTGGGTTGTCAGAATCAAATGTCCTTATTCGCTGCGAACCCTTGTCCCGATCAAAATGTGCATTATTTTGTCTCTACAGCTGATGTTTGCGTCCTATCGCAAACCCTTTCTCCTTCCTATTTTGAATACCTTATTCATAACAGTACTGGCTAAATAGATGGCTTTGGGATTCCAACCTCTGTCTATGGCCATACGACTGCCAAGTCTTCCCACCGCTCTGCCCGCTGATCGCCATCCTCATCCTCTTTTAGAATGAATCATTAAAAATTAAATGTTAGGTGATAGAAAGTTAATAGATATGCATAAAATTTCATGTGGGAATATGAGGAAGATTGCTAAATTATTTTGGTATGTTGTATTTTTGAATTGGATATGTGAGATGTCGTATAATTTGTAATTACCTGAATAATGTTTATGTTCACATGTTTATGATTTCTTGAGCTACTGAAGTTCGAATTGAGTTGTGCAGGAAGTAACCATGGAATTAATTTAGAGAACTGGAACTGATCCTATGTGAAAAAGTTAAACCAAGGTTGTGTTTAATGAAGAGACAAAAAATTGTTGTAATGTCTTTTAATTCGTAATTGTAAATGTTGAGTGTATGTTAATTGTAATTTGTTAAATTCAAATTGTTAATTGTAAATTATTATTTTACAATGGACATGTTGAGTGTGTTATGTGATGTGGATATTTTGTGGTGTCACTTAACACTTGTGTTGTGATTATGTGGCAATGACATGTCCATTTGGGAGATGATTGGTTGGAACCAAAACTAGGAAAGTACCTTGTAGTATCCTCATGATAACCTCTTGGTTAGAGAGCTTGGAGTAAGGTCATATCTCTTGGAACCTGTAGGTGAAGTCTAGTTGAGTTTTTGAGGGGTTAAATGGACACCTAGGGTTGAGTTTAGGCCTTATTTAGCAAGCCCACTTGGTATACCTATGGATAAGGGCCATTTTTAACCCTAGGACAACTCATAGTTGACTTGGGAGCCCTTCCAAAACTTGATTTTCCAAGATGGACGAAAATCAACTTTTGGAAGCAAGACCTTGGTTAGAGGACCCTCCATTTGAGTGCAAGTTACTTGTTCCCTTTTGAAAATTACCTTTTTGAAGACCATTTTTAGTAACCTTGTAAAGGGTTGGGAAGACCAACCAATGGAATTTCTTGTCTTCTTCCAAGAGGGTTTGGGAGATGTGTAGAGCCTTTTTAGTGGGATCTCCCAAGACTTGGAAGTTGTTCACCCACTCTCCAACTTTGAAGACAACTAAGGAAATTAGAGAAGCTTTGGAGAAGGAGTAGGACTTGGTGCTCTTCATCAAATACCATATTTTCCATAACTTGTGTGAAGGTTGGTGGTCTCATCTCTTTGTTACTATGTTATTGTGTAAATGAAATATTCTAAGAAATGTGTTGATGTTTTCATGCCTGTATGTGTTTTGGGAGTGCAATACCAAACTCGCCCTTGTAAGGGAAGAGTAGCCTTGGGGTTAAATGAATTAGGACATCTTAGAGATTATTTTGTCTCTCATGGAGGAGAGGGATATGGAAAAGGTTATGGGATCTTTATTGCCATTGTTTTTTTTTTTCGGGGGGGGGGGGGGGCATCATAAGGGGAGGTTTCGACATGTTTCCATTTGGGGGTCATACATGATTTTATAAGGGATTTTATGGGTTTTGAAATGTAAAAGAAGATAGTGATTTTGTAGCCATGATAATACATTTATATTTTGTATATTCACGACATTCTCCTCCTAAGTTTAGTCCACCTTCACCCCCATATTTAGATCATTTGGAAAGTCTTTGGGTTGGGAGTTCATGTGATTGCATTATTATTTAAATCTTGTTGTAAGTATCTTGTTGTTTGAGTGTTATTCGGTTGGGTTTTAGTTCTCCTAGCTCGGGGGTGGCCTTGTAAAGGCTTAGGATGGGAGGTGAGACTCCATGGTTAGCTATCATAATTTTACACCATGGCTTCTCCGGACTTTTGTACATCTTCCAAGTCAACTTGGCACCTAGGGCGCAGTTCTGCAGACCCATCTTTCTCATACGAATACCTCCATCTTTTTTAGATTTACAGGCCACATCCCAACTAATAAGCAGTATCTTTTTCACTTCCTTCGATCCTTCCCACATAAATTTTTTCAACAAACCATCAATGGAGGTTGAGGCTTTGGAAGTCATTTGATAAACCGACATATAATATATAGGAATGGCTGAAAGTACAGACTTAATCATCTGTATCCTACCGGCCTGAGATAGCCACTAATTCTTCCATCCTAAAGCCTTTTGCTAACATCTGTTAGAGATGTCCTCCCATATTTTTGGATCAAACCGACCTGCGAACAAAGGGACCCCTAGATAAACTATGGGGAAGTCACCTGCTTCGAACCCCAGCACTTTAATAATTTTATTTTTCAAGCTCCTGTTTGAATTGAAGAAGAAAACCTTGGACTTCATCATGTTCATACATTGCCCCAAGCCTCTTTCATATCCTTCCAACACCTCTCTGATGACCAGTGCTTCTCTCACCGAAGCCTCTCCAAAAAGAATGGTGTCATCAGCAAATTGAGAGTGCGAGACTGGTTCTACATAATTATGGATATAACTCCCTTTCCAACAGCCCTAAAAGGTTTGCTTTTTGATGTTCCTTCCTAGAACTTCGGCCATTAAAACAAAAAGGAAAGGAGATAGAGGATCTCATTGCCTCAATCCGTTGGTTACTTGGAAGAAGCCACACAACAAACCATTAATCAGAATCGAAAAGTGGACAGAGGATAAGCAATGGGAGATGCATCTAATCCACTCTTGACAAAAGCCGAATCTGGAGAGCACTTCACACAAAAAGAACCATCTAACTCTATCATAAGCTTTACTAACATCTAATTTTATAATCATACCTGGTCTCTTGCCTGAATGCATCAAATGAATAACTTCCCCTGCCATTAAAATGTTGTCTAAAATTTCACGCCCAGGGATAAAACCATGTTGTTCAATCGAGATGTATCTATCGAGCTTCTCCTTCAGTCTATTGACCATTAATTTTGAGATGATTTTGTATAAAGAGTTGCAAAGGGAAATTGGCCTGAAATCTGCCATTGACGAACACTCTTGTTTCTTAGGTATCAGGACAATAACCGTGTTGTTGATCTCCTTTACGGATCTCCCTTTTTTTCCTGAAATCCTCTACAACTCTAAAAATATCTCCCCCCATAAAACTCCAACATTTTTGGAAAACTTCCATAGGAAATCCATCTGGACCTAGCGTCTTATCTGATAAATTATCACAATTATTAAATTTAAAGATTAACAAAATAAGTAAAAAATATCTTTATAAATATTGACATCTTCCTAAGTATAATTTATTAAATTAGATTAAAATCTACTATTAAATTCCACTTGAATGTGAGCAAGTGAATTTGAACCACAACATTAATTACCTATAATAGGAATGTTTAATTTGAGTCATTAACAATTAAAAATTTAATTTAGTTAATATTACGCTTAGACATTATAATACCTTAAAGGCCTCCTTAATTTATTAATAAAAATGTAACGATATTTTATAGTCAATTTATTAAATTAGGCCTATATAAAATAATAGATATAAAGTTCCCATAAAAATAATAATAAAAGGAACCAATAAAATATACTTGACAATGATAAAATACCCAAGGACAAATTTAAAAAGATAACAAACCCACCAAAATATAAATTTAAATGAGACTTTGCATACTAAAAATCCCAAAAAAAATATAACAATATAAATGGAATAAAATAAAAGAATTTTATTTAAAATAATAAAAAAAGTCAACCTTAGTTAGGGTATGACCAAGCAGAGAAAAGAAAGGAAGAAGGAAAAGCAATTCATTTGAATTTCTTTTTTCCCTTTCTTCCTCTCCAAACCCTAACCCGAAATTAGGGTTAGGGCTTAATTTTCCAACTTCACAAAAACTCTCTCCTCTTCCCTCTTCTTTTTATGGACCAACTTCACTTCATATGGAACAACAGAAACCTTATTATGGACCATCTAACTTGGAAAATTGGAAATGGTCGAAGAGTGAAGTTTTGGCGTGACTCCTGGAACGATGATCCTACATTGATCAATTCTTTTGAGGACAGTAATTGGGTTCTGGAAATAGAAGCAGATATGTGGGATAAAGTAGCAGACTACTTTAATAGGCAAGAAAATTCATCTTCAATATGTTGGAAACCGGTGGGAACATGACCCTTGGAGCTTCAAAGGAAATTATTTGATCTTCTCTCAGCCAAAGTTGTGATCCCCTCGGATCTCAATGATCAGTTGATATGGAGTGCCTTGAAATCAAGGGAATACAAGGTTAACCTCGGGTATGAGTTGCATCAGTTCAGAAGTAGAGATAGTGAATGACCCTCGACTCTTTGTTGGGGAAAGTGGGTGCTCCCCAAAGCTAGAGCTTTCCTTTCGATTGTCCTTCATGGAAGGATCCTCACAAGTAGCCGCCTGAAGTGTATTGGAATCGAGGGGCCTAGCTGGTGTTTCTTGTGCAAAGAAGAAGAGGAGATAGTGGACCATCTCTTATTTTGGTGCCCATTTGTGCAGCAGTGTTGGGAGTGGTTGCTTAATAGGCTCAATTGGTATCCAGTTAGGAATGCATCAATAAGAGATTTCTTAATATCTTGGCCAATGGAGAGGAGATTTTCTAAATGGGGGATTCTCTGGATTGTGAGTCCATCTATGCTAGTTTGGCATATTTGGAAGGAGAGAAACAAAAGGATCTTCGAAGACAAAGCGATGGAGATAGAAGGCTTATTGGGAAAAATCAAAGAAGATATTGAAGAAGTAGTTAATAACAAAATTCAAGGACTCAATTATAGATACCATTCTAAGTGGGATAATGATATGGAGGCTCTGTGAATGCTCAAACATAAAGGGGATCATCTTTTGTGAGATAGGAAAGTGGTAAGAAAAACCGTTACATGATAGCCCCCCCAATAGGGATGGACAAAATTGAATTTTGATGGGGCCAGTAGAGGTAACCCGGGAAGGAGTGGTATTGGAATTATCATTCGAAATGAAGAAGGGAGGTTGGTCAAAGCATTAGCAAGTCCTATTGGCATTGCTTCTAACAATCTTGCAGAGATCTCTATGTTGGAAACTGGTCTTAGATGGTGTGCCTCGAATTGAATATGCAATCTAGTCATAGAGGGAGATTCACAGGTCATTATCAATGGGATAACGAAAGGGGAATTTCATTCATGGAGGCTGGCGAATTGGATCCCACTCATCTCGAAACATTTGAAAGCTTTGGGAGAATATAGGCTTTAGCATGTATACCAAGAAGGGAATAGGGCGGCGGACATGCTGGCAAATTTGGGGATAGAAAAGAATAAAGAGATGGATTTCTAGTATGACGATCTCATGCCTAAGGATTTGTAGGAGATTATCTTAGAGGACTTCGGGATAATAATGAGAAAAGGTATTGGATAATGATAGTTTTTGGTGGTTTGATAGAAGGAAGTGGTGTTCTCAGTGAGAAAATGTAAGCCCATTTCCACATATAGATCTAAAGGACTATTAATCCCAGGAAGATTTTCAGAGATTAGACAGAATAAACGGCTCGACAAATAGCAATCACATGGCCCTCGTTCCACAACATCAGGCCCGTATAGAGAATATTGCAAAAACATGATAGAGGAAGTAATTCTTGATCCTTTTTAAGGCGGGTAGCAAGTAGCTTCTTCTGTAGGAATTAGCAAGAAGGGATGACGAGCGTCATGGGAATCAGATGCAAGTGCGTGGAGGAGGGAGTGACAGAGGAGTCACCAGAAGAGCAGGTTGCCAGGATTTTTAAACATGCCAATGATCAAGAAAAGACCACCATATTACTGTTATTGGGAGCAGATTATTGGGCAGGAGGCCACGTACATGATGGGAAGCTAGTTCTTGATCTCTTCCTGCCCATTATTCAAGTTTTGGGCCACCTGGTGACATCAAATGGTATGGTTCAAAGAATGATTGAGGAGGAGATTTATTTAGAGGTAACCATTGCATTGGATCTGATAAATTATAGCCTCTCGGGTGGTGGTTTGGCTATGTTCTTTTGTGTGAACGATGAAGCTAAGAAAAAGACTATGAAGAAGGCTTGGGCACTATTTAAGAAATGCATTCTAAAGGATTTTGATATGTCTAAGTTCGAGGCCTTCTGCCAGGAAAATGATCAACTCCTCATAGCAGAGGTAGCAACGAGGTTGATCAATATTGGCAATGGGATATGCTATCTATATCATTGAATATGATGTCTTAGATAGTTTTCTTTGGTAACCTATTATGTAAACGGAGAGATAGCTCCGTTGTTATGTAATTTTTCTTTCAGCAATACAAAGGGTACTGCCCCCTAGGTAGAGCTTATCTAAAATAATAATAATAATAATTGTGATAACTAGGGTAACGAGGGAAATTTTTACCTTGAATATTTAATTAATTTTATGTGCTCATTTTTAATAATTAAACCTAGCCAACTTTAGACCTGGGTTTTAACCTTAATGATTAACTCGTTTGAGGGATGTTGGCAAGTGCATTTTATGCTTGTCATGATTCCCCTCATTTGTCAAATCTACGTTTACCCCTTTTACCCTTTGGTTTTAAATTACCTTGTTATGCCTTATCTTCTTGAATAAACTTTTAAACACTTAAATTATGTTAATGCGTAACATTAGTAAGATAATGATGCTTTTAATTTTTTTTTGGGTGTGTTTTGCCCTTAGATTTTTTGGGCATGACATTCTAATGAGCTTAGAGTTGTGGTACATAGACTTTATAAGCACGTCAATGCTAAAATATGAACTAAAGATGGGATGTTAGAGTACTTTGACAGTGATATTGGTCAAAAAAGGGTTCCCTCTTTCTCTCTAAATTTATTTGGGCTATATATTGATAAGTTAGAAGAATGACTAAACAAGACTAATGGTGAGGGTGTTTAGTTAGCTAAACAGATAAAACTACTTCTCTATGTGAGCGATCTCATTTTAATTGCTAAAATAATTGATGGATTGAGGGAACATTTGAAGGTGCTTAAAACCTTTTTATGAGGTTGGAATGCAAGTGAACACTAGCAAAATCAAAGTGATGATCTTCTCTTTGAAAATAAAGAAGAAGACACAAAACACTTTTCTTTTCGAATGCAATCTTTTAGAGATAGTGAATGAGTACAAATATCTTGGAATCAAATTTCACAACAAATTCAATCAGGAAACGTGTAGAGCAAAATGAATTTAGGGAGGTTGGAAAACACTATATTCCCTACAAAATAGATGTAGGAATGCAGAGTTATGGGATTGCAAAATCAAGAAAATGCTTTTTGGTTTGTTGGTCACGATAATGATCCTTTACAATGTGAGATTTGGGGCAACAACATGTTATATTAGAAATAGAGGCAAGTAGAAAGAATCCAAAAAACATATAATCATTAGCAGTCTCAAAATTAAAACTAATGTCCCTTATGAGATCTTACTGGCAGAAATATGCATCTTCCCTTTAGAGGCTTTAGTAATGGTTTGGTTGTTAAGCTACCTAAAGAAAACTCAAAATATGAAAAATATCATTGGCCTAAACTTATCATGGAGGAAATACTAGATACAAGAAAGAACACATGGATGAAGTAGAACGACAAATAGGTGAAAAAGTGGAATGTTAATGATACATGAATGTCTGGATAGTAATGAAGAAAATAAGAATTTGTGAGGGAAAAATTTAGGAGTATAATATGGTTATGGTCAAAATAAAATAGATGTAAAAAAACTTATTATATCAAATAATTTAACCCCATGAGGGACAACGAGGGAAATCGTACATATAAGCAAATATTAAATGTAGAGCAAAAATGCTTATAGCTCAACTTAGGACTAGTTCTCACTCTTTGAGGTGAGAAATAGGTAGATGGATGATACCTAAAGAAGAATGAGAAAAGAGAATATGCCGATTTTGCAACATGGGAGTGGTAGAGACATAGAGTCTAGCATACAATGACATCTGTTTCAGCTAAGCAGATATTTTAGAAGTGGACAATTTAAATACTTTATTTGAAGAAACACAAACAACTTGAAGAAACATTAAATTTAGTGATCAAAATTCATGATGGAAAAGTAGATTCAAAAAAGACGTTACAAACTGTTTATAATTTTGTCACTCTACGCAAAAAGTTCCATAGATTCCTTCACCATTTGGTTGCTGGAATTGACCTGAAATTGGAAAACGAGAATTGGTGAATTGGTATAGGCCAATTCTAATTTTGGTCCAAAATGAGTGTTCTACCAATCCATGTAGCCTGAAATTAGAATTGAGAATTCAATTTTAAGAAGGAAAACCAATTTCATTTTCCAATTCCACGTCAATTCTCAACCAGTTCGCACAAATTCATTAAACCTTTCATTTTGATTGAATCCTCTCCGCACCGAGAATATATGCAATTTTCACCTCCGAGAAGACGAATTAAGTAGCTTCCATTTAATCTCACTCTTGAACTTGCTTCCAAAATGTCGTTGAAAATATTCATAGTACTAACGCCTTGGCTATGCGGTGGTTTGAGGGCATAGAGAATTGTGAAAAATCGAATCTAACGGACTTTACGTGAGCAATGTGGAAGTTTTTTGAAGTAGTGCAAACAAAATAGGGCATCAGCTGGCTGAACACAAGTGATTTGAGGTTAAGGAAAAGCACAAATTACTGAAGCAGATTTGATCTGGATTTTGGCATGGTCGAGACTGAACTTTTTGTGGACATAATCAATGGCCAAAATTATCCACAGGTCCTTTGTCTGCCAAACCCATATTTGTTGGACCCCCTCTGCCTCTGTGGCTTCACTCATATTGCCTGCTTTAATGAATCGAAGAAGCATCAGTACAAGTAGGGCCAATTTTATTCAGAATTCTTCTGATTTTCTGAGAGAAATCTGCAACATCGTGACGCAACATTATCACAGAGGCCGTTCAATCTTACCTCTAGAACATTTGGCCCCTAAACTGAACACCCAACATGCTGTTTCAGCGCTTGAGCAGCTCCAGAGGGATGACCTGGGGCTTGCACTCAGTTTCTTCTATTGGACAGTCAAGCAACCAAAGCACCAGCTTCATATTCAGCTTTACCAAACAATGTTTAGGTTCCTGGTTAATGGTGGTCTGATTAAGGAAGCCCAGGGTGTGTTGCAGTTAATGATTAGAAGTTTTTCTCAAGCAGGGAAGATCAGAGAAGCTGTCAAGACTGTTTTTGATATCAACAATGAAGGACTGCCATTGAATGTGCATACTTTTAATTGTGTACTGAGAGAGCTATGTCAGATAATGGAAAGTTCTGAGATAGCAGAGGAATTTTATAGAGAAATGGTTGCCAACGGTGTGCCCCCCGATGCTTGCAGTTATAAGACACTGATTGCAAGTTTCTCCAGAGAGGGAAAACTCAGAGAAGCCGAGCGGCATTTGCGAAGGATGTTAGAAAAGGGATTTGAGGTAGATCCTCTTACATATACTGGAATTATCAATGCCTATTGCAGGAGGGGTAATATGGGCAGAGCATTTGGGTTGTTTGAGAAGATGTCACAAACAGGTTGTGCTCCTAATGTTATTACTTATACAACTCTGATCAATGGTTTGTGCAAGGCAGGTAAGGTCAAGAAGGCCTTTGAGCTGTTGGAGGAAATGGTTAAGAAAGGGTTTATGCCTAATGTTTATACACACAGTACTCTAATTGATGGTCTCTGCAAGAAAGGATGGGTAGAAAAAGCGTTTCGACTGCTATTGAAAATGGTGAGGAGCAGTAATTCTAAGCCTAATGTTTATACTTATACTACCATGATTGAAGCATATTGTAAGATAAAGAAGTTGAGGAGAGCTGAAATGCTGTTTAGCAGAATGCAGGAACAGGGCTTGGCTCCAAATTCTGTGACCTACACTGTTTTGATTGGAGGACATTGCAAAGAGGGTAATTTGACTCAAGCATTCAAGCTGTTGGATAGAATGATTGGAGAGGGTTGCACGCCTAGTATTTGTACGTATAATGCATTAATTGATGGTCTTTGCAGAAAGGGTAGTTTACATAAGGCTAACGAATTGTTGGATACATGTATTCAACGTGGGCTACGTCCTGATAAGGTAACTTACACAATTTTAATCAGCAGACACTGCAAACAGGGAGATACAAACCAGGCTTTGAAGTTGTTTGACGACATGATTGAACATGGCTGTGAACCGGATATACACACATACACAGCATTGATAAGTGGTTTTTGTAAAGTGGGAAATCTGGAGGATGCAGAAAAATACTTCTCTGAAGTGCTTGAGAAGGCCATGGTACCAAACAAAGTGACTTATACTGCACTGATTTATGGATATTGCAAAGCAAATCATACTGATGTGGCCATAAAGATCATGGAGAAAATGATAGAAAATGGCTGTATACCTGATTCTATCACGTATGGTGCTCTGATAGATGGACTTTGCAAAGAATGCAAGGTAGAGGAGGCCTGTGCATTATTTGATGGAATGCTTCAGAGAGAGTTGGTTCCCTGTGAAGTGACTTATGTCACCCTTATCAATGCATATTGCAAAAAAAAGGAGTTCAGGCTTGTTTTGGAGTTACTTGACAAACTTGATCAAAAGCAAAAAATTCGTGCTTTCAACAATGTGATCAAGAAACATTGCAATGAAGGCAAGCTGGATCATGCAAAAATGCTTTTATATGAAATGTTGGGAAGAGATATTCTTCCACAGCATTCAACTTACAATGCACTTATTAGCTTGTGTCACAAAAAAGGCACTTTTGATGTTGCTTCCACCCTGTCGTTAGAAATGGCTGAAAAAGGATATAAACCCAAAGAAGAGCAGAGTTAAAAAAAGATTCAATCTCCTGAAAATGTAATATAATATCGAATGGAACCTGGTGATGGGGGGATACTACTCTGACATGGGAATAACTATTGAAATCAAGTGACTAGGGGCATAGATACAAGGTGTGAATCTCCATTGCAATTGCTAATGAGTCTTAATCTGATACCATTTTATATAAGGGTGCTATGTTTTGCACTGTTATTCTGATTTGAGGGTTCGTTTTTTTAATTCTTGCTAGGATGACAATCATTTTGAATAACCTTCAATCCAAAGTCTTCTTATTTTGAGGGTGGAGAGAAAAATTGCAAAGCATTGAATATTCCTCATGAAGTTGGAAGCACAAGCATTTCCCCAAATACCATAATGGTGACTGGTGTTGCTCTGAATTAGCTAATTATCACATTGTGAAAACATGGTTTGGTGTATATGTGACCTCATTGATTGCTACAGGATCTTCTGGAGGATGACAGAGATGAATCCTCAAGATTTGCATGGAGATTTTTTAAAGTATTTGTCACTTAACTCATGGTAATATAAGTTCCTCTAAGAGAAGTGATATTTTTCTTTCAATAATAATTTCTGATATAGATTTTCTGTAAAAACTGAGATAATTTCACTCTGCAGTTTGCAGTGTCAGTGACCTGTCATATATTCCTTGAACACTTGCACTGCGAAATTCTGCTGAGAGAACCTAAAGTCTAATACCATACATTGCTAGACAAAATTTTCAAAGTCCACTAGCATCATTTGTTATAGCCTCAACACTGTAACTTTTGAATTCATGTCTAATTCTCAAAGTCTGAAGTAAAAGAGTTGAGTGGACTCTTTGGCAGAGCCTATGAAAAATCCCCATGAGCTGGTGCAAGATTCTCAGGTTTGTTTAGGATGCTTAAGTTTGCCATCTATGAACCCGCCTTATCTTCTGTGGTCTATGTGGTAGCATACTGAAAACTTCTGTTGAAATGGGAAGAAGTACTAATTAAGGGCGATTCTTATCCACCCAAACTTGGTTTTCTGCAGGATAACTTCAAATTTCTAATTGTCGGAAAATGTAATTTCTAATAGCAGTTCATTATTCTTTATAATTTCACGGTCACCAATTGGTAGCGTTTTCAATTCTTTTGTGAGGAAATTTTGTTGCCATCAGCATTACCAATGTCAGAATGAAAGAAATATCATGGAAAGAAAGATTGCTAGTTATTTTTGTTATAATTTGCAAATGGGTCAATATTTATTAATTTTCCATGTCAGATGCTAAGTCATTACTGACTTTAGGTCTGATGTCAACTCTTTACCTTGCCAACTCCAATTCTAGACCAAGTCTGACTGATATGCTATTACTATTTCTCCGTAACTCCCAAAAGTTTGGCTGTCAAAAATAATGTATTTTTATTTTTATAATAATTGTAATCTATATGTATTGTAACAACTTTCATGGTAAAATCTTTCATTGCTTGGTTTCTTGATGTTATGGCTACAGTTGATAGATCGGTGATGACTTTTCAGGTACCCTGGAATAGAGGTGATTATCAAAACCAGTTTTGGGAATTGTTCAAGGGCAACTATTTCAGGCTTCTCTTGCATGGTTTTCTTGGCACTAGAATTTCAACGTGGATGATGAGGCCTGGAATTCACAGCAATGGGCTGCCAGCCATGAGTTGAACACCATGTCTTTGTGCGACTTCATTACAGTTTCTGTTTCTCCTTTTGTTGCGAAAGAGTTTCATGACACTCAGTCATAGACTCATAAGTAATCTGAATGGAATCATTCGTTGGTTTCAAGGTGTGAGTACAATCTAATAATGCCTTCAATTGCCTGTAGCGAGACAGTAGGCATATTGCAAGCTGTTAATTAAGGAACACAGTTTGATTTAGTTGAGTTTTCTTCCTTCATCACAGATAGGAATGGGAATGATATAGTTTCTGGTTCTGGAGTTTGGATTGTCATATAGGTCTTGAACTGGAGGAGCAGGAAAACCAGCAACTCAGGAGAAATTCTCTCGAAATCTCATGTAAGCATTGGACCTGGATGTTTTACAAACAAATCAGTTATCAAGTCTGGAACTCTGGAGAAAAATAACTGCACATAAAGGTTGAATTTGTTGACATGTTTGAATTTCAGCTATTTCAGTTAAATCTGCAGATACTTATATAGTCTGTGATATCCTTCTTGCTGATTTATTTCCATTGTGTTTTTAATCAAGGTCAATGTGTTTTATCGGGGTCTATTTGTATAGTCTGTGATTGTCTTTCCTTTTCTTAAAACCCTTCTGGCACATCATATATATTGCTGGATTTTTATTTTCTCTTGGTTCAAACCAACTCCCCGACCTCCCGCCCCCTCCACACCCCACAATTTTGTCATCTGGCTATTATTTTTTTAGGGTTTGATAAAAACAGACTAGGGCTAAGAATTAGACCTTGCAGACAAAGAAGGGTTGTAGCAGAATTAGACTGGAGGCAGAAAACTCTACTGAGGTAGGTACAAATCACTTCATTCCCAGGTTATTTTTAATTGCCTTTTGGGTGGAAATTTGCTTGTGAGTATCAATTATTTTGATTCAGCAATGTCAAAATTGCATTGATCATTGAGGTGGGATAAATTCTTTTGTTTCTTAATGTCTTAGAGTTGCATGTTGGATGAAGATTTTCTTGTGGTTATCAGATTTTTAACTCAGTATTGTGGAATCTGAATTTAATTGCTACATTTGAATTGAATTTCGTAGAACTCATTTTATTACTTGTTTAATTATATTAGTCTGGTGGGTGGAGAATCGCTTGTAGGATCTTTTGTTTAAATAATGTGGAAAGTTGTATTTAATTATGACATCTGAATTCTAATGGATAAAAATCATTTCATTGTTAATCCTATATTATTTTCTAAATTGTATGTTGGATAAAAAATTTGTTTGTTGGTATCATTTTTTTGTGGACATTGCATTTGAAAGCAATTGTGAGAAATGGATTTTTCATAATTTTTTTAAGTGATGATAGTTTTTTGGGTATGGAGGAGAACAGAGTCATCAAAAGTTCAATTTTTTTGAATGTCATGGACTGTGGAACCTTACACTCCGTTGTGACTGTTTTTTTCTCACAATTTTTTAGTTCTCTGATTCTATACAATGTGGATGTGTTTTGGGTATTTCAATTTTTCCCTGATCTGACTAGCTTCCATTGGTTTTTCCCTATTTTGGAGCCGATTCAAGCTCTATTTTGTTCTTCATATCTTCAAGTTCATATGCTTTGTTTTCAAAGTCTGGAGAGCATTATGCAATCCTTTTTATTGTAAACTCTGGAATTTTTTGTTATTAAGAAACAACTTGTTTTCTTTCTGATACAATTGCTTAGTATTGAAAATCTTTGAATAATAGAATCAAAGTTTAATTTAACTATTGTATTACCCATATATGATGGCCCACTGAAACCTGGGAACATTTTTGTAGACTACATTTTGAAGACTAAAGATCTGCAGACCTGTCTCCTTAGTGAACGATTCATCACCACAATGGACATTTGCTATAAGAAACAAAAAGGAAAAAGAGGACTAAATGAAGAGCTCAAGTTTTAAAAGATAAAAGTGAAATCCACCCAAGCCATTTCCCAGATATTCAAATGAAGAAATTAGGAGAAAATTTGGAAAGCACGCAGTGCACGTGTTGTCCTCAATTTTGACATCACAAAATTGTGGTAACCCTATGGAATTTTCTTGTGAATTCGTAGGTGTATCCTCTATGATTTGAATGTTTTGAATAAAGCGTTATAAAGATAATTCGCCATCCTTGAAAAACTCTTTATAACACACATTTCACGTGTTCTTTAAGTCCTTTTCTTTGTTTTTCTCTTCCTTGTTAGCATTTTTTTATCTTGATTTTTTCTTGAGCCAATAGCCCTTTGAAATACGCTTGTTTTGAGCTAACTTAGGCATCAAACAGAGTTGTACAACTCAAGTTATGATGCAAAAGGTGGGGTTTTTCAGGTTGACTGCATATTCTTTAAAAATCTTTAAAAGGTGGGGTTTTTAAAGTCAATTGGACGTGTTCGGATTATATTTAATATATTAAATGGATTTTAAAGTTCATTTTCAAATTTCAACTCATTCCGAGTTGATTTGACTATAGTTTTTAATGTTTTCATGAAATTAGTTTTAAAATAATCTAATTTCATGTTACTTTATTAAAACACTATAGTTATATATTAAATTAATTCAAAATTAAATACTAAGTTCAAAAGGTGTGGTTTTTATTCTTCATTGCATATCATCAACATGCAAAACATATTTTAAAACCCACCTCTTGAAAATAAGTCTTTAACACATTAAATACGTTATTTTTATATGCAACTGCATATATAAAACATGTAAAAGTGGTTTTTTCTAAACCAAAAGCATGTTTTATAAGAATGTGCAGTTGAACTCAAAAAGAACATATTTAATCTTTTATGAGTGTTGTTTTTATATGCGATTGCATATTGAAAACAGCGTATTTAAAAACTCTCCAAGTGGCTTTTTCCTCATGAAAGACATGTTCTAATCAATATGTAAATGCACTTGAAAAGTGCATTTTTTATGGAGAATCACTAAGGGTGTTGTTTTTAAACCCAAATACATATCTTTTTATGTATTTTTACATGTGCAAACTCTTCTCCAAACAGTGTATTTAATCCTTCCTTTTGGGTGTCGAATTTTGGAGACATTGCATATGTTTTAAACTCATGCAAAGACATATGAAAAGTGCGTTTTTAATGCCTAGGTCTTGGGTGTTGTTTTTAAACACATTTACATGTTTGTTTTTGTATGTTTTTACTCTTCCAAGCTGCATTTTTCCTTGGACATCGAATTTGAGAGTGATTGCACATTGTTTTTGAATGTGTTTTCACTTCAACAAAGTGCGTTTTTTATTCCCAAGCTGCATTTCTTCTTAAGGCGTCAATTTTTGAAGGCATTGCACATGCTGTTTGGAACACAAAGCATGTGCATTTTGGCAAAAACACTCCACTTCTTGATCATTATTCTTCAAAAATGCCTCATGTTTGGAAGATTTGAGCATCTAAAATCATTTTCTCAGCCTATGAACTGATTTTGGTAAGTTATTTGTTCTTTTTATGGATTTATTTTACCATTTTTGGTTGGATTTATGCCCTAGACGCTGTTTTTCTTCCTCATTGCATATACAAGGAAATAGTCAAAATGGTTGCTATTTCTTGGCATTTTATCTCTCATTCTTTCCCACTTGGCTGTATATGCATGTTGACTATCCAAAATTGAAGGAAAAAGACTAGGAAAGAGATTTATATATATATATTTTAAATCCCAGCTTTCTTAAATCTGAAAATCCATTGATTCATTTCAGATTTTGGAAAATTTTCTTCTTGAGGTTTAGGTAATTTCTTCTTAAGTCTTTTCCTTGTTTTTCTTCCCAAGTTATTTAACTTACATGTAAACGTTCATTTTTGTTTTACATGTGATTAAATTCATGTTTCTTCTATTTCTACCTTCTATTCTTAAGATGCATATGCAAGGATTTCATCTTCCTTGCATGTGCAGTCGGGATTAAAAACCCCATTCTATGGTGAAGAAGAGAACAAACCCAATGCAAGTCCATATACATGTTATCTTCCACAATTCCATTTGCATAAGTTGTTGTCCCTACCACTGCCATATGACGTAAAACTCATAATGGTGGTCAATTCAACACTTCATTATAAAAATAAATATCCATCCATTCACTTGTCATTTTATCTTTTATAATTCTCGCTGTCCACATATGGAAACACCTCCAAGAAACTCGTATTTGGGTCTTCCTTATCATTTTTTGAGCTAAAATCCATTCACCTCTTCGCTGTCCTAAAGTTTTCTAGCCATATGCCGTGTCCATAGTCTTCCAAAATCCATATTTGTACATCAAAAATCATGCAATGGACCCATCCATGCTTCATTTTCTCACCTAATGCTTGTTCATTCATATGTAATACCCTCTGAAAAACCTGTTTTGGTTTTTCTCACCACACAAACTCAAATCCGTTTGCTCTTTCGTTGTTCACAAGTATTCCATCCACATACAATACCCCAAGCTCATTTCTTGTGCATTCAAAAAAGTGCAATGAATCCATCACTTGAAGATATTCTTACCTTGTGGAATCTTCATGTCACAGTTACTCAGGCATATCATATTGCTATGTCAGGAGAATCTCTAGCCAACACCAGAAGAGGAAGAAGTAAAGGCCCAAAGGATTGAAAAGAAGATTCAAGAAAGGTTAGGACAGGAGAGACAAAACTGAAAGAATGATCTAAGATGGTGTTGCCTTCCTATGCTGACTATCTAGTTGTGCAACCAGGCTTGGATATAAATGTAAGGCAAGAAGATATCATTTCAGACTTAGGGGCTTTCATCTGGAATCAAAGAGAAGACGACGCACACTATTCAATTGCTCGGGCTGTCTTGGAGGAAGAGGAGGAAGTTGGTATTGAATTTGACAAAGAAAGACACAGAATTGAAAGGGGGCTTAGAGAAAGATTGGAATGTGAGCAAAGAGAAAGGATACAAAGAGAAAGAGAAGCCCATAGGAGAGCTCAAAGGCCACCCTTAAGAGAAATTCAACTTCGAAGGAATCAAGTGAATCGGAATTAGAACACAAGCTGGATAAGAAGATTGGATCTTTCTCCCCAGAAAGGTTTGAAAGACTACAATCAGAAAGAATTCTTCCATGGCAGAGATGGAAAGAAACAAATGTACTTCTTAATAGACAACTAAGGATGCAGGTTCCTGTTCCAGATCAAGATGCTTTCACCAAATTAGAGCATATCAGACATCACACATCCTGTAGCAGCATGAAGACAAATGAAGGATGATGTAATAGGTGTTGTGTCTTGTCAGGCACTTAGAATGCTTTCATCATGTCTTTGTAATTTACATATGTAATTGCATGTGATAGTATCACGTGCAAAGTTGTAACATGTAATCAGGTTGCAAGTGCATTAGGCATGCAACTTTGAATAAGTCAAAATTAGTTAGTTAGTTAGAGAATAAGTCAAAGTGGTTAAGGATTTTCCTCTTTTCTCTCCACCTTTCTCTCTCCTCTTTTCCTATATAAAGGAAGGAGCTCATTGTAAATAATCATCTTTTGGCAAGGCAAGAAAATTCTGCCAATTTGTATTGTGCACTCTAAGACTTTGTGCTTGGATGTAAATCAGATTGTTTTCAATAAAAGAGGCAGATTGTTTTGAGACTTTGTGCCAATTCAAACTGTTATGTGACGACATTTTCTTGAGTTGATTGTGAGTTTTTATGCTTTGATTCAAGAGGGATTTGGATTCAATTACGCAGACTTTGAGCTGCCTGTTGCATTCAGAGCCAATTTGAACTTTTGAAGACTTTGTGTTGCAGAAGGACAAATTGTGATAGATAGTAGTGGCTGCAATTACTTAGAGCTGAAGACTTTGGGCTTCAGTTGTAAGTGTTTTTATTAAATTTGAGAGTATTTAGTAAGAGACTTTGTGCCTTACTGGTTATTTTGCTTGAATCCTCACAAGACAAGGGTAGGAGACTTTGGGTTCCTGTTTTTGTTTCACAAAATATAAAAAGAAAGCTGCTGCCCCTGGTATTGTTCTTATGTCAATTCCAGGGTCACCGGTATTATTGTAGCAATAAGACACTTTTTGTTAAGTTGGAAAGTTGTAATTGTATGCAAATCATTCCTGAAAAAAGAGGAATTGATTAAGAGAACTGCCCTTTTTGTAATTTTAGTTAAGTTCCTGTTGAAGCCACCTATGGTAAGAAGGGAGCCTCCCCTATTGCTGAGAGGAGAGATTTATCTCATGAGACGTTGTCTAAAGTTATAATTTTGTAAGGAGTAGTCTTAGGGGCTTACAAAATTTTAGCCAATAGCACGTCAACAGGATTAAAAATTAAAATGAGAGCAAGTTTAAAAAATCGGATGTTTGGACAAACATAGATTTAGAAAGTATGAGTTGTATCCCATATGCATGTACCGTGATTATGGCATCCTTTCCATACCTAACCATGGGTCATTATGATAATCACTTATCTTGGTGACTATATGATGGCTGTTTGGGTCTCTATTTGGTCTCATTAGGCTATTTTTAAGAGCCTTTTGGAGGATCCTTTGGTCCCTTTAGACTCCTTGTTGGATTCTTAAAGCCACAGAAAAACATTAGAAAACAATGAAAAATAAAGGAACTGTGATCAACACCTACCTCAATTTGTCACATCCCTCTAGAAGACCATCACATGTTGGGTATCTTATTGTCAAAGAAATAGATAAATTGAGAAGACATTTCAATTAATGCGGCATGAGGGGATCAACACAACTGGCAGGGACAAAAATGAGACAATTAATGATGTAGTATTGACTCTATGACAAGAGAAGGGGTTGTTTGCAACATCATTAAGAGGCATGGTGTTCATTCACAGGAAGGTGCCTACCCCCAAATAATTAAATCTAACCTCCCAATAATTAAATCTCATATTGGGTTGTGGTGCATTTGGTGAGGGATACTTTCTCAATGAAAGGGAAAGAAATGATTTCAATGACGAGTGAGAGATGCTGGGAAAGGGAGTGAAAAAGTGTAGGTAGGGAGAAAAAATGTGAAGAAGCTAG
Source organism: Chamaecyparis obtusa (assembly GCA_027943335.1). Classification (NCBI taxonomy): domain Eukaryota; kingdom Viridiplantae; phylum Streptophyta; class Pinopsida; order Cupressales; family Cupressaceae; genus Chamaecyparis; species Chamaecyparis obtusa. Next base: position 89,556 of record BSBK01002093.1, on the reverse strand, counting down.
GACGTGAGGAGGAGTAAATGTAAATAATCATGTGGGAGGAGAAGGAGAAACCGTGTAGGAGAGGAAGATAGGAAAACGTGAGGAGAAGAGAAAAGGAGTGAGCAAGCACATCCAGGTTGGGTGAAATGCCTCAAAGAATTATGTTCCCGTGCATTGCAAAGGTTGCAAAAAATGCACGAAATAGATTTGTTGAAAAGGGGTAGGAACTTTCAACCAGATGCAATTGGCAGGATGACACCGATGTTTGTGGAGAAAGGCAAACCATCTTGATGAAGGAAGTGTAGGAACTGTCCATGTTGTGCGACGCCCAAGTGAGCCTTGTTATCTTTTCTCAAATTGGCAATCTTTCTTTTTTTTCCAACCCTAGGTACACCATCTACTTCTAACTTTCTTGCCCAAATATCAAACCAATTAGTTTTCATAGGTAAAGTAACCTGCATTCATGCCAAAAGGATCAATAATTTGATATAAGGCCAGGAAATTATTAGGAAATGCAATATTTTTCCAACAAATTATTGGGAATTTTATCATTAGTTTTTTTAAGGAAAAAGTCTAGAGGCCTGAACAAGATTTATTTCAAAATTAAAAAGGTAAATATGTAGGTGACAAATGCACAAAAAATTCCAGATACAGAAAAGAAAAGGGAGGTAGCAAAAATCCCTCAGAACCAAGACTCCACAGAAGAAAAGTGGAATACACTACAGCCAGGGAGAGAATACAGACATATACAAAAAGATTGCATACAACTGTAACTTCATATGGAAACACTGGTTGAAGGCAAAAAACTTAGCCTTCAAAACCTTTACTAACATAATTTCAAGCGTGCATTAGAATATGAAGCTTTGCCTTCATCGTCATCGTGGCTTTCATTGACAGAAGAGATCCCCTTGTACGGTCAGATAGGAGGATGAGCAACATGGGTGATAAGGAGCAGCACCAATAGACCTCCATGATTTTATCACAAAGCCCTTACCCTCTAACCCAGCTCGATTTTATGAGCAGAAAGAACAAAGTGTAGCTCAATGTCATCCTTGACATGTAAGTTGCACTTAAGAGCAGAGTAAGCACACAAAGTGACAAATACCCATAATTCTTGAAGAGGTCCTTATGTCTAAACAAACTGCCAACTAGTACCTTACTTCTGTGCAAATCATAACCTTGATAGCAGAATTGAGAGTGTGTTTTGGATAAAAAAAATTCATCAACATAATCAATGGCCAGCTGAATAACAAGCTGATAAGACTGTAAAATATCATGGAGTTGGAGAGAAAATACAAGCTATCTAGGAGGGGTAGAGGAGACGCGGAGAGGCAAGAAGGATTCTATTCCCTATGATACGTAAGTTGGGGTTTAGACAATCTGAATGCATCTCAGCTTTACTAGTAGCAAGCACTATTGGTGGTTTTCAATTTCTTGAATACAATTTTCTTATTGGTAGTTTCATGGATGTATGCCTTGAAGAGAGAAACCGATGGAGTTTATGGGAGTAGCCATGGGATGAATGGCACTCAATATGAAAAGCAGCAACAAAGTTATATAAATGTGGACAATGTTGAGGGAATGTCCTTGGATTCAAATGTCTTGAACATTCCCAAATGACAGTTAATGATGTCCATGGATTCGAGCTGCCATAGTGCTATTTTGCTTTTTCTTTTTAAATCGCAAGAATTAGGTATAGCACTCCCTATAAACTGTAGTGTGCAGGGTAAACTTTTTAACACGACCGGTGATGTTGGCACGACACATCCTCTGGTACCATGTGGGCTGGGGGGAGACTAGACCTTGTGATTGCATGCTTTACCACAGGAAAATAATTCTATTGTGCTTAATTACTCATATTGTTTCACAAATATTGTGAATCATTTATCATATAATGTGAATGTACCCTTTTGCTTGACAAAAATGAACATTTATGATAAAAATTCTGATTTGTTAATGTTATGTGGATGGAACTCCCTACTGCAACATTCCTATGAACAATCTCCTAACTCATGATCAAGTCTTGGTATGTCTTTGATAGATAGTCACAAATCACATATTTTATTGAGCTCCTAGGGTTTTTTAAACTAGGAACTTGAAGTCTTTTCTTGAGTAGGTAATATTTAATAATACTCTATTGTTAATAGAACAACATGAAAGGAATCGAGTTAAAAATCTTAATGCCAAGTCTTGTTAGAAAAAAATTATAAAGGTATTTTTATCACTTGCATTTGCTACTTTATTGATCCCAAAGCTCAACAATCCAATGATACAATGGGAACGATCTCAAAGTGTGGGTCCCTTGCAATTGAGATTAGACTTCTAGAGAAGGCCGACTCCTTTTATATCTAGATGCAAAGTGTTTGACCAACTAAAAACAAATTAAACCTAAAACCCGATTCTATTCTACCGTATTTTTAGGAAAAATGAAGAGAACAATGCATCAAAGGGAAAGAGGTGATGTGCCAAGATTTAATGAGTTTTCTCTTTGCTTACAACAACACAAAGGACCAACAAAATGGCCTAAACTCATATAGGTCTCCATTTATCAGCTCTTTTGGATGGTATGGAGGTAGGAGATTTAATAGATACTGGGTGGGAAGGAAATATACAAGTAATTTTTCAAATCTTTTATGTACAACATACATCTATAGAATAATAACAAAACTCATTAAAAAATGAAGGTAAGCAGGATTTACAAAACACATTAAAATCGAGAAGAGGTGAAATAAAGTAATTTTAACTGAATCAGAGGCATGGAGCCTATTTACAATAGTATAAATGAAAACAATGCAAGTTTTTTAGTAGATAAATAGGAGAGACCCCTTTTGAATGAATAAAACTTGGTACTAAATTTCGATGAGAAAAAACATCCGAGTCATGATGGAAAACATGTCATGGGGAAAACCCTAGCTGCAAACTCTATCAATGTCTTCTAGACAAGTGTTCTTTGCAAAACCAATCTGATCAGCTGGGAGGTGTGAAATAACATTCTTTGCACCCTTCCATACCTCTACATCAATGGTTCATGGGGTAGAGTGTAGAAATCTAGAAACACACCCAAGAAATCTCTTGAAATAATGACTTGGAGACGGTGTGTCGATCTTCAGGTTCGCATACAATAACTAAGGTAGTTGAGTGCTATTTTCTCCATTTGGATTCGTGCAAATCATCAAATCTTGTAGTTGTAGGCATTGAAGATGCATTAATGGAAAAAAATTGGTCATTTTGATGCATTTGTAGGTTCTAGAAGTGCAACTGGGCCTTTTGTGAAGAAAACCACCTAAACTACACCTTCGAGAAACTCACCTGGAACCCGATTTGTGGAAAAGACTTGTGGAACTGAACTTGCCAACCTCACTAGCATTTGGTATCCAGTTTGGATGGAAAGTTCCATTGACGATGTTAGCAAAGGATGATGTTTAGTAAAGGATGACATTGTATTGGGATTGCTTGGGATGGAGGATGTCAACATCGCGTCGTTAGGGGAGATGACATCAATAAGATGTTGGCATTGTAGTGCTTCTAGGAAAATGCAACCAAACAAGTTTGGAATGCAATTGTGGAAAGGTCCAACTTAGATGGGCAAGGGATCTTTGTGGATGGAGATGACATTAGCAAAGCATCAACATTGGACAGTCTGCAAGAAAAACAAGTGAACCAAATAATAGATTTGAAAGGGTTTAGCTTGAATGGTGACCTGGTTCTCGTAGGCATCATCTTTCTGCAAGAGCATAAGTATGCAAAAAATCCCCAAAAATAGGTCATGCGGGGAAAAGACTATTGAATTGGACCTAATAATCTAAGAGGAGATCACTCGGGCCTCGGGCTTTGGCAAACGGTTAACTTAAGTTATTTTCTCCATTCTTTCTTCTTTTGTAGAGAATACTAACCAGCCAGGACCTTGTGGTTAAAGCTAAGTAAATTAGACCTGGTCTAGTTGAATAAATAAAACCCGCAAGCCAAAATATCCTTTTCCTTAGATGATTTTAGTAAACTTTCAAAGGGACATGGCCTTTTTGGATGCTCAAATGTTATGAAATTTTTAACATAGGGCCACTTAGATTTAACAATTTCTAAACAATGCATGATTGTTTGAGTGGAGAACTAAAACAAGTCAACATTTTGGAGATCTCTAGGGGGATTGTTTGTTAAACACCAAAATTTAGTAGCCTTAACAATCCATTGGGCATAAAGTCATAGAGGCCTTGAAAACAAACTAAAAAAGGAGACTCTAAAAGTTACCAACAATTGATAGTCTCTGAGAATACACAACACAAAAGGACAAAACACAAAACTAACCTAAGGATGACAAATGTGCATTTCCCTAACGAAAATGCAACATGTATACAACAGTTCGCGGAAAATAAGACAAAACCTATCCTTCACTAAGCTAACCAACTGGAGAATCACGCAAACAAAGCCGATAACTAGTTTGCCAAATAAATTCCTTTTTTGATCAGCTTAGGATGTTTCTCATGCTTATGGAGAGAGGATAGGTGTTTAATCAGCTTTTGAAATGCTTCTCTAAGGATGAAAACAAACTCACTCACCTACCCGAGCTCATTGTAAATGAATTTTTTCATGATATGAATAGGTAAACTGCCTTTGCCTTTCTTGATGCTCAACTTCATGCTTAGGATGAAGCACAATGTGTGTGTCCCCTTGGTCTCCAATTGGACAAGATGCCTAGTAGGACATCATTGTGCACAAGCGATGTTCAAACAATCAATGCTGAATTCATATTTGTGCTCTATATCTTTACTATCTTGTTGGTTAGAATGATATGATTCTTGTGACCTATTTGAAAACATGGCCACTTTATTCTTGTGTTCTTGCTACTCATGATTTTTTGATTTAGGAGATGTTGGCTTGATATGTAACCTTGAGCAAAAGTCTCCTAGCTTGTCCTAGAAAAGGTCTTCATCAAGTCCCTCCTTACTTTCTCCACAACATAACTCATCTTGATGGTTTGAAGAAACATCATGGTCATTTCTTTGGAGTTTAGGTTCTTGTTTGACATCTTGTTCAACTTGACAGGTAACTTCATGTATATCAACCTTTCCATCCTTAAAAACAAGACTCTACCCGTGTTTTTCATTCTCATACTTTTTTTCAAGGACCAACAACTCATTATGGTTACTAATATCCTCTTGCTACTTCAAATCTTTTATTGATGTGGGCATCGATATGCTCTCTTCATCCTTGTCGACAAGGAAAGGAAGTTGATCAAACAAGAGCATCATCTCCTTAATTTTATTATTACGCACTTGCTTAGTGTTTTGTTTTAGCTCATTATGCTCATTTTCATCTTGCAATAGGTCTGATCTTTTAGTCTTCATAGCACGTAAGGACTTGCAAATGACGAGTTACTCTTCTTTTGTCTTAAATACCTCCCTCTCTAACTCATTAAGCAAGTTAGTTTGCCAAATAATAGGGTTCCACCTTTGAAAAGTGCAATGGTGCTAGGACAAGAAAATTGATTTGGCAAGGGAATTTGAAGGGTTTGAGGTGTTTCTTGAAGAATAATAGACTTTTGGGAGGGATGTTCTTGTGGGACAATAGACCGATCTTGCACAAGAATAGGCTTTTGCAAGGGACAAGGACCTCAAAAACTTGTAATTTTGAAACTATGAATGGAGAAGGTTAATTGAGTTTCTTGCCTTATTTGTTCTTCCTTAGCCACAATCCACCTAGCAAGACATTCCTCCTCATACTTTCTCTGTGTCTCCATCTCTAGTTGGTGAAGGTAAGCTTGATAAGCAAGTACTTCCTATCGTACGTTATACTCCCTTTCTCTTTCAACAACATTTACTTCTTGAAAATCTAACAACATATCTTTTAGGTTACCAATTTCTATGTTTTCAATATTTTGGGGTTGACTAGGAAGATAAACATATTGATTGGGAATGAAATAGGCTTCTTGAGGCTGGTCATAAGCATGGGTACTTTTCCAAGAAGGCTAAGCAGGAATGGGTGGGAGGTAGGCACTAGGAAAATGTTGATAGCTTGCTATAGCAATGCAATTTGGGATAAAACTAGGAGCATTCTTAGCTTGGTATGTCGGATGATGAGGCATAAAAACTGCATCTTCACAAAATGGAGGGGAAAAGATATATTTTCCATGATATTTTGACATACTAGAGCATCCAAGGGAGCTAGGAATCCTTGATTGACTTTGAGCATTTGGACTACTTAAAACCAATAGATTTGATCTTGGAGTTGCCATGGTGCTGAAGAAAACTACCTTAAAGGCAAGATACATTGAAGAACACACCAAAATTCTTCAATGGATGATATTAGGATCATCAAATTGGTCCCACCAAGTGTGTGCAAAACTATTGTTACTTGGATTTGCACTTTGTTGATTCTGAAGCTCAACCATTCAATGATATAATGTGAACGTCTCAAGGTGTGGTACCTTGTTGATGAGATCAAACATTGAGAGAAGGCTAGTTATTTTCTAAGTCTAAGTCTTAGAAAGAAATTACCTAAGGCTCGGTGCATTACCATTCTCTCCCTTTTTGCATTCTTTCTCTCCCCTTTCCCCTTTTCACTTATCTTGTTGTGCTATAACAAGTAGTTCTTTTAACATTTGACACCAATCTATTTAGTTGGCGAGTTGTGGTTGTTGCCTCTTTTTGCTTTGCTAAAGTAGCAAAATTGTTGTGTTGTAAAAGTACCTGTTGTGAGGTTTTCACACCATCGCCCCATTGCAAATGGGGACTTGTGTTGTAAAACACACGCCCCATTGTGAATGCAGATCCTCCCTTTTCGCTTGGCAATAGGATTAGGAGCCTTAGCGAGTTTTGGTTTAGTTGCAATCTCGGAGTCTTTGAGTTAGAGAGATGAGTTTGAGCAACTTTGAGAGCGAGTCATGCCTAATTAAGAGTCAAGTCAATTGAGAAAAGTGGAGAGATGAGCGAGAAATCCACACTAAACTAAGTTTTAGGAAAGAGTAGGCCTTAGTCAAAATCTGATATGGAAGTGGAGAATCTGACTTAAAGCCCAAAATCTGATCGTTAAGAGAGAATAGAAGTCCAATTGGGGAGGAATTGTAATGTCCCCTGTCAGATTTCTTTGTAATATTGGGACAATGTTCTTACCACTTTATTGCAAGAGACTTCTTCCTATTAAGACCTTTACTCTCAATAGTTATCTTGATAAACCCTGTCTTATAGGTCTAGTATGTATATGGAATGTAATTGTAATGAATTACTAATATATGAGTTAGATCCCAAATATATTGATATATATTGAATATACAATATTTGCAAGGGATATCTGATCTACAAGATGGATATATTGACGACTTATCCTATACCTATGGATCTTGTAATATGCAGTATGAAAGGATTATCATTTTCTTGATACCAATATTTTGATCAAACAGCTGCTCAATGTATATGTAAATGATGTCGTATGATGTGAGAGCAGTATTCAGATCTGCAATATATAATCCTTATTGGTATGCTGATTGCTTGTATGCCAACATGATATACTGTTGCTTGTATCTAACTCTAAATGCCAATCTGATATTTCAAGTCTATATTATATCAATCTAGAGTGGAAGTTTTGTACCAATCTGGGAAGGTTAGATATCTTATCAGATTTGGTGTGGCTGTATGTGAAGAACCTCAATTGGCTCTCTCTGAAGGTTCAATATTAACTTTGAATTTTTTTGCAATTATAACTCAATATTGCTCTAATCAACAGTTATAATTTTTGTTTATGCTCAAACTTGGAATATCAAAAGGAAACAATTTAATAATGTCCTCACGACATATCATAAATATTAATCATTGGCATATGGAACGATTTCAAACTTATTATCAGAACAAACAAAGCACCTGGAAATTGATGACAACACCAGCTGTCAACGTTTGCCTTCAATGGTACAGCATCCTTGATGAACAGCTCACGTGCTCGCAGAAGAACCAACGTGAGGTATCTTTGCTGGACGCAGTGCTTAGCAAATGACTGGGTGGCCCTGCTGGTCTTCCACGTAGACAGGGAATTGATCACGCCCCCCCCCTTATAACACCCGTGACTTCCTTAGCAAATGCGGAGCAGTCACAATAGTAAATGCGGCTAGAATGAGGTTTGCGGCTCTGCCAGGAAATCGCGTGAGTTCCAGAATTCCTTCTACCCGCGCCAAGGGACTCACGTGCTGGTTTTTCTGCTGATCGTTGACAATTGCTAGGATTATCCCCGCCAACACTTGACGCCTCCACCTGTTAATACATTCCGCACACCACTCATGAACTCCAAGAGGTTTCGATAATCCACCCTCTTTGCAAACACTTCAACAGCGATTTCAAATGCTAGATTCAAACTCTCCCAGAATTGATTATTTCAATCAGCCCCCCAACAATATCAACTTGTCAATTTACTGAATTCTCCACACAGATTTATCAGCACTCAAATTCCAAAATTTGAAACCTTCAACAATTCAATATACCACAGCATTGAATTGAGATAGCAGAATTAAACAGAAGTAAAATTCACCACCGAAAGAAGATGGCTCAAATTACGAGATGAGGAATCCGTCCTTGAAACCCTAGCCAGAGCTATATCCTTCACGAACTTCAATAAAATAATGATTGCATAAGATAATGAAAAGTGCTTTTTCGAGTTGGTTATATAGCTTTTTCGGAAAAAGCACTTTTTAATATTTTCACTTAATTGGCTTTTAAAAATAATCTCACTTTATAACATTAAGTTATAAAGTCATACATTATTAAATTAAATCAAAATAATTTAATTTAATAACGCCATTTTAAAATACAAGCCACTGAACTGTCTCACTGCAATTAATGAACTTCTGACAAGGCACCAGGACCAATTGCCCAACCAGGAATAGACACTGCCCTACCAGAAATAGGCACTGCTAAAAATAGACTTACCCAAAATAGTAAGTTCGTTCCAAAAACTCGCAGAGACCCTCAAAACACACTGTCAGCTCACGAGGGTCGCATTGATGAACTGACTATGCTCAACTGCAGAGACCTGCTAAATCGGGGACATTACAGTCCTCCCTCCCCAAGATTGCTTGTCCCCAAGCAATTGCAATCCCGGGTGCTGAAGAATATCCTCAGGCTCCCAAGTGGCATCCTCATCAGGACGTCCATGCCATTTCACCAAAAACTCTCTAACAACTCTACACTGCAGATGCCTCTTCCTGGTCTCCAAAATAGCCTCAAGAACCAACTCCAATCTGCCCTCATCATCTAAGGGAGGTAACGTCGAAGAAGGTACAACATGCTGACCCAATGCCTTCTTGAGGCGTGAGACGTGGAAAACATTATGAACTCTGCTGTTAAGAGGTAAATCCAGCTCATATGCAACCTCTCCCACCCGGTGAACTACCCGGAAAGGTCCATAATAACGGGGCTTGAGCTTTTTAGCTCCGCTCTTCTTGATAGAAGACTGCCTGTAGGGCTGTAACATCAAATAAACCATATCATCCACCGAAAAAGTACGAGTAGTCCTCCTCTGATCAGCATACTGCTTCTGCTGATTTTGAGCCCTCTGAATATTATCTTTCAATGTCCTCATGATGTCCTGATCATCCTGTAACATATTCCCAGCACTAGGTACTCGACTATCACTGCATAATAAATCCATGAAACTAGGTGGATCATACCCATACAGGGCCCGGAATGGTGACATCTAAATAGTCATGTGATGAGTGGAATTATAGCAAAACTCACACAAATGTATCCACTTCACCCAAGCCCGCTGTTGAGAAGACACATAATTCCGTAGATATCCCTCCACCCATTTATTCACTATCTCAGTCTGACCATCAGTCTGAGGGTGGTAGCTAGTGCTGGGAGTCAATTCCGTTCCACATAATCGGAAAAGCTCCTGCCAGAAATGACTCATAAAGCGACTATCTTGATCGCTCACAATAGTCCGAGGCAACCCATGTAATCTGAATACCTCCCAAAAAAATAATTCAGCTAATTGAACAACCGATAAAGTGGTAGTAATCGGAAAGAAATGGGCATACTTGGTAAGACGATCTACCACCACGAAAATACAGTCTCTACCTTGGGCTTTCGGCAAACCCACAATAAAATCCATAGATAAGCAAGCCCACTTCCGCTCAGGAATGGGAAGTGGCTGTAACAAACCGACCGGATAAGTATGCTCCTGTTTGTTCTGCTGACAAACAGAGCACTCACATACATATTGCTGGATATCTGTCTTCAGCCCCTTCCAAGTGAACCTCTCACGAATCTGCATATAGGTCTTAAAGAAACCCGGATGTCCCGCCAAGGGTGAATCATGGAAAGCCCGAAAAATGATCTGTCTGACACGAGATCCTGGAACCAAATATATCCTTCCCTTGTAAATGATCAGCTCATTCACAAGAGCATAATCACTGTCCTGTACACTGCCTTCAACAAAACCCGAGGCCCACTAATCCCAAGCATACTCTGCAACAATCCGATGTCTCCAATCCTTAGTTATCTCCGAAATCACGCACAAGTGGGGTCTCCGTGAAAGGACATCAACTACCACTTTTTGAGTACCTTTGATATAAGAAATATCAAAGTCATAAGACTGCAACTTACTAACCCACTTCTGCTGTCTCTCATTAAGATCACGCTGTCCAAGGAAATGTTTCAAATTGTTATGATCAGTTTTAATACAAAACTTGCTCCCCACCAGGTACTGCCTGAATTTGGCCAAGGCATGCATAATGGCCAACATTTCCTTGTCATAAATACTAAACAGCCTCTCAGGTCCCCTGAGCTTACAACTCTCAAAAACAATAGGGTGGCGATCCTGAGATAGCACCGCTCCAATACCTTCCCTTGAGGCATCACAATGCAACTCAAAGGGTCTCGTAAAATCCGGTAGTGCCAAGACCGGGCATGTAGTCATGACGATCTTGAACTTCTCAAAACACTCCTGTGCCTGATCAGTCTAAATAAAAGCACCCTTATGGGTTAAATCAGTAAGCGGCGCTGCATGTCTAGAGAAACCTGACACAAATCTCCGATAGAAAGCACATAAACCAATGAATCCCCTCAGCTGTGTCAAATTTCCTAGTGTAGGACACTCCAAGATAGCACAGACCTTGTTTGGATCCATGCGAACTCTCTCTGCGCTGATGATATGTCCCAAATAGAGTAACTCTGTCATGCCCAAAGCACACTTGGACTCCTTGGCAAACAAGGAAGCCTCATCAAGAATGTCGAGTACTGTATCCAAATGTGCTACATGCTCATCCCAAGTCTTACTATAGACTAATATGTCGTCAAAGAAAACAAGAACAAATCTCCGCAACTGACCATGGAAGACTCTGTTCATAGTAGACTGAAATGTAGCGGGAGCATTAGTCAAACTGAAAGGCATGACTAGAAACTCAAAATGGCCACAATGACATCTGAATGCCGTCTTCTCCACATCCTGCTCTCTAACTCTGATCTGATGGTATCCGGATCTCAAGTCAATCTTGGAGAAGTATTTGGCCCCGTGTAACTCATCAATAAGCTCATCAATGCGAGGAATCGGGTACTGGTTTTTAATAATTTTTTTGTTCAACATCCGGTAATCTATACACATTCTGAGTGTCCCATCCCTTTTCTTCACCAAAACAACAGATGAAGCAAAAGGAGACTTACTCAGCCTAATATGTCCCATAGCGAGCAGCTCCTGAATGGTCTTTTCGATTTCATCCTTCAATCGCTTAGGGTGCTGGTAAGGAGTAATCATGATGGGCTTAGTGCCCTCCTCTAACTCAATAATGTGTTCAATTCCTCGGTTAGGTGGTCTACCATAAGGTAAATCATTAAACACCTTGGAGTGTTTAATTCTGAGCTGTTGAATATCCGGATGATAAGCTGGCCCATCTGTGTTCTCTGATGTAGACAACACCCTACACTCTGCTGCTCAATCAATAACATCATCTTGCCTCACCAAACACTGCATACGGTTGTGGGAAATAGTCTTCAAATCACCACCCTGAATGGCCTTAAGAATGTGTTTCTTGCCGTCCTTGATGAACCTCAATTCCATCCTTTCCGTATTCATGTAGATATCTTTAAGTGAATGCAACCAGCTCATGCCGAGGACTATATCTGTGCTGCCCATGTCAACCACATAAAAATCTGCCTTGAAGGAATAATTATTTAGCTTTACAGGAAGCTCAGGAATCTTTTTATTACACTTGAGAGAGTAACCATCCGCTACCTGTACTCTAAGTCCTTCAAAATCTTCAGTTTCAAATCCCCTCTTGGCCACCAAACGTGAGTCAATAAAATTATGAGTAGCTCCTGTGTCAAAGAGAGCAATGACTCGCTGCCCTGCCAAGAGACCATGCATCCTAAAGGAATCCTCCTTTTTCATGCTCGTGAGGTACACAACCTTGAAATCAGAATTACCCACCTGTTCATCATCATCTACTGGAACCTCACATGAATTATGCTCATCATCAACTCACTGTCCCGAAAATTCAGAATCATCTTCGTCATCATAAAACCACTCCATCATCTTATTCTTTCCCTTTGGTTTCAAGGGACAATCGTGATTCAAATCATAGGGCCCTCTACAATGAAAACATAATTTCCTTCTCCTTAGATCATTTAATGTCTCTTAATCCAATGGACCTGCTGAAGGACGACTAGAATCATCTCTATCATCCCTTTTAGGTGCTGTCCTGTCATAAGAAGTGTTGGAAGGTCTCGTAGCAAATCTGTTTCGTGGAGTTGATGCTTCGAAATTCCTTGCTTTTTTCATGGCTTCTTGCAAGGTAGGTGGGTCCAAAGACTTAACCCATCCTCTGGTAGGTTCCATCAGCCCCTCCACAAAGAGCATAACTCTCCTCTCTGAAATGTCATAGACCATAACAGACAACCGCTGAAACTCACTGATAAAGGTCTCCAGGTTATCTGTTTGTCTCAATTGAGCCAACTCTCTGAAATATGTTTCAGGGTCCTTATCAAACCTTTCAATCAATCTATCAACAAACTCCTGATAATAAAAGATCTGATCGTGTCGAAGTGACACCAACCCATGGTACCACCAGTCATGGGCTATACCATCTAGATGTAGAATAGCAAAATGAATAGCGTCCTCCTCAGACATAGGACGTAAAGACAAATAAGTGTCCAACTTGTGAACCAAGCTCGTGCTGTCACTTTACCACTGCCATCATAATGATCCAAAATCATCTTGTTGGTAGCCTGGCGTAATTCTATATCCCTAGGCCTTTGTCTGTCAGGTACCGGTCTACCCCTAGTGTGCTCCCGTTTCTGTGAAAGAAACCTATCAAAATTTAGATTTTGTTTTATCGCATGTGGTAGGGCATCCCACTCAACATAATGTGCAACAATATCATCTACAAACGGAGCGGCCTCAGATTCAGTGCTAACCACATCCACCTCAGGTCTCAAAAATACAGGACGCTGTGGTCTATCATGAATACTAGCATGCCCTGCTCTGTCATGTCTGTCCTCCTGCCTAGGACGATCCTCAGCTCTCATCCTGTCACCCACATGTGACCTGTCATTAGCTCCATATCGATGAGAGCTAGCTGAAACACTCCGAGCCCCTCTGTCTCGGCCACGATCAACAGGGATTGTCATCCGCTGTAATGTATTAGATAACTGTTGAAGTACAGTAGCAACATGATGTTGACCGTCTGCAATACCCCAGAAAGTATCACGGACTTCTCTATCTATTTTCGAAGCAGTAGTAGCGTCCCTATATTTTGAATTACCTAAACCACTTGCATTACCTGATCCACCTGCATTACTTGGACCACCTGCACCCTTGTCTTCCATACTACCAAACTGTATCTCAGGTTCTCCCTCACTAGGAGGAGAATTAGGACCTCTGCGGGAGTAGAACATACCAGGTCTAAACCTCTGTGCCATGTTGAACCCAATTAACCCTGCAGGCTGGCAACAACCTGGCTCTGATACCACTGTGAAGAACCTCAATTGGCTCTCTCTGAAGGTTCAATATTAACTTTGAATTTTTTTGCAATTATAACTCAATATTGCTCTAATCAATAGTTATAATTTTTGTTTATGCTCAAACTTGGAATATCAAAAGGAAACAATTTAATAATGTCCTCACGACATATCATAAATATTAATCATTTGCATATGGAACGATTTCAAACTTATTATCAGAACAAACAAAGCACCTGGAAATTGATGAGAACACCAGCTGTCAACGTTTGCCTTCAATGGTACAACATCCTTGATGAATAGCTCACGTGCTCATAGAAGAATCAACGTGAGGTATCTTTGTTGGACGCAGTGCTTAGCAAATGACTAGGCGGCCCTGCTGGTCTTCTATGTAGACAGGGAATTGATCACGCCCCCCCCTTATAACACCCGTGACTTCCTTAGCAAATGCGGAGCAGTCACAACAATAAATGTGGCCAGAATGAGGTTTGCGGCTCTGCCAGGAAATCGCATGAGTTCCAGAATTCCTTCTACCCGCGCCAAGGGACTCACGTGTTGGTTTTTCTGCTGATCGTTGACAATTGCTAGGATTATCCCTGCCAACACTTGACACCTCCACCTGTTAATACATTCTGCACACCACTCATGAACTCCAAGAGGTTTCGATAATCCACCCTCTTTGCAAACACTTCAACAGCAATTTCAAATGCTAGATTCAAACTCTCCCAGAATTGATTATTTCAATCAGCCCCCCAACAATATCAACTTGTCAATTTACTGAATTCTCCACACAGATTTTTCAGCACTCAAATTCCAGATTTTGAAACCTTCAACAATTCAATATACCACAGCATTGAATTGAGATAGCAAAATTAAACAGAAGTAAAATTCACCACCGAAAGAAGATGGCTCAAATTACAAGATGAGGAATCCATCCTTGAAACCCTAGCCAGAGCTATATCCTTCACGAACTTCAATAAAATAATGATTGCATAAGATAATGAAAAGTGCTTTTTCGAGTTGGTTATATAGCTTTTTCGAAAAAAGCACTTTTTAATATTTTCACTTAATTGGCTTTTAAAAATAATCTCACTTTATAACATTAAGTTATAAAGTCATACATTATTAAATTAAATCAAAATAATTTAATTTAATAACGCCCTTTTAAAATACAAGCCACTGAACTATCTGATTGCAATCAACGAACTTCTGACAAGGCACCAGGACCAACTGCCCAACCAAGAATAGACATTGCCTTGCCAGAAATAGGCACTGCTAAAAATAGACTTACCCAAAATAGTAAGTTCGTTCCAAAAACTCCCAGAGACCCTCAAAACACACTGTCAGCTCACAAGGGTCGCATTGATGAACTAACTATGCTCAACTGCAGAGACCTGCTAAATCGGGGACATTACACTGTAGCAATACATGAACAGTTTTGTTTCAGCCAGTAATTGCTTCTAATGATAGAACTTATGAAATTTTGAAACTTGATTCCAAATAAAGAATCGGATTTGAACTCTGATCTGAGAATAAAGTATTTGCTTGGTAAGAATATATGCAAAGATCGGCTAATGAAGACTGCCAATCCTCTTTAATCTGTAATTACTTAAGACACCAATCTGAGATTGTAGTGCTTGCCCGTATTAATCAGAATATACGTATAAGAATATATGTTTTCAGCAAGTAATCATTCCTCCATCCTATGGGAATCTATTCCCATTTATACTCCAATGACGTCTCTTTAGAGAGACATGTCATTTGATTATTTCTTTGTTCTAATTACCATCAGTCATATTTGTTATTAAAATATTAAATGTTAAACATTATTTTACTTGGTTAAAATGATTATATATTATAATATTAAAATACTAATAATATTTAATTATTATATATTACAAAATTCTAGTTTAAAATGATTATATATTACAATATTATTTATTTATATTTAATTATATTATAATCGTATCATATTATGTTATATAATAATAGATTATATTATATTATAATATTACTAAATGAATTTAGTAATATATAATATTATATTATGCTATATTAATTAATATTATTATATTAATAATATAGTTAATTTCATAATAACTTATATTACAATTTATTATTATTTATTCATCCATTAATTTATTTTTATTATTTATTATTAAATCCTATTCTAGAAAGGGGATATTACAGTCCACCCTTCTCCAAAATCGCTTGTCCTCATTTGCTTGTCCTCAAGCAATGACAATTTTTATTCAAATCTTTCCATGTGAGTAACTTTTGCTGTGCAACTTGAGTATAACTTGTCTCAATATCTCTAGATTCTCTCTTGTTTAATCTCATATTCTAGATTAACTAAATATGTAGAGCCACACATGGCACATACACAATGAAACTCAAAGTATACACATGGATGCATGAAGACACAAAGCATACACAAGGTATACACATTAATTCATGAAGACATGAAGCATTCACAAAGTCGACACATGAATGCATTGAGACACAAATCATACAGAGTATACACATTAAATGCATGAAGACATGTAGCATACACAAAGTAGACATATGAATATCTGCAGACACAAAGGGTGCACACGAAAACATAGAGTAGACACTTGAATATATCTATACATGGTTCAATTGGGCCATAAGAGGTAGGAGCGTCCAACCAGGACCGAAACCATCTCATAGAGAAACCAATCCACAAGAGGCAGGAATGTCCAATCAGGGCCAGATCCATCTGTTGGAGTAACAAATCCACACAAGGCAGGAACGTCCAACCAGGACCAGATCCATCTCTTGGAGTAACCAGACTTGCTTGAGACCCTGGGAGATGCCGTAGACCCAACAAATTCTGATGATACTTCTGCCACCTATAACTCTCTATTAGATTTGTGTGTATAGCCTTTTTCGCAACTACGCCATCTTTTACTTGCACACAAAAAAATAGGGAAAATGCTGGGGAAAAATGGGTTTGTCTTGGTCAAACCCTTTTTTAGGATTTAACCTTGAAATCGAAATAGAAATGCATAAAAAGGGAAGTGTGTTGTTAGTAGCAGAGGCTTGATAAGATGTTTATACCCTCACACGTGTCAAATCACTCATGAAGATGCTTGAAAGTGTTGTAAATATTATTTTTACCTTAGATCTAGGATAGGAAGAACATGAATGCCTTCACTAATACTCCTTGTCTTCCATGCTTGATACTTAAATGAATATTAATGTGAATATACTGCCTTAAGTGCTCCTTGAATTGATAGCTTGAATGCTTATTGAGTATCTTGATTGAATTCCTTCCTTGCTTACCCAAATGAGGTAGGTAGCTTTTGTTTTATACCTTACCTAGCCATTTCGGGGCTCAAAACTTGAAGGAGGCAGATGAGGTTGAATATCTTGTTGAAATCAAACAACTATTCTCCAATTCAAATTTGGGCTCCTTTTGTTGGCATCAAGAGATGGTAACTGGTAAGTTTACTATTGGTACACGACAATTAAGTATTGTCATTAATTGGCAAAAGAGGAAAGAGGAAAGAGGTGTTTGACATCTCAATCTAAGGTCTAAAGATCTAAGAAGAACACCAGAGGTGGTTCTGTATGTAAAGAGACTGGCTTGGCAACCGGTGACACTATGCAAGAAAGAAAAGACTATATCTGCTCATCAAGAGAAATTGGTGACTAAGCCAAGAGCATCGGCAATGGAGGAACAGATAACCGGTGTCAACAATGCAGCCGAGGAAAGGGTGCAATCAGTAAGCAGTGGAAGGAAAGGTAACAAGATCAAAGCTCTTTCCTATTCACTAAATAAGGATCTCAACCGATCAAGAAAAGACTTCGGTTTGATGAGATGAACCGGGGAAGTCATAGTCAATTATCTGTTTAATCAACTCTTTGACCGGGATTTACTGCACTAAATCCGGAAGACTTTGAGTTAACATGGTGATCGGTTTAAGACGCATTTAAAGGTTTTAAAGCTGAAGTCTGTGGCTTTAAAACATGGAGTTATCTCATGCAAAGGAAAGGTGCTTGACACACATCTATTGTTTTCTTCGTAAAGCAGATAAAGCAAGGGCATGCATCAGATGTTTCCTCAGTGAACTAATACTCCACTGGGTGATGAATCCGAAGGAGATCTGTAATTAGGTCGTGCATGAGTGGCGCAATTAGGGGAAGGACTCTATATATTCTTTTGCCTGTTAAGAATATAGGTTGCCCTCATTCTGCCAAAGAAAAGAGTGAACCTGTACGTTGAAGAAGCTAAGGGGAATAGAAAAAAAAAAAAGAAAAGAGAGAAGAGTGTGCAAAGAAGCACAACAGAAAAGGAGAACACACTAGAGGTGACCGGTGATGTTTCTCAGTTGAGCATAACAAAGATCTTATCAGGCTATGCAAAGCCATTTGTAAAAGGTCAATCCTTCTATTGTTTTCTAATAACTACAATAGCTAAATCCCAGTATTTTGGGTGGACTTTAACAGGTCCCTTGTACTAAATCCCTTAACCAGGTGACATCTTTTCAGGTGTTCTAAGTCCTCTAACCAGGCAGGCACTAACCGACCTTATTGTATCAAATCCCTTAACCGGGTCGCATCTAATAGTGCGTTGTAATCCTTTAACAGGGAAGGATCCTAACAAGGTGCACTTCAAAAGAGTGTAGAATTCATGAGGTCTCCTCACACCGTGGTTTTCACCCAATTTGGGTTTCCACGTGATAAATTTGGTGTCACTTTGTGATTGATTGCTTGATGCTACTTTCATGCTTGAATCTGTTTTGCTTGCAGTTATAAGTACATTTCATCAGATTTATTAAGAAAAGTTTTATAGGTGCTGATTCACCCCTCCCCTCTCAGCACCGGTTGGGATTGTCACCTTTTATGGAGTACGGGGTGCTTCCCAAGGCATGGGGTGACCTATCTCGCCCTATGCCTTACGGGGTGCTCTATACCAGCCAATTAGGGCTTAAATTTAACTTGGGAGTCAATTAGGATATGGGGATACTGAAAATGCGTACAGAATCAACATTTGAAATCAGAAAAGTACAAAAAGCCACCCATAGTGAAATAGGGCCTATGTATGTAAGAGGTGATAAATGAATGAAATAATTAAAGGGGGCACACCTAAAATTAAGGGCCCACATATAAATTAACTAATTAGAGGACATATATTTAAATATTTATTAATTAAATGCATAGCAAAAAGGCCAATGATGCATGAAAGGCTTGGACACTAAAATGGGGTGTAGCTAAGGACCAAAATTGTATGTGCTTATAATTTAGGACACTACAAGAGAGTGAGCAGGTAGTCACCTATAGCATGAATGTGATCAGTGCCAACCACTACTCATATTGTGAAGGTGTCTGACAATTTTGCGAAGGTCACAAGGTGGTATAAGTTAGAGGCTACTCCTTGGATGCATAAGATTGTTGCTGGTGGCCTAGGGGCGATAGACATTAGAATCAACTAAATTAATAATTTAGTGGGTTGTAGAAATCTTGTTAAGGGCCTTAGGTGATATGTTTGTTACATTTATTCCTTATCTATGATTATCACAAGTAGTATGGGATTCTTGCCATTATCACGATGGGTGTAGGAGATTGTGGGAAGGATTGGACCATGGAATAGTGGGTGATACATATACATTCCTTTTATATCTAGGATGCATTGAAAGGGTAGGTGTTAGTCACTTATTGTGGATGTGTTAGTTGCTCACTACATATAGGTTAGTCACTCATTGTGTATTTGTGTAAGTGGCCTTGGGTTTTGTGCACATGTTATACTAATGCCTTGGCGATGATGACATCAAGTAGTATGGTATGTTTGATTGTCGTCATAGATGGTAGTGGATTGGGAAAAATAATAGAACCCACAATCTAACATGATATCAACCGACATTCAATTTTAAGATCAGATCTACTCAGGGGCTTATATGCTATAAACCAAGTAGTGAGATGATGCATATAATAGGTTGCATCCACTTCCATGGTGTCGGTCATTCTCTATGTAAACATGTGATGCGTGCATGAGCTAGTTGTTGTTGTATTTGTGATGTGAGTATGAATTAATCATTGTTATACTTGTGATGTGCATATAAGCTAGTCATTGTTGTGTTTGTCATGTGTGCAGGAGCTAGTCGCTATTGTACTTTTGATGTATGTATGAGGTATTCATTGTTGTACTTGTGATGTGTATGAGCTAGTCACCTTGTATAGATGTGATGCATGCTTGAGATAGTCAGTTTGTGTGAATTTGGGATTTTGGAATGATATTGACTCTATATCGATTTGTGTGTATTGTGCACTAATGATTGATATGGAACCACCATCTAATTAGAATGTGTTAACATACATACTAGTGTAGTTGGACTCCTTTAAAAGCATAAACTTAATTAACAGTCATGATTTAAAAAGAGATCAAAGACTTCATAAGAGAGAATATGATGAACTCTCTCTCTCTCTCTCTCTCTCTCTCTCTTGTGTATGAACTATGAGGCCTTTGTTTTCCAAAGGGGATATGTAGGTAGGGCCATCATGAATGAACCCGCGAGGTTTAGGTCTTGGTCTAGGAATGACCTTGATATTGGGAACTTACCACTTTCATCATGACTATGGTTGGGAAAGTTTTGAAGTCGACACTTCTAAGTTAGATAGAAGATGTTTGGTTGATCAAGTTGGTAGTTGTTGAAAACAAAAAAAATTAATAGTAACCAAGGGTAGTTGCTACACATCTCATTTTTTATGAATTTAGATGTGCTCACCATCACAAATTATGAATCTCAATTGATGTCTAGTGTTCTAATTTGCTTCAATATTTTAAACAATTCATTGGTAAGTTTTTATAGAGATGAAGAATGTTTCAGTAACTTGTACATAGATCAAGAAGGCAATGTTTTCTAAGTGTTACAAATAATGTGATGTTTTTTCATGATTTAACAACATAATATATGAATCAAATTAATTGATCCATATTTCATGGGCAATGGCTCAAAAGAAACCATCTCCCATGAGAAATAATGGCCCACTTAGTACTCATTGCATCTAGATGCTGCTCATAGGGGTGAAACACTTGGAGTTCTATAATGTCCCCTTGGACTGAGTTATCTGATGAGTTCTTGTTAGCCTATTCTTGGGTTCCCATAGACTAATTGGTGGTGTAAGGGATCTCCTGCTTGTTGAGTTTGGTTTGAGTTTTCTTGGCTTCCAATAGCTGTGTGGATGTTTAGTTGGTGTTCTGGCTGGTGCAACATTCATTGTAGCATTTTTGGCCTTAAGGGTTGTTCTCCACTGTAATATGCAACCTTGTTTTGGTCAGTTTTTTTTTTTGATTTATGAATGCATTTTTTGAGAATGCTTGAAGAGAGGAGATAGAATAGATGGGCAGATTTATATGGCAAAGAAATAACATAAATAATTTGCTGAAAACCTTTAAACTTAATCACCCAAAATCTCATACGAATCTTAAAATGAAATAATATTGTAAACTGTGAATTCCCAGATGATTAAATCAGATTATAAGCACAAATTCAACATACCCATTTGCTGGAATTGAATATAAATGTCTGCAGCAATTATAATTAGCAAATACAAAGGGTTTTCAAACCCTAGCTCACATCAATACGTCACCAAAATGCCATGGCTGGGTTTGTTATGCAACAACAATAAACACAACAATGAACACACTTGCCAATCTCCCCAAACTTCTCACAACAGTCACTATAAATCAAATTTGTAACATTCATTGCTGAAGATTCAAGTAATAACTCTCAATAAGCTCAAATGTGACTGTTAGTACCGACCGGTTACTGAGAGGGGAGGGGTGAATCAGTAACAACTTTCTCTTACCTATTAAAACTTGTTATGAACAATACTTTTCTAAAACAATCAATCATAAGCAAGCATAAAAGTAAGTACACAGATCAACACTCGATATATACGTGGAAACCCTCGGTTAGAAGGGAAAAACCACGGTGAGACAGAGTTCACAACTTCACTTCAGCAGAATGAAGGTGCCCTGTTAGGAGCTTACAAAGCACTGGTTAAGGTGTTACCCGGTAAAGGGATTTTACAAAAGATCTGTTAAGATCTGAACCTTGTTAAGAGCCGCTTGGTTACAGGACTTTGAACACCACAAGGGATGTTACCTTGTTAGGGGATTTTTACAATGAACTACTTAGGTCCACCCTAATAAAGGGATTTCAATTTGCTTTCACTACTGATAAAAGCAATGATCTGATATGACATTAAATGTCTGATTAGATCATACCTCTTTCCCAGTTTGCCTGGCTGTTGATCTCTGCTACCTCTGTGTCTGTAGCTCTTCTCTCAAAAGATGTCTCTCCTCTGCTCTATGCAATTCACCAGTAATCAACAACAACCTTTCTTGCATCCTATGACCTATATTTATACAGGAGTTTGCCGTCATGAAACCCTTAGCTCATAGAACCGCCAGGCTGTAAACTCAACGAAAAATCATGCAACTAGCAAAAAACCATGCGTTGTGATCTGGAGTTTACCTTGCAAGATATCCGTAGAAATAAAGCTAACTCCTGTTAAAAAGTTAACTCTACTTACAAGCGGTGGATATCCAGTATAATCCGGTTTTTAACTCAAACTAATCCATAAAACCCGGATCGGTTCTTACTAGCAGTTTGACCGGTATACCCTTATAACTGGTACTGCTTTACTTGGCTCGGTCTACCAGTGTATTGTTGACCGGTGCATGTACCCGCTCATAGTCTACCGTGTCTTATAAGTAATGTGAGTAACCGGTGACCCTCTACGGGTGTGAATGGGAGTTTGTGAAAGACACTAATGACAACTTAAATTGCTAACAATCTTCCCCTTTGTCATTGGTGGCAAAAACAAGACTATATACAAACCATACTCACATTCTGGTGCAGTTTATACCGTGTTCTTTGCAGACTGCACTTTGTCTGTAGAACAATTCCCCTATCTGAGTGCTCCGGTTGAATGTACTGCACTGTCCTATTCTGCTCTTTCTCTTCTTTCTTGTTATGCTCTCGTCTCATGTGCTTTCATTTTCATCTTCCCCTTTTTGCTTCCATAGGACAAAGGGTAATGCTTTTCTTCACTTTTGAAGCTTGGTGAAGATATCCTTATATATGGTATTTGCAGAATGCAGGAATGGTGCCCATTGACCTGTTACATATTCTATATTCTTCTGGGCTGCTTTCAGAGAAACAATGATATTCTCCATATTTGGTACAGTTTTTAAGGCTGGTTCATTGAGCAGAGCTGTTGTAGAACTTGCTGTTTGGTTCATGATGTCAAATGTTGGTGCCAAGAATATCTGAAATCCAATAATTATCTTGGATTTTCTTATTTTTCTCTTCAGCAATTTTTCTCAGTATTAAAGTTAAACTTGTCATTTCTCTACTGTAGAATGTTGCAGTTATGTTCTTAATATCAATCTGAGACGATAGGGCTTTAATTTCCTCAGAGGTCTTTGCAGATTTTTCCATCAGATCTTGCAAAAACATGTCAAAGTTTGAAGTTCTGTGCATTAATCTTCCTGCCTCATGTAGTTGTTGTAGATTTCTCAGGTTGGTTGCTACATTTGCCTTCATTTCTTCAACCTGTTTGTGGAGTATTCCCACTCTTTTCTTCTCGTAGTGGTTGATTGCCATTGTTTCCGGATCTCTGAGATCCTCACCGACTACCTGTGCTAAAACTTCTAGCTGATTGATGACCGGTTCATCGTTATCTATGTCAGCATCAGGGACGAAGTTGCACAGAATGTTCTTTATAGCTGTTAGGACCATGTCCTATTTTCTTTTGGTCAACTCTTTGAGCTACTTAGTTGACAATTTGCTGATGTCAACCACTGTATCGGTGATTTTGCTCTTCTTAGCTTCCTTCTCCTTGGCAAATGACAACTTTCTCTTGGATGAGGAGCCCAATATGTCTCCTTGTTCTTGCTTCAGTTGAGTATGCTCGGCGTGGACTGGAATTTCTTCTTCTTGTCCCTTATTGTCTTTAATTTCTTGATGAGCTTTGATCTCCGATTGAGCTTCCTTAGTGTGCACTGGGTTTTCTTCCTCTTGTTCCTTGAGCTTGTCAGTGCTTGGTCGAGCCTCTGCGCTAGGTAGAACATGCTCTGCAGGTGGTTCTTCCTGGATCTGAGCTTCTTCTAGTTGCTCATTGACTGCAGCATGTTGTTCTTGTTCTTCCTGTAGGACTTCTTCATGTTGCTGCTCCTCAGCAGTATGAAGTTCTCCTAAGGGCATATTTCTGTCAAGCCCTTGCTCAACATTTATATATTCACCAGCTGTGAACTCTTTTGTTTGGTCTTTTTCAATTCCGGTGGCAGACTCTTCAGCAGATGTGAGTCCGATCGGTGGTGCTGGCATATGTTCAGTTTGATCCTAAGGACCTAGTTTTTCTAATGCCTTGAAGTCATATTTGTTCCAGTAGGCCAGAGTTGCTTTATAAACCTGAGTCTCATACCCGTTTAATATCTCGGCAACTCTATAAAGTGTATCTAGCTTCATGGATGCTTCTTCTATCAGAAGCTTTATTCTTTCCTCACTGAATCCAGATCTAACCTTTAATAGTGTGTCCCTAATGATTCTAGTGTTGGTACCTAAACCGGTTCTCCATTTTGATTGTAGCCTTTGGTTGAGTTCCGGTGGGAACTTGGACCTGTAGTCCCTTGGAGTCCTACGATAATCCATGAAAGTTTCTACTATGCCTACAATCAACTTTTGTTTATCATCTTCATTAAGTACACTATACCACTTTGCAACATTGTCTACTTCTCCAAAGTCCATTACCTCATCAATTATATTATCAACATGCATAGGTTCAGTGTTACCTTTACTTCGAGAGATGAGAACTATTGGGTTTGATGGCTTACTGCCCTTATCTTTGGTTATGTCCACTATTACTGGTGCTTCTTCTCCAAGCACTCCTTTTCCTTTACCAGTGTCAGCTGCCGGTTGAACCGTTGCTTTTTGATGAGCTTCTTCTGCTTTTAGCTGGGTTTGAAGTAGTTGAGTCCACAACACTACTCCTTCATCATGTACTTTGTCAGCTTGTCCAACAAGCATGAGACTGATCCTTCTTTTAGTTGAGAAGGTTTGCTGATGAAGTTTAGCTTGTTTTGTGGCTTCTTCTAGAGTGAGGTGGTTCTGTACTTCTAGAAGAGCTCGTATTCTCAGCTCCTTTTCACTGTTCATTGAAGCTTCCCATCTGGCTTCAAGAATTTGTAAGAGATCCTCCGGTAGAAATTTGATAAGTTCAATGGGATGCAGGTTGAACTTGTGAACGCAGTACACAATTGCTTATTCAATCTTTCTCCTGTCTTCTTCATTACCAAGTGAATATCTACTGTTTACCGAACTCATTTCCCCGGTTTCTTTCAACAGTGCCACATATTCATCAATGGTGAGCTTGGCCTTTCTTGTTGGATTCTCTTTTACCAGTTTTCCAGTTTTCTTCTTCCTAATTAGAGGAACTGTTTCCTCGGTCTCTGTCTCTTCTTGAACAGTCTCTTGGTTACTTGATACCGGTTCTGCTTTCTTCCCTTGAGACTTGGTTTGTTCTGCTGATGATTTCTTCTTCGGTGTGGGGGTCCCTTTGGTGTAGACAATTTTGATTTCTGCCCACTTTTTCAGATTTTCTTCAATCTCATCACATGTTCCAAACCGGTTTGCAGAGGGGTCCAAATTTGCACTATTGAGGGTGTCAGCATAAGCTTTGGCTGTCTTGGCAGAGATCTCATACCCTAGCTTAGGAGCATATACTTCTTTTGGTTCCACTGCTTGAATGATGCAATTATCGGTGGTAACCAGAAAGCATATGTCGTTCTTGTACTGGTCAACAATGGTTGACGACACTCTTTCTCTTGCGTGCATTTTTAATTGAAATCCTTCGAAGTGTTCAGTCATCGCACTTCTTAACTTGTCTCGCAGTCGATTGGCCATCTCTGTGATTTGATGCATAACTGGTCTATCGGTTTTCCATACAACTTTTTCGGCTCCAAGGAAAAAGTTATAGTAGTAGAGACATACCAGCAGGGTCCCGTACTTCATTGATTTCTTCCTTACGACTCCGAGCTTCATATTTTCAAATATTTGACTTTGAAGCATTGCACAGATGTCGTATTGGGCATTGTCGTGCATTATGTGGTATGCGGCATGAATGGCACCACCCAGTATGCTGTTTAAATTGCTTGACTGATAGATCTTGTAGCCAAGTACAACAGTCACAAATCGGACTCCATCATCCTCAATGTCGTTTACGGTCATAAGTCGACCATCAAGCTTAGACTTAGTTAATTTATTGACCACGGCATTGGTGATGGTCCTTAGGGTTAGAGCTTGCCCTTGGTTGCTGTATCTAGTCACCCTATGCAAATCATCTTTGGTGATAGGAATACGTACGCCTTTGTTGAGCCAGAAACTTGGTTTGTGAAGACGACTGAGAACAAGTTGAGTTATGTCTTCATGGAAGATGGACGGATAGTACATTCCATTGACAAGTCTAGATGATCTCAGCTTGGCATACTTATTCGGAAGCTTCCCTTCTTCACACAGTGATACGTATTCGCCTTGAATGTATGTCTCACCCAATTCTTCCTGTTTAGCGTGAATGAAGGCTGCAACGTCTTCGGTTAAGAGGACTCCTTTGGGTACAGATGAGAGCGCCCCTGCGATGTCGTTTTCTCTGTTCTGAATTGGCGCGATATCATATGCAGGTTGATCCATTTGATTTCCCTTGATCAGCTCTATGTTAGCGGATGATGAGGCCATTCTTGCTAACCAGTAACTTGCAGAAATTATCTTGGATCGGTTTTGCAAACAGTGATTCTCAGTGATCAAAGCGCGAGAATAAAACTTAACACAAGAATTTGTAAATAATACAATAAGCAAAATGAAAACTTGTGAGTAATCCTCATTCCTTTTGTAGGGTTAGGTTATAACGGTAATTACCAAACGGTAACTATTCGTTAAACTACTATAGTAATAAATGCCTTACCTAACTTTACTTTCCGTTTTTCTCAACCGGTTGAGTATAACTTGCCTTACCGGTTGTCCTGTAGACTGAGTGTGTCCGACTCTCACCAGTCATACCCGTAATGGTAGTGGATCTACTAGTTCCCTCTACGTCTTTATGGCTTAATTTGTTGAAGAGATATCACCATCGGCAGACGATGATCCTTCCTCTATCTTCTCCTCAGCAGAGCTCTTTGATTCTTTTTTTTTGGACCAAATCTGTCTGACTATTTTCTCAGTCTTTTCTTCCTTGTTGATCTTCTCTTTTGGCTTGACCGATTCCTTCTTTTTATTAGAAGGCCCGTTCCTGCAATCTTTGGCTCGGTGTCCAACTTTGTTGCAGTGATAACAGACTATCCCGGTCGGCTTCCATGGGTTTGCCCTTCTTGGGTTAGGTGACTTGTTCCAAGAGTCATTGTGACTGTTTGTTCCACAGTTTGTACCATAGTTCAAAATATAGTTATCGGCAACTTATCGCCGAGGGCAAAAAAAAAATATCGGGATATATCAAAGATAAGTCGGGAACTTATCAGCGAACTTCTCGGGAACTTAAAAAATGGCTTAAATTTAATTAGAAATGCATTTTTTTGCAAAATTCAATAAGGAGATTCATCTAATGAGTTAGTAAATGAGTAAACAAACCAAACACGCTGATCTAGATATATATAAATGCAAATATGTATCAAAATTTCATCCTCATGTGGAATGTTGATGGCTGGTAGCCATAGTCTGAACTCTGAAGAAAACTAAAAGCAGCAAATTGTCTTTGTAAGACATCAAATCATAAATGTATGTAAGAAAACTATAGAATGTATGTAAGATGAAGATCCATAAGACATCAAATCATAAATGTATGTAAGATGAAGATCCATGAAACATATGTCTATTAGTATCTGTAAGATCCATAAAACTAAATTGTTTCATAGTATGAATCTGTGATGCTTGATCATTGATCAATACCAAATGTCAAAGTTTTCATAACTAGATCTTAGGTAGTCTTTGTTGGTGGCTGTTTTCAAGTCCCTAGGTCTGGTAAATGAGGTTTGAATGATTTTGGCTTGTTGGGAAGTCATGTTTGTCTGGGATTTGGGCGAGAGCTAAGCTAAGTTTGTCATAGAGATGGGGTCGAAACCAAGTGATTTGTGATAAAACGAGTTAAAACCCTTTGAGAATCCTTTTGCCAGCTTCAGTTTGACCTTAGAAAGCCATGATGGATTGTGGGAGGTAACCCTGCTAAAGGCTTGTTGAATCCTGAAATTTGGTTAAGTCTGGAATTTTCAAAATCTAGAATTTGCATCTTAACTCCTATGAAGCTGGAACCTATCTCAAACATTCTGAAGTATATATATTTTATAATTTATACAAATATAACTTAAAGTATAAGAAATTAAATAAATCAAACTTATACTTAAATGTTATATTTGTATAAACTGACAACAAATAGGAAAGGCAAAGAAACATTGAAAATATTTGTGTTTTTTTAAAATTTGTCTTGACTTTTTAGCTATCCAACGATTCACGCCAATAAATCGCGATAAGTATACTACTTATCGCCGATAAGAGCAACTTATCTGCGATAAGTTTGCCAAGTGATAACTATACAAGTTTTATCGCCTGGCAAAACTTATCGTTGATAAGTCGGCAATATTTTGAACTATGGTTTGTACAGTTGGCTGTACTTCGGTTTTTGCTTCTCTTGGTGAATACAGGCTTAGGGGATCTAAATGCCATTGTCTTTGATCTGCATTCTTCAGCCTTGTGTCCAAACTTGTTGCATGCATAACAGTAGCCTTTGAAGCTTCCCCTGCGTCTACTGGACATGGATATAGGGCTGGACTAACACTCATTGGTGTTGTGGCCATTTCTGCAACAGTTCTTACAGTAACTGTTGTTGGTTCTTATTGGTGCATTTCTGTAGTCATTGGTTTTATGACCCGGTTTTCCACAATGCTTACAGGATGTGTTAAAGGTTTTCTTACTTTTTTGTGCTAGCATCTTTCTCTTGTCCTTCTTGTTTGACTTAGCACCAGATAACTTACCATTCTCTTTGGTGACTTCACCGGTGAATCCAAGACCAGTCTAATCTTTATGCTTCCTTTGAGCTTTAAGTTGCTCATCAAGCTTGACCGAACTTTCATTGTATCTTCTCAGAATTTTGTTTGTTTCTTCAAGTTCGTTCATCTGTTCCCTCAGTTGATACAGTTCTAGGGACAGGCTATTGCATGCCTCATTCCTGTCATGCCAGCCTTTCTGCATGTGGGCATTTTCTTGGGTGACACTTTGCATGTCCTCTTGAAGTTGTAGAATGATGAGTTCATTTGCCCCTATAGCTTCCACTGCCCGGTCCCTTGCTTTCTCAGAGGCAGCAAAAGACTTGACTGCTGAGTTCCTTTTGTCTTTAGCTTTTCTCTTTTTCTCAATCAGTTCAGTCATTCTCAGGGCGTTGTCCTCCTGTTCTCTCTTAAGGTTGGAGATTTGATCGGTTAGGATTTGATTATTTTCCATGAGTTCAGACACTGCCTCCTCAGCTTCATCAGATCCCCTCTGCTCGGAGAGTTCATCAATGGTTTCATTGCTCTCATTCAATTGTAGAGCCAGCTCCTTTCTCTTTGCAAGTGATCTCCTTAGTCTACTCTCCAGAGAGGAAATGATGTCGTTGGCTTCCTCTAGTTGTTTCTGATACCGGTAACCCTCCATGATCTTTTTCTCAAACTGTTAGGCTTTAAGAAAGAGAACCTGGTGCTCTGATACCAATTGTTAGTACTGATCGATTATTGAGAGGGGAGGGGTGAATCAGTAACAGCTTTCCCTTACCTATTAAAACTTGTTATGAACAATACTTTTCTAAAACAATCAATCATAAGCAAGCATAAAAGTAAGTACACAGATCAACACCCGATATATACGTGGAAACCCTCGGTTAGAAGGGAAAAACCACAGTGAGACAGAGCTCACAACTTCACTTCAGCAGAATGAAGGCGCCCTGTTAGGAGCT
Source organism: Chamaecyparis obtusa (assembly GCA_027943335.1). Taxonomy (NCBI): domain Eukaryota; kingdom Viridiplantae; phylum Streptophyta; class Pinopsida; order Cupressales; family Cupressaceae; genus Chamaecyparis; species Chamaecyparis obtusa. Next base: position 59,644 of record BSBK01002093.1, on the reverse strand, counting down.
TACAAAGCACTGGTTAAGGTGCTACCCGGTAAAGGGATTTTACAAAAGATGTGTTAAGATCTGAACCCTGTTAGGAGCCGCCTGGTTACAGGACTTTGAACACCACAAGGGATGTTATCCTGTTAGGGGATTTTTACAATGAACTGTTTAGGTCCACCCTAATAAATGGATTTCAATTTGCTTTCACTACTGATAAAAACAATGATCTGATATGACACTAAATGTTTGATTAGATCATACCTCTTTCCCAGTTTGCCTAGCTGTTGATCTGTGCTACCTCTGTGTTTGTAGCTCTTCTCCCAGAAGATGTCTCTCCTCTGCTCTATGCAATTCACCAGTAATCAACAACCTTTCTTGTGTCCTATGACCTATATTTATACAGGTTTTCACCGTTATGAAACCCTTAGCTCATAGAACCTCCAGGTTGTAAACTCAACGAAAAATCATGCAACTAGCAAAAAGCTATGTGTTGTGATCTGGAGTTTACCTTGCAAGATATCCGTAGAAATAAAGCTAACTCCTGTTAAAAAGTTAACTCTACTTACAAGCGGTGGATATCCCCTATAATCCAGTTTTTAACTCAAACTAATCCATAAAACCCAGATCGGTTCTTACTAGCAGTTTGACCGGTATACCCTTATAACCGGTATCAAGACTGGTACTACTTTACTTGGCTCGGTCTACCAGTGTATTGTCGACCGGTGCATGTACCCGCTTATAGTCTACCGGTGTCTTATAAGTAATGTGAGTAACCAGTGATCCTCTATGGGTGTGAATGGGAGTTTGTGAAAGACACTAATGACAACTTAAATTGCTAACAGTGACTCCTATAGTGAAGCCACTGCCAATCCTCTAGATCATATCTCTCAACAATGTGGAGAATGTTGCCTGCAAGGGTTTCCGTCCTCATAAACCAGCAAGAAGAAGCAAAATCTCATTCAAGAACAAAAGCATAAGCAATAACAATATTCAAGATACCCAAAGGAGAGCCCCAATCATCCTTATATAGCTTTTTAGTCCCTTCATTAAATGAATAAAATACCAATAAAGTTAAATCTTAACTTTATTAACTCATAACATAGCATTATTTAATAACTCCGGACTATATAAAATTTAATTGTAAATGTTAAATCGAACTCCACTGACATTACTAAAAATAGCAATTGACTCTGTCGGTGCTCATCATTGACTTACAAAAAATAGTAACTACAAGAAAAGTGTCCGAAAAGGCTCCAAAAATAGTAACATCTCTAGGGTTCCCTAAACCCACTCATTAGCCTATGGAAATCTCATGAATAGGCTAATGGTTTCTCCATGCCAAATTGGCTCAGGAAGGGGATATTACATGACAGTCCCAACCGGTGCTGAGAGGGGAGGGGTGAATCAACACTTTTAAAATTCTTTCCTTTTTCTTTAATCCAGTGAAGTAAACTTACAGCACAAAAGCAAGCAGTTCTAAGCAAATAAAATAGTAAGTGAACAAACACAAAGTGACACTAGATTTATCACGTGGAAACCCGGTTAGGGTGATAACCACGGTGTGAAGAGACCTCACAATATTTGTACTTTTTTGAAGTACACCCTGTTAAGAGCCTACCCGGTCAAGGAATAAAACGCACTTGCTAGGTGCGACCCGGTCAAGGGATTTGTTATAGTAAGGTTTGTTAAGACCTACCCGGTTAAGGGACTTCAAACACCTTGAAAGATGTCACCCGGTTAAGGGATTTTGATACAAGGGACCTGTTAGAGTCCACCCAAATACTGGGATTTGTCTATTGTAGTGTACTAGAAAACAATAGAATCAAGATCTTTACAGAAGACTCTGCTTAGCCAAATATGATCTCTATTTGTGCTCTACTGAGAATTATCACCGGTTAACACAGGTGTATTCTCAATTGTTGTTGTGCTGCTTTGCACAACCTATTATCTCTCTTTGTCGATTTTCTCTAACCCTTGCTTCTGTAGCATATAGGTTCACTCTTTTTCTTGGCAGAATGAAGGCAATTCTTCTTCTCAACAGACATAAGAATATATACAGTTTTGTTGCCCTAACTGCACCTCAAATGCATGACCTAATCCTGAGATCTTACGAATACATCACTCAGTGAAGTGTTTGTTCTCTGAGCAAGCATCCGATGCAAGCTCTGGCTTCATCCCCTACATGAAGAAAACAACAGTTGTGTGTCAAGCAACCTTTCTTCATTAGAGATAACACCTCGATTTAAAGCCATTGAATCCGGCTTTAAATCCTTCAATCATGCCTCAATAAACCATTGATTCCGACTTTAAATCCTTTACATGCGCCTCAAACCGATCACCAAGACAACTCAAGATCACTCGGATTTACTGCAACAAATCCCGGTCAAGAAGAGTTGGTTGGAACAGACCGTTGACTATGACTTCCTTGGTTCATACCGGAGTCTTATAATATATCGATTGAGTTCTTCATGCTATAAACAGGTAAGAGTCTTAAACCTGTTGCTGACTCTTTCTTGGCTTACCGGTTACACGTCCTTGGTGTGCTTCCTTTTGCACGAATTACCAGTTGCACTGTCCCGGTTGTGTTATAGACATTACTTGTCTATACCGGTTGAAGGTCGGTCCTTGGTTGATATTAGGATACTCTCTTCCCTGCTGAGTGCATTATCCAGTTGTTGATGCTTAGTGTAGTGACCGGTTTCACGTCTCTTGATGAAGAGTTCCCTCTATAGAGACAACAAATCTCTATCCTCTTTGCCAATCAATGACAACACTTGGACTGGTAGAGAGCTTACCGGTTAGTGATGCCAACAATCTCCCCCTTTGGCATTGATGGCAAAAATATGATAGGTAATCATATTCTCCCCCTTTTAGACAATAGAATGCCAAAAGGCTAATCAGAGAGATTTGCATACTCTGCTCCCCTTGCGAGCAGCAGTCTTTTTCATCAGTTCATAAAAGATAAGATGTAACCTTTTGTTTGAATCATAATGAACTGATGACTCCCTGTTGATGATTGTTGATGATTTGAGAGGGGTACAATCCCAGTCTACCTTTGAGATACTCAAAAGTACTATTTGGTAATGGCTTTGTGAATATATCAGCAATCTGTTCTTTGGTGGACACATACTCCAATCTTACTTCTTTGTTCTGTACAAGTTCCCTCAAGTAGTGATACTTGATGACAATGTGCTTGGTCTTGGAGTGCATAACAGGATTTTTGGATATGTTTATGTCACTGGTACTGTCACAGTGAATTGCGATTAGTCCAGGTATCTGTTCCTGAATACCTTCCAGCAGTTGTTTGATCCAAATCACCTGTGTGCAGTTTATTGCAGCAACAACATATTTAGCTTCAGCAGTGGATTGTGAAATGCAATTCTGCTTCTTGTCCATGATACTATTCTTCCACCTAGAAAGAATGCGCCACCACTTGTGCTCTTTCTATCATCCACATTGCTAGCCCAGTCTGCATCTGTGTAGACTTTAATTTGGAATCCACCCTTGTGTGGAAACCATAAGCCATATTCCTCGGTTCCCTTTAGATATCTGAAGATTCTCTTCACTACAATTAGATGTGTTTCTTTGGGATTAGCAGAGAATCTTGCCACTATGCCAACTGCACGAGCAATGTCCGGTTTACTGTGAACAACATACTGCAATTTTCCTATCATGGACCGATACATTGTTTCATTTACTTCTTTGGCATCATCCTCCTTTGATAACTTAAGATTAGTTATCATTGGAGTTCCAACCGGTTTGGATTCTTGTAGTCCAAAAGTCTTGAGAATTTCTTTTATGTACTTGGATTGAGAGATGAAGATACCTTCTTTTGGCTGATGGACCTGTAGTCCAATAAAGAATTTTATGGGCCCTATCATAGACATCTCAAATTCTTTCTTCATTTCTTCAGCAAATGCTTTGCTCATTTTGTCATCTCCTCCAAAGATGATGTCATCAACAAAGATTTCAGCAATTAGGTTTCCATCCTTTTCGGTTTTAAGATACATATTGCTATTGTCACCGGTTATGATGAATCCAATTGTCAGAAGATATGAATGTAACTTTTCATACCAAGCCCTTGGGGCCTGCTTGAGCCCATAGAGAGCCTTTTTTAGTTTGCAGACCATATTAGTCTTTTGAGCATATGTAAACACTTCCGGTTGCTCAATGTAGACTTCTTCCTCCAGTATCCCATTGAGGAATGTAGACTTCACATCCATCTGGTACACTTTAAAGCTTTTGTGAGCTGCATAGGCAAGAAGAATTCTCACCCCTTCCAGTTTGGCTACTGGTGCAAAAGTTTCTCCATAGTCTAGTCCAGCTTCTTGAGCATAGCCTTTGCAAACCAGCCTTGCTTTATTTCTGATGACTTTACCATCCTCATTTAGTTTGTTTCTATAAACCCATTTAGTCCCAATGACATTTTTGTCATGAGGTCTTGGCACAAGTTCCCATGTGTCATTCTTTTCTATTTGCTCAATTTCTTCGTCCATGGCCTTGACCCAATTTTCATTTTCAAGGGCTTCTCTGGTGGTTTTGGGCTCAACACACGAGAGAAGACAAACGTTTTCTTTGGCCTTTTTCCTGGTCAGGATGTTCCCATGTCTGTCACCAATTATATTGTCAGTAGAGTGATATGTGACATACCTTGGAAGAGCCGGCCTCTATTCCTGGTCCGGTTCATCTTGTTGAGCAATATCTTCGTCATTGTTCTGAACATCTACTTGTTCACCATCCTGGGGTGTCCTATCAGCTTTGGGCACAATCTCTCGCTCTCGGTTTCTGTTAGTGGGAGTTGCCTCCTCTTCTTCAGTTGTTGGTTCATGGAACTCAAAGACATCTCCTCCATTAGTAAGTTTAAGATTTTCATGATTGACATGTCCGGTCCTCTTGTTTGGTTCTGATGATTCATCAATTTTTAGATTGATGCTTTCAATTATCTTGCCTGTTCTTTTGTTCAGACACCGATAAGATTTGCTTTTGGTAGAATAACCCAGAAATGTTCCTTCATCGCTCTTGGGATCAAACTTCCCAGAAAACATTTCTCTTTTGATATAACATTTACTACCAAAGATTCTGAAGTAGCCTACAGTGGGAGTATGCTTAAACCATAGTTTGTAAGGCGTCTTACCGGTTCCCTTTTTGACTTGAACTCGGTTGATTGTATAGACAACGGTGCTGACAGCTTCTCTCCAGAAGTGATGAGGAAGATTCTTTTGGATCAACAGGGTTCTGGCATAGTCAATCAGCGTTCTGTTTCTTCTTTCTGCTACTCCATTCTGCTAAGGAGTCCTAGGTGCAGAGAACTATCTCTGTATGCCATGTTCCTCACAGTAATGAGTAAACTCCTGAGAGGTGTACTCACCTCCTTTGTCCGACCTTAGACATTTCAAGCTTCTACCAGTTTCCTTTTCCACTCTAGCCTTGTAAACTTTGAACATGTGAAAGGCTTCCGATTTCTCACGGAGAAAGAGTGTCCACATCATTCTCGAGAAATCATCTACAAACAACATGAAATACCGGTCTCCATGATAGCTCTTTCTCTTCATTGGTCTACACAGGTCTGTGTGTACAAGATCTAGGACATTTTCAGCAGAGAAGGACTTGCTACTGAAACTTGCTTCTGTCAGTTTTTCTAACTGACAATCCTTACAAATACCACCCATGGGTTTTGCAATTTCTGGGAGTCCTCTGACCGATTTCTTCTTGCTCACTTTGACAATGCTGTCAAAGTTTATATAGCAGAGTCTCTTGTGCCATAGCCAGCTATTGTCTTCTTTAGAGATAAGACCAATCTTGCTTGATTCTCTTTTGACATAAGCAATTAAACAGGCTTCTTCTGTTGAGTCTAGGTAGAACAGATTGCCTTTGCTCTGTCTACCGGTTGCAACATGAGATCCAGATTGACTTTTGACTACGCAGGAGGCTTGACCGAATTCCAACTGGAAACCTTTGTTGTTCAGCTGTGCAACACTCATCAGGTTGTACTTGAGTCCTTCGACCTAGTACACGTCTTCATAGACAGCATTGTTGCAGAGAACAATAGATCCCTTACCCTTGATGGCACAAGGGGCATTTTTTCCAAATGTGATTGATCAGCTGTCGTTGAGCTCCAAGTTGATGAACTTGCTCTTGTCACCGGTCATATGGTGAATACATCCACTGTCAATGATCCAATCGTCATACTGATGAGATTTGGATATGAGTGCGACTTCATTAAGAGCTGGGCTCTCCTCCTTTATTGCAACAAATGCAATTTCTGGATCTTCTGAGTCTTCAGACTCATTGTCTGTGACTCCTTCCTCCGCAAGATAGCATTCCTGCTTTGCTTTGTTCTTGAACCGGTCTCTTTTGTCTCTGTTTTCATTATCTAGACATCGGGCAGCAATGTGTCCTATTTTGTTGCAAGAGAAGCATTTTAAAGGGAGTTTCCCTTTCCCTCTGGGGAATCTCTTAGCAATCAGAGCTTCAAACTCATCTTGCTCCGTCTCCTCTAAGAGCAGATTCTCAATGAGGTTGCCGATCTTACCAGTAGAGGGGTTATCGGTTTCTCTTCCCTTTTTGGTGGAAGAGGCATTGACTGATGATTTAAATGTTGCTTCCTGAATGGATAGGCTATTATCAAAGTTGCTTAATTCAAAAGCAGCCAACTTACCGATTAGGGAGTCTAGGGTGACTTGATCGTCGCTCATGGATCTGAGCTCTTGAATGGTAGAGATCTTTATGGCATACTGAGGTTTGAGAGTTCTTAGTATTTTGCTCACCACCTCTTCTTCAGTCAGCTTGCCTCCAGTGCTTCTGATGGAGTTGATCACTTCCTTGATTCGGTTGCTATATTGCTCGATATCTTCTCCATCATTCATCCTCATGTCGTCATACTTTCCCCTGAGGCTTTCGACCTTGGCTCTCTGAACATTGGGATCTCCTCCATAGACTGTTTGTAACTTTTTCCACATTTTGCAGGCGGAGTTAAGATGTTCAATTTCAGCATACACGTGGTCGGGTAAGGTGCTAGCTATCATGTCCATGGCAGCCGTGTGCTCAGTCTTAATTTTGTCTTCATCAGGTGTCAAGGTGCCAGTGGTTCACTGTAGTCATTGGTACATGATTCCAGTACTGGTCACCATTGGTCTTCATATATAGCTTTATTCTGCTGCACCATAAGGTGAAGTTTTCTTTTGAAAACTTTGGTCCTTCCTTTCTCATCATCATAGCTTTCTCTCTGTGTGGTTAAGCAACAAAGAAAAACAGAACAAGGCTCTGATACCAATTGATAGTCCCAACCGGTGTTGAGGGGGAGGGGTGAATCAGCACTTGAAAAATTCTTTCCTTTTTCTTTAATCCAGTGAATTAAACTTACAACACAAAAGCAAGTAGTTCTAAGCAAATAAAATAGTAAGTGAACAAACACAAAGTGACACCAGATTTATCATGTGGAAACCTAGTTAGGGTGAAAACCACGGTGTGAGGAGACCTCACAATATTTGTACTCTTTTGAAGTACGCCCTGTTAAGAGCCTACCTGGTCAAGGGATAAAACGCACTTGCTAGGTGCGACCCGGTCAAGGGATTTGTTACAGTAAGATCTGTTAAGACATGCCCAGTTAAGGGACTTCAAATACCTTGAAAGATGTCACCCGATTAAGGGATTTTGATACAAGGGACTTGTTAGAGTCCACCCAAATACTGGGATTTGTCTATTGTAGTTTACTAGAAAACAATAGAATCAAGATCTTTACAGAAGGCTCTGCTTAGCCAGATGTGATCTCTATTTGTGCTCTACTGAGAATTATCATTGGTTAACACAGGTGTATTCTCAACTGTTGTTGTGCTGCCTTGCACAACCTATTATCTCTCTTTGTCGATTTTCTCTAACCCTTGCTTCTGTAGCATATAGGTTCACTCTTTTTCTCGGCAGAATGAAGGCAATTCTTCTTCTCAACAGACATAAGAATATATACAGTTTTGTTGCCCTAACTGCACCTCAAATGCATGACCTAATCCTGAGATCTTACGAATACATCACTAAGTGAAGTGTTTGTTCTCTGAGCAAGCATCTGATGCAAGCTCTGGCTTCATCCACTACATGAAGAAAACAACAGTTGCGTGTCAGGCAACCTTTCTTCATAAGAGATAACACCTCGATTTAAAGCCACTGAATCCGGCTTTAAATCCTTTAGTCGCGCCTCAAGAAACCATTGATTCCGGCTTTAAATCCTTTACCTGTGGCTCAAACCGATCACCAAGACAACTCAAGATCACTCGGATTTACTGCAATAAATCCCGGTCAAGAAGAGTTGGTTGGAACAAACCGTTGACTATGACTTCCTCGGTTCATACCGGAGTCTTATAATATATCGATTGAGTTCTTCATACTATAAACAGGTAAGAGTCTTAGATCTTCTGCTGACTCTTTCTTGGCTTACCGGTTACACGTCCTTGGTGTGCTTTCTTTTGTGCGGATTACCGGTTGCACTGTCTCGGTTGGGTTATAGACTTTAGTTGGATATGCTTTTATTTGTACTTGTCTATACCGGTTGAAGGTCGGTCCTTGGTTGATACTAGGATACTCTCTTCCCTGCTGAGTGCATTATCCGGTTGCTGATGCTTAGTGTAGTGACTGGTTTCACAGCCTCTCTTGATGAAGAGTTCCCTCTATGGAGACAACAAATCTCTATCCTCTTTTGCCAATCAATGACAACACTTGGACCGGTAGAGAGCTTACCGGTTAGTGATGCCAAAATTACATTCATAGTTCTAGGAGAACACTACTATAAATAGTAAGTGTTCTTTTTGGCACTTGACATCATTCTTCAACATCAGTTATGTCTCGGCATGATTGATTTCAGTTTCTGATGCCTTGGTGGGGCTTTCCACATTGTGGTTAGAATTATTTTAATAGTTGCACTAAAGCTATAAAGTAACATTTTAATATTCACTTTTGTGTTCGATATTATAAAGTGATGTTATGTTCTTAAGTTGGGTTCTAAGTTGTTTTTAAATTGTTAATGGGACCTTTTCAAAGATATTAATTAATTTGATATTTGAAATTTGCCTTTTCCCAAGGGGTTTTTGCTTTCATTCCCATTCATTTGAAGTTGTAGACATATTGAGATGCTGTTAGAGTGAACATAAAGTTCTTCAAAGAGTTGACTGAGGACTCAAACCCTCATCAATATTCACTAATTTTGATGGTGAAAGATCCGTCCAAGCTGGTTTGGTGTTTTCACACAAGAAACACGTTGATTTTATGGAGTATTGGAATCCGGGGTTTCACAAAAGTGAAGGTTTTTAAGGTAAATTGATTTGCAAGATTTCAAAGGTTAATGGTGATTGTTCTTAGGCATTGCAGAGGTTGTTTTGAGTGGGTTGCAGGTGTTTTGGTGCTGGCCGTACACCTTGCCAAGGCTGGTTGTATCCCTCTTTTTTGAATGCCTAGGTCGTATTGGAGCAATCTTAGGTTTTCTAAGAAAATGTTGTTTCTGGTCTTTGCCCTGCCTTTTCTGTGTCTTTGCAAGTGTCTTTACTCATTTAGGGTGTTAGCACTTCAAATTTTTCATTACAAATTTTCATACTTTTAAATTTTTTTGAAGTATTTACCAAGAGTGCCATATTCTCCTTTGAAATCCAAGAAGCCCTAATTAACTATCCTTTGGGAAAAAACCCTAGCATTTCTTCATTATAAGTAAATACCCTCGGTCGACCTTCTATTGTTCTATTCGGTCGTTACTTTTTGGAGATCACTAAAGTCCTTTTAACCCATGGGTTGTATTATTCCTCTTGGCGGGCTCTTTTTCCTAAGTTTTTATCTTCCTATCCCGACGCTTTAATTTTTCGTAAGTCTAAAGCTCCGTGACCTTTAATATTTTCCCCAAGTCTTGATGGTAAATTTTCCTAAGGTTTCAGCACTTAATTGAAATGCTTATCTCACGTTTTGATTTGACGGTGGTCGCATAGCCGCAAAGGAAAGATGCAGGGTGATTAACCAATGCGGCATTGTGATAGCCATTGATTTGGTCGGACAACTAAGCATCTCTGTCAGGTGGGACTGGTTACCTTGGCTTTATCACAATCGTCTGATTGCGAAGATCTATCGGCGTGCATTCATTGGGCCCGGTTAATAAAGGTTGTAACGAACTGACATCTTGCTCAAGATCTACGACTGTCATTTTTCTGCGGAGGAAAGATGATCGGACATTTGTGCTTGCGGCATTGCGCCAACCGTCGATTTGGTATCAGGCGATTGAGATGCGACAGTGGGTCCAATTAGAAGGTACTAAAAGCATCGACCATTGGATCTTACATCTAACGGTAACAGTAGGTCCAGTTGTCAGGTGGGTCCAAGAAACTGTAGTTTTCAAACCACCGTAGATCTTTCTTGATCTAACAGTTGTCGCATTGCTATGAAGAAAAGATGCACGAGGTTTTAACCATTGCGACATTGCGACAACCGTTGATTCTCTCTTAAGTGAGGATCGACGGTCCTGATTTAAAGATCGATGAAGCTGGTGGCTCCAATTGCTAGGTGTTGTTGATGTGCCTGTTTCCAATTGGTTGCCAGGAAAAGATGATGTGGCCGGTTGATTTTAAAAGGCTCAGTTGACTGTTTGATGATTAATGAGAACCGCCCGATGTGCCGGGAAGGAGATGAATCGATGGTCACGTTTTAAATTTGATCAGTTGGCCATTGCTTCTAGTATTTGAAATGGAGGGTTTCTTTCCAGGGTTTGTTACAGTGGACTAGATTACGAAGAAATCAGATACCATTGAACCAGGAGCAGTAGAAGAGGAATGAATTACACATGGCACCCAATCCTTAATACAGTGAGTGTAACTATAATTTAGAGAATGATGTATGTTAACCTGAAATGGTGGTCATCATTCATGTAACAACCTTATGTAGTTACTCAGAAATATCATTAGATGAAGGTGCCACCTATGAAGATTCAGTATGCCGAGAATCAACTTTTTGTTTCTTGTGGTTTTTGGTCATAATGTAATGTACTTTTGTCTGTAGTGCAAGTCACTGTCCTGGCTATCCGAAGCTTGTTGCATCCTTTCTCTGAGGATTCCAAGATAGCCAGTGGTATAAATAGCAAGTTTTCTTCTTTTGAAAAGGGTGGTGAATATTATTTTGTAAAGAGAGTTCTGATAATAGTACTTTGGTCCTACAATTATCTGTCAAGGATGTACTAATATAGTAAAAAATATCAATACAATATATTGGAACTCCTTTGCATATCCTGTTTGTCTTCGTGTATGGATGTTGAATTCCTTTATGTATTAAATTGTAAGGCATTTTGATACATTGTTTACAAGGTAGATATAAGGGTTAAGCTTAAGTTTCTTTCAAGGGAAGGGTAAATCTTAAGGGAGATCTCTCGGAATTTATCGTTTGTATAAGAATTTGATAGCAAGATAAGAAAATGGGAGAATGGAGTGCAAGGCACCTCATTTGGGTTTTAGCATATTTGTTTTGAAGGGTTTTTTGTTGATGTATATTTTTTGACTCTGATGCCCTAGGATTGGGCACTGGTTATAACTTAATTTGCATTTTCACCATCACTAAATCAAATAATCAGTTCATTCTAAGTTTGTTGTATAATTTGAAATGTGTATTGTCTGTGTTGAGGACATGGATAATTGTTGTCATGCTTTAGAGAAGTATATTTGAAGGGTAAACCCACTTGAGCTTTAGGCTCAAAGTGAAGAAGGTTGTTAACCTTAATACCTTAGTGTTTAAATTTTGTTAGATGCATCTGTTGGGAAGTGTTAGAGTTGTATATCAGAGATTTCTGATTCCTGTTTATCATCTACAAGTTTGAGCACTAACAAAATTGGCGACTCTGTTGGGGATCAGATAATGCACAATGGACCTGTTACGTTTTTGTTAATTGTCTATTGTTTTATTGCAGACCAGTTTATAAATTTCTATCCCCACTTGTTAGTGGGTGGCGACTCTAAGATCTGTGTTTATTAGTTGTTGGTACAGTGGTAAAACCTTGGTACATTTGTTGTTGAAAATATGAGTCGGCAAAGATTCACTAGGTCATATTATAGAGATCATCTAGAGAGTAATATGGGTGATGAACTCCATACGCTTGGTAGAAAACAATGGTCTAGGAGAGGTCGTTTCAATCCTAATTCTCCCAGACCTTCTAGAGATCAAATTCCCACACCTATTCCTAAAGAGGCCTCTTCTTCTTCTGATGATCCTGAACTTATTAGGAAAACCAAACCTAGTGTAGTCAATCCTTCTCAGGAAGATGAAGCCACAGACATAGGGTTTTTCCCTGCAAGAGAAAGTCTAGATCCCTCGGGAGAAACCTCTGCTGCAGAGACTGCTTCTTATGACTCTGAAAAGTTGAGGGAGGAAGTAATAGCCTTGAGGAAGAAAGAGTGTGAGCAACTATTAGAAATTGCTAATAGAAGAAAGGTGTGGGAACAACAGATCTATGAGTTACTCACGGAGAGACAAGATCTCATGAGAAAAACAAAGAATAATGAGATCCAGGCTAAAAGCCTAAATCAAGATTTCCAAGGTCTAGACAGTGAATTATGTGGTGATATGGGAGCTCTGAGAAAACAAGATGATGGCAGTAAGCCTAATCCAAAGAAAGATGAGTTTGAAGGAGAAGGCCCTGTCCTAAGACAGTTGCATCCATCAGAAGTTAAAAGAAATGAAGATCTCAGAAATGCTACAAAGGAACCATCTGACAAAGGAAAACAAAAGATGGTTGGTATACATATAAATGAACCTAAAAGGAATATTGTTATTCCTAATGCTGTGTCCCAAGCCAGTTTAGAATTGGAGAAGGCTAGAAAAGCTAAGGAGGATTTAGCTATCCAGCTAGAGAAAATGGAGTTGGAGGCTGCTGTGGATGAAATGAAAAGGAAGATTGCTTTCTTGCATGCTAACATGAATACAACTGCTAGTAGCTCAGTCCCTGTTACTGTAAGCACAATACCACTAAACCAACATTGTAGTACAATGCCCAATCCCCAAGTTTCAATTCCTAAACAAGCTGCACCTGGACCAGTTCAAAATACCAATCCAACAATCCCATTGATTGGTGGCACCATGGGAAATGTCTCCTGTCAAACTATTGCCGGAGGAATACAAGGCCCACAAAATTTCCAAAGAAGACCAATTCACTTGGATAGATACAAACCATTGTTTTTTGATGGTATCCTTGGTCAGCTTAATGTCATCCCAAATGAGGTAAGTGAGAAGATCCCTAAGTTTACTGGAAACAATGTTGTTACATGTGAAGAGCATCTGAAGTTTTTTACAGATAAAATTAATGACTATGAAATTGAACATGAGGATGTTGTAATGAAGCTTTTTGTTCAGCCATTAATTGAAGATGCTAGGGATTGGTATAGAGGCTTGCCTGAAAATAGTATTGCATCATGGGATGAATTTGTCAGGTGTTTTAAGGAATAGTATGTAGAACATGTTAACTTAAGTTATATGCTCAATGAATTCAACAATATTAAAAAGCATCAAAATGAGAGCATGTCTGAATTCAATGGTAGGTTTCAAAAGGCAATGTACAAATTGTTTCAAGTCTTAAGACTAGATGATGCAGTTTGCTTGACCACATTTTAATGCCTTGGATGGAAAGATGTCATATCTTTTGAGAGATAAAAGTCCTCATACTCTGAGAGATGCTTTCAAATTGGCTATAAATATTGAAAGTAATAGAAAGGCATCTGGTCAGATGTATAAAAGGGATGAAGGCAGATTGTGGAAGGAAACTAAGCCACATGCTGTGAGACCAACCAAGGAAGATGATAAGGTTGACAAGTTGGCAAGTGTGGTCAAGGATCTCTCAACCAAAATTGAAAGGGGTCGGAGGAATTATCAGGACGCTAGACCACCTTATCAAAGGCAGGAAAGGTTCCCAAGGTTACATGATCAGCCTTACAAGACAAATTGGAAAGATGGGAAACCTGTTTTTGATAACCATGATACTCAAAAGGGGAGGGATACCCCTGATCCTTTGAAGAAAAATGCAGCACATAATGTGGAAAACATTCCTTAGTGTGTGGCTTGTAACATGCCTCATTCACCTTACTAGTGTGCTGTAGCTCAAGCTTTGGAAGAAGAAGCTGATAATTCACATGCAGGAGATTATGAAGAATCTGAAAAGCCTGCAGTTAATATGTTTACCACTGAAAAGGTGGAAGAACTCATATCTTCAGATGATGAAGAGATTTGTGTTGATGTTGATCATAAAAGGAGGATTCTCCCAATTTATGAGCAACAGGTGTTTACTCAATCCGATTATGATGAGTCTGATAGTGATATATGCAAAACTAATATGATCAGATCATAATTGGATAGAGCTCATTGGAGAAAGCCTAGTGAAGAAGAAATGAGAACTTTAACTATGGCTGCTATTTCTCAGACAAGGTCCTCATACAATTTGAGTAGAAGAGTGGATGCTGATCAAGGGATACCTAGGTCAGTGTTTGTCAAAGATGATCCTCATCATAAAGAGCTCCTCAGACCAAATGTTGTCAAAGGCAAAGGTGGTAATAATAGGAAAGAGGAACCTATTGTTGAGGGTAAAAAAGAATGAAGAAATTGCCATAGACAGGGTAAAAGGGAGGACTGGTAAAGCAAGGGATGCTTCTGATCTTTCTACTAACCCCCCTACTTTTGACATGAGACATGCCTTGTCTCAAATGAAGGTTTCTATTCCCTTGTTGGAAATGTTGAAAATCAAAGAGCATAAGACAGCTGCTCTAGCTCTGATAAATGAACAAGGTGTTGATGCTGTTATATTAGAAAAGGGAAAGCCAATGGACAGACTTGAAACAACTAAAGATATTTCTAACTTTTGTGTTGGGAATATTGTAACACAAGAACCATCTTCCGTTGACCCTTTCTATGTTACACTGATTGTGAATAACTTTTTGCTAAAGAATTGCATGATAGACTCTGGTGCTGAAGCCACTGTGATGCCCTACCATGTTGATACATCCAAGTTGATACATCCAACGATAGGTGTTATGCTATGGATAATAGAGCAGTTCCTGTGGTAGGAACCTTAGTGGGGATAGAAGTGAAAATTGCTGCTTTCCCTGAGGCCACATACAAGATGGATGTGGTTGTAGTTAGGATTATAAGTTGATACATCCAACGATAGGTGTTATGCTATGGATAATAGAGCAGTTCCTGTGGTAGGAACCTTAGTGGGGATAAAAGTGAAAATTGCTGCTTTCCCTGAGGCCACATACAAGATGGATGTGGTTGTAGTTGATACTAAGCCCCATTATGGCATGCTTCTATCAAGAGAGTGGGCAGCAGCTGTGGGAGGAAAATTGCAGTTGGATTTATCATATGCCACTATTCCTATCAATGGAACTGAAGTGAAGTTGTATAGGGAGCCTCGTTCCTCAGTAATGGTTGAGATGGTTGCACTTGAAGAATTTAAATTGCTGTGTTGATATTGACATGGAGAATTTCATGGTAGAAGAGGTTGTGCCACAATTAAAAAATACTGATCCTATAGTTGATGAGTTGCTATTGCAGCAAGATGGACTGTGGCAAATGTACTTTGATGGAGGATGTTCTAAGGGAGGATCAGGAGCTGGTGTTTTGCTTATATCCCCATCAGGTACTACCTTCAAATATTCATTTCTATTGACTTTCCAGTGTACTAATAATACTGCCGAATATGAGGCTTTGATATTGGGTTTAGATGTTACTATAAAACATGGTATAAAATGCTTAGAAGTCCATGGTGATTCCCAATTAATCATAGCCCAAATCAGATCTAAATATGCTGCCAAAGATGATAGGTTAAAATTGTATAAACATGCTGTCTGGGATAGATTAAAATTGTTTGATGCTTTCAATATTCTTTGGGTGGAAAGGTCAAATAATATTATGGCAGATTTCCTTGCTAATGTTGCATTAAAGAACAATGATGTTACTCTGATTGGTGTATCAATGTTAGAGATCAAAAGTAGGCCTGTAGTGCCTGATAATGTGTATAATTGGCAAGTCTTTGAGGATGATCATGATATCCTTAAATTCATTCAAAGTCTAGATCAATACGATGGGCAGCAAATTGATTTTAATAACTCACAGCAGTTTGTTGATGGAAAGGAATGTGTCATGGGAAATGAGATTGTTCAGTTAGCCTCAAATCATATTCCTAAAGGGTTGGTTGAACTAGAGGGCATGTTTAAGATCAATGATGGGTACATGTCACAAAAGTCTAATGCTAACATTGAGGATCTGGAGGAAATAAACTTAGGTTCAGAAACACCCCTCAAGTGGTATACATTGGAAAAAAGTTGAATAGGAGGTAAGGGCAAATTTGATAAGGTTATTGAAAAAGTATAAACGTGTGTTTGCCTAGTCTTATGATGACCTCAAAGCTTATAGGGCAGACTTGTTTCAACATGAAATCCCTTTAAAAGAAGATTCCAAACCTTTTAGGTGGAAACAAAGGCCCATTAACCCCCTGCTAGCCACTAAAATGCAAACAGAATTGACTAAGTTGAGGGATGCTAGCATCATTGAGCCTATTAGGCATTCTTCATGGGTTTCTAATTTGGTGCCAGTCAGGAAAAAGAATGGTGACATAAGACTTTGTCTTGATTTTAGGAATTTAAATGTTGCTTCACTAAAGGACAATTATGGACTACCAAACATGGAGGCTATGCTGCATAGAGTGACTGGTCGTGAATTGTTGTCTATGATGGATGGTTTTTCAGGATACAACCAAGTATTAGTCAAAGAATCTGAACAATTCAAGACTGCATTTTCTACTCCCTGGGGAACCTATGTTTATGTCCTTATGCCTTTTGGTTTGAAAAATGCTGGAGCAACTTTTCAGAGGGCAATGGATGTTGCTTTCAAAGACTTGATTAATGTCCTCATGGTTGTGTATCAAGATGATTTGACAACTTATTCCAAGAGGGCTGATGACCACTCTAATCACTTGGAAAAGGTTTTAGTCAAGGCCTTAGAGTTTGGCATTTCATTGAATCATAAGAAATGTCAATTTGCCATTACTGAAGGAAAATTGCTAGGACATAGTGTCAAAAGAGGGAGTCAAGATTGACCCCGAGAGAGTTGAAGCAATCAAAAAAGTCCCTCCTCCAAAGAACCTTAAAGGTGTGCAGTCCTTTTTAGGACAAATCAATTTTGTCAGGAGGTTTATTGCTAATTTTGCAGAGCTGGTTAAACCCATAGTTAAGCTTTTAAAGAAAGATGCAAAGTTTGACTCGAATATTGAAGCTCAAGAGGCCTTTGAGAAAATCAAACAAACAATCCAAGAAGCTCTCGTCCCAATATCTCCTGATTACTCCAAGCCTTTTTCTTTGTTTTCCTTTGCATCTTTTCATACCATTGCAACAATTTTATTACAGAAAGATGTGGAAGGTTTTGAGCATCCCATTGCTTTCTTCAACAAGTCATTGCAATTAGCTGAGTTAAATTATGAATTGATGGAATAGAAGGCTTATGCATTGGTTAAGGTAGTCAAGGCTTTTAGACCTTATTTGGTTTGTGCAAAGGTTAATGCATATGTCCCCCATGCTGCAGTAAAGGACATTTTGGTTCAGAGTGAGGTCACAGGAAAAAGATGTAAATGGATCAATAGAATCTAGGAATTTGACTTGGAGCTCCATATTACTAAACTTGTAAGGGGTCTGGGACTTGCAAAGTTAATGACAGAAGAGAATGTGGACCTTGTACAAGTAAATAATGTTGCCATTGGTGGAGGAACAATTACTAGCATTGAGATGCAACCTTGGTATACTAACATTGTTCATTTTCTTAAGAATGCTAGCTGCCCACAGGAATTGAATGATAACCAGAAAAGAAGCCTTAAATTGCAGGCTCAAAGTTATGTGTTATTGCAAGGTGACTTGTACTGGAAAGACAATGATGGGATTTTGCTCTTGTGTTTGGACAAAGGGCAATCTGAAAAGGTTTTAAAAGATATGCACTCTAGACTATGTGGAGGGCATCATTCAGCTAGGGCTACAGCTCATAAAATTCTAAGGGCTGGTTACTATTGGCCTGTCCTGTTTAAGGACACTCATTCATTTGTTCGAAAGTGTGAGCCATGCCAAAGGTTCTCAAAAAAGTTGAAATTCTTAGGTGCATTGTTACTAAACCCTGTGGTTGCGGAAGCTCCTTTTGCTATGTGGGGGATGGACTTTATTGGAGAATTTGCTGAGAAATCCAGTGGAGGACATAGTTGGATATTGGTTGCTACTGATTATTTTACTAAATGGATTGAAGCAATCCCAACTAAAAAGGCTACAAGCACAGTGGTAACTGAGTTCCTGATGAATAATATAAGTACTAGATTTGGTGTCCCTGTTAAGTTAGTAATGGACAATGCCATGTGCTTTAGATCACAAGAATTCACTGACTTTTGCTCAGAAATGGGAATAATTCTGTCATATTCATCCCCATACCATCCACAGCCAATGGGCAAGCAGAGTCTAGTAATAAGAGTGTTCTGCAAATTTTGAAGAAAACATTGGAAAAGAATAAGAGGAGTTGGCATGTAAAACTGAAGTTAGCATTATGGGCAGATAAGATCATAGAGAAGAGAGCTACATGGAAATCTCCTTTTGAAATGGGGTATGGTATGAAATCTAGACTTCCTTTGAATAATTTGTTGCCCATCTACCAATTTATGCAAGAAGAAGAGATGGAAATTAGTGACCCTTTACAAGATAGGATGATCCAGTTGATTGAATTGGATGAGACAAGAAGGGAAAGTCAGAAGGAAAATGTGAAACTGCAGCAAAAGATGAAATATCTTTTTGACAAAAGAGCAAGTGTTAGAAAATTCCAGCTTGGTGATTTGATTCTTCAGTGGAATGCCAGGGCTGAAGACAAAGGCAAGCACAAGAAATTTGAGTCCTTGTGGTTAGGACCATATGTTATCCATCAGATTCATGGAAATGATTCACATTTCTTGAGAAATCTGGATGGTGAAGAACAGGAATTGCCAGTGCATGGACAATTTTTGAAGTATTTCTTCAATTCAGTTTCAAGCTTTTCCATGCACAGTAGCTTTGTAAATATGTATAGGTGTGTTTGTTTCAGTTGTGTGTTTGCTTCTTGTAGTAGGTCAGTGTTTTGTGGTCTGCCACCCAGAGTTTCTTGGTTACTTGCTATGAACTTGCATTCAAGCATCCTCAAATAGAGCCACTGTTGGAGCAATCTTAGGTTTTCAGAGAAAATGTCATTTTTGGTCTTTGCCCTGCCTTTTTTGTGTCTCTGCAAGTGTCTTTACTCATTCAGGGTGTTAGCACTTCAAATTTTTCATACTTTAAAAAAATTCTGAAGTATTTACCAAGAGTGCCAGATTCCCCTTTGAAATCCAAGAAGCCCTAATTAACTATCCTTTGGGAAAAAACCCTAGTATTTCTTCATTATAAGTAAATACCCTAGGTAGACCTTCTGTTGTTCTATTCGGTCGTTACTTTTTGGAGATCACTAAAGTCCTTTTAACGCATGTGTTGTATTATTCCTCTTGGCGGGGTCTTTTTCCTAAGTTTTTATCTACGTATCCCAACGCTTTAATTTTTCCTAAGTCTAAAGCTCCGTGACCTTTAATATTTTCCCTAAGTCCTGATGATAAATTTTCCTAAGGTTTCAGCACTTTATTGAAACACTTATCTCACATTTTGATCTGACAGTGGTCGCATAGCCGCAAAGAAAAGATGCAGGGTGATTAACCAATGTGGCATTGCGACAGCCGTTGATTGGGTCGGACAACTAAGCATCTTTGTCAGGTGGGACCGGTTACCTTGGCTTTATCACAACCGTCCGATTGCGAAGATCTATCAGCGTACATTCATTGGGCCCGGTTAATAAAGGTTGTAACGAACTGACATCTTGCTCAAGATCTGTTGGCTGTCATGTTTCCGTGGACGAAAGATGATCAGACATTTGTGCTTGCGGCATTGCGACAGTCGTCGATTTGGTATTAGGCCATTGAGATGCAATAGTGGGTCCAATCAAAAGGTACTAAAAGCATCGACCATTGGATCTTCCATCTAACGGTAACGATAGGTCCGGTTGTCAGGTGGGTCCAAGATACTGTAGTTTTCAAACCATCGTAGATCTTTCTTGATCTAACGGTTGTCACATTGCCGTGAAGAAAAGATGCACGAGGTTTTAACCATTGTGGCATTGCGACAGCCGTTGATTCTCTCTTAAGTGAGGATCGACAGTCTTGATTTAAAGACTGATGAAGATGGCGGGTCCAGTTGCCAAGTGTTGCTAATGTGCTTGTTTCCGATTGGTTGCCAGGAAAAGATGATGTGGCCGGTTGATTTTAAAAGGCTCAGTTGACTGTTTGATGATTAATGAGAATCGCCCGATGTGCCGGGAAGGAGATGAATCGACGATCACGTTTTAAATTTGATCTATTGGCCGTTGCTTCCAATATTTGAAATGATGAAGGGTTTCTTTCCAGGGTTTGTTATAGTGGACCAGAATACGAAGAAACCAGATACCATTGAACCAGGAGCAGTAGAAGAGGAATGAATTACTCATGGCACCTGATCCTTAATATAGGGAGTGTAACTATAATTTAGAGAATGATGTATGTTAGCCTGAAATGGCGGTCATCATTCATGTAACAACCTTATGCAGTTACTCAGAAATATTATTAGACGAAGGTGCCACCTTTGAAGATTCAGTATGATGAGAATCAGCTTTTTGTTTCTTGTGGTTTTTGGTCATAATGTAATGTACTTTTGTCTATAGTGCAAGTCACTGTCCTGGCTATCCGAAGCTTGTTGCATCCTTTCTCTGAGGATTCCAAGATAGCCAGTGGTATAAATAGCAAGTTTTCTTCTTTTGAAAAGGGTGGTGAGTATTATTTTGTAAAGAGAGTTCTGATAATAGTACTTTGGTCCTACAATTCTCTGTCAAGGATGTACTGATACAGTAAAATATCAATACAATATACTAGAACTCCTTTGCGTATTCTGTTTGTCTTCGTGTATGGATGTTGAATTCCTTTATGTATTAAATTGTAAGGCATTTTGATACATTGTTTACAAGGTAGATATAGGGGTTAAGCTTAAGTTTCTTTCAAGGGAAGGGTAAATCTTAAGGGAGATCTCTGGGAATTTATGGTCTGTATAAGAATGTGATAGCAGGATAAGAAAATGGGAGAATGGAGTGCAAGGCACCTCATTTGGGTTTTAGCATATTTATTTTGAAGGGTTTTCTGTTGATGTATATTTTCTGACTTTGATGCCCTAGGATTTGGCACAGGTTATAGCTTAATTTGCATTTTCACCATCACTAAATCAAATAATCAGTTCATTCTAAGTTTGTTGTATAATCTGAAATGTGTATTGTTTGTGTTGAGGACATGGATAACTGTTGTCATGCTTTAGAGAAGTAGATTTGAAGGGTAAACCCGCCTGAGCTTTAGGCTCAAAGTGAAGAAGGTTGTTAACCTTAATACCTTAGTGTTTAAATTTTGTTAGATGCATCTGTTGGGAAGTGTTAGAGTTGTATATCAGAGATTTCTGATTCCTGTTTATCATCTTCAAGTTGGAGCACTAACAGGTTGATGGAGTGATTATTTGGTTCTTGGTATTGTTCCTTTTGACTTCTTAGTGGAGGAAAATTCCTTTACAAGCAGTTTATAACAGTTGACATCTGATTATTATTTTCTAGAGCAAATCGCCTCTTTTCAGCAGGCCATAACCATGGGTAGTGCACATTGCAGTTTGTGTCAGGATGTTTGACTTCGGTGATTTTCTTGGCTGCAATCTCCTTCAAATTTGGCACCCTGACTTGTGGGAATGATAGAAAATGTTTGTTGGCAGTTTGGGTGGCAAAAAAAATAAGATGGATTTTTAAACTTATTGCCCTTGCATAATCAGCACCTCTGTTTTCTGATGCAGAACTCTGAGATAAGTTTCAGAGCAGAGTGGTATGTTCTTGTTTGGGAAGGTTAGTTTAGTGGTCTGAGCATATTAGGAAAGTTTTGGCGTGTTGGGAAAAGCTCATTAACCCTATCGCTACAATTGGAGACTTGCGAATGGCAATGGAATGTCAATTTTAGCATTTTCTGTTGACTGTCCACACTTTAGATCTGCTGCAACAGGTCTGAATGGCTCTGTAATGCTTTGCCAAAAAGGTATTTTGGTACTTTATAGTTGTTGGTTCATTTCATTATCCTTTCATGTTATTATGTGTTTCTTGAAATGTCAAACTTCCAAGAACACTGTAACAGCATATTGAATGAACATTGAAAAGATTGAAATCAGAATTCTTATCAGTAAGAAACTTTATATTTGCATTGTTATGTTCTCCTCTCAATTGGAAAATTTTCGAAAAAATTTAGGGGGTGTTATTACAAGTTCCCAAGAGGTTTGTTGTGGGTTTTTTCACACCATTGCCCCATTGAAAATGGGGACCCTCCTCTTTTTGCTTTGGCAGTAGGTGTTTTGGCAGTTTTCTCAGGTTGGCGATGTTAAAGGAGAGTTTGAAGTGGCCTGCAAAATTTGGAGATGATTTGAGAGGTTGAGCAGTGTGAATTTTTAGTGCGAAGACGTTGGATTCTGATTGCAAAATGATGAAAATTGTGATTTTCGCTAAGTCTGTATTTTGGTTTTCCAGTGAGATGATTTTTGCTTCCAAATCCAAATTGAAGATTTAGATTTTGAATCGATTTTGAATATATTTTTGACTTGAAATTTTTTGCAAGCAAAATCTGGATTTCATGGACTTCTAAATTTTTTGGGAAATTTGGCAAAATTTTCAAATTGTGGAAATTGAAAAAATGGAATTGAGCAATTCAATTGAGTAATTTTGACTAAACAATTTTTGAAAAATCCAAATTCTATGTATCAAAATTGCAATTTTAATGTTCACTTTTCACAAGCTGGTAGGCATGTTCTTGCAAGTTGGTAGGGGTGCTCTTGCATCATGGCAAAATTTCAATAACTTGATGGAATTTAACCATGGAGTTTGTAAGGGAAAATGGTTAGATTAAGGTGAGAAAATAATTTCTTTTAGCCAAGTGGAATTATTACCTTGAGAAAATTATTTTGGCTAAGGAAAATTACAATTTGCTAGGAAGGAGGCAAAATGATTTCAAGTTGGCAAGCAAGTATTTGCAACTTTTTAAGTGTGATTGTGCAAGTTGGAGGGGTTGGCTTGGTAGGTTGGTGTAAGTTGGTGCAAGATGTGAGGTAAGTTGTTACAAGATGACAAGAGGGATCTTACAAGTTGGAGAAGGTGTTCTTACAAACATTCACAAGCTCCTTTACCAATTTCATGAGGTGGATTAAACAAAACTTTCATTTTCAACATGCCACCTTGCAATTTCGATTTGAATAAAGAGCCTATTGGTGCAAAAAAAAAATTGATATAAACTTGAGTCCATTGCGTTGCTTGAAATTCAAAATTAATTTGGGGACCCCCTTGTGTACTAAATTCGATGTATTTTAAGGCTTAATTGGTGTGAAATGCAAGACAAGTTATTGGGTCCACAATTGGGAGAGTTTAATACTTAATCAGGGGCCTACATGATCTTTTTTAAAAAATTTTGATTTTGGGGCCTATGTCAATTTCCAATTTGGCTAATTTAAATCCATAAATTTGTTAAAATCGATGCAATTTTGGGGCCCATGTTTGCAAGTTTCAATTGAGAGAGATTTTAAAATTCAAGGAAATTTAATTATTATAATTTTGGCCCAAAGTCCAATCGATCCAATTTAATCAAGGGCTGGAATTAATTAAGGTGAATTTAATCCAAGGGGACATGATTTAATTTTATTTCTTTTTCCCCCATGCAAGTCGTCCATTTTGGGCAATTAGATGGGTATTTAAAGAGGCATTTGGGCATCATTTCTCATTGTTTCCAAGAGAAAATTTTATGATTACAAATTCTGGAAATGCATTTCCAGCTGTGGGCGATTTTGTTGTGAGGATTTTGTTGGCCATTTTCATGCAATTTTTTCAAGTTTGAAGGCTTCTAGAGGTGGCGAATTGGTCTTGGAGTTTGAAGACATCATCTTAGCATTCATTTTCACCTACCTTTTGAGTGATTCTCATCTTCTTCGTGCCTCGAAAATCAGAGATTTAAGCAAACCTGAATTTGGAGTTGGTGCATTGCAATCTTGACATCATTTATCCAGCTCCTAGGGCATCAAGTTACATCCATTGAACATGTTTTCTGCCTAGATCATGTGGATAAGTTCATGTTTTTGTGATTCAGCAAGTTAGTTGAATGAAATGCAATGATAATCCTAACTCAATTAGCTTGATCAAATGTTATTTTCAAAGTTTTATTGGCAACACTTTATCAAATGAAATGGAGTGACTTGTTTCTTTGCCTTTTTTTAGGTTGGCAGGGGAATTCTTGCAACTTGGTGAAGTCCCTCTCGCAACTTGGTAGGGTTGATAGGAAGGAGGATGCAAGGTTCAGGTTCAAGTCTCTCAAGTGGCAAGGGAGATCACACCAAGCTCAAGGTGAGATCAAGGGCAAGTTCAATATTCAAGTGCATGAAGGCTTCACCATTTCAAGATCAAGACATCAAATGTACAAGTACAAGAAAGCAAGTTCAAGACATGGCAATGAGAAAATGCCTAAGGACTCAAGTTGGTAGGGGTGTTGCTGCTAGTTGGTAGGGATGCTCTTGCAAGTTGGTAGGGGTGTTCATGAAAAGAGGTGGACAAGGTTGAGCATCTAAAGGATATCTTCCCTTCATTAAAAGATCAAATAACAAGATAAGGATGATGGGGTGGCAGTTGGTTATCTCCTCCGATCAAAATATTCCTCTTTCAAGCATGTGCAATCATATCATGCCAAGTGTCCTATGTCCTCATTGGTTGAAAAAATTGTTGTAAATTTCTTATTGGCCCACAAGTTTGGTGCCCTCATGTAATTGGTTGTAATTATGGCAACCCTAATTAGGGTTTATGGGATGTAATCTGAGCCCTTGATTTCATATTTTTGCCTCTTAATCTTGGCCACTCATTGTACTTGAGCCTCTATATAAGGCCATTTGCTCTCATTTGTAAAGAGAGTTATGTTGGAGAATTGTTGCCAAAATACTATCAAAATTGTTCTCTATTCATTGTTGTGGCTTGCATGGTGGATATACATGATCATTTTGGTGTATTTGCATGGTTTTTTACATCTTTCAATTAAAATAAGATTTCATTTTAAAGTTGTTAAAGTAAGAGTAAAAGTAGATAGATTGTGTGGTGATATTGGTGGATGTTTGATTGGTTGACTCTATAAAACTAGGCCACTAGCTCCTTGTAGATGCAAGGGTGCCTTGTGTGGTAATCTAGTAGTTGTGCTCAAGTTCAATTGGCATTGGATCCTTGATTTGTACTCTAAGTTGGGTTAAGGGGAAGTTGTTGATATGAAAATCATTTGAAATCCTTTGAAGCTTTGCACTAGGTGGAGCAAACAAGCCTCCATTTGGTAGGAGTCCTAGTCCATCCATTAGTCTTCCCATCCATAGTTAGAAGTAGTAGTCTAGATAGTAGGAGTTGAAGAGCAAAGTTGGAAGTGATATAAATCACGGTTATATTTTTATTGCACATTGTGAAGCCAAATTTTTAGAAGCAAGTAAGTTGGCATCCTTGAATGAATTACGTAAGCCCGCCTAAGTGATTAACTAGCAAATCACATCATTTCAACTGAGTTAGATATCCACAGGTGTAAGGAACCTTGGAGTCATTCCATGATCTTCATTGCAAAGCTTAGTGTGGGAGATTACTTTATTCAAGAGAGGGTTTAATGCTCTATGTTTCTCGAAGCATTTAGTGTTTAGTCCTGCATGTTGTGTAAGTGAAAGATCCCAAGAGGATCCTTTCATTGAACTTTTGTAAATTTTAATTTAAAATAATAGATTTTCCTGTGCTTTATTTGTGGTCTTAGAGAACTAGACAGAAGTTGCAGAAGGATTGTTTCTTTTTTTGTATTTTCTAGATATAAGTAAAACAATAAATAACAACAACAACAATTATGAAATAGGCTGGAAACAGCGTACAATAACATAATATTCAGTCAACCAGAATAGCTACAAATCGTACCAGGCAAGATGTGCATTCAGTGTGCCAGCAAGGGTGTTTACAAATAATGAATGATGATGTAGCTGCAGGAATAGCCAACCACGCACCAAAGGAAGAGATGGTTGACATAAGCCAACCAGCAAATCACGTGCCAGCTAAAAGGCAGCCGTACGGCTGCTATAGTCACGCCAAGGCAGCCAGAGATCCCAATGTGTCAATCAATGCTTCCAACATTCAACGCACAAGTACTCCTAAACACTGAACTCAATCAATCTTTGTCAACTGCTGAAGCTCTATTGTAGAATGCTGGAAACCATCTATTGGGGTTTGTGTCCCAATAGCCAGGCTTTGGGGTTTGCGTCCCATTCCTTTAGATTCACTCCTCAGAGCAAAATCGCAAATACCAAGAATGAAGATGTAAAAGATAATCAAAGAATGAGCCAACATCTCCTTTTATCTCCCTCTCAAAGCCAATCGAACCCTAAAGGGAGAATATGCCTTTCCCTTTATTATAAAACAACATCTTCTCAATTAAAAGGCCTTTATGTATAGGAAAAACACCCTTTTCCTCAAATAACATAACTCAAGGTGCCAGAAGGTCTTCGGATGATGAAAATAAGTTATAATAATTCAAGACCTTTCCAACGAGCTATAACACATAGGCTTGCCTGACCAGATGAAGCCAAAAATCCCCTTATTACTCCAATTAGCTATATAAATAGCTTTATTTGAATTTATTTAAACGCAAACTTACGAAATATTAAAATATTTCCTTCTATTCAATTGGAAAGCCAAACCAACCAAATAATCAACGAACTGGTCCTGTCACCTGTCTGTGACTGATGCCGGGCAATGTGGGCTAACTGGCAGTCCCATCCCTAAAAACTAGGGATGCTCCTAGAAACTAGGGAATATACCCCGTCACCCTGAAACTGAAACTGTATACTGGTCCTGAGGAGCATCAAATCTGGTCACTGCCACAACCTCCTAAATTTTAGGAAAATCCCTAAACTCAAGGAACTGCCCCGATTGGCTCTCAAACTGACTGTAGAACCAACTCCAGTCACTGAGTATCCAGTATGAGTCTCTATCCACCACTGCTAGCCTACGAGACTCCAATAATAGGCCAACTCCCATGACTCTGCTAGTCAGACTAGAGAGGGGACATGACAGTAAGTGGAACAAAACTCGCATCAACAAGGTCAAGCATGCTTAGCCTTGGAGTTTCCCCAAGATCAATTCCACTTAGCTTGTTTCCCCATTTGCAAAACTCTTAGCAAATGTTGTGCTTTTTGAACCATTCATCATAGGGCTCCTTAACACCTTCATTATCAAGGAGGCAATGTTTTACATTGTGTGTCAAATTATGTGATGTTTCATTCAGATTTAGTTGTGTAGTTTTTGAATGAAACTCATTGATCCATATTTCATGAGTGGTGGTTCACAAGAATCAATGTTGCATGAGCATGTTTGGTGTACTCAACACTCATTATGTCTAGGCAATTTTCATAGGGGTGAAGCATTAGAATTTCTTGGGAGGCCACTACCCTAGTACTACTCCAATTCAAGCATGCTTAACCATGGAGTTTTCCCCAAGATTAAGCCCACTTGACTTGTTACCTTATGTATAAAACCTTCAACAAATGTTGTGCCTTATGAACCATCCATTATAGAGCTTCTTAACTCTCTTATATTTAAGGAGGCGGTGCTTTTTGTAGTGGGCCAATTTTTTTATGCTTGATTAGGATGTAACTATGTAGTTTTTGAGTCAAATTCATTGACCCATACAAACACATGTCCCATGAGCTTGAATGGTCCAAATAGTTGGGCTCAAAATTATGCAATTAAATATAATAAGTATGCAAGCATTACAAGTAATTGTTTCTAAAATAAAAACTTTGTTATTTTCTCATCAAAGTTCTTTCCAGGAGACCTTGCAAAATTTGAGGGGTTCCATTACATCTTCAATGTAACTGAGTAATTCCACTCTGTGATAATGGATGCCCCATGCAACCTAGTTATTGGAGAATGTAGGATATGTATTTATCAAGTTCAAATGATATTACATCTAGTGATGTAACGATATTAGAGGAGAAAGTTGTTTCAGGGCTAGCTTGCTAGAGTAGTTTGTTCCATGGAGGAAGGTAATATATTCTAGCAAGAAGGCACTTCATACCATGTTTCATTTTTCCGTAATATTTATGATTGACGCATAAGCCCATTTTTCATTTCCTTGGGGCTAAGCGAAAATGATTTAAGGAAGTGTAAATCTTTAGATTCGGTGTCTTGATCATAGGGTTGTGACTGTTATTTAATAGGTTGATCATTTTCATAATGATGTCAGCTAAGAATTATTTACGGTTGTATTTTAGAGGGAAATGAAAAAAATCTGAAAATTGCATATTTATTCAAGGCAAGGCTCGAGAGAAGACATGCTTGTTTATCCATTGATTCATTCGAATAAGCTGGACATTTTGTTCATTTGTCTTTGAAGATTGAAGGCTGGAAACCATGGATTTCATGTTTAGTGGATGGAAACCCTTGAACTACTTGCGATCTATGTTCCATAGCGTTTCCGAGACGGGGATGGTGGGATGTGTTCAGGGACGACAATCCGAAGGCCACAATTTGGGAGCGATGTGGGTCTGACTATATATATACATGTACAGAGAGAGAGAGAGAGAGAGAGAGAGAGAGATTTCTAGAAGTTGATAAATAGCAATATAACAACAATATAACATGGCCATGTTAAATATTTGGATGATGTTTGTAGAAACTTGCATGCCAACCATGTTTCAAGAAAAAACTGTTTGTTTGTCTTCTCCTGCAATACCGCATTGTGCTAGACCATGGATAATGCACCTTTAATCTCTTTTGCAACTAACAATGATAATTGACTCTAATACCATCAAGAGTTTTGAAGTTTGATGCTTTTTTGAACAATGAAATCAGAAATCCAAAAAATTGTTGTTAATATTAATTGTTATATAACTTATATCATTAACTATGAATCTGAATCATGATATATTTATTGTTGTTATACTGCATTTGCTGCTGTTGTCACTGCTATCATGATAAATTTAATTGCTGTTATAGTGCTATCATGATTGATTTAACTGTTATTATTGGGCTATCCTGATATATTTGTTGCTCCTGTTATAATCTTGTCATGTTATATCACTGTTATAATGGTCATGATATATTTAGTAGTCTTTTTTAATGTTATGAATGATTTTTTTAAAACATTATTTAAAATTGGTTTTCAATAATGGACGCTTGGCTGTCCCCGGGACAGTCAAGCGATGCCTAAGATGTCCCTGGCCACTTTGGGGATGACCAGGCATCCCCTATGTGTTTCCTGTCGTCTGGGATTTTGGGGACATTTCTGTTTTTACTTGGTGCGGGCGAGGACAGCCAGGGGACATCTCTTAAAGTCCTGTCTTCAAAACACCTCAAGGGATGGTGATGAGGGTTTGAGGGGTGGGGGCATGTCCCCATTTAACAAAACTCACAATAGTCTAATATAGGTACTGTATTTGGGCTTCACTGATTTACTGTTCAAGCAGCTCCTACAACATCTATTTGTTAGAGAATCAGGCTGCTTTCTTAGTGCCTAGGAATTGTGATTCTATTTTCTGTTGATTCACTATATTTTTGATAATAATATTGCTGCAATTGATCTTGGAAGTTCTTGTAAATTGAATTATTTGTTAGTGTAATTTATGTTGTAATAAGAGGATTAATTAGTTTTGTAAACTATTGTGTCATTCGTTCATTTTAAGGTTTTATCATTCATTTTTTGCATATGTTGTTAAGTCTATTAACTATTGCAGTAGATCTGATTTTCTATGGAGTTAAATCAATTAGAAATATACAATATTCTTAATCAAGGATGTTACAATGGTATTCGAGCCTTGATCTTGTCACCTAAGGAACCAAAGGTGGATGCATTTTGGTGAAAACTGTATGCACATGATGGAAATAGATGGAGACATGAATTGGCAGAGGAAGAAAAGGCTTAGGTAATGTTTTAAGCAGCGATCAATTTGAATGCAGGATAGAGTGATGGATCAAGCAGTCAAAGGTGCAATGGCAATGATGATGCAAATATTGCAAGGTTAGAAAGATCAAGGAGCTCCTGAATCACCTACTTGAAAGGGTAGTACATTAAGTATTAAGAAAATGGTTGATTCTTCACCTAATCTCTTCCAATCCGGATTCCTTCAAGAGAGATTAGATTCATCGAAGGAGAGGTGATAGAGATATTAGAGGATTGTTTGAGCCCTTCATGTTG
The DNA here is from genome assembly GCA_027943335.1 of Chamaecyparis obtusa. Lineage (NCBI taxonomy): Eukaryota > Viridiplantae > Streptophyta > Pinopsida > Cupressales > Cupressaceae > Chamaecyparis > Chamaecyparis obtusa. Next base: position 29,316 of record BSBK01002093.1, on the reverse strand, counting down.
AATACAAAGCCCTTGAGTAAGAAATTTGGTATGATTTGTCATTTTTTGCATTTGGCAACATCATATTTTGAAATGGTGCTTTAACTAGGAAGAAATCAATTCAGAACCAAGCTAACAAGGAATTGTAACAACATTTGGGCAAGGTCTATATACCTGCGTATAATGGGACACATAAGTGTTTAGCTTGTGCTTGGATCCAAAAATCATTGCCTACCTGTCTCTAAACCCAATGTGTGAAGAAGCCATCAAGTTTTCCTACCTTCATCTAGAAGGAAAAGTCCATGAATAATGGTACCATGATGTAGTGACACAATGACAATCTCCTCTCTACTTTTGAAGAGTTTAGGAAAAGCTTGATTGCAGCATTTGCTAGTGGTCCACAAATTCACTTTTTAGAATTGGCACAACTAAATCACTATGGATTAATGCTACATATGTGATTTTAGAGAATAGTTGTCGAAGTTCTTGGTGTATCTAAGAAAAAGGTCATGGTTCTATTTGTAGAAGGATTGGTAGAGCCACTAACAGGATTGGTCAAACTGTTGGAGCCTTCCACTCTTCAAGAGGCAACCAAAAGGGCTCTGGCTTTGGAGTCTTTCTTACCTCAGAGTAAATTCTATGCTAATCCTCCTATAAACTAGAAGTTCCAAAATAGAGAATCAAGCACATAAAATATTCTGCCACCATTGAAAAGAAATGAAGACACCAAAAATGAATTTAGGAGGAAGCAACTCCATTTCCATTGCAAAAGAATCTTGGGAGTGAGGACACAAGTGCCTTGGCAAAGGTTAGGTGCAATATATTGAAGCCAAGTTAGATGAGAAAATAGAAGTTGAGGCTAATAAAGAAAATGAAGAATTTGATGGAGTAGACCTAGGTGAAGGAACTCATGTGGCTCTCTTTGGAGCTCAAAGGTTCAATCCATTTAGGATTCGTGGAGTGCTAGCAGGCCAAAAGATCATTGTTTTGATTGATTGTGGGGCAATCCACAATTTTCTAAATGAGTGTTCGATGGTAAGAAGGGGCTTAGTATTGGATAATTTCAAGGGATTCAATGTGATTGTGGCTGATGAGTTTACCATTACCATGTGCACAAAGAATTCAATAGCTAAAAATGACTCTTAGAGATCATTCAATAAGTGAGGATTTTTGTGGTTGGATTGGGAGATATTGACATGGTGCTTGGAGTATAGTGGCTATAATTTTTGGGAGAATTTTCATAGAACTACCAATTGATGGATTTGAGATTTAGAAGGGAAGGGAAGGGAAGGAAAGGAAGTAGTTCTCAAGTGAATGCAAATTGGAGTTCCCCAAGTAATTATTGCAAAAAGGATGAAAATTGATTTTAGGAGAGGACAACTAGCCTGGTGCTTGATCAAACCAAAATAGTATTCCATGAACAAGAAGGATGCCTACCATACTGATGTGTAGGTCATATTGGACAAGTATGCCAAAGTTTTTCAGGATATACCCCTAGAATTTCCACCTAATTGAGGGTTCTAGCATATGATTGAGCTTGAAACTAGTGCAAAGCTGGTGATAACCATTCCTTATTGTCACCCTAGGAGCCACAAGGAAGAAATCAAGAAAGCAATAAAAGAGCTTTTGGATATGGTCAAATAAGGCCAAGCTCTAGCCCATTCAGCTCTGTAGTAGTGCTATTGAAGAAAAAGGATAGCACCACAAGGATGTGTATTTACTGTTGGTCATTAAACAAGAATACATTCAAGAACATACACCCCATTCCTTGAATTAATGAATTAATAGACGAGCTGCATTGAGTTGTATTCTTCTCAAAGATTAATTTGTGCTTAGGGCACCATTAGATCTAGATGAGGAATGTAGATGTTCGTAAGACTACATTTTGGTGTCACTATGGATTGTTCGAACAATTCATCATGCCCTTCGACTTGGCTAATGCTTTTGCAACCTTTCAATCATCCTTTAACAAGATATTTTGCAAGCAACTAAGAAAATTTGTCTTAGTTTTCTTAAAATATATTTTGATATATAGTAAAACTTGGGAAGATTTCTTGAAGCATTTGGTTGAAGTTTTGAGCACGTTGGAGCATCACCCATTCTTTTCTAAACAACCAAAGTATGAATTTGGGCTTAAGATGTTGTATTTGTGTTGTGTCATCAATGAACAAAGGATCCAAGTGGACTAATAGAAGATTCAAGCTATTAGGGTTTGGTTAGCCCCTAATCTTGTGTCATATTAATAGGAAATCTTGGAATTATTGTGCTACTACAAAAGGCTTGTAAAAGGATTCTCTTAGCTCATAGTACTGCTCACAAATTTGACTAAGAAGGGAGCGTTTAAGTGTATCGATGCTATCAAGTAGAATTTTAACAAATCGAAAAAGGGAATGTGTTCATGTCTAGTACTTGTTGTGCCAAATTTTTCACTTTTGTGTTGTAATGTGATGCGTTTGGTGAGGCCATCGGAGCTATTTTAGTGTAGCAAAAACATCCAATTGCTTTTGAAAGTTGGAAACTAATATAGGTAGAAAAGAAGATTTCTATTTATGATAAGGAGGTGCTAGAAATCATGCATGCCTTAGTGAAGTCTAGACAATACTTGGTGTGTGGCAGGTTTGCAGTCAAGATTGATCACAACAGTTTTAAGTATTTTTTCAATTAGAAAGATTTGAACAACAAACAATAGAAGTGGATAAGAAAGTTGTAGGCATATGATTTTGATATTGAATAAGTCAAGGGTAGGCATAATGTAGTTGCTAATGCTTTATCTTGAAGATCCACTTTATTTTCCATTTTTGATGTCTCTGTTGATTGGTCACCACTATCATATTTAGATATGTCAGAATGATTTTTCTATTAACTTGCTGGATAGAGGATTAAAAGATGACAAGTTCAAAGAGGTGGAAGACCTAATTTTGTGTAAAAAGAGGATATATATGAAGAGCCATGGATGATATTCCATTGGCTGGGCATTTAGGGTATTTTAAGACATACAAACAAATCAAAGGAATGAAAGGGATGTGCTCAAGCACATCAAGGAATGTTCATCTTGCCAGCAAAAGAATGTAGAACAAGTCTATCTTGTAGGCCTACTTCAGCCATTACCAATTCTTGAGCGAACATGGGAAAGTATATTTATGGGCTTTATCATTGGGTTATCCAAGATAAAAGGCAAAGACTACATCTTTGTTGTGGTGGATAGACTCACCAAGTATGTGCAGTTTTATGCCATATCCTCTGATTTCAAGGCTTCCCAAGTAGCTGATATATTGTTCAAGAAGGTTTTCAGATTACATGGGTTACCTAAGAACATTGTTGGTGATAGAGACAATAGTTTTTTGAGTCTCTTTTAGCAAGAAAAAATTATTTGGTGGGATCAAAGTGCACCCCAAAATGGAGGAACATATTGAAATTGTCAACAAATGGATTAGAGAATACCTAGGAAATTATGTTTCCAGGATGCAAACAACTTGTGTCAAAAGGTTTCATTCGGGAGAAAATTGTTATAAAGCTTCTACCGTATGTCCATAGGTATGTCACCTTTCATGTCTTTCTATGGTACAATGCTCTAACCAAAGCTGCATGGACATGAATATGGGTACACATACGGATACAATATCAGATATAGATATGACCATTTTTGAAGACCCCCAATATGGATATTGCTGGATATGACATTCATAAAAAATACACCCTTATATTTAACATAATTTTCTAAGTTATTAGAGGAGATTTTTATTACTTCAAAAACAATATTATAATTGACACATAATTGCTACATAAATAATTATAAGTTAATTTAACAATTTACAATATGCAAATATAGTAGAGTTGCATTGGAAGATAACAAAAAAAAAGGGTCGCAAACATTTCATTTGTCTTTCTCATTTGGTGTAGGTTTTGTTTATATGATTTTTTTCTAAAAAATTGCATGAATAAAGTTTTATTAACTTAAATTTAGGAAGATTTACGTCAAATTAAAAAATTTCAAATTACATAGTATCCAGCACAGTTGGAAAATCAAAGTTTTTTGGGCATGCATGGGTACAACATCCGATGTGTATCCGGGCTATATCAGATACGTATATGTTTCAGATACAAGGATACGTGCGCCCAGGGAGGGGCAAAGGAGATTCCGACTACTATGGCTCTAACCTTTGTGGATCTTGCAATCATAAAAAACAGGGTGCTTGGAGCAACAAATATGATCAAGTAGGGTCGAGAGGTATCGAAATCCCTAAAGGACCGTCTTCAACATGTCCAAAACCAACAAAATATCTATGTAGACTAATGTATACTGAAAGAGTTTTTGAAGTTGGGACATGGTTTACCTAAGGGTGCATCGCTATAGGCAGTCTTCATTGAAGAAGAAGGAAGAAAAGAAGTTAAAACCCAAATTCTATGGTCCCTACAAGATTATAAGAAAGGTGGGAGAAGTAGCCTCTGTACTAGAGCTACTCGAGAATAGCTAAATTCACATCTTCCATTTTTCTTGCCTTAAAAAGGCATTGGGGTAGCGCATTGTATAGTCCAAAGCATACTTCTTGGACTTGCCAGGACTCACCAAGTCTTGGTGAGTTCCTATCTAGGTGACCTTGGCCGAGTCCCAAGGGCTCGAGACTCGCCAAAAACTCACCCTAGGAAAACTCCCCAAGAACCTGGTGTTTGCCAAGTCCTGCTGAGTCTTGCTGATTTTTTGCCGAGTCCTGAGTCGGTTCAGCCTTGCAAAGTCTGCGTCAAGTCTGAGTCTCATTTCTACGGTCCAAAGACTTGAGACGTTTGAATGATGAAGACTCATTCTGATACTAGAAGTTATCATGGGCACTTGGGAAAGTAAGCTAAGGACTAGAACCATTAGCAAGTATTTGGTGAGGTGGAAGAATTTGCCAATTGAAGACACTACATGGGAAGGAGTTGACATCCTAAAGCTTCTAAATTTGAATTGCTTAAAGGCAAGCAATCTTGGGGAGGGAGGATTGGCTTGTTCTCTTTTTCCATAAGATTTTGTATTGACTTGTAAGTCCATTTTTCATTTCCTATGGAGGGAAAGTAACTTAGGGAAGTGTAAGTGTTTACATTGGCGTCTTTACTATGGGGCCATGGATGTTATGTAATACACTGATCATTTTAATATTAGCGTCGGCCAAGGATTTTGTGCTGGTGTATTTTGCAGGGAAAGGAAAATTTTAAATAATTTGAAAATTGTATATTTTATCAAGATTGGGTTTGAGAGAAGACATGCTTGCTTATCCATTGGTTTCACTCAAACAGATTGGTCATCTTGTTCCTCTCTTATTGGAGATTGGAGGATGGATACCCCTTGATTTCTATAGTTGGTTAGTGGACAAAAGCCCTTGAACTAGTCATGGTACTCTAATACAGAAATTCTAGGGGCTTCACTGATTTTCTGTTTAGGCAGCTCCTAAAGTACATATTTGTCTGGGAAATTGTAACTCTATTTTCTATAGATTTTCTACATTTCTGATAATAAAATTGCTTCATTTGTTCTTGAAAGTTGTTGCAAACTGAGTTATCTGTAAGTGTAATTCTAGCTGCAATAAGAGGATTAATCCATTCTGTGAACTGCTGTTCCGTTTATTGATTTTTCAAGGGTTTATCATTCATTTCTGCATGTGCTGTTAAGTATATTATTTTGTTGCAATAGATCAGAATTGAAATAAGATTTAGATATTGGTTTTCCAAGGAGTTAAATCAATTAGAAATATACAATATCCCTAATCAGGGATATTACACTTCATAGGAGTTCTTTTCATGTTACGGATAAGAATGTGGAAGATGATGAATTTCCACCACTCACTTCTTTCAGAATTGAGATGAAACAGTGTTGAGCAAAGTTGCAAATTGCCCTTGATTGCTATTTTCTGTCTGCTGATCAGAAAATTACTGACATTTGGAGGAGGCTTCAGAGATTGAAGAATGTTTTTCTATAAGGGGGGTTATAATCACAGGAAAGGATGTTTCTGTCACACAATGTTACCGAATTTGGTCTGCTGTAAATTTATATCCTGGAATAACTGGAAGAGTGTGCAACACTGAAGAGGTGGCCAGGTCACAGAGGAAGGTTTTAAATGGTAATTAGATAGAGTATATATAGTCATTGTTGATCTAATACCTGAAATGGTTAAGGACCAGCAGTTCTTAGCTACCATTCAGATGGTGGTTTCTTCAGGAAAGGTCCAGCTTGTGTATTTTCCTGTTAAGGTTGGTACTGCACCAAGAAGATAGCAGCTTGAGCAGTTTGCAACCTTGTTTTCAATAATAAGTGCACCTCTTTGCCTACATAACCAGGAAGGAGTTTAGAGAACATGTGCCATCGGCAATGTCTCAAGATGGCAGAAGGTTTCCCACTGTATTTGACACTTGGGCTCAAAAATTCAAAGTTGATGGAATTCTGCCACCACTGTACTGAACTAAATGTACATGGATTCCGACTGCAAAGATTGCATAAGACTCCTAAATCCCCAAGTTACTGAGCCAAAACATGGTTTGAATCTTTTCTAAATTTAAAGACAAAAATAACACATTACATGAAACTGTTCAAGCTGAATCTTCTGTTTGTTTTGACAACAATATGTGGCAAGATAGCATACAAACCAGGAGCAATTCTTTCGATTTGAATGATAAGCAACTGTTGAAGCAAGGGAAGAATGAAGAAAGGGTGTCTGAACCAGCAGAATTGATTTTTGGACCATAATCCATTTAAAGCTCAGATGCCACAATGTAGTATCTCATCTGAGAGAGAGATGTCTAAATTTTTCCAAAATAGGAAAAAGGCCCCAAAGGCATTTATTGAGTCAGGTAGAAATGATTTAAGATTTCTTCTGAATCAATCAATTCTAATATTAAAGAGGATATTGAAATTAATGGAATTGCAGGTGCTGCTGGATGCTAGGGTTTAGCAAAACTGGAAGTTTCAATTGCAGCTTCATCCTGTATAGATCATGGCTTTTCATCTATAGGTGCTAGATCTATGAAGGAACACACCCATGATGGGAATAACTTGATTGGCATGGATACAGGTACGAATGGTGCTGAATGGATCAATGCCAACACATCAGAAAATGGTAGCATTAGAGGTGAAATATTATATTCAGAACTGATGAAGGCCTTGGTAGATTGTCTTCAGATTCACCTCTATATGATAAAGATGATTTGGAATCTGTTAGTGGGAAAATGTATGCTTCTGCAACTGTTAGTCAGAGTAGAATCGACAAAGAAAAAGAGATTATCTATTCCTCACTGATGGATTTTCGTATAGAAGGGAAAAAGAGAAAGAACCATCATTAGCTTTTACACATCTGAGCGCCCAGCTGCTAATGCTGATGTAGAAGACCACCAAGTACTGTCTCTTTTAAAAATCTAGGGGAAACATTCATGGAAGAACCAAAACAGGTAATTTTCTTTTATGATTTCTAACCTACATCGGGAGAATTGACTTTAGTTGCATGTTTAGTGCTCCATTTTGTCTATTGTTGTTCTTTCAAGGTTTATGGTCTTTTGTGAACTTTCTGCACTATTTTCTTCTCAATGTGAAATTTTTTGTTAAAAATTGGTCGCTTCTTTCTTTCATGATTCTTATAGAGGGAAATATTGCACGTGGAGGATGGATTTCTGCTTGATGTGAAATGGAAACTACCTAGAAATTTGGCATTGACAACTTAGTTTTCAAAGAAGAGTGTACATTAATCACTTTCCCACATTAGCATTACTTTTTATTTTTTTCCAGAACACGGTTAACATGATTTCTATTGGTGGTCACTCCTACTTTTATCTAATGTACTCTCATTCTGTTCAAGGATTCATTCTTGCGCTTTCCTATATGGGCTATTTTTGGGCCATTTTTAAATACCCCATCTGCCTTCACTTTCTAGTGACATTTTTGTAAAATGTTGATTTGTAGGTTTGAGAAAAGGTTTACAACCCAAGCACTATATCATCATTGAAAATAACGTTGTGTAGAATACTCAGCCTGACGTTGGTTAGGCATTGAAAGAATCATATCGACATTTACTAAGACACATCATCATATTTGTTCAAGTAGCATAAAGCATGTCTAGTATTTAATTATTTGTGGAAGCAGAGTGCGTCCTTAACAACACTATTTACATCTTTTGCAGTCATTAATAATAGTTAGTTTTTCAACTGCAAGAGAGAATAGGAATGGTGCGCTACAAAAGGATTTGACTGCTAGTCTATCCTACAGATTTTCGTTTTGTTTCTATATGTTCTGATGAATTTAAATAAAATGTTGTCATTTGATGATCTTTCAAATCGTTCGCAGGACATGCTTAGCTTCAAGCTGACTAAAAAGTTTTTATCTGTTTTTTACCACCATGCACGGCAATCTTTGGATTATTCAGCTGCATGTAGCAGCGGAATTTAATTCAAATAATTAGTCTAGTGCAAAGGATCATTCTTAATACCTTTGATTGTTCTCCATTAGAAGTGCTTTATGTATACTTCTTTTAGTGAAGATAAGAGATTGCAAATTAGATATGCATTAGAAATATATCTTGTCTGTAGCTTTGTTACCCTGTGCATATCGTAACTGTGGCTACCTGATTGATGTGATTGTATCTTAGAGGCCGTTTCCTGTTCAATTTCTTTGTCACCTTTGTTTAGCTATTTTGTGCATGTTGCACATGAAACCTTTATCAATTTCCTGCCAACTTGTGAAACCCTCAAAACCTACGAACCTACGAAATGGCAAAATATTTTATGAATAGCGTACTTGTGCCATAAATTTATGGTACAACAACAAACAGGGCTTATTGGGACATGCGTAGGAGGCAAAACTAAATTTGAAAGGAGTCGGGGAGTGGTGCATTTGAGTCAAAGGTAGGCAATTTTGTGCTTTTAATACTTGGAAGTACATTCTATAACTTCACGTTATATAAATAGCATTTATACAAAACTCAACAAGTGCATAATAAACAGATGAATAAATTGGAAAATAAATTTTTCAAGGTGCTCATCACAAGGATATTTATAATATAAATTAAAAAGATACAAAATGTTAAATCTATTTTATTTTGTTTGGGCTTCTATCTAAAGAGAGTATTTTAATGCCATGACAAGTGAATGGTCAATATTCTAAGATTATATCTTATCTCGCTGTTCATAATTCATATTTTGTGTCCATATCATTATTGATTAATTTTATTTACATTATTAATGCTGACAATACATTGTTTCACATGGTTTAATTTTGTGCATACTTTTTTGTTTTTGATAGGTAAAAGGTCAAGGCCAGAGAATAATTCTATAAATAATAAAAATCAAATACATAGTTCTCCGTTCGGTGTGGACACTGATAGGAAAGAACGCAGAATAAAACCTCCAGTCTAGCCCGGGACATGAGTTCAGAAATTTAAGAATTTACATAACCATTACGAGGGCATTCCCTCATTTACATAGCCAAAAAAACAAACTTTAATATATTAAACACAGTCTATTTGCATAACCGAATAAATATTTCTCCTTTCCATTCTGTCTTGCATTCGTATTTCTTTTAAGATGGTTGTCTTCCTGACTCCTACAAATATTTAGCTATTTTGGCAAAGATCGTTGTTAGAGTTCATGATACTCTATTTCTCATAAGCTAAGTAAGTATTTTAAAGAGCCATACTATTTTTTTTTTTGATCAGTAAACGGTCGAAGCCTTGATTTTATTTATTTAAAATTTATCTTTTTACATTTTCCTCCGTTCGTGCGGGCACTGGTAGGAAAGAACGGAGAAGAAAACCTCTAGTCTGGCCCGGGACTTTAGTCCAGAAATAATATATCAAGTTTAGAGTTCCTACAAGCGTAGGATTACAAAGTTCCACTTGATGGAATCGAAGAGGGCATTCCCTCTTTAATACAGATTAAAGGAGGCATACCTCCATGATAGTGAACATAGATATTCATTAATTTTTAAAATACAATGTTCTTTTAAGAAGAACTAATGAGCATTCCCATCTTGTGCCGTACATTTATTTATATTGAGATTACATGTACCTTGCTCTTATCTTTAGAGCTAATGAGCCTTCCTTTAACTTTAACTGTGCTTTTGAAAAATCGTGTTATTTTCTCTCATCCTCGCTCTTCGAGTATTTGCCTTAGTTTTGATAAGTTCTCAAGCCTCCTTTTCTTTATTTCTGCCTTTTTGGTCTGTTATGGTTTTCCTATATATCTGCAAAATAGATAGACACCATGCCACCTCTACTCTCCTAATTTACAATTAATTAATCATTTTCATGATTCAATCCTCATTAAGCTAGTTCAGGTTAGGTATTGATGAAATAATGTAATTGCAAATCTTAATCCATGAGTTAGTCTACTAAATAAAACATTACCATCTAAGTCCATTTCTATTGGCAGTCATGCTATAAGCTTTTTTTCATTATTATGAACATAAGAAATTTATGAGCACTTTAGGAGCCTTTTAATTTGTCATAACATTTTCTGTTTTAAAGATTATCATTTTTGTGATCGATGAGACTTCATTGTAGGTTGGCATGCCCTAATATATGATGATTGTTTTGTCTAAATGAGACGTTAACTTCTTACATTCCCTATCTTGAAGTCTACTGTGTAAGAGGGCACTATATATATGAGTGTGTGTTTGTGTGTGTATTTTTGCATTTTTATCTCATACTCACAAATGTTTCTATACTTGTTTGCCTTTAAATTCATTTACATTTATTTACATCTAATCTTGATTTCCTATTTTGAAATCATTTTTCTTCACCTTCCGAGTTCTTCTTTCAAACTCTCATGAATTTTTTCAATTTCTTGCCCGTCAGCTCCTAGGTTAGCTAACTTATCCGCGTCTGTATTGCCCTCCCTGTAAATGTGATTCACTGTATAATCTCCTATAACTTCAAGAGATTCCATTATTTGTTCAATAGCACTATTTAGTTTCCAGTTCGGCGTTCTACCCTGTCTTATTGCATTTATAATAATAGCTGAGTCTCCTTCAATCGCAATTCTTTTTAGCCTCCATTTTTTGCACCATGCCAGACCTAATCTTATAGCTTCTATTTCAGCTTCGTTATTTGTCTTAATTCCTATAGGTTTTGCTATCCTTCCTAATAACTTTCCTTCCGCATTATGTACACATATCCCTATTCCCGCCACCCCTGGGTTTCCCCTAGCTGCCCCATCAAAGTTCAACTTAATCCATCCTTGCTCTGGTGGTTTCCATTTACAGTTCGCCCTTGATAAGGATTTATTGTCAATGCTAGATCCAATCCAGGGAGGAACTTTCAAGCCATACCACTTCTTTCTCTGGTAGTTGTCTTCTAGTGAGAATTCCATCATTGATTGTCCCAGCATATTTCTATTGTTTGTAATTTCTACTATATTTGCCTCTAATTTGTTCAAAAATCTCTCAATGTTCATCCTTTTATCTTGAAAAATTCTACGGTTCCTTTCCTTCCATAATTCCCAGATTAACAGAGATGGGATTATGTATCTCATTTTATTGTATAAATCCTCCTTACATGATCTTTGCCATGAAATAAAAACTTCTGTGATATCATTTTGAACAGCAGTCTTCAGATCTAATTTCTCCAAAACCCAAAGCCAGCATTTATTGGCATACTCACAATTTAACAAAATATGATTTATCGTCTCACTTTCTTTCTCACATAGGGCACACCTAGAAGGACCGTGGTACCCTATTTTTTCAAACCATTCCGTGGTGAGAATCCTTTTCTAGCCCATGAGAATAGACCTGCCTTAGGAAGACAGTTTCTATTCCAACATAGATCAATGGGAAGACTAGTGGATGGGTTATCTATCCCAGATATAACTTTGAAACCTTCTTTCGAATTGTATACACCAATCTTTGAGGCAGCCCATATGATTATGTCCTCCCCAGAGCGTGGATAGAAGTTTCGTTCTTGTAGAGCCTTGTTAAGTTTATCCTGGAAATCAAGGGGAAGTTTGAATTCCTCTAGAGATTTCCATGCCCAGCTGCTCCCCTCACTATTATTGATTTGTGAAAAATAGTCTTTAACCCGCTCTCCCTTACTATGTTTGATTAGTTCAATTAGCTGATCGTTCCCAAGAATTTCATGAAGGGCCAGTTTTCCACCCCACGAGTCATCCCAGAATAGAGCCTTATTCCCGCTTTTCACGTCCCAAGAAAGGGACTCTAATACTATATCTTTACATTCTTTTATGAAGTTCCATATGCATGAGCCCATCGGATAATTATCAGAACGACAAACACTTTCCTCCTCTTCTCCTAGTAAGTATTTATATCTTAGTATTTTAACCCATTTTGCCTTTGGGTTTTTAATCATTCTCCATACTAATTTCGCCCCCAAGGCCTTGTTTTGAAGCGTAAGGTCTTTTATTCCCAAACCTCCTTCTTCTTTTGGCTTACAAATCTTATTCTAAGCAATTAAAGCTAGTTTAGATTTCTCCTCCGACCCTTGCCAGAAAAAACTCCTTAACTTTTGAACTATCTCCTTATTAATACCTGCCGGGATTCTCATGCTCATCATCTGATAAATAGGAACTGCAGAGAGGACTGACCTGATCATAACAACCCTTCCCGCATTTGATAACCATTTTCCTTTCCATTGATCTAGTTTCTTAGAGATATTTTGAATTGTACTTTCCCATAAGTGATTTGATTTGACCCCCTTATCCAGAGGTAAACCTAAATATTTACATGGGAAGAAACCTACTTTGAAGTTAAAAATACGTTTAATCTCATTCTTTCATCTCTCTTCAGTATTGATAAAATAAATTTTTGATTTTTTCTCATTTATACATTGTCCAGAAGCGTTAGCATAAGTATTTAAAAGTTCTTTGAAAGCTTGAGCTTCTTCTAAAAGCACTTTTCCAAAAAGGAGATTATCATCGACATATTGCTAATGAGTAGTAGCCTCGACTCCCGAAGTAATCTTGATTCCTTTAACCTTATCCTCTCTCTGAAGTTTTTTGATACCTCTCCCCAAAGCTTCTGCCATAATAATGTACAAAAAAAGAGATAACGGATCTCCTTGCCTCAAACCTTGAGAGCAGCTGAAAAAGCCTTCGGGAGACCCATTCACCATAATTGAGAAGTGAGGGGTGGAGATGCATTCAAAAATCATATTGATCCATTGTTTTGAGAATCCAAAAGCTTCCATACATTTACACAAAAATCTCCAGTCCACTTTATCATACGCCTTACTGATGTCTAACTTAATCAACATACTGGGATCCTTATTATTTGTTACTGAATGTATAGCCTCATGAGCAATAATCACTCCATCCACAATTGACCTATTAGGGACAAATCCCATTTGTTCCTCAGATATAATCAATGGAAGAAGTTGTTTCATTTTGCTTGCCAAAGCTTTTGAGAAGATTTTATACAAAGTGTTGCACAAGGAGATAGGTCTGGACTCGTTAAAGTTCTCTGCATTGACCTTTTTGGGAATAAGAGCAATGAATGTGTTATTTAGCTCTTTAAGAATATGTCCTGAGTTTCTCATTCTCTCTAGAGCATCAGTAATTTCCTTGCCCATAAATGACCAACACTTTTGAAAGAAAAAAGTTGGGAATCCATCAGGACCAGGGGATTTATCTGGGTTCATTTCTTTTAGAACCTTGAGTATTTCATCTTCTGTAAATGCGACATTTAGGAGGTTATTTTGATGCAGAGTTATTATACGAGGGATGTTTCTTACCAGCTTGGCCTGGTCCAACAAATCCACACTCCCTAAGTTATTTAGAGATTTTTCAAAGGAAGAGACTGCTAAATCTGCAATTTCTTTGGGATCCTCTATTGTATTACCATTTCTATCTTTGATTTTGGAAATCTTATTTATATTCCTTCTAGCTTTGACGCTATTGTGACAAAATTTGGTGTTTCGGTCCCCTTCCCTGAGCCATGTTTCTCTTGCTCTTTGCCCCCAGAAGGCGCTAATTTGTGAAAGAGAATCATAGTATTTACATAATAGTTCTTGCTCTATGTTATCATCTGAAGTCTGTTTTCCTTCTTCAGTAATCTCCTTATTCACATTTTCCAACTCTTTTTCTATAAGGTCTCTTTTCACAAATATATCCCCAATAGTGTTTTTACTCCATTGTGACAGATTTCTTTTTATTAGTTTTAGTTTCCTTATGACTTTATATATCTTGGAGCTTTCGAACCTTGCCTCTATCCACCATTTTTTAATTAGATCCAAACATTCCTCATTAAGTAACCACATTTTTTCAAATCTAAACATGATTTTTTTTATTTCTGCTTGGTTCCGAAATTACTAGTTCTATAGGAAAGTGGTCGGAACCGACAATGGGTAGGACCTCATTAGTAAAATTAAAATCAAAATTCCTCAACTCCCCTATAAAAAAGAACCTATCCAATTTTTCTACTATTAACTCTGTGTCTTTACGTTTGTGAGTCCAGGTGTATTTCCCTCGGTCTGATTCAATTTCCGTCGCCTCTATAATGTTTATCCATTCTTGGAATTCTAAAGTTGTTTTTGATATGTGTTTTGTCCCACCCTGTTTATCTCCCAAGGATAGGATAGCATTAAAATCTCCTCCTAGTATAAATGTTTCGTTTGGGAAGTTCTCTATATAATTCTTAATCTCCTGCCATACAATTCTCTTTTCATGTAGGAATTTAGGAGCGTAATGTTTATTATATTAAATTTTAAATTTGACTTTAAACTTTTGATTTGACCTCCCATCCAATTTTTCTGTTTTTCATGAATATTGAAAACTATTTCTCTTGGATCCCAAATAAAAGCAATTCCACCCGAAGCGCCTTCTGCCTCATAACCTACTAATTCTCTTATTCCTATACTCTTTTTTATTTTCTCATATCCTTCATTAGAAAGTTTAGTTTCTTGTATCATAGCCATATTTGGTTTAATTTTTGCTAATTGCCTTATTACAAGGCATTGTTTGTTAGGGGCATTTAAACCCCTAACATTCCAACTAATGATCTTCATGAGGACTCGGGAAGGACCTTCCCCTTCCCAGTGTGTAGAATATCGGTAATTTTAACCTGACCTGGCGCCATTCCTACCTTTGCTCTTAGTTCAGCAAGGCATTTTCTTCCTCTTGGTTTGACTATTTTCCCCGTATCAGCTTCTAACTTGCCCTTAATTGATTTTCCTAAACCTAAAGTTTCTGTATTGTTCCTAACCATGTTCTCTTTGTTTTCCTCACAGAGTTCTTCATTCGATAGCGAACATAATACTCCTGTTATTATATCGTTACTCCTAGACTCCTCCAAAATAGAGGCAGGATCTAATCCTAAAAAATCTAGCAGTGATCCTTGGTCAAAGGTCTCCTCTAAGGGGGATTTTTCCATTCTTTCTTTTTGCATTTCTTTTGTCTGATGGCAAGAATCAGAGGGGATGAGCTTCGAGTTTTTTTCAATATTAGGAAAATTTGCAATCTCTTTTTGGGTTCCTGCGTTAACACTCATAGTTCTAAACTCCACTGTGGATTTCCTCCCCCTCTTCTTTTTAATTCTATTGATATTAGGGGTGCTCAGACTTCCTCTTTTCATTGCTATATCTAACTGCCTGTCTTCGTTGGTGATACCAAAGAGGCCTTCTATGGAGTCTTTAACTGATGGAAGATTGTCACCGAGTTTGATTCCATCAATGGTTGTTGCCTTGCCTAATTGTCTATCATCATTGTTGATACCTTCTATGCAAATTCTGATCTCTTCCTCATTTTGATTCCTTGTCTTATTTATATCTTCTTTCCTAACATACAAGGGACCTTTACTATCATCAAGATCTATTTCCATATCTCCTATCTTATCTAGATTTGGTAAGCATTCCATTTCCATGTCCTCCTCTCCATTTTTCGGAGTGTTGTTTGATGCTAACATCTCCTTAATGCTTTTATTTTGCAAATTTTTTTGGTGATCAAGTTCCTCTTTGTCGCATATTTTGTCTATAAGGGTATCCATTAATTCATTGGTGATCTCGACCATTTCTTCTTCTAATTTTTTATTCTCCTTTATAAGCGATCCCTCTTCATTTTCTGGAATGTTGGAGATTCTATTTAGGCTGTAAGAGGTATTTTCAGTGTAAATTCCTTGTTTGATACTTGAGTACTAAGATTATTCTTATGCTCCGAGGATAAAGGTAGGGGAGATTTGACCTCAACATTTATGGTCTCATTCATTGCTCTATTAATTTTTTCTTTTATTATTGTTCTATCTATTTCAACATTTGTATGATGGGCCACATCCTTTGATACACTCGTTGTAATGTTGTATGGCTCTTGAGGTTCAGGGATATTTTCTACTCTTGTTATCTTATTGATTGAAATTGGTTTGATAACGAGGTATTTAAACCTGTTTCTGCTGTGGGATGGAGCTTATCCAGTCCTTGAGTCTTTGTAGGCCTAATTATAAAACCCCCTATGTCCTTACATAACTCTATCTCCACATCTTTATTGGGTTGATTTATAAGATTTATGTTTTTGTGGGGCTTCTGGGTGTACACACCTTCTTCGATAAAATTTTCTAATATTCTAGGATTGATTATGACAGAATTTGAATTAAAGTTTAATTGGATGGGTAAGATGCTTTTTTGATGAAATTCCATCTCAACTATGATAATTTATCGATTTGATTAAAGGTTGACTCTATAGTCCTAATGTATTTCCCAATTTTATTCCCTATAGTTCTTATGCTTTCCTTGTTAGACATTTCTATAGGCAGGTTATTTAAAGACACATCCTTTTCTATTCTAAAATCATTTAACATCATTGGGTTAAACAATGGCATCCATTCAAAAAAAGAAAATGGGATGTTCCTAAATTTAATATCCTTTCTGTCCAAAATGCTATCCTTCATATTCTTATTGGTACAAACAATTAACAAAAAAAGATCCATAAGATGTGTTATACTCACCTCCCTCAGTAGCAGTAATGATAGTTCCTTCACTACATTCTTGATAGTTACTCCCGTACCATTCCAGATACAGATCAGACCTCTTTCTTGCAAGATTTTTTGCTGCTGCATAATAACATCATTATCTAGGATGATAGAGACATAATGGCTACTATGATTATTCTTACCTGGATCCTGCTAAATAATATGCCTACGTGGCGGTGTATAAGCTGCAAGCTTTAATGTTTTGTTAGATGAATTATTACATAAAACTTGATTACTATTATTGTTGCTAATCATATAACCATTTTCTTCCTTATTAAGCAAATCAAAGGAGTTTTTAAGAGTTAAATTGAAAGGTTTTTGAGATAACAGATACCTATTTACCTTTTTCTTGTTTCTTACCTCTTGCCAGGTGAATTCCTTCTTCTTCATGCAAACAGAAGGTGCTTGGGTAGGCAAGAGTCTGCCTCCCCCCTTGGCAGATAGGGGTTCCTTGGTACCGCATAATGATTTGCATTCAGGTCTTCCCACCTTAGCATCCCCATTGCTTGTGCCCACTTTCGCATATTTTGTTTTTGCGAAAAAATTCATCTGACTGTCCAAGGAATTGACTGTGAAGATCTTCATTTTGGTATCTTTAAAAAACTTAGGGCTATTCTTGTTTGCCCCTAGCACAAAACCGGGTTTTTCAACCCTATACTTGTCCTGCACATTATTGCTCTGTGTTCCCTTTTTGAGCTTCTCTACTAGAGACAGCTCCTTAGGATTTCCATTGGAGATCTTTTCTGTAGCCCAGTCCTTAATAGGGCTTTTATTATTTACCCTTGCTTTGTCCTTCAAACTTTCATTCTGTGATCCTTTTTTATCAATAGGGTTTTCGATGGAACGCTTTTTCGCAGCAAGTTCCTCAGCAGGGAGTTGAGAAAATAAAGCATACATATCCCAGTCTATGTTCTAATCTGCTAGTCTTTTTTTTTTTTTTTCTGTGAATTCTTTCAAATGATTATACGAAGGGTGATCCTGTATAGGCTTTCTGCAATCTTTCTTCTTATGGCCATATAGCCAACAGTTAAAACAGTAACTAGTGGAAGCCTCTTTCTTCTTTGGAGCTTCTGAATTCAATTTGGGCATCTCAGTCCTAAGAACTGTCATGTTGCAACCAGAAACATCCTTCTCAGAGTGTGAGTGCATGAAACCTAGGTTGATTTGTCGTCGAAGAAAGGCAGACTTCCTTTTCAGATGAAAAGTTCGCATATCGCATATGATCAGAGCAGAATATGACCATATGAATCATTCACAGATTCTCAAACACTTGGGATTCTACTGCAGAAAATTTTGAATTTTAATGATGATATCTTGAATTTTGCAAATTTTCTTCCTTGTGTAGGCAGGCCTGGGCGAGAATTTAGTAGCCTTCTCTCTGTCAAAATCTGAGAGCTCCCTTGTCAAACTGTGGCTTCTCAAATGGCATGGCAGGTATCTGCTCTCCAATTGATATCAATTTCACTGCCCTATCATAAGAGTTCACTGCCCCTTCTCTTATTTCTGGATCTGCCCCCTTTATACTAAATTTGGATGCCTTCAAATTGTGGAATTTTCGGATCTGCACTTCAAAATCGCTGGTCCCTGCCCAAATTTACTGCCTCCTAATATTGAATTTGAACCTGCTCCCTCTAGCAAATTTGGATCTGCACCTACGAACCTTGCACTCTACTCTTCTTGCTTTCAAATTGCCCCTTGGACTGAAAATTCTGAGAATGCCTCCTCAAAGTCTGAACCTTGACTCCTTGGATCAAAATTCTGAGCCTGTTTCCTTAAAAATTGATGCCCTAAGGCTGGAAATTGATGCCTAAAGTAGGAAGAAATTTTGATGCCACTCATTATCCAAAATTCGCTGTCAAAGGAGGCAAGTCGCTGCATACACTTGAAGATTTCGATGTCTCAAATGTTGGTGAAAATCACTGCACAAAGAGAAGAACTCGATGCCAAAATCTTGATGAAAAAATCACTGTCTATTAGAAGGAAGTCGCTGCCTCAATAGCAAAGCAGATTAGTTTTTATGAACTAGTTCATCTTTAATCAAATAGTAATTAAGAGCCATACTATTTTAAACATAGGATTTGTTCCTGATAAAAAAAGGAACTCATATCCACCGTACAATCAATTATTCTTATTTAATCATATTATGATGGGTAAAAGGCAAACTGCTACCAAATCTTTTCATAAATTGATCTACAAATCCATGTATGTTTCTTAATGATAACGGACAACCAGAGAGTTTTTCAAATACTATAACTCTTTCATTATGAGAACAAAGTAGAGGTTCTCATTTGAACCATTGATATATATATATATATATATATATATATATATATATATATATATATATATATATATATATATATATATATATAATATATATATATATATATATATATTATATACTGTAAAGTAAATGAAAACATATATCATTTGATTCCTTTGAGTTGAATCCAGAATATTTCGAGATGTTTTGTCTTTCTAGTTTAATGAGTTCAATGTTATCCACAAATTAAAATAAATGATAGTGATGTTAACATTTATCTGAATAGAATCGAGTGCTGCATCCTCAAAAGAAAGAACTGAGTCATTATCCATAGACATCGACAAGGTAGAGGAAACATCAAGAAGGTGAGTTGTTAGTGTCATAATCCATTATAGAGCACAGACCCTAGACGATCCCTTTAGATATTGAGGCCTCATAATCTCATATTTTAAGATTAAGAGATTATCAAGGCTCTAGTAACTTAAGAGAGCTTGGGGTTATTTACTGCCTCTATACTTTTAGAATATGGTAGATAGATCAAGTTAGAATAATTTCGTCTGCACCATTGTAGCTAGGAATTAAACATACAATATACAAACTTAAAACTTCAAAACCTTTAAGAACTCCAGATTTAGGAGATCCTTTGCCATTCAGTTAGCCTCAACAAACTGAGGTTTTGAGTCTCCCCACCCATTTATGAATTATTCAACATCCAAAAGTCCCCTATTCACCTTATTTTCCTTAGTGATTCTTATTTGTAGGTTCTAATTTTAACATAGTATTTGTAAGGAAGTAAAAAGCAACCATCATCCAAATAGCTATTGCCCTAATCACGCAGAGTTGTAAAACTTTGTGTAATGTCATTTGAAGCTCACTTTGTAATGTCCCCCTTCTCTGTAGTAGGCCATTGTGGTGCCGATTAGTCTATCTCCCCATCCGGATAGGCTAATGGCTTCTTTCAGAGGATGCCAGCCAATCACAGGCTTCGGTGGGCGAATATTTATTATTTGGGCTCTTTTTTTAAAGTTAAGTCACTTTATTTTATAAAGTGATATTATAAAGTCACTTTATGACTTAAAGTTACTTTATTTTTAAAAAGGTAACTTAAGTGACTTAAGTGAGCACTTTAGTCCGACATTGCTTAGTTTTTTCAGTGTTTTCCTTCACTTCGAGGTTATATAAGAAAAATGTACGCCTTGGGAAAAGCACCATGAGATTTTATAAACAAGAAAACAAGAAGTTGCTTTTGTGACTGGTCATATTTCAGAGGATGCAAAACCTTTGAAAATCGTGAGAGGTTGGACGTAGCCCCAATACCTCATTTATGGTGAGATCACATGGATTTCACATTGGAATTCAGGGAACAAGTAAAGGTTAGTTTGGTACTCCTGCATTTTTTGTTTCATACTCACATTTAAAGAATTGACACTACTCCAGAAATTGTTAAGAGAAGAATTCCTGATGCAATCAAGGATGGTGGATCCAATGAAGGACAGTCCAAACCTTGCAGCCAATAGAATTACACAACGGATTACTCAACAATGCACAACACAAAGTAATTGTTTAACACTGATTTTTATTAACATGCCCGACTATAAGGCCTTCCGGGTTAGGGCCAATTACAATCAGAAAACAATTCTGCAAGATCCACAACCAGATCCAATACAATCTCGGCTAGTTCAGCTTTGAAGACAATCCAAAGCTGATGGAAACCTAAGGCAGATCTGAACTTGAGCTCGCAAGCCTCCAAGCAATCTCCTTGTCTCCAAGTATGCAAACCCCTAGCTCTGCTACAAATGACTATCAGATTACAATCTGATCTACAAGCTCATCAAGAACTTTTCCACAACTTCGCTCTCAAGCTTCACATCTGACCTCCAGGTCTACTAAGTTGTCTAAGACTTGATTTCCAACTCTCCTCCCTCAAAACATCCTACCCAAGCACTCCTTAAATACTAATCATTAGCCACAAGTCGGCAAGATGAAACCCTTAACTCCCCAAAACAAATAATTAAATGACATACAAGTCTGCTTACAAATGTATACAAACATTTTAATTCAGCATGTTGGCCCATAACAATGGCTAGAAAACAATAAATGCACCAAGTCGGCTCAACAAATCACACAAAACTCCAGTCAGTAAACCAGAACTACCGAGCGACAGTAAAATCATTGAGCACGCCCAGGCATCGCCAAGTACCAGTGTCGATCGAGCACCGCAGACATGACCGAGTAACACATCACCGAGTGCCAAAGACTGCCAAGTTCCTTTAGTGACCGAGCTTCCTTCAATGACCGAGACTGTCGGTCAAGGCTGCAACTGAGTAACACTGACGAAAATACAACACTCCATGCAGTTTCACCGAGGACACAAAATGCCCTGCCTTAACCTTGGATGCCCCCGCATCAATTCCCCCTTTAGCAGTCTCAATTGATTTAGAGAGCTTGTGACATTGAAGTGAAGCCTGGTACTCATGACAGTAAGAAGGCTGAGGTGCTAGGTGGTATAACCTCATCGCTATCTTGGTTAGTACACACCTCTATACTAAGAATGATGACTCCTCCCTCATCTCGGCAGACCTGTGTATCAGAGTCTTATTGGCCCGCACACCTTTGATAGCACATGGGTTGTGGTCATTTACTCCTCCCCTACATATCGAGTAGTAGGAATAGTGTTTGCTAGCACAATGAGTGGACATATCACGAAGACCTCCAGGCAAGCACGCGGGCTATTATTCTAGCTTTCACTGCAGCATAGGGATTGAACGAGCTCGCTGGGGAGTGTTGACAGTGGGAAGACTGCCGACATTGTGGTGACATCGTACTAGGTGAGTAAGGTTGGGTGTGTGATAATACCGAGGCTGGTTGATAGTGCGAGACTGTTGGTCTTAAGGCACAAGTGGAAGTCATTCACAACACGCAGACTCACATTCATCTCATTCGATGCAAAGTTGGATACACAGTGTTAAGCGAAGTGTTGATAGTGGGAAGACTGTCGACACTGTGGTGACACGTAACTAGAGTTGGATACATGGTGTTGAGCACCAGCTAGTCTCAACACAACCATTCGGGCCAGAGCTCCTCACAAGTCTAGACAGAGACGACACTAGGTCAGGAGATCCATCTCTTTCCCATTTTTGTAATGAATATAAGAAATAACTTTGATGCCTCCTCTTACATGTCGAAATACTAAAAGATTACATTTCTAGGACAATAATCATTGCTAGCATTATTGAAGTTGTTTATCATTTGGAGTTTTTTTTTACTACATGTTTGGGAATACATATGCTTTGGAATAATCACTTGAAAGGAACACGTTCCAAATAAACTAAACCACAGCTAAACAGTGACAGTCTCGAAATGACATTTCTATGAGAAAACTAAACACGAAATTATTATGTATTGAACAAGAAGATAACTCCACATTTTGAAAACAAATAGATAGCACTAGTAACCTAAATGGAACACCTTCAGCCAAAATAAGTCAGAAATTGACAACTGAGATTGAGTTAGGATACTACAGTGGTATCAGAGCCTTTGGTCTTGCTAGCCTAGGTGGGCTAGTTTTCAGTTTTAGCAATGTTGTGTAGGCATGCATAGTAGGCACAAACAGTTACAATTTGGACACAATAGAGTTGATCAAGGACAACCAGGAGTTTTGAGTACAGGTTAGAGGACCTGGTCATACTAAGGCAGACGAGGGAGATTGTGTTTGGACAGGGCGCTCAGGGTACATGCATGGCTGAGGAAGTAGATAGAGAGGCCAAGGAAACATTGAGGGGCCATTCGTGAGGGACATGATCACATTGCTGATGTGTTACATCAGCTTACAAGAGTTATTCAACAGTTGACGGTAGCACCCAGGAGACCACAAAGCCATCATAGTGTTGGAGGCAATATAGTAGGGTCACCTAGAGCAGCTAGAGCACCCACTCATACTTCAGATAGGCCCCTTTATGCCGACCTTCACATAAAATAATCCAAAGGAAGAAATAGCACAACCTGAGGTGGCAGTCGCACTTCCAGATAAGGTGTTGGCCATGCACGATGAATGGGATATGCTACCTGACCGGGTCAAAGCTTGATTTGACCTTTGTTCAGTATATGGCTCAGAAGAGAGAGTTTGGTAGGGGCTTAGTAGGATAGGAGACCCTAGGGGTCAGAACAGAGATTTAAAACACACAATGAATAAATTAGCCCTTCCTACATTTGATGGCAGTGAGAAGACATCCGCGAGAGCTTGGATTCACAAGCTAGACACCTTCCTGACCCTTAAACCCATGTCAGAAATGGAAGCTATTAAGTTTGCGACCATGCATTTAGAGGGAGCAACATATGATTGGTGGCATCATGGCCTTGTTACCCCAGGATCATGGGCTGATTACATCTTATGAAATTTTTAGCACAAAGTTGATTACCTGCTTTGACATGAAAGACATTGAGGTTTACTACAGGGGAGTTAGCCTAGCTGAGACATAGTGGGTCTTTGGACCACTACATTGATGAGTTTCAGAGGATTTCCATTATGGTCCCCGATATGTTTGAGAGGAGGAAGGTAATGCTATTCATTGAGGGCCTACATGATAGATTCAGAGGATTGGTTAGAGTCCTCAAGCTGAGCACATTGGGATTACGCTATTAAGTTAGCACATGATTTGGATTCACCATCTTCCATTCTGCAGTCACCAAAGAAAACTTTCAAGGGATCCTCTTCATTCCAAAAGAATAAAAATCAGAATAAGATTACACCCCCTAGATTGGACTTTGAGACAAGAAATGAGCTGAGAAGAAAGAAATTGTGATTCACATGTAGAGAGCCTTGGACCTCCAGACCACAGGTGCCTTGGAAAAGGAAAGATACATTACATTGAGGTGATTTCTGATGGTGAATGCGAGCATCAGGAGGGCATCGATTGTTGAGGATAACGATGAGGAGGCTCATGAAGAGCATTCAACAGAGGGGAAGAAGATGGAAGTTCCCCATGAGCAACCTCCTATTACTCTAGCATCTCTTCAGGTATCCCCACATGTCACCCATTCTGTCTTAAGGGAGTGGTTAGAGGACAATGGATCATTTGCCTCCTAACACGTGCTACTCATAAATTTTATCAGCACAAGTATGGTTTTCAGGAGAGGCCTCTAGATAGACAACATTTTGAGTTTGAGGTAAAGGTTGTCGGGGGAGATTTGTTGAGCTACACAGGGATGATTTTAGGACTCCCGATTCACTTTGGGGATTATCTCCTAGAGGCTGATTTTTACGTCATTGACTTGGATAGTCTTGAGGCCATTTTGGGCGTTTGCAGTGGTTGAAGACCCTAGGGAGATACACTATTGATCATCAGCTGAAACAATTAGAGTTTATGCAGGGTGATTAACTGATTGTGCTTAAGGGCCATGCCAGATGGTGGATCATGATTGGTTTCAGCTCACAGGATGGAGGCCATCATGAGACACAACGATATGGAGTGGGCAGCCTAGTGTTTCATATCCTCTAGACCCACACTAGACTCAGGCCAACAGGTTCACACTGATATTCAGGATGTGCTTGATAAGCACAAACGGGTTTTTGAGGACATCCCTCCAGGCATACCTCCAGACAGGGGCTTTGAGCATTCATTAGAGTTGGAGGAGGGTGCTAAGCCCATGATCACTACCCCTTATCATCATCCTAGGCACTATAAGGAAGAATTGAGAAGACGTTTAAGGAGCTTTTAGATATGGGGCACATCAGACCCAGTTCCAACCCATTTGCTTCTTCAGTGGTTTTGGGTGAAGAAGGATGGCACTCTTCACATGTGTATTGATTACTGTGCACTAAATAAGAGGACCATCAAGAACAGGTATCCCATCCTCCGGATTGATGAGCTGTTAGATGAGTTGCATGAGGCAGTTTATTTTTCAAAGATAGATCTTCTATCAGGGTACCATCAGATACGTGTCCGAGAGGAGGATGTTCATAAGACAACTTTCAAATGTCACTACGAGCACTATGAGTTTCTAGTGATGCCATTTGGGCTCACTAACACATCGACTACATTTTAGTCTTGTATGAATCACATATTCAAAAAGCAGTTGCGCAAGAGCATCTTGGTATTCTTTGATGACATTTTGGTCTTCAACAAGAGGTGGAAAGAACACTTACGACACTTGGATGCCAATTCTAGCATCATGGATGAGTTAGTCTCTGTTTGCAAAAGAATCCAAGTGCGAGTTTGGATTGACTGAGATCTCTACCTAGGGCATGTGATAGGGGCTGATGGAGTTAAGGTACCACCAAGAGAAAATCCAGGCAATTCAGGATTGTCCACCACCGAGGAATGTATCAGATTTGAGGGGGGTTCCTTGATTGTGTTCTATTACAGGAGGTTCATTAAGGGATTCTCTCAGGCAGTAGCTCCCCTCACTGATCTTACTCGGAAAGGGGCTTTCAGATGGATAGATGAGGCAGAGGAGGTGGTCTTTGATAGGCTTAAGATAGTCATGAGCACTTGTTCGATTTTAGCACTTCCAGACTTCTCTTGTTCTTTTGTTCTAGAGTGCGATGTTTCAGGGAATGAGATTGGTGCAATTTTGATGCACGATAGACATCCCATAGCCTTTGAGAGAAGGAAGGTTAAGGATAGTGAGAGATTGTATTCCACTTATGACAAGGAGATGCTTGCCATTATGCATGCTTTGACTAAATTCAGACAGTATCTAGTAGGTGACAAGTTTACAGTCAAGGACATATCACAATAGCCTACGCTACTTCTTGGAACAGAAAGAGTTGAATGAAAGGCAACAAAAGTGGGTCAGTAAAATTCAAGCGTACAATTTTGACATCGAGTATGTCAAGGGGAAGAAAATAACATTGTGGCTGACACACTTTCCAGGAGGCCCCCCAATAGCGGCTTGTGTTTTTATCAGAGATCTCCTTTGATTGGAAATCTCATTTGCTGGTTGAGTATTCTAAGAATACTCAAGCTTGTCAGATTTTTGGATGGTCAACTTCTAGATAGTAGGTACAAGGTAGCCGATGACATTATTTTCTATAAGGATAGGATCTACCTAGTGGCAAGCTCTAAGCTTAAGGCTAAGATAATGAGGGTTGTTTATGATGCACCCATAATAGGACATCTGGGGTTTTTCAAAACTTACAGGCAGGTCAGAAAGAGGTTCTCATGGAAGGGCCTCAAGGACGATGTCCTTCAACATGTCAGAGAGTGCTAGACTTGTTAGCAGAAACAAGTTTGAGCACGCGCATCCGGTCGGGTTATTGCAGCCCCTTCCCATTCAGCCTAGATGTGGGAGGGTATTTCGATGGACTTTATTACTAGTTTGTCGAGAGTGCAGGATAGGGGATAGTATATTTGTGGTGGTCGACAGACTTACCAAGTTCGCTCATTTCTTTGCTATTAGAGCAGATTGGTCATCTTCACAGGTAGCTGAGTTATTCTTCTGAGAGATTTTTTAGCTGCATGGTCTCCCTAGGACCATTGTGAGCGACAGAGGCAGGTAAGTTCCTCAACACCTTCTGACAAGAGTTGTTCATATTGGCACACACCGAGTTGACTCCTAGTACCAGTTACCATCCACTGACAGATGGCTAGACAAAGATTGTGAACAAATGGGTGGAAGGCTATCTTTGGAATTATGTAGCAGGACAACAAAGAGCATGGGTTTGATGGTTGTATTTGGGGAGTTTTGCTACAACTCAACCTATCACATGACTATTGGCATGTTGCCATTTCAGGCCTCTTTATGGTAGCAAGCCACTTTGTTTTATAGACTTGGCTCTATAGGACAGTAGGGATCCGATTGCCAGAGACTGGTTACAGGATCATTAGGATATTCTTAGGTCTCTTAGGGAGAACATTCAGAGGGCACATAATCAGCAAAAGGATGTATGCTAATCGTCACAGGACAACGTGAAGCTTCAAGGTAGGGGATATGGTTTACCTTCGTCTTCAGCCATACAGATAGAGTTCACTGAAGAAGAGTGGTTCAAAGAAGCTAAGCCTCGATTTTATGGTCCATATCACATTTCTAGGAGGGTTGGTGAGGTAGCTTATGAGCTTGAGCTTCTGACAAATAGCTAGATTCATAATGTTTTTCACGTGTCTTGCCTCAGAAGGCAATTGGGACAGCAGATAGTCCCTTCAGATGATTACCCCCACTTGATGAGGAAGGTAAATTGGTTTTGGATCCAGCTGAGGTGATTGAGATAAGAGAAATGAAACTGTGGAACGGGGCTATCCGAGAGTACTTGATTCGATGGAGGGACTTACCGATCAAGGATGTAACATGGGAGGGTGAGTCTATTCTGCAACACCCTACGTTGAGAATGCTTGAGGGCAAGCAATCCCAAGAAAGGAGGACTGTAATGTCCCCTTCACTGTAGTAGGCCATTATGGCACCTGATTAGTCTATCTCCCATCTGGATAGGCTAATGGCTTCTTTGAGAGGATGCTAGCCAGTCACAGGCTTCATTGGGTGAATATTTATTATTTGGGCTCCTTTTCTAAGTTAAGTCACTTTATTTTTATAAAGTGATATTATAAAGTCACTTTATGACTTAAAGTTACTTTATATTAAAAGGTAACTTAAGTGAGCACTTTTATCCCACATTGCTTAGTTTTCAGCATTTTCACCTCACTTTGAGGTTCTATAAGAAAAAGGTATGCCTTGGGAAAAGCATCATGAGATTTTATAAACAAGAAAACAACAAGTTGCTTTTGTGATTGGTTATATTTTGAGGACGCAAACCCTTTGGAATCATGAGAGGTTGGATGTAGCCCCAACACTTCATTTATGGTGAGATCATACAAATTTCACATTGGAATTGAGGAACAAGTAAAGAAGGTCATTTTGGTACTCCTGCATTTTTGTTTCATACTTAGCATTTAAAGAATCGACACTACTCCATAAATTGTTAAGAGAAGAATCCCTCATTCAACAATCTCAACTGATTTAGAGAGCTTGTGACATTGAAGTGAAGCCTGGCACTCACAATAGTAAGGAAGGTTGAGTACTAGGTGGTATAACCTCAACGCTATCCTGGTGAATACACACCTCTATATTAGGAACGATAAATCCTCCCTCATCTCGGGGGAAACCCCGCGTATCACAATCTTATTGGCCCACACACGTCTGATACCACATGGTCTGTGGTCGTTTACTCCTTCCCTACATATCGGGGTAGCAGGAAAAGTGTTTGCTGGTACCGTGAGTGGACATATCATGAAGACCTCCAGGCAAGCATGCAGGGCTATTATTCTGGCTTTCACTGTAGCGTAGGGATCGAATGAGCTTGCTGGGGAGTATTGACAGTGGGAAGACTGCCGACACTGTGGCGACAATGTAACTAGGTGAGCAAGGTCGAGTGAGTGATAATACTGAGGTTGGTTGATAGTGCGAGGAGTGTTGGTCTTAAGGCATGGGGCGGAAGTCATTCACAACATGCAGACTCACATCCATCTTGTTCATTGTAGAGTTGGATACATGGTGTTAAGCAGAGTGTTGACAGTGGGAAGACTGCCGACACTGTGGTGACAATGTAACTAGAGTTGGATACACGGTGTTAAGGACCAACCGATCTCAACTCAACCACTTGGGCCAAAGCTCCTCACAAGTCTAGATAGAGACGACACCAGGTCGGGAGATCATCTCTTTCCCATTTTTGTAATGAATATAAGAAATAACTATGATGCCTCCTCTTACATGTCGAAATACTAAAAGATTACATTTCTTGGGACAATAATCGTTGCTAGAATTTTTAAAGTTGTTTATTGTTTGGAGTTTTTTTTACATGTTTGGGAATACATATGCTTTGGAATAATCTCTTGAAAGGAACACATTCAAAACAAACTAAACCATAGTTGAAACAGTGACAGTCTCAAAATGACATTTCTACGAGAAAACTAAACATGAAATTATTATGTATTGAATAAGAAGATACATGTACATTGTGAAAACAAAAAGATAGCACCAATAATCTATATTGAACACCTTTAGCCAGAATGAGTCAGAAACTCACAACTGAGATTGAGTTAGGATACTACACACTTCAAGGAGAAAGGATTGTTAAGAAAGTTTTAAACCAAAGCATTTGAAAATAGGGCAACCTGGGGCAACCTAGAATGAAAATATGAGATATATCAAGCTGGTGTCA